>CM033041.1:11820589-12420589 GCA_019207045.1 Branchiostoma floridae x Branchiostoma belcheri
ATGAGCTGGATTGTTGTAGGTACAGCCTTCCTCATGTGAGACAAGAAGTACATACAGTCACGATTTTACTGTCAAAAGGAAAGCTAAAATATCTAATTTTTTTCTGTGTACTTAAATTTACCACTTACTTCTGAAGAGAGCAAAATGTAAAAAAAAGCGTACCGAGTTAGGCACACTGTCCAGCGTAGCACAAAATTGGAAGGTTACATACACGAAATTGTCTCACAGTGTTTGCCGCTTGTAACATGCAGCGCGAAAGGTTCATGAACCACATGAATGCATTTCTTATTCAAGTATGTTGTTCAAATCTATGTGTAAAAAATTCAGTCATCAAAATTTGACCACTCTCAGGCAACTAGCAATGGAGCGTCATGAGTTTGAGCGCAAGAAAAAGCGTACCGTGTTGGGGCACCTCCCGTTATACAGTGCATGCACATGTGTAATACATTGTACATATTAATTATAAAAATCTAAAAGCTGCACTGGATGATTTCTTAGTTCATTAAAGAAAGATTACTGTTTTAGAGACATATCCAGTTGTTTATTTTGTATAATGTTTTCAACAGGCGAATCTTCATCCTATCATTTAAACATCTGGCTCGTGGCTTTTGCGGTTTTCCTTGTCCTGGTTGCAATGCTAGCAACAGGACTACTTGTGGGAGTGTACCGCAACACGCAGGAACAAGGTGACTCAATGGTAAGGTGTCATGTGTACTAGTACCACTGTGACAGGTGATTGAAGTTGTAGTCTGACATTTGTTCTCACTCCTAGCCTGAGCACCTGAGGCCTTCCTATGGGGGTACAGGATAGAATTCAGAAAAAAAAAATTGGGAACTTAGCCAAGGGAGTCAGTCCATGCAAGGTTGTAGCCAGCCTGACATTCTGACAATGTTGAACCCTCTGAAATGCTATTTCCTGCATTTTGAGGTGTAAAGTAGACTACGCTGTTCAACAGCATTTGTTTGGGTGAAAAATTACACAAGGGAGATCATAATATTTTTGTCCATCACAGAGGACGAAACGGTTTCTATGTTACTCGCATAATACGAGGGGTGATCAATAAGTTCAAATCTCGGCCTCACCCAGAAATAATAAGCACATTATTACTCAAATTTTGAGGCACAATTCAAAACTTGCAGTCATTTTTTATTTCCATGCATTCGCTTTTTGCAAATCAGAAGGTAAGTGGCGAGAAAAACAAGGGTGTCCAGTGGCACGTTTTTTTCCTTCTCCCTTACCTAACTTTACTGGGTGTTGCCTGCAAAATAATGATCACACTAATTTGAATTTTGGTACACATTCATGTAAGACTTTACACTTGACATCTACATGCTTCGAAATCTGAGTTGTGTTTATTATTTCTGGGTGAGGCCGAGAACTTATTGATCACCCCTTGTAAGTCTGGCCTTCATGTCTCAGTTGCAATGTCAGGTTCTTTGAATTCTTTCTTTGTGATTGACCTGGTAAATTACCTAAACACAACGAATGGGTTAGGTTTTTCTAGAAAAAAAATGCATGGGGTGTGAAGTAGAATTTTGTGTTAGAATGGGGTATTCTAAGTCTTTCTGTGGGACAGACAGGTCACATTTGCACCAAATAGCCTCTACCAGCCTCCCAAGGTAGCTGGAAGAATACTGTAAATGCAGAAATGTTCGCGGTGGATTAATGTTCGCGGTTTTTGCGGTGACCACTTCACCGCAAACTTAAATCCACCGCGAACATTTTTCTGTTATAGTATTAGATTGCAGTCTATGGTGTTACCGCGAACTTAAATCCACCGCAAAAAGTCCTTTTTCCCGCTACCGCGAAATTAAATCCCCGCGAATTTACATGCATTTACAGTAGTACAAATTGGCCAAATAGACAGAAAACACACAAACGTTTAGGTCGCAAACTGTACTCATTAGCCAACCAAGATCTGGTGTGTTTTCTGTCTATTTGGCTGATTTCTACTATTTTTCCAGGGACATACATAGGGTAGCCTGGGTACCATACGGATAGTAGTTCGCTCCTATGTTCGCTTATATATATATTATGTACAATGAATGTCAGAGCTAGAAGCGACTGTTTATAGTATATAATGAACGCCGGAGTGAACTACTTTCCGGATGTTCGCTCTAAAAGTAGTTCGGAAAGTAGTTCGCTCCGGCGTTCATTATATACTATAAACAGTCGCTTCTAGCTCTGACATTCATTGTACATAATATATATATAAGCGAACATAGGAGCGAACTACTATCCGTATGGTACCCAGGCTATAGATAGGGAGCATGGTAGAGGCAACATCTGAAGTGCTAGCTATTGTGTGAAGCCCCCAATTACACGGTTCATCTGGTAGGACTTACTTAAACAAACAACTGGACCCTAAAGCCACAGGGGGCATCCTGTATGGCAGGTCCTTGTGTTTCCATGGGTGGAGAAGTTGATGACATATATTCAAAAAGTTTATAATTTCCATTGGGTTTTGTATGGGTGTCTTTCAGTCATGGTAAGGGAAAGCTATTCCATTGTAATCATTCCTGGTCAATCTGAGTTTTTTTGCATAAGAAAAATAATGACCCTTGCAACTGGGTAAGGTTAGGGCAAAGGCGAATGGCATCCCTCTTTCTTGGCCATGTTGATTTGAATATACGGATTACAATCAATTTTGGCATGATGCAAAAAATGTTTTCAACCTATAGCTGTAAATCATACAAAGCACCTGTAAAATGAGCAAATGTATGTCATAGATTTAAAAAAAAACAGTCAAAAAACATAATACCAATGTCAATTCGAAGGTCAAAGAAGATGTGACAGAAAAAAAAAATCAATTGTTTGGTATTCCATTGTGTTTGGTTAATGTTCAACCTTCATTGAAAGCAACTTGTTTTGGGACCAACCGTTTCTTTTTATTCACATGCTTGCATCAGTTTTGGGGTTCCAAGAGGATGTCATCATATCAACATCATGGCCTTAGAAGAAAAAACTGTTCTGCATCAATGGACAAATTGTACTCACACCATTCATTTCCTTTTCATTTTATTCCAACCAAACGGTAGGCATCAGAATACTTACACCTTGCTGTAAAATATATCCTCAGTACTTTTTTGTTAATGTTCAGGGGCTTTCAACTTTGAACTTTGACAGTAACCCACAATGCATCGCACTGCACTGTGCACTTCAAACAGTGAACCTGCTTATTGCTACAATTTGTATTTTTTTTACCTATAGGTTACACCCATGCATGTGCAAGGATCCGGCAATTTCAGTACCTTCATCATGATTACAGAACCTACAATCACCAATGGTACCAACCCACCCACCCTTGAGACCGCAAGTGGTACTTATTTCATTTCATTTATCCAGCAGATCAACTAGCAAATCATTATTTTTGTCAAGAAGGTTATATTTTAGACATGTTCATCTGTCTATCTGTGGACAGCATAACTCAAGAAGTCTTGGATAGATCGTGATGATACTTGGTAGGTGAGTAAAGGTTAGGAAAACGAAGTTCGATGATGGGCCCCTAGCGGCTTCCTTAGGCACTGCTTTGGATATCTTGTGTTCTGGACATGCTGTGGTCATGATTTTTGAGTGGTAGATACAAATGCTTAGCTCTTGGGGTGGAATTAAGTGCTGTGAGTTTGGGCCCACTAGCCACATTTTTGGAACTGCAGGGCCCAATATCATTTCAAACTTTAGAGGAGAATAATTCAAGAACTTGTTGATGGATCATAATGAATTTTGGTATGTGATGACACACAAAATAAGATAATAGATATGCAAATCAACAGTTAATATGCATCAATAATGATGAAAGTTTACAAATCCACTGCATTCCTAGCCTTGGTACCATATGCATCTGGGTAGTTTTTTGCTCCATATGTTCACTTCTGCTACCCGTCTGGAGAACTGCACATTCAAACCAATTGGTGGTAATGTCAGTTAATGAGCTCAAGTGTAGGGGCCAATCAGCACCCTCGTACAAAATTTGGACGATTCCAGACGCTGACATGGTCAAGGTTGCCAGACGGAACAGCAGAGAAGCGACTGTATACAGTAGATGCCGTTTAATTGCACACCCCATTTGCCAGCGTATTTCGTGCAATTATCCGGGTGGTGCAATAATACGAAGTTATCTAGCAGGACCACACTGGTTAGGGAAATGTATTATAAGTGTATAATAAACGCTGCAGAAAACTACTTTCCAGATAGTTTCTCAAACTTGTCCCATAGAGAGCTTGAATGTCGATTGATATCAATGATGCTAATGAAGACCTAACTTGCATAACTGAGAAAATACTATTATTATATGTAATAATTCCATAACTTGGGAACTGGTGGGAATTTCATACTTGCGACATCACAAAGCTAAGTACTAGTAAAGGCTCAAGCTTGTTATTTTTGTTATATTATTTTATTATATAAAGTTGTTATTTTTTAATGCTTTACAACTTCTTGTCTACAGGGTTGGGACTTCAGCAGACTGAGGTAGACACAAGTATCACAATTGGCGGGTTCGGAAAAACAGGTAAAAAACAGAAAAACTATGGCAAGTTCAACATGGTGGGAGGACTAGCAGTGTCCTCAACAAACGACATACTCGTGAGCGACACGGGAAACAGACGGGTCCAAGTCTTCAGCATGAAGGGCGTTTTCCTGCGTAGTTTCTCCACTACCATGAAACCAAAGCAAATATCTATTGACCACAATCATGATACTCTGTGGGTGGTTATGGAGAGTAAATACACCACCAAAACAAAAAATCCTTTTAACATCAACCACTACAGCAGGGAAGGGTATATTCTTGCCAAGTATAGGTGTGGATTGGAGCTACAGATGGTCACAGGGACTGCCTTGGATACCCTTTCCAATAGTATTATCATCACAACAAAAAGACGTAAATGGAAGAATGGGATAGTTGGGCGGTTTGGGAAAGATTCGTGCAGAATGCAACGTTTTGCAAGGCGGGAAACGATATTTCTAAAGTGGCCACACTCTATTGCAGTGGACAAGAAAGGGAACATCTTCATCACAGACAAGGAAAGCCATCTTGTGTTCAAGCACGACAAGGATGGAAAGTACCTATCCTGCTTCGGACGTATACGTAAAGGCGATGGCGTCCTGGGCAACCATCTTATATCTCCTCGGGGTATCTGCGTGGACAGTTTGGGTCGCATCATTGTCGCTGATTACGGCAACAATCGGGTGGTGATGTTCACAGCTGACGGAGATTATATCCGTACCATCGTTAAAATCAGACGCCCCGAGCATGTTGCTACAAGTAGAGAGGGGCGGCTTGTTGTGAGCAGTGAGGGGTTTCATGCGGTCACTATTTTCCCCAAATATTAAAGGATAGTATAGGGTTGATGACCCGCCCTGAGGTGTATACGGTGCCATAATTTATGGCCAGTTCCTCTAACCACAGAATGAAGCGACTGAGTCTTGGTTGCGTGGTCATTAATACCTTTATACCAAATTTTAGATCATTTGGTTCTAATACATGAAGGCAAAAATATAATATGTTTATTGTTAAAAAATTGGCAAAAAATCCCCAAATAACTTATTTTTGAAGTGATTTGTGTGTGTATTGATGAAGTCCAATGCACCTCTGTACCAAACTTTTCAGGTCATTATGTTGTAACACCACTTGGCCACAAAATATGTATTTTTGGTAAAAATGACCAAAAATCTTAATTCAAATATCCTCTTAAGGCCTCTATCAAAAAAGTAAAACAAAAAATCAACTAGTACATGTAGGTATTTGCTATCCCTACCCCGATGCCAATTTTGCCCAAAAATGAAAAATGGATTGAAATATAACAACAAAATTGTAAGTTTAATAAGCTTAATAGGCTCTTCTTAAACATTGGTTTACATTCCATCAGAGAGGACTTACCTAATATATCAAATAATAAAAATATAGTTGTAACAGAGTTTGTAGAGAGGAGTACAGATACTGTAAATGCATTTAAGTTTGCAGGGATTTAATTTCGCGGCAGCGGAGAAAAAAACTTTTTTGTGGTGGTTTCAAGTTTGCGGTAGCACCATGCACTGTAGTCTCTTACTGACGTGGAAAAATGTTTGCGGCGGTTTTAAGTTTGGGGTAACATGGCCAACGCAAAAATGCAAATATTAAACTACCACGAAAGTTTCTGCATTTACAGTAATTTACCTATTAGGGTACGACTTTTATACCTGCTAAATTCTTAATCTTTAAGTCAGTATCACATTACCAGAGAACCCCTACATGTAACCAGTTACTGTAAATGCATTTAAGTTCGCGGGGATTTAATTTCGCGGTAGCGGGAAAAAGGACTTTTCGGGTGGATTTAATTTCGCGGTAGCACTATGCACTGTAGTACCTTAATGCCCTGGAAAAATGTTCGCGGTGGTTTTAAATTCGCGGTGAAATGGCCAACTTAGCGAAAACCGCGAACATAAATCCACTGCGAACATTTCTGCATTTACAGTATTTAAAGGCCTTCTGTGAGGGAAAAATTTGTTTCAAAGTAAATACAATCCTGGGGAAGCATGTACATGTATCCTGTACAATGATCTGACATAGTGACAAGATCTAAATTTTCAGATAAAGTCAAGGAAAAAAGTTGGCAGAATTTGTCTGTATAGAGTATGAGGGCGCATGTCTACAAAAGTTACAGATATTTTTATTTTTTGCACGTTTGTGAATATGATGTTAAAAACTTAAGCCTTAAGGCAAATTAAGGGTAGAGGATTTTTTCTATTTAGGTCTAGAAACAAATTGAGCGACTCATTTTTTAACATAAAAATACATCAGATCTTAAGAACTAAACGGAGAGTTAGTAGTAATTGGATTCATAGAAATTTACTTTTTTTGATTGTACAGTAAACAAAATGTGCACAGTAGAAAGTAAACATATGTGCATATTAGATCATTTGTAGAAAAATAACTTACTCGACATTGAAATACAAATCTTAGTATATGAGCAACTAGCAACTTTGCATGCCAAAAATTTCAGCCTCCGCTAACTCAAAGCAAATTTTTAGAAAACGGACCAAATGAAATAAAAGCATTACACCTAGATCACTACATAGTAGTTTGTGAAGGTTTGTATGAAAACACTAAATCCTGGTGTATCGTAAACAGTTCCTTCAGTGGCAGTGTTGGACAAGTCCACTAGCACGATTGTCCCAGGCAAGTAAAAGTGCTAAAATTCACTGACAGGACAAGCACAAATTAATGTTGCAATAATCCCACTTGCCCGGTAGGGCTAACTTAAAAGTAAGATTTTTCCATGAGTGAGACAGGGTTGTAGCCAGCACCCATCCTTCAGTCTTTTGAAGGAATTTTGCAGCTGGGGACAGAAAATTTTTTTGCCCATTCCGTAATGGACAAAAACTAACGTTATATGTAAAGCCAGTACAGATATAAAAAACTGTCTTCTTGTGTAATTTTTTACCAAGAAAGATGAACAGCTTAGTCTACCAGCAAACTTTACACCTCAAAATGTAGGAAATTGGGTTTCAGAGGGTCTAGATTTCAAAATTTTCAGGGGAGTATGCCCCCAGATCCCCTTAGGAACGTTATGCCTTCGGCTCGACGTCTCGATCTTTCTGATTCAAAATGCAAAAAGTTTGGAGTTAAGATAAAAAATACAAAACATAAAGAAATAAGTTTTCAGCTTGAAAAAAAGTAAATAACCACAGTAATGTAGAGTCACTGCACCTGGAGCTGGTTGCTGAAAATAATCAAAGTAATTTCTTATGTATGTAATATTGATATATTATAATATCCTTCATTTATGAAAAATTATAGTCTGGGTGCAATGGAAAATGTACCTACATTGTTATTTACTGCACTGTAAAGATGTTGCATCCACAAGAATTTGATGGCAAAAATGTGAAGGTGTGGTGGATTTTGAAAAAAAATTTTGTTGTCTTGTTGTGATTGTTGGAAAAATATGTCGCAATTAATGGTCCATGTGCCCAAATATGATAATTGGGGGCTTTTTCCTAAATCATGGTAACAGTAATTCACTTTATCCACATGGTAACCTATATCCGTTGTTTTTAAAACCAAGACATTTAGGGGAATCTAGTCGATGGACGCTGCATTGAAAATGCAATATTTTCATAGAATTCCGGTCTGAAACAGCCATTTGTCGAATTGATATCCCCAAATACTCTGATACAACGGATAAATGTTACCCCGCGGATAAAGGTGAACTAGCGTTACATGTACAATGTACTAAGTATAAGTTTGGTTTGGTTTGGTGGGTCATGATCTTTGTATGTGCAAATATGAGAACCAGAAATTTGGTGTGACCAACTTATATGTAATTTGTCCGTGGTTGGTACAATAAATATTTGTATTGTTGAAAAGATGTCTTTTTATTCAAATTGTCTTATGCTCAGTGCAGGGCTGTCTCCAGCTTAATTTTTGTTTCCATCTGTATATATAACGATCATATATAAATATTATTATAGCCGTTTGAGGTGTTTATAATTAGCGGAAAGCTACATTCACTGCACCCAGAGCACTGGTAGATCTTTAAAGGCTGTAAAACTTGATATAGCACACTTTTATGTGATGATGATGATGTATGAACAATTATTTACATGCAACAAGGAGCTTATATTGAGTGATCAGAATAATGTCCAAGTCCACCAGGGCTCGAATTGTACCACCTGCATATGTAGGTTAGTGCAGGTAAAATTGGAGCTGTGCTGCAATGGTCTATGTACTGTGTTTCAAACACAAATGTCTGCAAATGTCCTATAATGTAGCTAACGTTATAACATGGATTGTTATTAGCTGCATTGACTGTTCATAAAAGAAAAGAAAAAATAGCAATGGTTCCTGAACAATGATCCTCCTAAATTCAGAGTGGTGCAGGTATACGGAAAAAAGTATTCTGAGCCCTGACGTCCATCAAATATCTTCATAGAGGTTACACAATAACAAACAAACAGCTGACAACTGGGTGAGATATGTGTGACGTCATCACATGGCTTGCATTGGAGAAAAGGGTGAATTTTGGCATTACGTTACTACTACTTTTCATAAATTCTTCTTCATAATGGTCAGGAAAACATAGGACGAAAACTGACAGCCGCTTACCTCCTAAAACGGGCGTTAAACAGCTCAAATAGTACACCAAGCAAGATGATCCTTTCCAAGTGGTATACACATGGTATAGGTATAGGCCGCATGTCTCCGGTCACAAATATGCAAATGAGAGATGGTCACAAGTATGCAAAGTTAGTACCACTTGTTCTCTTTAAAATGAGTTTATTGGACAATTCATACCCGTAGGCTTAATTGCAAGGGATAAACAATTAACTATAATGTAACGTTACAAGAAGAAAGTGAATCATAAAACATACAAGTGAAACAACCAATTCTGATTAAAATACGTTGCAAATCAACATTGTGAGCCTCATATCATTAGATCAATCAATTTCACAAAAAAACAGTTTTATCATATTCAATGCAAACACATGACCAATGGCTTATTCAAGGAAACAAGTGGATATACAACGTACAATTTACGTACAATGTACGACGATTATGGCCTGAACAACCTCTAATGTAGCCATGTATCAAGGGCGCCTCCCAGCGGAATAAAAAATAATTACAATATTTTCCAATCCGAACGAGAACAAAAAAATGTTAAAATTCATTATTCTTCAGTTTAGGACAAACTTAAGATGGATTATTAAAAGATCCAGGGAAAACTCCTTTTCTGGATCAAGTCATTCTAGGATGATTTCGATGTAGTCCAGAATTGTGTCCCTGATAGAGTTTTTACAATGACGGAACATTTGAACCAGAGCTTTCCGGTAGATTTCGTAACGGAACGCGTAAAGAAGCGAGTCCGAGAATGTGTTAGTCAATAGCACGATATGCAAGACATCCTGAGCTACACTGAATATAGACATCGACACTATATCGGACAAAAAGAACATAACAATAGGCGGGAGCCAAGTGATCCAATAGATGAACAGTACAATACTTAGGGTCTTGGTTGCTTTGAATTTTGCTTCTAAAACTTCTGGAGGGACCACATCAGTACTATTTTCAGGGCTGGGAGAAAGGCTTTTCAGATTTTCCTTGTGTTGTTGCGCCTCGCGGTCTATGAGAATAGCAATAATGGTACTGATGATCATGGTAGCCAGACAAATAGCGCTGGACACTGAAGCCTCGATGAGATCGGGTATACACGGGTAGATACTTGTTGGCGATACTTGCATGTCGTTTGCTTCGTGGTATGACACGACTTTGACCTCGCCGTTACGGATGACTCCTATAAAAGGGGGCAAGACGGCGAAAATAACGCTCAACCCCATGGCTAAAACTGTCCGTGGTCGTGACAACTTTTCTTCGAACTTCATGGGACTCACGATGTGGACGTAGCGGCAGACCCAGAGACACAGGAGGAAGGAGTGGGCTAGAGAGCCGACCACACACACGAGGAAAGCTTGGGTCTTACAGGCCGCTCCGCTTAGGTAAGTCCCGTGTGTGGTGTTGTGGATACTTGACGGAATGAACAGCAAACTACTGAAGACATCTGTAACAGCCAGCGCGGCCAGGAAGAAGTTACCCGGCTCCTGAAAATTGAAAGATAAAGTGTGAGAAGGAAGTGGCTACGAAGGACGGCCCTGCCTAAGCACCTCAAACGACCTCAACAACCTCAATTGAGGCTAATATGCTGTGTACATCGGGCAACGACCTTGTGTGGCACTCTGGATACATCGTTGCATTTATAAATAAAAACAACGCAGCGAGTCCTAAGCATTTACCAGTTATTTGGACTTTTACGCTGGTTTCAAGATCGAAGTAATTGGAGGCTGAAAAATACTTAGTATATATTAAGTATTATAAGTTGACGATGATAGAACTGTGCTATGCTAACATGCTATAATCTATGAGCCACTTATGATTAATAACAAAATCCACAGTTTTATCTTACTGTCGTCTGTGGAATGAAGAAGCCGTCGAAAACTCCTCCATGTAGACTCCTAACACAGACGATCTAATATGGCGTCCAGAAATTGCTTTGATTTTTAAACCGTCGGATTAACTCGAAATAACTGGTTAATACTTAGGGCTTGCTGCGTGGGTTAGTTTTATTCATAAATGCACAAACAATGTATCCAGAGCAAAACAAAGTTGTTGCCCCATGTAGAGTACTGTACATATTAGAGTCGTTTGAGTGCCGGGCAGACCGATATGTTACTTATGATTGTGTGAAGAATGAGTGATTCGTGTTGCGTTATCATCTATGAGTAACTCAAGATGTGTTATATATGATTATGAGTGACTCGCTATGTCATATGTCTCTATACTTATTAAAAAAGCGCGATTTAGTCAGGTTAACAAGAATACAGGCTCATACCAACGGGCAGGAAAAGTATTAACTCACCGCCCAAAATCATATGTTTATAACTCTTAAGTTGTGCAAAGTACTAATCTCCAAGCAGATTCCTCCGTGGCATAAGACAGCAACATAAGCTGGGGAAGGAGTGGCCAATTTACTCCTCAGCCGGCTAAACTCCTTCCCCAACTTATGTTACTGTCTAATGCCACGGAGGAATCTGCTTGGAGATTACAAAGTACGACATTCTACTAGCCACCACCAGACCTCCCTTACTTTAGGGGATGTATATCATTGAATTTTGCCCAAAAAAATCGGCAAATTGGCCTGGGGAGTCAGTGCACACTAAGATTGATATTTCCCTGGCCGGCGGCAATACAAATCCTGGTAGCAAAATTCCCATGGTAAATCATTTTCCCTATTAGTCAGTCTGGTAGAGACTTATTCTGTTACTTCAAGACAAGGTAACTATATTTTTCATCAGTATTTGTTCTGAGACTCAGTTCTTACTGTGTACGATCTCAGTACTGCGATGAAGTAAAATTTATCAGGTGAAACGTTTTGCCAGAGCGTTTCGTCTCTGGAGGGACATAGTGAGTTAGTGGAATGGTCCAGTCATATGGTAAAACGCCCACCCCTTCTCGTTACCACTGTCGAAGTCGTGTTCTTCACCTTATTCAGATTATGACCCTATTTCTGGCCAATCAGCGACAGTTCTCAGATCGCTGTCATCCTCGGTTTCTGTCGTTGACTCGCCTGGTGCAGCGACTCTTAGCGGCGGAGTCAGAACTGCAGTAGTCTGAACAACCCTCCTTCCTACTAGTGTACATTATACATTATACATTCTTATGGTATTAATTTAAAAAAAGAAGTTCAACATCTATTTTTCACGGACTCATAAAGGGTACCTTGAGAAAAACATTCAAAAGCAATACTTCCTACGAGGAACACTACCTCCCACCAACCACATAAACGGCTATAAATTCTATATGTTATGATACGGTCCTATTCTGGAAAATGGCTGTTTTTCTGCACTTTCGGGTCTGTTCCCTACAAGTTATTGTAGGGGACATACTGCGGCCGGGCCCCTGGAGTTCTTTTAAGTCACAATTAAAATCAAGCCGGACCTACCCGTGAAAACAACGAAATGTATCTGACAGTCCACGTGTACAAATGTGTACATCGTGGCTTCGGGGCTCGGTCAGGGCTACACTATAGGCCCTACGAGGCTTTTGTCCCATTCCATAATATCTGTTCTATTACACTCCGTCGGTTTTTATATGTTAGACTCGTTTTGCTGTTTCTAGCCTACGGAGACTGCCTCGTACAGCTTGTCTAAGAAGCTGTTAGAAGCCCGAGCCCGTTACCGTTTAATCAGGATGTACTTATTCTAGATCCACGAAAATGCTTTTTGTACTGCTCCTGCAGCACTTTTGGCGATATAACCAATTTCCTCTTGCACCTCACACAATACTTTACACACACTGACGATCTTAGAGGCTTTGTAAATTTCTATTTTGGGAGCTTTTGCTCATGCATACCAAATAAATTTGACCGTGAAGGTCCAACATGAAAGGGGTGGAATAAATACCATTACTTAAAGTGTTCGCGGAATCTGCACTAAGAGGTGCAATTGAATTAAGCGAGAAACCCTTTCTTCATACAACAACTCCATTACGCGTATGGCTACCTTTTAGATACAATGAAGATGTTCGTCTTTGTTGTTGCTTGTACCAAAGAATCTAATACATTAAATCCTACATTTGAATTTGATTACATATTCTAGGAGGTATTTGTGTGCAAAAATAGGTAAAAATGTGCAAGAATATTAATGTTTAGACATTAGAACTAGACGTTTAAATGATACGTTAAACTAAAAACCGGCTGATATATTCATATACCAGTATGTTTCCCTTTTGTGTTCACTTGGTGATGTGTATAGATATGTGTAGAAGAGCTTACGAAAGTCGCTATTCCTTTGTTGTGTCAATACAACGTTAACACCAGTGAATTTTCACGCAAAACTATTTCTTCAACTGAATTCACTATCCTTAGACAACAGCAAGTAAATGTTATGGATGACATCCTCTGCAGACTGTAAAAAGAGTGTCATCCATAAAATTTACTTTCTGTGGCCTAAACGAATAATGCTTTGTATAAACCACATAAAAGTATTTGTATATTGAGCCTGTACCCCGACGAAAGGGCCACCTCTTACCATGGAGATCTCGGATTCAAGTATGAAGTATACTTACAGCTCACTTCAAAGACAACTTTGCCTCGTTGAGCGCGTATCTAAATTTATATTGGACAGGGGTTCTCGGGTCTAGATTTGAAATGCAAAGGTGGAACAAGAAGTCACGATTTGGCCTATGTCAACTGAGAGCTATGGCGATATGTTATATAACATCAGCATAAGAAAGGGTAATTTTGGTGATGAATTAAGGCAGCCTCTTACCATAGAGCTCGCAGATTCAAGTATGAAAAGAAGTACACTTATAGCTCACTTCAAAAACAGGTTTGCCTCGTTGAGCCCGTATCTATATTGGACAGAGGTTTTCGGGTCTAGATTTGAAATGCAAAGGTGGAACAAGAAGTCACGATTTCGCCTATGTCAACTGAGAGCTATGACGATATGTTATATAACATCAGCATAAGAAAGGGTAATTTTGGTGATGAATTAAGGCAACCTCTTACCATAGAGCTCCCAGATTCAAGTATGAAAAAAGTACACTTATAGCTCACTTCAAAAACAGGTTTGCCTCGTTGAGCCCGTATCTATATTGGACAGGGGCTCCCGGGTCTAGATTTGAAATGCAAAGGTGGAACAAGAAGTCACGATTTGACCCTTTGTCAACTGAGAGCTATGGCGATATGTTATATAACATCAGCATAAGAAAGGGTAATTTTGATGATGAATTAATGCAACCTCTTACCATAGATCTCCCAGATTCAAGTATGAAAAGAAGTACACTTATAGCTCACTTCAAAAACAGGTTTGCCTCGTTGAGCTCGTATCGTATACTGCATTACTGGACAGGGGCTCTCGGGTCTAGATTTGAAATGCAAAGGTGGAACAAGAAGTCACGATTTGGCCTATGTCACTTGAGAGTGATGGCGACATGTTAGATGCATCAGGTGATAAGTGGTTGTATTGGGAGTGGGTTAAGGCAGGCACTCGGTTTAAGTACGTAAGTGCACATAATGTGCACATGGGATTAACCTTTTTGCACATCGTGGAACTGCTGCGTCATATGTATGCTATTTGATCAGTAGCCCAATGGGTAACACCGCTAGGGTATACCTGGTAAAGCTAAAGCCCCGGTCACAAGAATCGTACGACGTCCTTGCGATGGCATATTACGCCTATCGTACGATGATCACAGTGGATCGCAGCTAAATCGTAAGCAAAATCAGCCATCGCAGAGCATCGCAGAGCATCGGATGATGTTCAAAATTTTTCCAGCGTCGTACGATTTTTCACTTGTGTCTCTTCTGTATAGCCGTCTGACCGTTTTTGTGCTTCTTTAACCAACAAAATGTGGACATAGCTGTTGAATACCTTCCTATAATATCTTTAACTGTAAAAATAAATTAAAAAAGACCATGATAACAAGAGTATTACAAGCAAAAGTTCAAATCAAGCGTGAGTACTGGTATGGTTATCTCGGCCTGCTTGCCGGCTCTACGTGTCAGGCTCTTTCGAATATTGTATCATGATATGCTATCAACAAAAAGATGACATCATACAAAAATCATATCATAAGCATTATATCATATATATTTCCGACTCATAGAGCCTGCCTTTATGTTTGAGTTGTCCCCATGGTTATTACGATTATGGTAAACTGACCCAAGACCGACGAGAGCTGAGATTTGATCTAATTATCAACTCACGTGCATGAAGCGATCAAACAATTGTCTGCATCACCTGTGCGGGGCGCGCTGTTCTCTGCTTGCGATTGTGGCAGTTGCGACTGATATATTTCCCTTTTCGTCAATATCGACAATATCAGGGAAAACTGAAACCATCACAACATGCTAAAAATTCATAAATCTAAAACCTCATCAGTAGACATAAATCGCCGTAATGAAGTCTGCTTTGGGGGCAAATAAAATCTTACGACGATAGCGAAATTTTGAACATGTTCAAAATCCATTTCAGTCCTATTTTCGTCATAGGAGGCTCCCCGATTTACTATGATTTACCTGCGATTGACGCAAATACGCTCTAATGACCTCATCGTACGATGCACTACGATCCTTGTGACCACGGCTTCATATATTTAAACCATTGCTTCCGATTCTTCCCCGACTTACGACGTACTGCGCTTATGCCGCGCATAAAACCTCCATCGCAGTCAATCGTACGATTCTTGTGACCGGGGCTTTAGGGCACAACCCGCCGTACGTGCAAATACGTGCTGTCTACGTTCCAAAACGTGGGCAATCTTTTGAGATCCGTAAGTGGAAAGTACTGCCTCCGTACGAACTCGTAGGGAATCCGACGGATTTTGGAGCACGCAGACACGCCGTAGAACTTTACGTGCAGGCAAAACTTTGTGTGCCATCGGGCTGCGGATTCGCCCCCCGTACATGCCAGTACGTTGTGCCCTTAGCTTAACGTATAACAATACTCAGAGGTGTCGGCATATGGACGAGATTTGCTTTGCTTATGGACAGAGAGAAGGACAATGTGACACTACACTCAAGTTACTCACCTTTCTCAACAGTGCCATTACACAAAGAACAATAAATATAACAATAATTAAATAAAAGTAGCATGGTACGTCAATATTGTATTCCCCTAGGTTT
This sequence comes from Branchiostoma floridae x Branchiostoma belcheri, assembly GCA_019207045.1. NCBI lineage: Eukaryota > Metazoa > Chordata > Leptocardii > Amphioxiformes > Branchiostomatidae > Branchiostoma > Branchiostoma floridae x Branchiostoma belcheri. Next base: position 11,836,745 of record CM033041.1, read on the forward strand.
TGATATGATTTGAGTTCTACATTTGCTTGAGAGACGTGTGCTACACACAAGTGTGCTAACAGCACCATAATCTTACGCGCCATCAAATGTAAAATTGAGAAAAAGCCTGGAAACTCATTCGTGCAGATGCATTACATCAGGACGAATAGACCCTTTTCCATTAGAAAATATTTCTGTTCTTTTTTCGTCAGTGTACTGTGTGTTTTTGAAGCATCAAAACGGCCATAAGAAATTGAGCTATATCTATTTGTATATGTGCAATTCACCATGGTTCAACCTTTCTTCATGTAGTTATCTTTGTAAACTTTATCTATCTATCTACCTACATAATTTATTTATCTGTCTATCTCTATCTTTTCACATTTTTACCCATCTTTCTATCTATCCAGCAGTCTCTCTCTCTCTCTCTCTATATATATATATATATATATATATATTATGTATATATGTCTAGTATCTATTTACATTTCTATCTACCTACTTTTCTATTTCTCTATCTAACTGTTTATCTATCATCTATTTACCTATTATCTATCCATCGATCTATCTGTCTATCCATCTATCTCTCCGTGTGTCAATCGATCAGTCTTTCCACCCTATCACTCCTCTTTCTCTCTGTTATTTCTCTCACACTTTCTTTCTCTCTCTAATATCTCTTTGGAATACATATACATATACTTGGCTCTACGCAAGCCAGAGAAATACGCTCAAAGCAAATAACTCAACAAAGAGCCCCACCATCTATGTCAACTTACCTGCATGGATTCCCTCGTTGCTATTGTTCCCACCAAGCAGCCGTTGCCCATTATGGACAACAGGATGAAACAAACCAGTACGAACACGACTACCGGTCGCCATGCAGGATACAAGCCGCTCAGACCACACAGCACGGGGCTGAAACTTGTGACCGTCACGGTAGAATTCTCCAGCGTAACGTTTTCGCTCACAACCTCGCAGGTGGAGAAGGTAACGTTTTCCAACGCTTGGAGAGCTGCCATAGTTCTCGATGTCTGGTACTCTTTACAGAAGCTCGGCGCAGGAGGATTTTCAATTTCTTACGCTCCTACGCAAAAAGGTCTTAACGCATGACCTGACTTAAGGTTACTAGCAAACAAGTTACCTGCATATAGCTATTAGATTTGCACAGAGCATTGCCTATAGCTTCGTTGTGAACACACGATCTTAGAGCATTCTACCAGACACGTATATTCCCTACTGTATCTCCTTATCATTCCTTAGAATAATGTTTACATAAGAAATAGATGCTCTCAAATCCTGAGCATCAATAGACGTATTCTAAGGGGAATCCACGTTTTAAAACGTTGATGAACAATAAATCTTGAAGTTACAAAGGTTTGAATGATGCAATGCAAAGGAAAGCTTGTCAGTGACAATTGATCGCATCAGAACAAATAGGCACTCGAAAATAGCGATGACTTGTTTCAGAATGTTGCCAAATTGTCTGTTTTTCTAGACGGGAACTATTTGAGACCACGTTAAACCTTCCAATCATGAAGGGTGATTACCACTACTTGTACTTTTAACCCCAAAATATTCAGTGACGTTTTTCTTAATAATGGGTTTTATGTGCCCACTCAATGTTGCCAATTAACGTTACGTACTACGTACTCATATTCGAGCTATGTAGCAAGCCTTTGATGCATAGTCTAGTCTGAATGATTACATCTAAGGCGTCGTGTGAGAGTGAATTGCGATTATTATCAACTTTTCATTACAGCAATGCCTGTGTTAATGATAGTCGTGTTATAGGGGTTCACACTTGTGCGTCTATGAAATCCGTATGAGTTCCGTATTGGTATTTACGGGCTTAGGTAATGTTTGCTGTCGAACAAGTCTTTTACGTCAAAGTCAAAGTTTAAAAAAAAGAGTTCTTCCCACAAACTTTACCTAAGTCCCGAAACTTTAAATACGGCAAACATGCGGATTTAGTATACGTGCCCCTATACATTTTTCTCCGACTGCTCGCTCATAGAAGTCTTTTAAAGTTTCTCACATAGACCGTGGCCACCTTTTCGATTATGAAGTATGATGAGATCGCCCACTTCCTGTTCAACGTTAATAAGTTATCAATCATTTGAACACTGTTTAATCGACAAGTGTTTTAAAAAGGCCTACATCACATTTCCGACCCGGGGCCCGGCCGGGCAGCTTTTGGGAACGACAAGTAACATAAAAAAGACACCAAACTACAAAAGACCTAAACAGAATAGTCGTTGGCCATTATTTGTGTATTTTTTCACTTATACATTTTTATTTTTCGTTTCCACAAACAGCCCGGACAGGCCCCGGTTTGGAAATGTGACGTTAGTATAAGGACGCTGAGTCATTCGATTGCGTCACCCAGAACCCCCTCTCCGAGAAATGGAACATACCATTTCCTGTCCCACATACAGTAGCTCTTAATTGTTCTTAACTGTCCTCAGAATACTTTGCGACTATCATCTTCAACAAGCCGATAAAATGACGATGTTTTCCGTGCTCGTCTTGCTGTGGATGTCACAGGTTGTCTCGTGTTATGACGACACAAGTTTTGTCGCTGCGGTGTACGAACATGCCGTGATGTGGACTTCTATCCCAGGCCAACCCCCCACCCGACAAGAGGCGATAGACTTCATGAAACAAAACCTGGACGTTTACAGAGAACAGACAAGGGAGGCTAAAAGACAGGTATGGTTTCTTGTGTACGGGTAAAGTTCTTGAGAAAATCTTCTTTTAGTTTCTTATTTCCTTGACCGCATTCTTTTTCCTCGTTATCAGTAGTTTGCTTGGTTTACTTAAGCCATACTGACTTCATTATATGGATGACATCCCTGTGCGCATCTTTTTCGTCCGTTTCGCAAAAAAATGTTTACAACTATACTGTAGATCATTAGCCTGTGTGCCATCCGGATACTTGTAGCAGTTCGCTCCGACGTTTATAGTACACTATGTACAGTTGCTTTTCGCTCCGATTTTTACTATACACTATATACAGTCGCTTTTCTGCTACAGCATAAGCGAACATTGTACCCAGGCTAGTAAATCATACGAAGAATCTGGGAAAGGAGGAAAATGATATGCAGAATGATATTAGAATATGAGTACTGTCTCAGAACGTCAATGAGAAAAATTAAAAGGAATAGAATCAAGGTTATCAAGTAAATATCTTGTTTGGTATACGATGTGTCATGTGTTCAGTTATCTACAAAACCTTGATGATCATTTGAACTTCATAATAAAAGGCAGCCTTTCTCTTTTTTTTTGGCGCTCGGATCAATTTGAAGTGCCTATCGTACGCCATCCACACAATCAAATGTGCATGGCCTACCAAACCGTCAAAGTGATGAAACTTAAAACTCTTGATGAAAGGGTATTAACCGCTAGGGCATTTCACACAAACATAACGTTACTGATACCGAGTGGCACAGGGCAAACATGCGCTAACGCACCCATTCAACTAGACGTGTATTTCGCTCCGAAGTAGTTGAAGTTTGCCTGCATCACATGTGTACTTTTCTGTAATGTTTAAATGTCCTTTAAACAAAGGTTGCTTGTCGGCAAACAGAGATAAAATATTGATACTTAGAGCTGACTCAATGTGCTTACTCATTGTGATAAAATTTGACCTTTGGTATAGCGCAGATACGTGTGTATGGCCGAACTGCGTTGGTATGCTACGCTTTGTGTATATTGCATCATGAATATCTTTAACCTCTTTTTCTGCGACAAGTTCAATGTTTTGTGTTTACTTTTCCCACAGGGCGCGGACATAATAGTCTTTCCAGAGGACGGAATTCACGGATTCCAATCCAGAGAGAATCAATATTTCTATTTGGAAACGATCCCCGATCCGGAGAAGATCGTATGGAACCCTTGCGACGATCCCGACCGTTTTAACGACACCCCAGTTCAACAAAACCTCAGTTGTATGGCCAAAGAGAGTGACATCTACGTTGTCGCAAACTTCGGAGACAAGCAGTTTTGCGACAGTTCTGAGGACAGTTCTTGCCCGAATGACGGCAGATATCAGTTTAACACCGACGTTGTTTTCGATAACGAAGGAACTCTTGTCGCCAGGTACCATAAAGAACACCTCTTCATGACGGAACTGCAGTTTAACCGCCCGCCGTCGGTGGAGTTCATAACCTTCCAGACCCCGTTCGGAAAGTTCGGAGTCTTCACTTGTTTTGATGTTCTGTTTCGCGACCCTGCCGTCGCACTAGTTGAAGATTACGGCGTAGATACGATCGTGTTCCCGACGGCTTGGATGGATGTCTTGCCACTTTTTGTTTCCGTAGAGTTTCACCAAGCGTGGGCCATGGGCATGGGTGTTAACTTCTTATCGTCTAACACGCACGTCCTTGACAGACGTATGACCGGAAGTACGATCTCCACCCCTTCCGGTGCCGTCAGCTACTATCACGACATGAACTCAACTGAGGGAAGGCTATTGGTCGCAGAAATTCCCATCAAACCAATGAATAATGCCTTCACATCAACAGAGCTACCAATCACAGAGCACGACACACAGTTCGTTTCTGACTTGTTCGGTGACCCTTTTACTTTCGTGGAGCTTACAAAAGAGAGCGATTACGTCATCGTCTGTCAAAATGACTTATGCTGTAGCCTGAATTACACAAAATCGGGAATTTCGTCGGAAATTTACGCCTTCGGCGCCTTTGACGACCTCCACACGAACGAGGGCCAGTACTACCTACAGATATGTGCGCTGGTGAAGTGCGCTAACTCGTCACGTGACACCTGCGGCCAGCCAACCAACGACGCGCAGACGACATTCTCCCACCTGCACTTGGCGGGAAACTTCAAGTTCCCACACGTCTTTCCAGAGGTTCTGACACGCGGGAACGGAATGGACCTTGCAGTAGGTGAATGGGAGTACACAAATGGCGCTATAATCAGTACATCCGGGATATCAAAGCCTCTACTTTCAGCTGCTCTGTTTGGCCGAGTCTACGAAAGGGATGATGGGGCATTTAAACATACGAGTGGCGCGAAGGAGGTTTATCCTCACCTCCCTCTGCTGCTCATCTTATTCTCCGCTCATCTTATTGGAACGGTTGGAACAGTCTGAGTAAAATGCCTCCGCCCCTGAGGCGTCGCAAAAAATAACACCGCATACGTGTACATTCTGTAGCGATACTGTTCTCTGATTCAAATCTAATTAGCCGAAAATGCATTCAAGAATCGCATAGCGCTTTCTGACGGCGAGATTTCTCTGATATCTACTCTTGAGTATGTGTGTGTGAGTGTTGTGTTGAGTCAGGTACGTTTTACTACGTGTGGATTGTGTTCAGCACCAAGGACAGGTGTGTTTGTAGATAGATGGCATTTAGCACCAATGGGTGGGTATGTTAAACTGGTAGTGGTGGTAATAAGTACCAGGGACGGGTGAGAGTAACTGTCAAAGAAACTCGTTCGTCAGAAAACGTTGCGCCTTTAGTGGCTAAAATAAAGATGAGTTTGTGACACGTTGACGTTGCTTTGTTTGATCTATAAAGTATCTCTTGGTTAGTGAAACACAAGGAGTTAACAGCTAGATGATATAACACGCATGGCTACAACTACATTGATTGTAGTGCCATCTAGCGAATGTTTCTTGTATTTCATCCTGTCCTGTTTGGATGTCATGCCGTTTCATTAGCACCAGTTTACCGTGAAAGTTGTTTTGAAATACACTGTACGAGTACATATATGTAGCTAATAGCTAATGTACAGTTGTTGTGACTCGTCATTTTTGCTACGTTGATGCAATGGAAAGGTCCCTAAAGCGGACCGGAAAGAGTTAGTGTGAATGAGTGAGTGAGTGAGTGAGTGTGTGTGTGTGTGTGTGTGTGTGTGTGTGTGTGTGTGTGTGTGTGTGTGTGTGTGTGTGTGTGTGTGTGTGTGTGTGAGTGAGTGAGTGAGTGAGTGAGTGAGTGAGTGAGTGAGTGAGTGAGTGAGTGAGTGAGTGAGTGAGTGAGTGAGTGAGTGGGTGGATGGGCAGGTGGATGGGTAGGTGGACGAGTAGATGGGTGGACGAGTGAGTGAGTGCGTAAGAGAATCAACGAATTAGTGGGTGAATGACTGAGTGAGTGAATGAGTGAAGGTGTCTAACGGTCAGAATAAGCAAATGTAATGTAAAAATGTTAAAAAGTTAACCGTTATATTTCAAGCAATGAATACGGATACCCCGTACCCCATTTCAGTAACAAGGACACCGCCCGTGGACACATCGCCACTTGTCTGGGCTCCCTTCGGAGGCTCGAGTGACCCGTCGCGTACGTAAAGCGAAGGGCACAGCCCGCCGTACGTGCAAATACGTACTGTCTACGTGCCAAAACGTGGGCAATCTTTTGGGATCCGTAAGTGGTAAGTACCGCCTCCGTACGAACTCGTAGGGAATCCGACGGATTTTGGAGCACGCAGACACGCCGTAGAACTTTACGTGCAGGCGAAACTTTGTGTGCCATCGGGCTGCGGATTCGCCCCCCGTACGTGCCAGTACGGACGACGCGCCTGCACTGTACAGCCTGAACGTTTCCAGAAATACGTGGTGGACGTGGCCTCCCAAAAAACGTACGGACAAATTGCACGTACGGCGGGTTGTGCCCTTAGTTTTATTTTCCTTGGGGATAGCCTCACTCCACATGGTCGTGGTAGTGTTTAGGGATTTTTATAGGCCCACTGTTTCAGTTCTAAGGGTATCACATGTGGACGCACATACGGATGTAGAAATGCTATTTACTTGATAGGAGTCCACATTGATGTAATATTAGAAAAAAAGGTATGTCCTTGCTAAACTCCTTGCTCAGCACACACACTCTGACATAAGGGTGGCCTTCAACCCGCATGATTAAAGTATAATCACACGAGTAATCCTGTTGTATGTAACTGAGCGCTTTGGAACCTCGGGTAACCCTTCGTAACCAACACTTCATCGGGACGGCCTCTCCCATTATGGTAGGTGTTAGTACCCCCCCCCCCCTCCCCCCTCCCCCTCCTCTCATTTCAACACAAAGGACATCGCTCGTGGACACAACTTTACCCCGGCCGTAGCTTGGCGCTCTGAAAACTCTGGTGACCGCGTAAGTACCCTTTATTGGGACACAACGTGGGATGTGTTACCGCCTCCCTCCCCGCTCTGCGTAGCAGCTCTGCACTCGTAGGTCGTAATTTTGCGCTCTCGATCCGAAGGCTCGGAGCGGCACACATGTATAGACGCTTCAATGTTTTGTTATGGACGTTTAAAGACGGTGTACGCACGTACAGACGGGATTGAGACACGAAGGACATGGCCTACCGCAACTTTACTCTGCCCGTAGTTTTAACAATGTACCCAACTCGTATTCATGGAAGCATTACATCGTACTGTTCATTGAAGTCGAAAGACTCCAGGCGTTCTTAAACGTATGCTTTCCAGGCCAATGCGTCTATCTCCGAAATATAAACACATTCTATACTTATGACGCAAACCGTAACGGTGGATTACATTGATATACACTCTCTTGTTACAAATTGGAAACTAACTAGAAAGGCCGACATTTGCTTGAGAGCAAATACAGCATATTTCAGCCATCTCCCTCATGCAACAATAGGCCTTGATGTCGTTGACCCCTTTGGCCATTGGAAAATAACAAAAAAATACCAAATATATCATTTTAAAGTAATCCATGCCAAAAATTATACATGGGTCATTTGAATAAATATCTAGAGCACCCCTTTACCAATTTACGGCTCATTTGGTTGTAAATTGAGGGAACAGGAGCCAAAAATGTCCAATTTTGTAAAAAAAAATGGCCATAAAATCGCAAAATTAAGCATTTTTTGTACCGTATGGGCAAACTTTTATTGAATTTATGTGCACATAATTGAAGGGCACTTTTATACCCAATTTCAGGTTATTTGGTTGTAAAACGAGGCTACAGGAGCCAAAAATGTCCTTTTTTGGTCAAAAAATGGCCGAAAATCGCAAACTTTAGCATTTTGTTGTACAGTATGCCAAATCTGTTATTGAATCTAGGTGAGCATAGGATCAAGGTACCTCTGTACCAAATTTCATGTCATTCGGCTGTAATACCAGGGTACAGGAGCCCGAAATATACATAAAAATTGACAAAAATCTCAATAAAATCATTTTGAAGGCAGATATGAAAAAAAATGAAAAAGACACCTGAGGGTATTGGCTTACTCTACCCTTGTGCCAATTTTCAAGTCAATCGGTTCAGGAACGGCGGAGTTGATTTGATTTGAAGATTTGACAAGAGAAAGAAGAAAGAAAGAAACATTACGAATACAATATATTTCACCATACCTATGGTATGGCTGAAATATAAATAGAACCGTTTTCGGTTAGAAGATTAGAAAACGTGTGTTATTACGTAGTATGGCTGTAACATAGCACCTATGATGTCATAGTAGACATGTAACACCCATGTTTCACTATTGCTAATGGAATAAAGCTTTATTACTAGCTATATAGAAAATGATACAGCTCGCCTAAAACCTCAAGTTACTAAAGACTGTTGAATATACCCAAGGCCCCCCTCCCCCAACCTGATGTCTACAAATACCATCACCAAAACCCCAAAGACCAAAAACGATCACCAAGACCCCAAAGCAATTCGTTACTGGTATTTGCTGAAGGAATACCGAAGCTTTGAATGAAATGACTTGAAGTTTTTTTTTATATGGCGGTCGACGTTGTAGTGAGTTTGTTTTGTTTTTTGTTGCGTATTGTTGTTTAGCAAAAATAGAGACCCTTGACCAAGGAGTAATCTTACTGATTCCTAGAAGAAATAGCGTTTGAACGTACCCACGCCGTTTTAACTGAGTCACGACGTGTTTTGCATTGCATAATGTATCATGTATAGTCATATAGGCCTGCGCTTGTGTTATGATAAGTACAGTAGACTGATACCGGCCACACTCTACCAGTATTGGTCCGTTTCTGTGGCTCACAGAGCGGTTTTCTTGTATTTTCTCTCCTTAGAATTCGTCTTAAACATTTCAAGAAGGCCTCGGAGACGTAGCAAGTGCAGGTAAGAACGATTTTTCTAACTCCTTGCAGACGTATTCTCAAGATTTTTGTTGAAACGCCGTGACTTGTTGTTGTAGCGGCGTTTACAAAGAGCGTCTGTTGTAGACTAATCTTAATACTGGCTGCAACAGGTATATTATACATAATGAGTCACAATCTTAAAAGTTGATTTTAGGGACGTGCATTTACTGTGCATAGTCTTAAGATTTGACTCTCACAATCCTGAAGACATGAAAATTTTGTTGTGTGTCTTGTTATAAGAATATGCAGTCCTTGAGGATTTAAGATCGACTATTTGTTTTCTTCAAAGACATTCATGTATTGGCCGGTAGCGAGTTATGTTTGATATCACACTGTGCAAGTCGTATGCAGTATATGGTGTAAATTATCCATTTTTTATTGAGAGTTTTAAGGCTTATTCACATTTATTCGTGGGGTTACACATATCCGCTGTTTTTAAAAACAGGATGAATTTAGGGATGTCAAGTCAACGGATGTTGGTTTCAAACTGCAATGTTTTGAAAATATCACAATTTTAAAACAACATTCCTTCGACCTAATATTCCTGAATACCCTGTTTTCAAAAACAACAGTTCACCACCAAATAAAGGCGAACTAGCGTTAAAACATTGTACGATTCGTCATACTAGCGTAGTCTTTGGTATTACGTCTGGAAATGGCAAGATTTGACGAACCCCTTTTGGGCTGCATAATTGGCTGAAAAAATATGAACATTTATTTCAATTTAGAATATATATACAAATACAGCGTGGGTTCTTTAACGTTGCTTTTCTCAAACACGAGACCTTCTATTTTACAAGGGACGGTTCTAACTGCAGTTTTCAGTTTTTTCCCTGAGCAAAGTTTTAAAAAAATGTGTAAAAATGCCCTTCGCAATTGCACAACGTGCTGTCTTGATTTTGCGTATAGCTAAAGACATAAACCGATTCCTGTCCAAAACGTACACTCGCTATACCATACAATTCACCACCTACGCAAGTGACAATGCCAAAACTTCAAGAAGTACTACAAATACGTCGTCAAATCCTTGCTCTTCACTGTAAGTCGGACTTTAAAGCTCCAAATGATAAGCCCAATTCCTCCTTTATAGAACCCTCCGGAGGCGTTTGCATTGTTAGTGCTTATGTGCTGGATGGTTGAGTTATATATTTCCAGTTGGTGGTACTCTTTAATGACCGCCAGTGGCGCATGCTTCCGTATAACGTTACATGTTTCTACATGGCGTGTATAGCTAACTTTCAGCGTAAGATACAATCATCTTTTAGTGACACTGAAGAAGAGTGACGTCTGTCACTCGAAACGTTCGGAAGTAATACAGCTGCTGAGGTTGGATTGTATTTGAACACACAATTTTCTGTATTTTTAGATCTATATCAGGTATAGCTACCATTTGGTGTAACACAACAGCTTCTGTATCTGTATAGCTGCGGTATAGCTACATTTATAACTTGGCGTAACACACCAGATTCTGTATCTGTATAGCTGGTATAGCTACATTTATAATTTGGCGTAACACACCAGATTCTGTATCTGTTTAGCTGGTATAGCTACATTCATAATTCGGTTTGATACACCAGCTTCTGTATCGGTATAGCTGGTATAGCTACATTTATAATTTGGCGTAACACACCAGATTCTGTATCTGTTTAGCTGGTATAGCTACATTTATAATTCGTTTAATACACCAGCTTCTGTATCTGTATAGCTGGTATAGCTACATTTATAATTCGGTTTATTGCACCAGCCTCTGTTTCTGTATAGCTGGTATAACGTTAGCTACATTTATGATTCGGCGTAACACACCAGCTTTGCAGGCACGCGGCGCGACAGCAGCTGTTTATATTACGTGAACGCCCTGTCACACCTAATCTTTGTACACATAACGGTAGGCATTCTTTAAAGCTATCTAGTAATGAGTAAAGCTATATAGTAATGAGTGTGCCCCTACAGAAATTGGTGTCAACGACGTCCACTCTACGATACTTCTAGGGAAAACTCATTATTTTTGCACTATGTAAAGTATGTCATGCATAAAATTTACTTGTTGTGGCCTAAATATAAAAAGAGAGAATTCCTACCCACAGACCATAAGTGGAAAACACAGCATTACATTTCTTATGCTTTATGAGACATACTTTAACTAATCACTGCTGGCGAGTTCGTCTGCTACGCTGGTACGTACGTAGGAAACAGCGAGTATTGTCTGTTATTAAACTTGAAAAATATATTTCGTACCGTTCAAATTTTGTGGTACGTCGCCCTGCAAAGCTGTGATAACCGGACATATACAAGCATACATCATCTAATGTTCGAATTCAGTTAATGGGTATTTTTTTCAGGTTTGCTGACGTTTTACAACAATGTTTCAATCGTTAGTACAGTAACCACACCACGACAGCTGTATGCCTTCAATATTCATAGGCGTTTCAAGGTCCCATCTTTGATTATGCAAAACATATGGTACAAACGACAGAAAACATGAATATGGTCTAAATACGTACACTGTACAGGTATATAAACTGAACAAAGACATACAGCATTCTAATTCATTCCTATTGTTAAATTAACTGTTAAAACTGTCTGTAAAAAAACTGTTCAAGAATTCTGTTTGGAATCATCACACAATCCCTATGGAAAAAGGGCGCCTGAAAATTTCTGTGTACACAAATCATGACAAATTGGAAGCTTGACGCGATTTCCTGTTTTAAAGCCAGGGGTAGGACGTTACAAGGATAAGCATAAAGGAAAATTGCACAAGCATGGTCTTGTATTTCATGTGGGATTTGAAATGACAACTTTAGACCAGGCAGTAGCAATGTGATAGGACAGCCGGTTGTGGTGTCATTTTTCAAATACGTGCCTTTAGGTGTTATATCTCAATGCACTTGGGGCACTGGTGTGGCACTGCGGGGTTCGTTCATGATGTTGATTACGGTCACATGTCATCTTATACACAATTATTTATATCAATGGACCTGAAGTGCAAATTCAAATACATTATGACATGTGACAATCCCTGCATTGCAGATATAGGAAAATATATCAAAGAAGGTTTAGAAACTCCTCAAATGATAATAAAAGCCTCCAATGATTGTGAGAAATTTATCCCATACTACAACTCCTATATTAGTTAGATAAGCCTTAAATAAAGCTATAGAAATGTAGTTATGTAGATGCCATACTTTGTACCTCGTACAATTGTTGTGCAATTAAGTTATTTTGTATTATCATTATGTATGGATTTATTACATTCAAGTATAAGAAAAAATCTGTCTTTTGCTGACCAATATCAATCACCTTTTATAAGAAGTGATTGTTACCACGTTTTTGTCCTGTATTTATTATTTACATGTATGTTTGATGGGCCCCCTTGGAAATCAACTATGCGCTGTTGTAGGGGCTACCCATCTGTTTCAAGATGAAATAAATAAATAAATTAAGTTTTACGGCCTGAAAAAACTTCTGAAATCTTCACAAACAGGCCCAAAGCAGTAATAACATCGACTATCACTTCCATAATCATTTGCAGTGGCTTTTGATGACTATCTAACAAGGGATCTACTATTTAGGAATAACAGGGGACCTCTTGAATAACCCCCTCGAAATTTGCCCCATTATGTTCAACCTTCTTACTGGTGTGTAATAAAAAGAATAGAACTGTTGTAACTGCCATGCCTGCGCCTTCCAATAAACCAACACGGTACAAGTCGCTGCAGCAAATTCAAATCATGTACTTTTAGCCGCAATCCATTTTGAGATCCCTCTAAGCCTTTTGGTGTAACTTTGTGGAAAGCATTGGGGCAATGACTCGAACTAAACTCCTCTTTATGATTGATATCGGTTCTGTGCAACACGTAGTATTAGTCGATGCACGTATAGATATCCCCCAAGCGTTCGTTATAAGAAATAAGAAGTGATCATTTAGAGTGAGGGTGATTCGCTGAGGCGGTTAGCGATTATGGTTTATGTATTGTGGTTCTTAGGACATGATCTTATCATCACAACGCTTGCAAATGACTGAACTGCCCGCCTAGAGTGAACAAGATGATATAAGCTTTTTTCTTTATGAGATAGGCTGAGGCTTGGAGATGGGAGATATGATTGAATGCTTTTGATATTCTGTGACTATCTTTGGTACCATTCCAGCAACTACGTAGACAGATTATACTGGGTTAAAGTCATAAAGATCGTTTGGCAATCGGTAATTGTCAGACAAAGTAGGAATAAAATGTACTAGGGTGAAGTTCTATGACTAGAATATTATTATCTGTTTTCAAGTCAATCTTTTTTCAGTATTTACTGAAAAGTAAGTTAAGTAAGACATTTTTGTGACTTCAATGTAAGAAGTTATCATAACTTAGAAATGTTCGCATAGTGCATTTTTCTTTATGATTAAAAGATGATATGATATGATATGGAAGGTTAATGATGGATTTTGTTCCTGAGACTCCTCTTTATATTTCAGACAAAAAGGAAGAGTTACATGAAATTCGATCATTTTAAGGCTTTAAATTCCTGTTTACATAGTTCGAAACTATAATTGGAGTTTAATTCATATTTGTTTTACACATGCTTAATGCGACTACTACTGTGTCCAGGATTATATTGTAACTCCAAATAGATTATCGTAACATTTGAAACACTAGGTATTAGCTGGAGGTTCTTTTATGCGGCATTCCATTATTCTAGATGTATAAAAGACACTTTATTACCAAACGCAAGTCAGTTTTATCTCAAAGTATATGATAAAACCTATAACTTTCTTTTACTCCGGTATACGATGCCACTTCAAATCTCTATGGGTCGACTATAATCGTAAACAATACATGAAGTAGGATTTACAGATGTACTATGGTGGCACATTTGTTCAAGTAAAAGAAAATAGTGGAACTATAAAGCAGCTATAGTTCCACTGTGTATCTCAGTATACTTAGTATCTTTCTGCCCCCTGCATTACTTTAAAAGAAGAGATACGGGATAATTTATCGTTGACTCTCATAAGATGTAGTTATGAGCGTCAATTAATGCTAAGGAAATTTCTTCAACATATTCTTAATGGAGTATATAATATAGCTCATTCAAATATTCAAGTACCAAACAAGCTAGATGTGAAAAATAAAGCTGTTCTCCGACTTAGAATAGTCTCATCAGCTATCGTCAGCTGTCTTAACCAATCGCTGTGGACACGTGACTTTCTGTGCGTGTGACGTCAGCAATGAGTCAATTGTCAGTGGAAGTCGGTACTGTCCCTCGTCCCCGTTGAAAGTAGGTTGGTGTGCCTATCTTTATGTCCGAGAATAAGTTGACCTCTTCAGACAGTATTTTACTAGAACTCAGATAAACGTTCATGCTCAATTTTATTCTTCATTCAACGTCAATGCATTCCTGCACTGAAATGATGAACGTAACGCATAGGGTTTTCAAACACAAACATTGAGTTCAAGATGGACCGAATGCAATCAATCGTATCATGGCTGTACGCATTACGCAGAACAGTTTATCTCGATGGTTGTTTAAAAGCCGTTTCCGTATGGCATGTGTGGGTAAATCGTCACGGTATGGGTTCTTCCTGTATGGCTGGTGTAATGATATCCCATTACAGGACCACACACTGAGGGTTTAGACTCAGAGGGAACAAATTGGCAATCATAAACTGTTGGAAACATTTGCAACAATTTGTCTCACCTTGGGGATACATACTGGAAGACTTCTTATGGTTTCTTTATAGCAGGTTACGTCTCTTATGGTAATGTTGAATCTCGAGGTTGTGACTTAAACATTGTAAGGAGTTTATTTTACGATTACCTGTGATACAGATAGTTTTACTTGGATGTTATGGAATGATATGGAATCATGAGTGTCAAGAATGTCATGAAATAGAAGTGTTTTTTCTCTCTCTTTCAAGCCTTTGTGGAAAACTTGTATGTATGTAACTAGACCAAGGGAAAATGTTTCGTATCCGGTATAGGGTTGGTAGGCAGGGCTTCTCTTAATTTTTTTTTCAAACGCTTACAACTAATGTATTGAGATTTGTGCCGAAGTGATCCAACAAATCTAGTTTAGCAACGTTAAGCTGAAATGCACCAGAAAATGGCATTTATCGTATCTATTTAGTTATTATTCAGACATACATGGTACAAGCACAAGTATACCAATAAACTGTCCACCGTACAATGTTTCCTTAACATTCCTTTATTCACTGTTCAAAGACATAAAGGTATAAAATACAGGTCTGTTTTGAAATTCATCATTCTCAATGGCAGATGGAAAATCTAATGTCCTTTGCCCCCCGGCGGAACAAAAAGAAAGAGGCCACGGTCGGAAGGTTTTTGTGGTCGGTCGACGTCGTGTAATGAAATTTTGGTTCCCAGTAAAGGCATTAGCTTACCAGTGCTCACAAAGGGCATGTGTTAACGCTGGTGTAAGTCCTACTAGATCGACAGATTATAGTGTATGTTCTTTAGAGCAGCAAAGTGACCTTGAATCTCCTGGTGCTATAATGTTATTTGCTTAACTTGCCGTATACAACCATTGCCCAAGACTGTGTCCATACTTTACAAGACCCCATCACTTACTCCTGTGTCCTTGGGAAGGAAATGACTTATTGACGAAGATGTTTGTACCATCCTTATCGTCAAAACACCTTCTGGGTTCAACAGCTATCTTGTCTTTAAGGTCACACGGTGAAGGATAATGGTGGTACAGCCACTTGAAGCACACGGCCCAGTCATTCGATCTCTTCATCATATAACGTTTCAGATGGTATCTCACTGCACTTGGGGCACCGGTGCGGCACTGCGGGGTTCGTTCACTGTGGCACTGTTTTGTTATTTTCGCCGATTTTTTTATAATTCAGATATTGTGTAAAAAGTATGACTTAGAAGACAACAAGATACACAAAAGTAATCAAATTCGTTTACATCTCTGAAGTTGAGTGTCTTTCGAACCCAGCAGTGCCGCACCGGTGCCGCAAGTGCAGTGAGATAAAAATTTTACACGTATCCCATTCCATATCTGTGCCTTCCGAAGCCGATCCAATCTTATCTGTGAACAAATGATTTATACTTCACTCAAGCGAGCATATCACAGAGTCATGCCATTGGCTAACAGTCGCCATCACGTCGCTGATTGGTCGGCTGAAATTGAGATTTTTTTTAAATCCCAGAATGTCGCGAATAAGCGTGAACTAGACGCAAGCTAGTCGCCAACAGATGCTATCGTCAATTGCAAATCCTTTTCTCGTGAATTTTATCTTCGCATATTGTTTTTTAATTACGTAATAACACTGCGATTTCCAATAAGTCATATTGTATCTAACCTTGGGCCAAAACTGAGTATATGACATTCTGGCCGCAACCATTTTGTTTGTGTACCAATAAAACGGCCGTTGCTGCATTTCATTTGAAAGATGATAGTAACATATAGCACTAAAGCTGGTATCTCACTCGGAGATCAAATCATTGCAATTTTCCCTTGCGGTCACACTGACCTGCAACGCACTGGTAAAATACTTCTCGTTATAATGGTGGTTTGATTTTGCCCTATCATGTACCAGCAATTCAATGTACTTTTATTACATTTTGTCCCCTAGATATACATTAACGGCACCGTTTGATGACCACTGCCTGCTTGATCTCTAACCAGAGACTGTGGTGTTGAGATAAGATACACCTGGAGGACACAATACATGACTTTTATAGCTGGCAATGACACACAGGCAAGCCTATAAAAAGGTGGTGACAGAATCATGCAAGGCTTGGCTGGAAACACTAAATCTTTATGAAGTAGAATTACAGACAATTTTTTCTCATTGATTATGCAGATTAAGTCCTAATTTGCATACTTTGTACTGTATTGTCTGCATCTCTGTCTAGGCTACCTGAAGGCCAAATATCATGGGAATCTGTCGTTCCTTTGAGCAGTTATCGTCCTTGAAGTAGATCGTACCTTAGACCTTATATTCTCCCGAAACTTGCATAGGTCAAATAGCCTAATAGAAGCGCTACTGCAGTTCCATAGCAAGCTCCTAGGTGACCCAAACTTACGTCAAAAGCTACCTGCCACTAAAAACTAAAGGCCTATGTCCGGGGCAAAGGATAAAAACGGAGGTTCTGTTGCAGTACCAAGCTCTCACACCTGGGGGCCCAAAATCAACTACGACCTTTCCAAATTTTTTATTCACATACCAAATATAATTACAATCCATGCAGATGTACTTAAGGTATGCTGATAACAAATACTTCCAACAGGAAACACAAAGATACACACGTAGACACCCCATCAACAATACTTCCATTTTTAAGGAGGTAATAGATTGCAAGACTAGCTTATTTGGTTGTCTCTGATCATCACATTCCAATTCGAGGTGATACCTGAGGCATTTACGCTTAGCTTATAGTTATATTGCAGCACATTTTAAATCAATTGAGGGTAACCCTTAACAATCATCTAATAACTGACCAATGGAAAACGAATGTTTCTATTTCATGCTTATTACTGTAAAGCACTGTACTATACACGGACCTTGTCCTTTTCATAGATAACTACCTCCAATTGGTGCTTATTTTGAATGACGTTTAAAACTGCTAAAATTAGACATCGAGTGGGAAACAAAATGTTCCTATTTCATGCTTATTACTGTAAAAAAATCTACTCTGTAGCTAGACTTTGCCCTTCTTATAAATGACTGACTCCCATTGGTGCTTATTTGCAGTGACGCTAACACCTGCTTCAAATAATCCAACAAGTAGGAAACAAACTGTTTCTATTTCATACTTATTACTGTAAAACACTCTACTCTGTAGTTAGACTTTGTCCTTCTAATACATAACTACCCCCCCCCCCCCCATTAGTGCTAATTTTCAGCGACGTTTAGAGCTGCTAAAATCATCCAATGAGTGGGAAACAAACCGTTCCTAATACATGCCTATTACTGAAAAAAAAACTCTACTCTGTACTTAGACCTTTTCCTACTTATACATAACGACCCCCCATTGGCGCTCATTTTCAGTGACGTTTAGATCTGCTAAAAAAACATCCAATGAGTGGTGGGAAACTAACTGTTTCTATTTCATGCTTATTACTGTAAATACCCTACTCTGTAGCTAGACCTTGCCCTTCTCATAAATAACTACCTCCCATTGGTGCTTACTTTCAGTGACGTTTACAGCTGCTAAAATCATCCAATGAGTACGAAGGAAACCAACAGTTTCTGTTCCATGTTTATTACTGTAAAACACTGTACTCTGTAGTTAGACCGTGGCCTTCTTATAAATAACTACCTCCCACAGGTGCTTATTTTCAGTGATGGGTTGTCATTATGTGCCAGCTTGCCTAGCGAGAGATTGGACAAATCGCTCTTAGATGGCTTGTTCATTCTGGGAGACTTTAAAACCTCCATCTTACAAATTGGCCGTTCTCAGTGTGATACCTTTAGGGTAATACGACGTTTAGTCCTTTCAGGGTTTTGGTAGCGGTTGCATCGTCGGTCAATGCCTGTAGGTTAATTCGACGTTTATTCTTTTCAGGGTTTTGGTAGCGATAGCATCGTAGGCCAATGCCTGTACGGTAATTCGACGTTTATTCTTTTCAGGGTTTTGGTAGCGGTTGCATCGTAGGCCAATACCTGTAGAGTAATTCGACGTTTATTCTTTTCAGAGTTTTGGTAGCGGTTGCATCGTAGGCCAATACCTGTAGAGTAATTCGACGTTTATTCTTTTCAGAGTTTTGGTAGCGGTTGCATTGTAGGCCAATGCCTGTACGGTAATTCGACGTTTATTCTTTTCAGGGTTTTGGTAGCGATTGCATCGTAGGCCAATACCTGTAGAGTAATTCGACGTTTATTCTTTTCAGAGTTTTGGTAGTGGTTACATCGTAGGCCAATACCTGTAGAGTAATGTGACGTTTATTCTTTTCAGGGTTTTGGTAGCGGTTACACAGTAGGCCAATACCTGTAGGATAATTCGACGTTTATTCTTTTCAGAGTTTTGGTAGCGGTTGCATCGTAGGCCAATGCCTGTACGGTAATTCGATGTTTATTCTTGTCAAGGTTTTGGTAGCGGTTGCATCGTAGGCCAATACCTGTAGGGTAATTTGACGTTTATTCTTTTCAGGGTTTTGGTAGCGGTTGCATTGTAGGCCAATGCCTGTAGGGTAATTTGACGTTTATTCTTTTCAGAGTTTTGGTAGCCGTTACACCGTAGGCCAATACCTGTAGAGTAATTCGACGTTTATTCTTTTCAGGGTTTTGGTAGCGGTTGCATTGTAGGCCAATGCCTGTAGGGTAATTTGACGTTTATTCTTTTCAGAGTTTTGGTAGCGGTACCGGTTGCATTGTAGGCCAATGCCTGTAGGGTAATTTGACGTTTATTCTTTTCAGAGTTTTGGTAGCGGTTGCATCGTAGGCCAATACCTGTAGAGTAATTCGACGTTTATTCTTTTCAGAGTTTTGGTAGCGGTTGCATCGTAGGCCAATACCTGTAGAGTAATTCGACGTTTATTCTTTTCAGAGTTTTGGTAGCGGTTGCATTGTGGGCCGATACCTGTAGAGTAATTCGACGTTTATTCTTTTCAGAGTTTTGGTAGCGGTTGCATTGTAGGCCAATGCCTGTACAGTAATTCGACGTTTATTCTTTTCAGGGTTTTGGTAGTAATTGCATCGTAGGCCAATACCTGTAGAGTAATTCGACGTTTATTCTTTTCAGAGTTTTGGTAGTGGTTACATCGTAGGCCAATACCTGTAGAGTAATTTGACGTTTATTCTTTACAGGGTTTTGGTAGCGGTTGCATTGTAGGCCAATACCTGTAGAGTAATTCGACGTTTATTCTTTTCAGAGTTTTGGTAGTGGTTACATCGTAGGCCAATACCTGTAGAGTAATTTGACGTTTATTCTTTTCAGGGTTTTGGTAGCGGTTACACCGTAGGCCAATACCTGTAGAGTAATTTGACGTTTATTCTTTACAGGGTTTTGGTAGCGGTTGCATCCTAGGACAACACCACTAAGCACGGAGGCCTTGCATTGACGATGGCCGGCGGTGGCAATGGCTCTGCATCCGGTGGCAGCGCGGAAGAGTTAGGGTCCCTGTCTTCGCTGAATGTTTCCCTCGAAAATGCGACCGACATTCTCTTCAATAGTACCAACGGCACAGCCACTGACGAGCCAAAGGGAGGGACCATCTACTCAACCCACCAGGTAATGATATCAGCTTAATATTTCAGGAAAGGAATGATAGATACTTGATTATTTAGTCCATTTATTCATATAGTACAAAATGGGACACATGGGTGTTATCCCATCTTTACCAGTAAGAGATTCGATAGGTATCTTTTGTTAAAAAAATGGACAGCAACTATGTTATCCCATTTTTTTTACCAGTACGAGGTTCAAGAATCATCTTTTGGTAAAAAAAAACCTAACAAGCGCATCTCTAACATGTGTTTCCAAACTAGTTTTTTTTGAGGACCCCAAAAATGGGATAAGTAACGACCAATCCTGTTGATAGAGCACAATTGGAACTTAGTCAAAGTTGATTAACTCAGTTATATGGATGGCATCCCAGCGTTTTTGTCCATTTCTAGAAAAAAGTATACGACCATACTGTAAATAGTACAAATATCAAAATTAGTACAAACAAAATTCGGAAAACGCATACTGATGTCATAGAATCATGTCATAGGCACTTCTCAAAGTCAAAATAGAAGATGTGTAAGATGTGTAATATGAGGAATATGCTGTATCTGATACATTACAGATCTTATTCAGTGTAATCGGCAAAAGATAGTGGATGCTATCTGAAAATTCTGACCGTTTCCAAAACCATATCCAGTAGCTTGAGTATTTGCTTTTTGGTGTATCTTATATTACCTGGATGTCTAACCTTCATCGATAATTACAGTGATAACATAGCGGCAAGCAAAGATTGATCTTAATAGAGGAAATTACATTCTTTTACATCAGTATCTCTAGAATACACTCCGTAGAACGATAAGACGAGACAGATGATCACGATAACCAACTCTGATAGTGTAATGGCCATTTCATTGTCATTATCGCCTTGATCATAGACCTATCAGTTGAACGCCAGCGTGTGTGTGCAAGAGATAACCATGCCCATGCTTTTGTTAACAAGTCATTAACAAGATATCTATCCTGTAAAACGAAATAAAAGTCAGGGTCGTTTGCCAAGAAGTTTTATGAGCTTTCTCGAACAACATTTGTTCAGTCAAATCTCTGAAAATCAAACGAAATGCATTTAAATCAAGCAGCAACGATTATGTGAAACGTATAGATCTAACTGAAAAAAGACATGGATATTAAATAGATGAACTTTATGTCAATATCTGATTAATCACTATTTCTACCAAATCTTGAATTGCATTTCCTGCAAATGGGACCTTTTGGGCTCCCCACCCACTAAATATCAATCTATTGACAACGTTTTTAAATAGGTACGTATACGGGTAGACACAAAAATATCGACTCTGTACAGGGGATCAAAAAGGAACATACACGTCCAATACTTAATAAAAAAAATCCTGAATATTATAGCTACAGTAACCTTAACCACCTACTGTCACACATAGGTCGTGCGATCGTCGTACGATTTTGATGCCATATGATTGTCAAGCAAGCCGTGACAGAACCAACCCTCGCCATGGATCCAAACAACATTTTGTGTACCAAGACAGTTGAACTTTGCAGACGATTTTTGTCCTCCAAAAAACCCAAAGTTAGCGATCGTACGACGATCGCACGATCGACCTATGTGTTCACGCCCTTAGGCATAATCAGTAAAGATGTCAGTAATAATAATCAGTATGCTTTTTTTTTCAGACAGAGCAGCTTGTGACGCTATGGGTTCTGTTTGCCTTTATCGTGGTTGGGAACAGCCTGGTTCTACTGGTCATGTGGATGGAACGGCACAAGAAGACACGTATGAACTTCTTCATCACCAACCTGGCTATCGCCGGTAGGGATTTCTTCTTCTTTTTTTTAAATAGAGAACCTTAGAACAATTCTAAACTTTCTTCCGACACAAACGCACACACGGAACAAATTTTCAACGACAACTGTCGGCTTCTTCAGGATCAATACTGATGACCAATCACTTCAGAATGTAAACGCACGAGAGTTGTAAACACGTGATCTTATTAACACGTGATGCGTGTTGTCATCAATTGGTCAAACGTGCCAGGAAGTTTATAACGCCCACCGTCTCTTAGAGAGAAACGCCCATCGTCTCTTAGAGAGAAACTTTATAACATATCAAAAACAATCGCATGCAGGGGAAGAAAACAATTTGTTTCACACCCTGGATTATTATAGCTTGTTAAAATGCCACAAACTACATATAGAATAGTGGTCTAGTGGTGCGTACCTAAACTCAATTTCAGGTTCAGGTCCGGATTCAAGTCCAGCAGTTCAGGTTCAGGTCCGGACTTAAAGCATATAAAATTGCATGTTAGCATGAATTGAAATGCAATGTGAAAAATACATGAAAATAATATACAGCCAGTGTAAACACGGAATGTTTTTTGTCTTTTTCCATTGCAAATTTCAATGTCTATGGAAGGTTTTAGATGGTTTAGAACAAAAAAGGAAATATAAGTGACAGATTGATTTTTGCAAGTCCGGACTTGGCTCCGGACATTTAGTTGTTTTTTTTGGGACCTGTTGGACCTAAACATTTTTAGGTCCAATTCCAAGTCCGGACTTTAGGTACGCACCACTAGATATACCTCTTTAGTGCTATAACGTTACGTCTTAGCAAGTTTTCTTCCACCAGAATTGCTCACTCAGTGTCTAGTCGCTATTTTTCAAAGGAGGCCTGGTTTCACAGTTCAGCAATAATGGTACAAAGACATATAATGAATGAATAAACAAATGGATGAGACATGAATAAATGGACAAATGGACGGAGAATGAATGAAAAGGGGACCATTTTGATAACAGCACTTTAATGTGTATCCAATGCATGCATGGGAACTTCAAATAGTGCATATAAATGCCCAGGAAAAGTACTGGAAAATTTAATAATTTATGACAAAACTTTTGTTCAAGTAATGGAATCTTGCCATATTGTACAACCATATTCATTCCTCTTCGATCGAGTAATCCATTTCGCCGACTCAACAAATCCCAAAGCAACGCTTAGCGCCACGAACCTGTAAAAATGAAGCAATTTAGATGCCCCAAATGACGATAGGATAATTTATATGCGGTACAAAACACCCTTTGGTAACAAAAACAATGCTGTTGGGCAAAGTCACGGAGAAATCAAAATCCAAATGATTTACGGTTTCAGCAGCCAGGAACTGGGACAGAATGATCATTATCTGTCTGTCAGCAAAAACGGAACATTTTCAAATTGCACACGATAAATCGTATCTGTATGCCTGCCGACAGTGGCTATAGCCAAGGGCACAACCCGCCGTGCGTGCAATTTGTCCGTACGTTTTCTTGGGAGGCCACGTCCGCTACGATTTCTCAAAACGTTCAGGCTGTACAGGGCAGGCGCGTCGCCCGTACTGGCACGGGGGTCGAATCCGCAGCCCGATGGCACAAAGTTTTGGCACAAAGTTTTGGCACAAAGTTTTGGCACAAAGTTTTGGCACAAAGTTTTGGCACAAAGTTTTGGCACAAAGTTTTGGCACAAAGTTTTGGCACAAAGTTTTGGCACAAAGTTTTGGCACAAAGTTTTGGCACAAAGTTTTGGCACAAAGTTTTGGCACAAAGTTTTGGCACAAAGTTTTGGCACAAAGTTTTGGCACAAAGTTTTGGCACAAAGTTTTGGCACAAAGTTTTGGCACAAAGTTTTGGCACAAAGTTTTGGCACAAAGTTTTGGCACAAAGTTTTGGCTGCACGTAAAGCTCTACGGCGTGTCTGCGTGCTCCAAAATCCTTCGATTCCCTACGAGTTCGTACAAAGGCGGTACTTACCACTTACGGATCCCAAAAGATTGCCCACGTTTTGGCACGTAGACAGCACGTATTTGCACGTACGGTGGGTTGTGCCTTTAGCTTATCAGTGAAAGCATGATGCACATCAAAAGTATCGATTCTATTGATTGATACACTGGCTTACTGTTTTTGTACCATCATGGCTTAACAAGATTCGATGAAAAGAAATGAAACGTAAGTAAGTGAAATTATCAGAGTTGTGTCACGATTTTGTCACAAAGATACAACACAAATGAGTAGCCCATATGCGTGCAGCCAAAGTGCCCATTAAACAACACACGTAAGCCAAGAAATGTTTATTATCTTTTGTAATAACCTACCTATGTCTATCTGATTGATGTTTATGGACTGTATACAATGCCCACCAGGGTATATGGAGATTATGTGCTACGTAGAAACTCATCCTGGAAAGATCTAGTCAACTGTAAATGATAAAGACAATCTCAATTTCAAATACCCGAATGCATACACTAAAAGCAACATTAATTCTGACGAAGTTGATAATTGTCCCTCTGGGTATATAAAGAATTATGTAATAGCAAGAAATTGGTTACTTTAAATACTACGTAAGTGTTTGCAGAGGAATCATCATCCGGTATTTTGTATTTCTAAATATATCTAACTGTTGCATTTCGGCTTAAGTTTACTACGTCAGTCATCTGTGATAAAACGATCTTAGACAAACTAAAAGCCAGATAAGGACTATGATATATACTATTACGAACTTACACGACTAAATTTTATCACTTTCATCCGTCTTTTTATCCCTTGATGTAATGCACTGTAGACAAGAAGTAAACTTTTACGAACAAAGATAGGCAACCTGCCAAAATCTGCATGAGATAGATTCTGGTGATGGTTAGCTGTTCACTGTCTTTCCCCAAGGCTAACATGAGGTATTAGGATGCGAAGAAAAAACACCAGACACAAAAGATTCAAAGCTGAACATTTAAATCCCGGATCTGTACTGTATAAATAGCTGGTATTGCATAACCGGTCTTCCGTGGGGCATTATAGCGCGAAGCATATGCTTATAGATGGTGTTCAGCACCAAGGACAGGGTTATTTGCCCGTGCCTGGATAGTGTTCAGCACCAAGAACATTGATAAGTATTGAGACAGATGTGTTTGTTTATGTTTGGATTGTGTTCAGCATAAATGACAGGTGTGTTTGCCTGTGTGGGTGGTGTTCAGCACCAAGGACGGGTATTTTTGCATGTGTATGGATAGTGTTCACTGTTCAGCATTAATGACAGGTGCGTTTTCCTGTGTTTGGATTGTGTCCAGCACCAAGGAAAGCTCTTTTAGCTGTATGTGGATAGTGTGTGCAGTTCAGTACTAAGGACAGGGTTGTTGGTTAAATGTAGATGATGCTGAGCACAAAGGACAAGGAAGAACAGTTTCAGTCATTGCAATGTAAATGTAAAAACAAAAATCATATTTCATGTATATAATGTGAAACATATCCCAAGAAGACTTTGTACAACTGGCAGAAACAGATCTACATGTTTACTGACAAACCTCTTGTACAGCGCAGATCTTCCCAAAAATAACCCGATGTCTATAACAGACGACAATGAAATATATGAAACAATATGCCCTTGTTTTTCTAACCTTAATCATATAATGTGTTTGTGTTTGGCTCGATCAGATCTTGGAGCAGGACTGTTCAACGTGCTACCAGACCTTGTGCACAGGTTCACTGTGGAGTGGATTGCCGGGGACTTCATGTGCAAGCTTATAAAATACATACAGGTAAATTTTAGCCAGCTTTTCCATATATAATGCTATGCCTTTTACTACAAGAAATTGATATATTGCATGTACAAAACGACCAATAAACTGGTGGACGTACCAACGGATAAGTATCTAATACCAGCTCAAAAAAGAACAAGAAACAGTCATGCCTTCAAATACCAGAGTTACCAACCTAGGATTGATGTGTTCAAAAATTCGTACTTTCCCAGAACTATCGTAGAGTGGAACTTGTTATCACCAAGTACAGTGGGGGCATCTTCTCTCTGTAGTTTTAAAGAACGCTTGCAGATAGATGTGCAAAAGTTAGGGGTAACGAGTCGTTCGGTGTAATATAACCAGCTGCTGCCGCGCCGCGTGCCTGCAAAGCTGGTGTGTTACGCCGAACGGCGGTTATACCGGCTATATAGATACAGATACAGATACAGATGTGCTTAAATGATACATAAAATTCTCTGGACTAACACCTATTTACACCCTGCGTCATTTTTGCTTATCAAACAAAGTTTCTGGTTTATACACAATTGTACATTACAAATAGTGACATATCCGGAAATTTGCATCATATCCGGAGCTTTTGATTATTTCATTGTGCTATGTATTTGAGTTAACTTACTATTTTTATCATAATCTTTATGTCACGTAAAGCGTGGTATTTCTGGTATCAAACTAGAAGAGTGTACTAAGTAGAAATGCAACATTTTCGAGGAAATGCAGGATGATTCCCTCAGTGCAGTTTGCCTTTTATCAAGCTACTCGCACACAAGGCCATACCATTAGGCTCGGCCCTGAGTCGTCGCCAAAATTACCACTTTATATTTGCTGCAGCAGCTAATTTTTCATTCATATTTTATATTTTTCATATTTCATAACAGCTAATATCTTATTCATATTTGCTAATATTCGAGTCTAGTTTGTCGTTATCATGCTGAGCCAACAGCAGTTCAAAGTTCTGATTGGTTCCTGGCAGAAGAAGTAGAAGAACACACAAGAAAAAAAAACAATACTTTTTTCTTATCAGGAAAGATGGTGGTATTCACTTTCTTTGAGAATATTCATAGCGATCCTCTAAGTATGTGATTATAACAGCCTCGCTACCTCCAGGGTAGCAAGATGTGATGAAATATGTTTTTAAAGCATAACCTAAGATTTGTACTGTTCACTTAAAGGGTGGAGTCCTGTACGGATCTACATATGTACTGGTGGCGCTGAGTGTGGATCGTTATGACGCCATCATACATCCTATGCGCTTTGCACATGGTAAGATCATAATTTGTTACAAAATCAGTTACAAAAATATATATTATACGCATTATTTGAACGTTACCATACAAACAAATAACGACGAACAGGAAATAACTACAAACGAATGCGGCAAAGGGAACATGAAGATATTTAGACGAGATCTCTCATCACATCGGACAACAACAATACTCTGTTACTGGAGGTTACCCTCCGTCACAGAGTAACAAGTGCTTGGTGATACCATCGTTTAACGAGAAAGGGGCGACTTACACAAGAAATCAATTATATAAAAAGCACATGATACAAACTGATGATAGTGAAATAAAATCTCTACACTATCCCTAATCGGGAATGTTTTCAAACCCTTTGTAATCTACTAGGTAGCTACATATACGTGTGGGTCATTATGACATTGAACGGGCAAAACAGAACGAATGGTTTGGGAAATTTCAGAGAAGGTTATTTTTAACGTTGAAAATCTTAATGAAATAAATTGAGCCCAATGGTCCATTAGTGCCTTAAGTAACAACCCTGTAATCGTGTTTTTCGGTGTCCTCCGGAAACCTCTGAGGTTTCTTGACTTCACATCAATACCGGATGGACAATTAGTATTCTAGTCAACTTGAAAGAACGCTCTTTTGCCAATTAGCTAAAAAGCTCGATTTTTCTCGCCTTGAGAAATGCAAGCTCGTTTTCCAATTAACTGTTTCCTATGAGTTCAATTAGGCGTAGAAAATGGCAGACTGAATTGGGAAAAGTTGTAAAACACCGACGACTTTTAATACCCTTGTTCACGTTCGGCTTCCGTTTGGCACGGCTGTCTCATCATGATACCATTATCGTTAAGTCTTTAAAGCTATCTTGAATAATAGTGCCTTGTGGATGGTATGTTATAGGAGTGACACCAAAGGAAGCTTTGTACTGTCTCTTCTTGCGACATGTTTGTTGCTTTTTCTTGGCAGTGTTTCAGGCGTGGGAAGGCATCTGGAATGTACAAGGCAACTTGCCAAGCAAGGCGGCTTTCCCGTGCATGGTCATGATAAAAGAACTTACAAACTCTCCACCCAGCTTGAAATTGGACTTATGTTTAACTTAATAGATGCTACTATGTATGATCTGTAGAAGTGTTGTAGCAATTGTCAGAGATTGTGTGAACACATGCAAACGTATTTGTATGTACTAGGTTGTTTTTATATTTTGGTGTGTGGATTTACTGCAGATAAACCGGTTTGATATCTGGTGTTCTGGACATGCTGTAATTCTCTCAGAATCTCAGAAGGTGGGATTTGCCCTGTAGGATTTGGCGTCCATTAGTTTTTAACTTGGACAGTATGGTAATCTCCAGGTAGATTTACCAGTGTCATTAGATAGTATCAAAGCTGGCAAAGAAGTACAGCTGGCCAAAGGGAGTCATCAGCCACTTGGTTAAGATACACTCCTAGGCAGGCTTCGCTCCGCTACCACAGGATCTGCTTGGAGATTACTGTAGACAAGTGTAGGGGGCTATTTTGTTTCTTAATTTTTGTCCACTACAGATCGTAAGTCCAAGGCTATGATCTGTGTGGCCTGGGGACTGGCCGCCTTATTCTCCATCCCCAGCCCGGTCATCTTTGCCCAGACCAAACTGGACAACGGGGAGTGGCAGTGTTGGGCCACGTGGCCGGAGGACTGGTACTGGATACCCTACATGACCATCGTGACCACACTGGTGTTCTTCATTCCACTGGTCATCATCAGGTAAAAAAGATAAGATGTCCAAATTCAGCCTTTGTAGAAAGATTATTAATATTGATAGTTTTGAACAGTCCAAATAAACTATATATTTGCCGTATGCTCTAGTTCTCGTGAGTTGATAACCGGTGGTCTGATTATTCGACTTAATGTATATTAGAAACAAACGAATTGCACTGCGGTCAATTGCATAATTTGGGGAATTTGGCACAAAGGTAAAAGCATTTATCTTATTAAAATTGAAAACTCAAATTGTTGTTAAGATTTTTATGAGAGACTATGTTGATTTTAATAGTATCACACCCCTGGAAGTCTGTTAGAAGATATTTAAGTTCCTCTAGATCTGACAAACTTACAGTTAGTATAGGAAACTGGTATCACATATATGTATCAAGAAAAATGTCCCGATAGGTTACGTGTTAATTTTGATCTCTGGGCTCCCAACAATTCCTCCTTTACAACTGTTAAGATAAAGTGAGGTATGGCATTTGGACCATTTGCTGAATACGTGACCTGTCCTGTTACTAGTACTTACTCCACCATAGCAACGAAAACCAATGCCATTACTTTTGATGGACCTTTGTACAGTTCAGATATTTTATTATCTCTTGATGTACAGTACCTGCTACATCTTCATCGTGGTAAAGATCTGGAGACGCAGCAAAGAGCTTGTCCAGGAGCGTAAGTTTATCGGAGGTAAGCGACTCTGTATTTAACCTTCTCCTTACTGCCCAAGCCCATAAACAATACACATGCGGTGTGAAACTGCTACTTTAGGCTTAGGTCCCAAGTGAGAAAGGAGCTATGCCGAGCAGTCAACGGGCTGTGATTGTTACTTTCGAGCGTGATACCATCAGGGCCCCTTGGGACACCTTGTGGCTCCCGGGATATTTTGGGGCCCGATTAGGCACCGGGTCGAATTTAAGTCGGACTTAAAATGAACCCGGGACCCGGTAACAAATGACGTTCTTTCTTTTTTTTCTGTCTAGACTGTCTAGTGTCATCACGTTATGTACTTTATCACTTTAGTTCTACTAATTAGCTTTTACGTATTCACTTACATATTCATTAGTTGATATATGTTGTTTTCTCTCACTTAGTCGTTTCAATTAACAGTTCTTATTAATTCATTTGTACTACCTTTGCCTTCACATTTATATTAATAATCTAGATAACCATTATTTTGCTTGACAGAAAAGTGCATCCCCATGACCCCCCGCACCTTCACCCAGTCGAACAACAAAGGCTCCCCAGACGGGAATGATGACGACAGCCCCGTCAAGAAGCGCGGCTGTGTTGGCAGTCTGCGAGGTACCTCTCTGATAACTGTAACTCGTTGCCTTTCGTGATCTATGATGTTGTGTTCAGTCGGTGTTTGTTTGGGTGTGTGTTCGCAGTAATTGGAATGTTGTTGCTTGACAGGATGGTCTGTTTATAATTACCTGTTTGTTTGTTTGTTTTGGTGTGTGTCTGCAGTAATTTGAATATTATAGATTGACAGGATATGATGCAGTGAATGGTCTATGTGTTTGCTTGTTTGTTTGTATCTTTTGGTATGTGTATGCAATAATTTGAATATTGGAGATTGACAGGATGTGATACTGTAGATGGCAAATGGAGGCTGGCAAGATGGGATAGTTAGCTTGGCTCGGGTTCAAAGTTGTTCCCTCCAGTTGGCTCATTCCAGATACAAAGTTGCATAGGCAGGAATATGAATCTATAGACAGAATTAGCGAGAAACACATAACAATGAAAAAAATACAAGTAGGTCAGGAAGTGTGAATTTTTGCAATGTTTGTCTTTTTCGTTTCTATAGCTCGCTTTAGCCCAAAATGTCAACAACTGAACTAGGAAATACAGATGGAATGATATTATATTTCTACACACAGTCACATTTACTATAGTAATATTATCGCTTATCATGAATGCTGTCCATGAATAAACAAGAAGGTTGATTATCATTGTCATTGTAACATTCACAGTCATATTTCTGGTTATGATGCCATCTTTATTTTAATTGCCCAAGTCTTGTTACTAGGACCTAAAGGTAAGAAGATCATGAGACAGCCCAGTTCTCAAGGAATCATCCCCAAGGCGAAGATAAAGACCATCAAGTTATCGCTGGCAATCATCACAGGTAACCTGAACAGTCAGTTACCTTTTATAATTTTAGATACTTTCAAAACAAGTTGAAATTCATTAGAATTATCTTGAGATTGTTTAAGCATCCTGAAATATTTCAGGATTGCGTCAAAATATTTCAAGATTACGCGGAAACATTTTAGGATAGCGTCAAAATATATTTCAAGATTACGTCAAAGCATATCAAGATTATGTCAAAGCATTTCAAGATTACGTCAAAACATTACATCAAGCATCTAAAGATGAAGTCAAAACATCTCAAGATTAAGTCAAAACATCTCAACATAATTAAGTCAAAACAGCTCAGCGCATTTCAAGATAAAGTCAAAACATCTGAAGATTTACGTCTTCAAAACATTTTTGATTTGCATATCTCAAGATATTTTGACTAAAGCCCCGGTCACAAAGCGCGTACGATTCCTTGCGATTCCTTCCGATGCGCAGGATAAGCGCAGTGCGACGTAAGTCGGAAGAAAATCGGAAGCAATGGTTTAAGTATATAAAGCCGTGGTCACAAAGCGCGTAGTGCATCGTACGATGAGGTCATAAGAGCGTGCCCGTGTCAATCGCAGTGAATCATAGTAAATCGGGGAGCGTCGTATGGCGAAAAATAGAGCTGAAATGGATTTTGAACATGTTCAAAATTTCGCTATCGTCGTAAGATTTTATTTGCCCCCATAGCAGAGTTCATTACGGCAATTTTTGTCTACTGATGAGGTTATAGATTTATGATTTTTTAGCATGTTGTGATGGTTTCAGTTTTCCCTGATATTGTCGATATTGACGAAAAGGGGAAATATATCAGTCGCAACTGCCACAGTCGCAACAAGAGAACAGCGCGCCCCGCACAGGTGATGCAGACAATTGTTTGATCGCTTCATGCACGTGAGTTTATAATTAGATCAAATCTCAGCTCTCGTCGGTCTTGGGTCAGTTTACCATAATCGTAATAACCATGGGGACAACTCGAACATAAAGGCAGGCTCTATGAGTCGGAAATATATATGATATAATGCTTATCATATGATTTTGTATGATGGCATCTTTTTGTTGATAGCATATCATGATACGATCTTCGAAAGAGCCTGACACGAAGAGCCGGCAAGCAGGCCGAGATAACCATACCAGTACTCACGCTTGATTTGAACTTTTGCTTCTAATACTCTTGTTGTCATGGTCTTTTTAAATTTATTTTTACAGTTAAAGATATTATAGGAAGGTATTTAACAGCTATGTCCACATTTTGTTGGTTAAAGAAGCACAAAAGCGGTCAGACGGCTATACAGAAGAGACACAAGTGAAAAATCGTGCGACGCTGGAAAAATTTTGAACACCATCCGATGCGTTGCGATGGCTTGCGATGCTTACGATTTTCTTGCGATGTACTGCGCTCATCGTACGATATGCGGAATAGTCCATCGCAAGGAATCGTACGCGCTTTGTGACCGGGGCTTTACATAATCTCAAGATATGTCTACGCAAGCTTAAGCATAAATTTAAGAGTTAGTACAAACCTTGACAAACGAATTGTTCTTCAATGCAAGTTATAGACATCCAGATAATAAGATACACAAGCGAGTGAAGGAACTACATACAAATATGTCGAGTTTGTTGGAGCAACTGCATGCTACATGTATCTTACGTAAATGGTTCTTGTGACTTCGTGTGTCATAAAAACATACTGGAGTGTTCTGTTTTCTTTCAACTGAAATGGCTTCAATCATAAACATGTTGCTTCTTGTTTGTAGCGTTTATTGCCTGTTGGAGCCCGTACTTCGTGTTCGACATGATCACCAACTTCAGCGACCTGCCCGAGTCCGAGACTAAGAAGCGCGCCTCCCTCATCATCCAGAACCTGCCGGCTCTCAACAGCGCCATCAACCCCATCATCTACGGCTTCTTCAGCACCAAGAATTGTGGCAAGTTCAGGTGAGAGAGCTTGTGCTTTGTTGCGTAACGGCTTGTGCCTTTTGGCGAAACGACTTGCTTTGTGGCGAAATGACGATGGCGAAATGACATTGTGGCGAAATGACCTGTTACCGTTTTTAAAGATGCATCCTAAGATGCAAACTGGCAGATGCAATTACACGATCAGGCCCTTTACCAACAAGACTCAGTCATTTCGGCCCAACGTTAACACCCTAGTTTACTTGATCAAACACCCCTGGTCAAGTAGACCCAACACCCTGATAAACTCGGCCAATTAGTAAACCAACACTTCAGAAACGCTGACGGAAAAATTGCCCTCACAAACACACAATTACGCCTAGTCAATGAATATATGTTTCTAGCCCAATCAAGTTAGCAATAAAGTAATCATAGCAACATGTTGTACAGTGACACACTAGCTTTGACAATTTGGAAACAGGACGATTCGGCCCTTTAATAACTTGGCCTAGTGAACTCAGACTAACATATTGGTCAGTGTCGGGCCGAGCTGACCAAGACGAGTTGGTAATGGGCCGAAGCGTCCGACATCTTAACAATACCTTTGCTTACTGGCAGCAAAGCTTCATGATAGAATATCATCATGTATTTCCTTCCACGGTAGGTATGTATAATCTGCCCTAGCCCACTGGCCGTTATTGCAGATGCAGATACTGACCAGTTGTGCTGGGTTTGCAGGAGAATCAAGTGGGTGGACTGGGTGGCTGTGCGCATCTTTAACTGTGAAGAGCTGGAGAAGAAGGGCCAGGGAGGAGCCGTCCCACCGAGGCGCCGCACCTTCCAGTCCACCCTACAGGAGACCGTGATAGGGCCACAGACCACCACCTCGTCCATATCACGGGATGTTTCCTCTAATGCGGGAAGACGATGCGCTTTGAACAACTAGAACTTGCTCATATCTCACAGGACTGTACCAAATTGTGCCAACAAGCGCAAACCAGCGCCAAACAGAGTACAAAGTGGCGCAAATTATTTTAGCACTGCAAATCTCTTTGATCGTTGTACATTTTTTACTTAGTTGCAACACTACAGTTTCCAATAAAGTTGTACTCTATCGAAACAGAGAATGTTACATTACGGAGCGGCTGTTTTGTTTGGCTCATCAGGGCTTCATACGCTTGTGTGTCGCAAATTCGTCGCAAGGAAAAATTGGCACAAGTTCGCAAACTGGCGCAGTTCCATAGTTCAATTTAGCACAGCCCAGTGACATATCTGCTTGACTTAACCTGTAGGATTTTCCTCTTAAAAGATAGCTTCGGCCTGAAAAAAATAGGTGTACGGCAATGTTTGCAATTTGAGAACATTCTCGGGTTAGTCGTGAATTTGTCGTACAAAATATGGCCGATTTGTGACGGAAAAGATATTCATAGATCCTAGCCTTACTGAAAGTCGTTGGAACAAATTGCTGCACCATTAATCCCAACAAGCCTAGTGAACTTTTGTATCAGTATCTGTGTATATTCTATATCTATATAGCTGTATCAAGTATAATGTTATTGACTGTATACTGTATAACCGCCCTTTGGCGTAGCACACCAGCTTCGTAGGCACATGGCGCGGCAGCAGCTGGTTATAACTATTACACTGTCACTGATCGACCTGTCTTACCTAACCTTTGCACATCAAGCTGTAACTGCTGTTTAAAGCATTGAGCTATAAAAGCAGGATCCTCTTTTAGTACTTAGCGGCAACAAGTTCAATTCTACGTACGACAGTTGATGTTCTAGGGAAAATGATTTGTGAAACATCTATTGTAGGTTGATAACTCTGGCACTTGAATGGATGTCTATTGCTACTCTGGTATTTAAGCTGATATTAGATACTTAGTAGTCGGTACGCCATTCAGTTTATCATTCATATCTTGTACATCATGCATGGTTAGGATATTATCCTTCAAGTGGCATCCACTGCAGATCTGATACACACATCAGTGTACAGTCAAACCTGCCCGAGCGACCACCTCTTCTCAGCGACCACCTGGCCATGTCGACCGATTTTTCTTGGTCCCGATTTATTTTCCCATTGACGTAAGCATTAAGCGACCTTTTCCCACCTGGCTAACGCGACCGCGACCGGCCCAAATTGAGACCCATAACGACCGCATCATTTTCAAAATTGAGGTTTTCATCGATTTTCGATGATATCTAGCGCGATTTTGTGCTGAAATCGGCCAGTTTGCGTCGGATTTAGGGTTTAATTTACAATTTACAGTGTGCGTGTTGTATTTGACATTAAAGACCTCGCTTCTTTGCGTGCGTGCAGTGTGCTTGCTATTTGCCATTAAACACAACGGAAACCATTTATACTTTGCATCGGGCATGTTTTGAGTCGATACTCTTCTCAGCGACCACCTGTCCAAATCGACCGCTTTTTTCCGGTCCCCCGGGTGGTCGTCTTGGGCAGGTTTGACTGTATATGAAACGATTAGTGCTTATCACACTATTCAAATGTAAGTCTCCGATAGAGAGACTATCAATTAAGTCAATCGCATTCAGTATGTGGTACACTTTAAATGGCAGCACTGGGGGTTTTATGAGTCAATTTGTGTGGGTGGTTGTACGTTGCTAATGCTACGAGGGGTGATCAATATGTTCTCGGCCTAACCCAGAAATAATAAGCACAACTCAAATTTTGAGGCACAACTTTATAGTATGAAGCCTTTTATCAATATCCTCCAAATTACAAATCATTGGAGTCATTACTTTCCAGGCATTCGTTTTATGCAAATTAGAAGGTAAGTGGCGAGAAAAAGAAGGGTGAAGTGTGATCAGACAATTTGACCCGCACACCTCAGGTTTCAGATCAATTGTCCACTTTTTTTTCGTTATCTCTTACCTAACGTTACTGGGTGTCACCTGCAACGTAATGATCACAATAATTTGAATTTTGGTACACATTCATATAAGATTTTATACAAGTACGTGGGATTATCAATAAGTCCTCGGTTTTACGGAGAAATAATAAGCACAGCTCAGATTTCGAAGCATAGATGTCAAGTATAACGTCTTATATAAATCTGTACCAAAATTCAAATTATTGTGATCTTTACTTTGCAGGCGACACCCAGTAATGTTAGGTAAGGGAGAACGGAAAAAATGGGACAATTGACCTGACCTGAGGTGTGCGATCGAACTTGCGCTGCTGGAAGTTAGACACCCAATTCTTTTTGCTTGAAATAGGAGGAGAATGATTATCAAACATTTTGACAATGTCTTTTGTTAATTTACGGCATGGGGAACTCGACCCACACATGTCTGATCACAATTCACACCATTTTTTTCTCGCCACTTACCTTCTAATTTGCATAAAACGAATGCCTGGAAAGTAATGACTCCAATGATTTGTAATTTGGAGGATATTGATAAAAGGCTTCATACTATAAAGTTGTGCCTCAAAATTTGAGTTGTGCTTATTATTTCTGAGTTAGGCCGAGAACTTATTAATCACCCCTCGTAAGTATCTGATTAAAAGTAAAATAATCGTTCTCGCCTCCTCTTACTTTGATGTTGATAAAGTGACTGATTATTAACTAATGATGCATATCATATCAATATATCTACTCACGTCACACAATGTGATTGTAGCACTGAGCCAGAAAAATTATAGCGTGCTATGAATTGCTTGGGGCAAATTCTTGATCTATATGAACGAGTCAGATCTAGCATATCATAGCGTAAAGTTAGCTTTTACACGTTATTTAGTAGCGAATGTATTTAGTTGAATATAAAAAAAGGTTCAATTTGATGTTTTGCGGGCCAGAAAGTCACAAAAATATACCCTTGAAAATGTTGGATGTTGACTATATGAGAATGTATTAGTACTTGAACATTGTAATGTGTAATGTACATACCTTAAATGTTTAATTCAGTACTTTATATGCTACGTGTAATATATATCATATGATCCTTGCGAAGGTCTCATCAGAAAACCCAATGAGATACTCATGATTAAGAATTCATTACAATTTATGAAAGCCTTGAACACTTGGTTACAACAGTACGCTGGTCGTAAAATGCTCCATTATACAGTTATCATGTGACATATCATCACAATATATTATATATACCAGAGGAATAATTGTATTTGATGTTTGTGAGTACTATTATAGTAATAGGTGAGTTCAACAGACTCAAAAATATATTGCATGAAGTAAAATGTTGATGTAGTATCATATGACACTTTGTGAGTAATAAAAGATACAACTTTCCCATCCTTCGTATCTGTAATAAACTTAAACCCAATGTCACACATACAACAGTAATAAACATTACATACATAATGCCATACTAACTATACGGTTTACATCATATGGGTACCCTAAAACTGATGCAAGCGTGCCAAGAAAAATAGAGGTATTATTTGGCAAAAGGTTACCTTGTTTAGGAAACTACTGAAATTTCAGGCTAATGTGAACGCCATCCGTATAATCAAATAAGAATGGCCTAGATATAACACAGTCCATATCTCTGAAACAGGAAATCTGTCCAAAAGACTTTCCTTACTTGATAATATCTGTGACGTCAAATATATCTGATACTGGGAACAGCACATTCAATCAAACAGTTTAAACCGTCATTGTATACCGATTATAACTCGAGAACACTTCCGCCACTGTCACGTTACCAACAAGTTATCACAATTTTTGAAAGGGTTCTAAGAAGCTAACTGACACATCATCATCATCCATGTCTTGTCGTTGTCTTAACTTTGTTTCTTAAAGTCGCCCTGTTTGTTGTGCTATTTCAACTGGAAGGTATTCCTATTTGAAACACGGGACACCC
This sequence comes from Branchiostoma floridae x Branchiostoma belcheri, assembly GCA_019207045.1. Classification (NCBI taxonomy): domain Eukaryota; kingdom Metazoa; phylum Chordata; class Leptocardii; order Amphioxiformes; family Branchiostomatidae; genus Branchiostoma; species Branchiostoma floridae x Branchiostoma belcheri. Next base: position 11,874,363 of record CM033041.1, read on the forward strand.
ATTTTAAGTCCCTTCAAAAGACGAAGCCCTTTCTCGTAATTGAACCGGAATCTTCCAGTTACCAACTAAAGTAAACCAGTAGCTCAACTGTAAAGCCGCAATTGAGCTACAGGGTCATCCAAATAAATTTTTTGCCTGATATTCCTTTTAACCCGTGATATCTCTTCTATTTACATATCCATTCGTCTTTTTTTATAAGTACCCATTGGACACAAATCTTTCGTCGTATATATACATGGCAAATATAGTAAGACACTAGATGCCAAAAGTTTCAAAACAGGGTATCTCACTAGACTGAGGCAATCTGAGCTAGAAAATTGAGCCAATTTTGTGAACATGTGCAAAAGTTTCACACTTTTTGTAAAGTTTGTTTTAATTCTGACTATTGTCATATTTGTCGATGAGAATGCAAAGAATGGAAGAATACTTATCATTATAATAAAAGTTTGACGAGTACAATACTGCCAGGATACGTACGCATCACAAGTCAAAATATGTATAATTACTAATCTGCATCAAATAGGACTATTAGATATTTTTTACCGATCCAACATCTCTACGACATTGTCTTGTTGAGAAACGTTGGGCACATATATCATCTCACAGACCAAGCGGCCCTTAAAGTTCACGTCAAGTCTGGTAACTCCATAAAGGAACATATGTCAACATTTCGATGAATAAAAAAGCAGTTTCGTTTCTTCTCATGGGTTCATATCAGGATTCGTCGGTTTCGGCATTTTTTTTCTTGTAGGTAAAATCCAACCGCACAAAAATCGTAAAAACCCACTTAGCTTTTAGTACAATTTACGACGAGATCCACAAGAAGTGATGAAAAAAGGTACCTTGTGGCGGGGGTATCAAGCATTTGGATAAGGCAGCCAAGCCTCTTTCGATATTTGGATATCCAGGCAAACGATGTTTTTCTACAGAACAAATCTCTCCATATGTACAGCTTATAGGCGTCAAGACAGTACGTCTCATAGTCTTAGTGTTCAGCAATAGGAATCCGGAAATGGAATGGACGTGTAAGTCCTTGTGTACGATACATATACATAGGAAGGGCGTCCATGAATTCCAAACGTTATGCTTGCTACAGCATAAATCCTCACAACTTGACAACTCGCATACGTTTCGTTGTCTTAATGTTTCGCAAAAGGAATATAGAAAGAAAATAGATGCATACTCTAAATCCTGCGTATTCAATATTGTTTGAATATCCCGGTAAACTAAAATCTTGTACATAACTGAACTAAACCTGTTCAAGATGTTTCGTGGCCATTGTATTTAGCAAAGGAAGAAAAAAGAATAAAAAACACAAACATAAGCGCAGTCCTGCGTAGAGTGCATCGTTTGTCTTGGTAGAAATCTGCCCCTCCATCTTTGAGCATCTTCGTGCTTGAAGCATCTTCCCATAAAATAAGGAGATCCTACAGTTCCTGCCAGTAGGACCTCTTAGAAGATCAAAGTATTTATAGAGCTGGTTTCAAACAGCGGTCGTTATTTCGGCTGCAGAAAGACAGCGCCGGAGCAAAGCCTGCGGCGTCACCGCATCAAACACGTTCTGTGGCATACCGGCTTCCTGATTGGACCGCCGTCTTTCAAACCCAGTCTGTTCCGTTATGACGCGAAGCGTGATTGGAGGAGCGCGGCGGAGGGCGGCGACGTCATCAACGTCAGGTGGTTGCAAAAGTGTCGCCGATCTGATAGCAGTTGGTCTCAGACCGGCGTTCCCAGGTCGTGGATTGAGATAGATGCAACTATTTAGATCCGTATTTTTAGAGATCTTTCGGGAAGAAAAGGCCGAGGACAAGTCTGTAGACGCATCGGGCATGGGGGTGGTTCTCTCGAGATGGGCCCCCATACTGTCCGGTCTTCTGCTGCCTCTAGGCTGTTCGCCATGGGTCTCAGGAAGACGGAATATGTGCACGGCGATCCAGTTGATGATTGCGATTTTACTACAGGGGAAAGATAGACTAAATGATAGTTAGGTGCATTTGCTATCATGGGGAATGTCAGTACGGACATAATTATGTGATGTATGTTCAGTAGGATGATTAGAAGACGAAGCTTCCGCTAGGCACATTTTGGTAAAAATATTCAAAGCAAACCTATTGCTCTGTGACCGGAGGGTAACCCCCGTCGACAGAGTATTATTGCTGGTGGATGTGATGATGCATCTGTATCTCTATGCTCCGTTTGCCGCATTCGTATGTTTTTCTCTCTAATCTCAATCAGCTCTACATTTTCAAGTTTTATCTGAAATTATTTCACCTATCTAATAGATAAAGATCATAAACAACGTCTAAAACTACTAAAAGGACAAAAAGACACTGCCTTCTTCATCAAATTAAAATGTTTTTAAAGTGCTTCAAAGCTCAACGCCGACCTTACCGCAACTTTCTGTAGAGTTTTGTGCTGAAGAAGCCGTAGATGATGGGGTTGATGGCGCTGTTGAGAGCAGGTAGGTTCTGGATGATGAGGGAGGCTTCCTTCTTAGCCTGGGTGTCCGGAAGTGCGTCATAGTTATCCAATATGTCAAACAGGAAGTAGGGGCTCCAGCAACAAATGAATGCTGGGGGATTCAACCGAGGATATTTCTCTCAATTCAAGCAAGATGCAATACAAGTTCATTGAACCTACCATTAGCAAGGTATCACAAAGACGAACGACGTGAATGTCACTTTGTCATGGATCGTTTACGATATGAACGTCATCTTATTATGGATATTTCACGATGTGAACGTCAATTTGTCATGGATCTTTTACGATATGACAGTCACTTTATGATTGATTCTTCACTATATGAATGTCACTTTATCATTGATATGTCACGATATGGACGGCACTTTATCATGGATTGTTGACGATATAAACAGCACTTTATCTTGGATTGATCACGATATGAACGCCAATTTATAATGGTTTGAAATGGACTTCATTATGGATATGAACGTCAATCCATTATGGATATTTCACGATATGAACGCAACGTTGTCATGGATTTTATCACAGTATGAGAGTGGCTTTATCATGGATTGTTCACGATATGAACGCCATTATATCATATGGATTATTCACGATATGAACGTCAATATATCATATGGATTATTCACGATATGAACCTCACTTAATCATGGATTATTCATGATATTAACTTCACTTAATCATGTGGACTGTTCACGACATTAACGTCATTCTATCAAATATTGTTAGAGATATGGACGCCACTTTATCAAAGACTGGAAATGGACTTTATCATGGATATGAGCCAATTTATTATGGATTGTTCACGATATGAACGCCACGTTATCATGGATGATTCACGATATGAGCGTCACCTTATCATGGATTATTCACGATATGAACGTCACTTTATCATGGATTATTCACGATATGAACGTCACTTTATCATGGATTGTTCACGATATGAACGTCACTTTATCATGGATTATTCACGATATGAACGCCACGTTATCATGGATGATTCACGATATGAGCGTCACTTTATCATGGATTATTCACGATATGAGCGTCACTTTATCATGGATTATTCACGATATGAACCTCACTTAATCATGGATTGTTCACGATATGAACGTCACTTTATCATGGATTGTTCACGATATGAACGTCACTTTATCATGGATTATTCACGATATGAACGCCACGTTATCATGGATGATTCACGATATGAACGCCACGTTATCATGGATGATTCACGATATGAGCGTCACTTTATCATGGATTATTCACGATATGAACGTCACTTTATCATGGATTATTCACGATATGAACGTCACTTTATCATGGATTGTTCACGATATGAACGTCACTTTATCATGGATTGTTCACGATATGAACGTCACTTTATCATGGATTATTCACGATATGAACGCCACGTTATCATGGATGATTCACGATATGAACGCCACGTTATCATGGATGATTCACGATATGAACGCCACGTTATCATGGATGATTCACGATATGAGCGTCACTTTATCATGGATTATTCACGATATGAACGTCACTTTATCATGGATTATTCACGATATGAACGTCACTTTATCATGGATTGTTCACGATATGAACGTCACTTTATCATGGATTATTCACGATATGAACGCCACGTTATCATGGATGATTCACGATATGAGCGTCACTTTATCATGGATTATTCACGATATGAACGTCACTTTATCGTGGATTATTCACGATATGAACGCCACGTTATCATGGATGATTCACGATATGAACGTCACTTTATCATGGATTATTCACGATATGAACGTCACTTTATCGTGGATTATTCACGATATGAACGCCACGTTATCATGGATTATTCACGATATGAACGTCACTTTATCATGGATTATTCACGATATGAACGTCACTTTATCGTGGATTATTCACGATATGAACGCCACGTTATCATGGATGATTCACGATATGAACGCCACGTTATCATGGATGATTCACGATATGAACGTCACTTTATCATGGATTATTCACGATATGAACGTCACTTTGTCGTGGATTGTTCACGATAATCGTTGATTGTTCACGATATGAACGTCACTTTATCATGAATCATTCATGATATGAACGTCACTTTATCATGAATGATTCACGATATGAACGTCACTTTATCATGTATCATTCATGATATGAACGTCACTTTATCGTTGATTGTTCACGATATGAAAGTAACTTTATCATGGATTGTTCACGACATAAACGTCACTTATCATGGATGTGTCACGCCATAAGCGTCATTCTATCACGAATCATTGAAAGCTTACCTAAAATGATGGCGACAGAGAGCTTGATCGTCCTGGCCTTGGCTCTACTGGTGAAGCCGTTATTACTACAGCGCCGCTGAGTGTCAGGCGACCATTTTGTTTTCTTCAGGGGGTCACGGACGTCAAGGTTAGAGGTGTGCAGCCAGTTAGTGTCCTGTTCTGTATCAAAACAGAATAAAAATAAATATCAATATGAAATGTGAAAACTGTCTTTAATTGAACTTTTATTATTTTTATTATATTTTTCTCATTATCAGTTTATTATGAAAAAATACTGTATATTGGTCAAATGAAAAGGTACTGCAATTATTGTACAAAGGGTTTCACGGTTCTAAGTAAGAATGCGCAGTCGGATGGATTGTGGGTAATATGTCAAAGGTGAGGCCCCTGTAAACAATTCTTGTCTAGACCATGCTTTATACATATCCAGATGCGTTCTGATTATGTCTCAGGGCCTTGACCTTTGACATATCACCCACAATGCATTTCACTACGCATACGTATTTAGAACCATACATCTCCTTACTATACAGCTCCTTACTATATAGCCACATGTGGATTAAATGAAAAATCCGATAAAAATTCTTACCACTTGAAGCGCGGCTGCGGGGAATATGGTCCTCATATGCCATGCCTTTTCCTCTCTTCCAAATCTTCACGATGATGGCGATGTAGCAGATGCTGGGTAAAAAAAATAACAATAATGTTATTCATATTTTTACTCAACTACCTGGGCACCTGGATACGGTACAACGTTCACTTTGGCTGTCCAGTCTCGGAATATGATTTTAATGTGGTGATTTAAAGATATAGGTAACGAAACAATACACCAGTCCAAACTTGTTGTATAACATAATAGTAGTCTCAAAGTTTGCTAAGAATCAAAGACTTTCAGATTACTGCTACAACCTGTACTTATGTCACCTCTTTCAGGAAGTCCAAAAATCTATTCATTCATTTGATAGGACAAGGCCGCACTACCAGATTTCATTACAACCTATACATACATGTATAGTCTCTTGACGTTTGCTTCTAAACCCATAAACAAACGCAAAGAAAACCTTCATAACTCAAATCTACCGAACTGGTGTCACTTCTACAAGACTGAGTACAAAAGCTACCACATATTTTCCCATATTCAGGTATGTTGACCATTTTCGGAGGCAACATTATTTAATTAGGCAAAAATCAGTGAGCGCTCGGGTATACCTTATAATCCCCAGGGGAATGAAGAACACGAACGCTGCCACCACTGTCATGTAGGGCACCCAGTACCAGTCCTCGGGCCATTCCGCCCAGCACTGCCACTCCCCGTTAGGCTGGCGCCGCACAGCGAAAATCACCGGGCTCGGTACGGAGAACAGAAGAGCCAGGCCCCACGCCACGCTGATCATCACCTTAGACTTGTGCTCTTTTTTAAGACAAAATTTGAAGAGATATTTCGTTCAAACAATGGAAAACATTATATTTATCTTATTTCATTAATCAATGTACTAGTTTAACTAAAAAGGCTCTGAACTAACGAACAAAATTAATTCAAGCTTCGATGGTACCATATATTAACGAAATGAACAGGAATTACAGATGCGTCAAAACTTACCTCGGACGAACTGAAGAGGATGTACAATAGCGTCGTACCGGTCAATGCTCATGGCAACCAGAACATATGTTGAGGCATACAGAAGCACCGCCTGGCGGAAGAATTAGAAATTGCATGCAATTTTAATGGCTGTCTACATATGTAACGTTACACGTTAAAACGTTTACAAAAGAGTCATGTACCTGTCTTCTATATAAGTCCCCATAAGACACTTGTTTTCATTTGTCTTTAAGAATTTAGCTTTCCTGTATCTTGAAACGGACTTACCTGTGTGTATTTCACAAGTTTGCACAGAGTATTTCCAGCTATCCACTCGACAACGAATCTATGAACTATGTCAGGCAGAACGTTAAAGAGGCCAGCACTCAGATCTGTGAAGACAAACGCAAAACTCCATTAACTGCCTATAACATTTCTGGACGCCCCCCCCCCGTACACTAATTGATATGCACTAGATTTCCGGCGGTTTCTAGCGAGGACCAATCAAATGACTGCTAGCAGGTCACTGACCGCCGTCGACAATTAGCCAATGGCAGCCTAGTTACGGGCTAATTGCACCTCTTGTAGCCATCTAGTTTCATGTAAATGTCCTACACTCAACCCAAGCGCATTTGAATTGCTGTTTTGAGTTCTTCCGTACGTCTAGATCGATCAGCTTGAATATAGTTAACTTTGAAAGTTTGATGATCGAAAAGCGGAGGGACTGTAGAGATGAAGTTTTACACTTTCAATGGTGCTGCGCTCGCGCTAATGGAGCGGTCGCTACGTGACGGAACGGATCCCGACGAAGGTGAGATCTGTCGAGTTGATCCAACATTTCCCAACAAGAGCAAGCTCTCCAGGACGGGCCGCGTACAAAAATGGAGGGAAATCAAATCTAAACTGGTCCTGGGTGAGGATTTTGTGGCGCATTGTGACGCCCCAAATCACAGACTACCGGCGAGAGAAGACATCGAACGCATTTTCCAGGACAGTCACCTAACAGCGCATCCCGAGTCTGCGATGCACCCCCCTCCCCAAAAAATGTAACCACATGTCACCCCAGAGCATCCCTGGTCAATCAGAATTTTATGCTTTCGAGACTACTCTGCAGGGTAAGGGGAACATGGTCAAGGCATGGGGGCACAGCGCCCTTGTTCCCTCTTTAAACAAGAATGGAAATATGAACATGATTGAATTAGCAACGAATGTCTATTAAAGTCTTACTAAAGGTGAACATAAGACATACCAAGCCTTGAGAAGAATGTACTACATATGTAGTCCTGTGTTTTAGCAGCATTTTGCAGGACTTTTCGCTCTGGCGTTTAAGGGTCTCCAGAGGATGTTATTAATAGAATTAAGTCAGTGTAACCTAACGTAAATACAGTATATAGTAGAGTAGATTCATTCCTCAAGCTACCGATATCATGCACACTGCAGTCGTCCCTTAGAAATACATCTGGAGCCGCATTGTTCAAGTTTTGAACGTTTATTCAGCCTGTCGGCCAAACTAGTTTCGCTATGTACAGCTTTTTCAGTGGCTAGAGGCTAAATAACACAAGTACAGTGAAGTTTGCACTTATATACCTTATGTGAATACAGTTCTGTCCTACCTGCTACGGCCAGATTGAGTATGAAGAAGTTCATCCTGCTTGTCTTGTTCCTCTCCAGCCACATGATGAGCAGCACCAGGCTGTTCCCAACCACGATAAACACGAACAGCACCCACAGGGTCACCAGTTGTTCCGTCTGGAGGGTAACAAGATAATTAATGTGATAACTCTTTACTATGTAAGACGTTAGTCTCTGAAATAGTTAGGTTTGCGGCACCTTGGGTGTTCAGCACCAAGGACAGACATCACTGTTCTCTCTCTCTCTCTCATTCTATCTCTCTCTCTCTCTTATCCTTTCTCTCCTTTCTCTTTCTCTCTCTCTCTCTCTCTCTCTCGTGTGTGTGAAGTGTGTGAAGTGTGTGTGACTATAACAACTGGTATTCAGCACCAAGGATAGATATCACTCATACTCTCTCTCTCTTTCTTTCTATCTCTCTCCCCATCTCTATTATCTTCTTTCTCCCTCTTTCTCTTTCCATTTCTCTTTCTCTATCTTTGCTGGTGTCCAATGTTTGTGAGTGTGTTTGTGTGACTTTAACTAATGTACGTGTTCAGCATCAATGGATAGATATCACTCATATCCTCTCTCTTATTCTTTCTCTCTCCATCTCGCTTACCTTGCCATCTTTCTCCCTCTTTTCTTTCCCCCTCTCTTTCTAGAACCCTCTCTGTGCTCGAGTGTGATGCTTGCATGTTTGTGTGTGATTATACCTAGAATTCAGCACCAAGGACAGATATCTCTCATATTCTCTCCTTCTCTATATCTGCTGCTTATGTGTGTGTGCGCGTGTCAATGTTCGTGCGTGCGTGTGCGTGCGTGTGTGTGTGAGAGAGCCTGTTTATCTCACTGTCAGCAGGTTCATATGTATGCGTATTGCGAAGATCATTCTGATTTTTGCTGTTGAAAATCTAACAAAAAGTGTAATGTAATTTGCAAAACGTCACGAATGGACGCAAAATAGGCCTTAAATGCGCGATCAAGGCAGATCCCTTCTTGATGTGCAAAGGCTTTTGATTCAGCAGCAGCGACGCGATTTCCAATAAATTTATCTTGTACCATATTTGCGGCCGTTATTTTTATTGGGTGGGTCGATCACTCTCTCTCTCTCTCTTTGCAGCCAGGGGCTGAATTGCGAGGAGCTTACAATAGGATACAAATTGAATGTGACATTCCTAATGCGGTCATTTCGTTTGTAGTATGAGGTTACACATTATACCCATTAGTCGAACGTCGGTGTTGCCGAAAGGAAAACTGGCGAAACATTTGCAAAGTTGCTGCAATGATGTGTTGCCAAGACGTTCGACCCACTGAGATACCTGCTTAAGTAGCCCCTAAGGTCGCCATCACCTGAAACGAACTCTTCTATTCCGTACGGTGCCATTTATCCTAGTCAATGAAGCACGGAAAGAAGCTCACAGTACAGTCAGAGATTTATTCCCTTACAAGAGCACTTCGCATCCCCCAATCACTCATGTTTTGTGCTAGTATCATCCTATTGCTTAAGGTCTACTTGTAACATATGAAGGCAATGCATGCTGTTAATGTTGATAGTAGTAATGCCAGTAGAGATCCGGGGCATTGGCAAACAGCCCAGAAATGTTATCAGCAAACTACTATGATACTGGATCTCTTTCGTTTTACAATTCATTGGTCCCCGTACTTGTATCGTGATCCTATACTTAGTCTAGCACAGTGTATTCAACTGATATCTTCCTTTTCAAAATACACTGTTACAGCACTTTAGCAAAGAACCCTTGGTAATAAATTTCAGTCTGTTTTCTCTCACAGTACGGAACCATAGATGCGACTGTTATTTAAAAGTTTATCTTCAATTTCTTCTTCTTTTTCTGTTCAACAACCTCTGGTATTTACGGTTTGCTAAAGGCGTTGCCTGGGATACAAAACCGCGTGGAAAACTAGATGAATGAGTTGTATACAGGGGCAAGCTTGCGGCACAAGTTGTGTAAGCTATCGGCCAGTGCAGTCCTCGCTTAGTGCTTTATAGTTGGAAAGCCTGGAAGATATGCTCAGTTGTAACGTAAGCCAATAATGCAGACCGTATGCTACTTAATGTGAAGGCCTAAGGAAGTTCTATAGTGATGTATTACTGTGGCATGGGTGGTCAAAGTTGGTAGGAGTGAGTTACAACTCCTGTTGTGTAACTGGTGTTTTATTTTGTGGATTTGTAATAATTTCTCTTTTTGCGGGTGGGTTGATAGTTGATATCATATGGGACAAGTAAACAGCGACGGTTATGTATGAAATTGAGAATAATGATAACACAAGTTCTTCCTGTGCCATATACACAAAATATCTGTATGTATAGCCGGTATAACCGCCTTTTGGTGCATGTATCATCTGTATTTAAACAGCAATTGTAACTGCTTTTCGGTGTTACACACCAGATTCTGTATCTGTGTAGCCAGTAATTAAGAAACCACACATTTAAACTAATTTGCATGTGTGTGTGTGGAGGGGGGGGGGGGGTGTTACGGTACCTCTCGTGACCTAAAGCCAGGTCAACTATGAATTTTCGCCTGATGGCTTGCAACTCAGGTAAAAATAAGACAGTCGATAGTTGAGAAGGGTAATCGTAGTCAGTACTTCTTGTTAAAGCACCCTGTTATCATGATCAATACATGCGTGCTATTCTAAGTCGAAATGGTTCGATACGTTGGACAAGGAAATACTCTAAGCACGTTCTTCCACAAATTGAAGAAAATGAAATGGCCCCTGAAGTTCACAAAAAGCTACTAGATGGTCCAACATTACTTGAGTGCTATTCCAAGTTGAAATGCTTCGATATCTGAAATAGGAAAAAAAATCAAAGCACGTTTTTCTACGAAGACCGAAAATGAAATAGCCCCTGGAACTCCAAAAAAAGCTGCTAAGTGGTCCAAAATTACGTGGTTTCTTTAAAACTAAATTGCTATTTACCAGTCGAAACATTGGGATCACAGCTTGTCCAGAATACGAGATATGAAAGACAGAGGTTCCACTGCAGTGCCATAGAAAACGGCTAGGGGGTCCAAAAATCTCGCTAAGACCTACCAACCTATAAAGATCAAAACAAGCTATCCATGGCATTTTGTATTTATTGTGTGTACACACATATATGCACACACACACACACACACACACACACACACACACACACACACACACACACACACACACACACACATGAACACACAAGAACACACACACACAAACACACGCATACAGACGCGCAATCACACAGATACACAAGCACACACACATAACCAAAACATAACCTTTAACTTGAAGGTAATAAAACTTCTAGATAACTCTTGAATAACTTCAAAACTATGATTCATTTATGATGCCAGCTCTAAATGCTTTGTGACATGAAATCAGATATTTTCTATCTAACTGAAATACGTTAGGACCAACACGATAACAAATTGGCTGTAAAACAAAAAGCCAAATTTATCATGTGTGATTCCTGATGCGATTTGACGTAAGTATCACTTAGAACTGTCAGTATATCTAACCATGAAAACACGCAGGATTCTAAAGTCGACTGGATTCTATTAAAGATATACCTTTTGAGTATCGAGTTATGACAGCTCTACTAGTCTATTTGGCAACAGGCAATTTATAAGTGATATGAGCGCTAAAAGTAGTGGTGTAGGAATCCCTTGTGACGATTTAACGAAACGCCATTACGCACAATCTGTTATAAAATGGTATGATGTAACGTTGGTACACCGTAGGGTGGCAAAAAATGCCCCCCTTGGCTACTTCAGACGTGATTGTTTGAAACAGGCAAGGGCAATAAAATGATTGGAACATTTCTCACTGTTTCTTTCTATTCCTAAATTGCGGTATCAAATAGCTCTGTAAAATATTACGATTTTGCATAGGATTTACTGTATGGGAGACATTCGTGAAGCTGGTTATCTAGAAAACGTTTTCTACAGTAGGTAAAATGGTATATCAGATAGCATGAACAACATTTAACATCTACGGATGCACATGTCCATAAAGTAGTATAGATACAACAGGTGCAGAAACCATAATTTAGGGGGGTAGGATGTTGGTGCACTATGTTTTATAGTCGCCAAAAGGATTCTGCTTTCGGCAGCGCTCGCGTGCGTGTGTGCAAGTGTCCTTACTTCAACTTGTCTAGTACATTTCTTATGCGTTTCGACCATACTATATCTAAACAAACACATCTTAAGCTAATTATGAGTAACGAGAAGAAGCCGAACGCAAAGTAGTTTTAGAACCTATGTTTAAGATTAGCATTAGAAGTCCTCTCAATATTACCATGCGTACTTTATTACGATATTTGTATATGTATGCATGTACATAGCCCGAAAGAGCATGAATGCACAAAAAAGGCTATCATCAATATTGATATAAAAACATTCTAAAACATTGTGATCACAATAGGAGTTCTCCATGTAGCAAAGGCGGTATCTCACTGCACTTGGGGCACTGGTGCAACACTGCGGGGTTCGAATTCGTTCACTGCGGTACTGTTGTGTTATTTTCGCCGATTTTTTTATGATTTAGATATTGCTGAGATAATACGAAAAACATGACTTAGAAGACAACAAAATACACAAAATATTTGAAAATTCGTTCTCTGAAATTCGCTGAGTATCCTTCGAACCCCGCAGTGTCGCACTGGTGCCCCAAGTGCAGTGAGATACCCGCTTAATTAAAACTCTACATGCTGACTCTACAAGTAAAAAAGTTTAAATCACATACCTGCCATAAAGAGTAGATAGTACCCCCTAGACTTTGTTCTGACTGGCTTGAAAAATTAGACGTCTGGTTTGACGAGGGAAGAAAATCCGAGAGATCGTCTTCTGTCTCCAGTGTGTCGTTTGCCATGGCTTCAAACTAGGCCAGAAAGTCTTCTAGAGACAGAGGTATCAGTGTCATAGATACGCCAAAAGAAACATTAATGTTCAGCAAAATAAGTCCAATATGGTACTTTCAATTCCCTGGTAATGTCTAAGAATGGTCACCGGCTAGTTTTGAAATGAGCCACTTAAATCCACGAAACAATTTGAATTAAACCATGGCCTCAAACTGGGCCATATTTTACAAACAGACATATGAATAACTCTACAAATGCGCCAACAATACATATTCAGCAAAAAGCATATAGGTACGATACTTTTGAAATGTCTAAGAAATATTCACCTACTAGCTCAAAAATGAGCCACGTAAAGACACAAAACACAGTTTAAAACCATTGCTTCAGACTGGTTGGTCTTCTACAGTCAAAGATAAGGGAAACTTTGAAATATGCACACATGCCAAAATGAAAACAGCAAAACAGTTTTCTTGTGATAAAATTTAAATAAGAACAGTTAGGCTCGTTCTAAAAGGAGTCACGTAAAGCTACAAAACGCTTCCACTTTAAAACTATGGATGGTACTCTACACATAGGAATATCCACATATGCAGAGAAAATGACATCTTCAGAAAAACTACGACACTTAAAACTACCTTTTGTTATCCAAGACATCGCCCATTCCTTTTCCAACAAGACTCTACGAACGGCTAAGAAACCCGCCCCTTCAAACCTGCCGTAGAGTCCCAAACGAAACGCCAAGCAATTTTGAAAACACCTTATAATAATCAGTTGGAATAAAATGAATTGTTCACACAAAAGAAACAACCTTACCTCTGTAAGAACGAACACTCGTCTGCAATGTAAGTGTATTCCAGACATACATTGTAGATATCAAAGTCTTGACTATCAAACAGTCCCGTGGTTCGGAAAAACCACGCCTCTGACTTGCGCAATGAAGTTGCTAGGATATGTAATTGGATTCGTCCGCTGTACGATGAATGGATATAAAATTTGAATGCTGTGCTCTAGGCATAGTGCTAAACAGTATTCACGTTTTGAAGCAAAATGTGGTATTTCACTGCACTTGGGGCACCGGTGCGGCACTGTGGAGTTTCAAAGATTACTCGACGACTTTCAGAGACAACGAACGAATTTCCTTACGTTATGTGTATTTTTTGTCTTATAAGTCATACTTTTACGTATTACGCAATATCAAAATTATTAAAAAACTAGAAAGGTAACATTTGCAAGCAAATACAGAATGTTTACCTTCACATTGTCTAGCCTAACATTTCTACATGAACTGAACTGAACTACATGGAAATTGGGGAGAGAGCCATGGAAAAAATTGGTTTCCTTCAACGATATGTATTCAAATGTTTTTAAAAAAGCTTTGAAATCCATTAGGCCACAGCAAGTAAAGTTTATGGATGACATCCTCTGCAGATTGCAAAAATAGTGCGATAGGGCGAAAAAAAACAAAATGGGTGAAAAAAAGGTGGCATCATTTTCAAAAATAGGCACCATAAAGTTGTGATGACTGTTGTAAAAAGAAATAAAGGGACAAAACGTGGTATCAGAGCCAAGAAGGCATTCATTCCTGTATTTAAGACATGTACTGGTGTAGTAAAAGTGACACTAGTGTGGTAGACTGGCATCACCAACAAAGTTGGTAACCACACTATCCAATAAGTTTCATTTCTACAACTACAGTCTCTGGTACCTTGGAAGTGTCCCTTCTACAAGTACAACTATGAGCCTACAACACAACATATTTGCTCTTCTTGGTATTTTATCGTCATGTTGACAATCCCTGCAGAAGGAAACAAGTTCTTTTAAAAAGCTGGCATTTTGCCAAGGTGTGTGAACTTTTTTTTCTAGTTATTAGAACGTCATATAATAGAGCAGAGTAACTAAACCTGATATGGGCACATGGAGAGATTCACAAATATGCAAATGACTTTATGTCCAGAAATATGAAAATGAATTTGTTTAGTGAAACTTTTTGTCATACAGTATGCAGTTATTTTCGAGAAAATCAGTTTGTTCTTGTGTAATTCTGTGATATAGATGTTGTATGGGCATTTCATGGAAAATTAGAACGACATATAAGCAGAGTATCGCACGTCTGACGGTTCGTTCGTTCAAGCATCCCAACAGCGAAAAAATGCAGAAGTAGAACAGGTGCAAAGGTGAGTTTTAATGTTCTATACAAAAGTATTGTTAATTAGTATTTCAATGGATGTAAAAATTAGTATCTTAATGGATGTAAAAAAGAAAAAAAAGACAGTAAAAAAAAATTCCCTCCACTGCGCTAGAGCGAACATGCTGAAGAAACATCAGTTTTAACAGGTATACGAATGTTCGGCATAGATTGAACAGGTCCGTTCATTCCAACGTCGACTACTCTGGCCACAAGGCATTTTGCCGCTAAGGCGAAATTTAATGCGCACGCTGATGTCATCCATAAAATGTACTTGGTGTGGCCTTAGTCCCGTGCTCCGATTTGGTGCAGAGCGCGCGCGGCGAAGTTCAGTGGAAGTTGAATACACATGTATAAGTTAGATTTTGTCCTTTCCGTCATTGTCGGTGCCGTCAAAATGGATGCGTAAATGTAGACAATTATTTTGCAAAAATACTACAGAAAATCAGCGGGTGTTTGCAGACGGTGCTGGTTTAGATGACACATGTAGTTCCTAACGCTTGCCGGCGGCTAGAGAGAAGCGACCGGTCGAACCCGCCAGCATATGTATGTAGGAAAATCCCCCTCCACTTTCAATATAGTTGACGACAAGGGCTCAGACCTCACCAGCTTGCAATGCATTTTATGTAAGGGCGGGGCCTTACATAAACCGCGAAAAATAAGTTTGCTTTTGATCATGATCTTTTTACTAACTGCTTGTAAGATTTTGACTGAGCAAGGAGGTTAAAAAAATCACTGAGTATAAATTTCTGCACAGAGCTGTCGTCTGAATGAATCGAGGGGTTCATGGGATTGTGTACAATAGCCAAGTTTTGCGTCGCCAAGGAAATTTGAGCTTTAAAATGGTTAACACGTTACGTTCGAAGCATGGTCGCTACGTTGTGGCTCATCTTACAATTTTTACTTACTAAAAAATCGCCATGCAAATTTAATTGTTTTACAGATGAGGCTTAAAACCCCCGGTGGCCGGCTAAGGGACTGGTCGATATTTACCGGGGGGGGGGGTGGAGTGCCGGTCGTCTGAGGGGGGAGGGCCTAGGAAAAATATTTTGAGCCAGGGGGAGGGCCTAGGAAAAATATTTTGAGCGGAGGGGAGGGCCTAGGAAAAAATTTTTGCTCGGACTATCAGTGAAATTCGTTCGTCAAAATGCCGGAAATTGCGTTTCAGAGGGTCAAGATTTCAATATTTCCCCGGGCCTCCACAAGCTTGAGACGCCTCGCGCCCGACATCGGCGCCCGGCAAGGCAAAAAAAGTTGGTGGCTTCGGCGGTCGACATGCTGAAAATTCGCTCAGTAATATTTTGCTGCCGCGCCTTTCACTCTATCCCTGTTAAACACCGCTACGACGTTGTAAAAATATCGATGTTACAGTAATATTTACCGTTTTAACGCTGGTAAATATCAGTCAATTTTGTTTACCTTTCTGTTGAAGATGGCGCGGTAAAGACATGAAGCCGAAGTTCATACCGGACGTGGTAGATTATTCTCAGTGTTCTACTGCATGCTATAATAAGTTCTCGAAAATGTTACCAAAATGCGACGTAAAAATGTTCCGGTTTGCAATGCCACCATTCAGTCACGGTGACAAAATTCAGCGCATATCTTGCCAACAGTCTGTGCACCAACACGTGTCGGTATTTTACTCAGATTTTACCGAAGAAAATGACAAGGAAAAAGCTTATTTTCTTTCATAATTTTGAACGCTCTGGAAGATGACTGGTGACAAAGTGCACGTGCTGTGTCTGTGAAACCGACAGTGAGACTTGTAAATGCAGCATTCAACTATCATAATTATCAAACGCACGCAGTACAAGACGTGCCCAACCCGATTCGCATGTGGGAAATGTTGTTATACGTGTCGTTACCATGACAACAGCCTTGGCTGCAGTCTTTAGATGTACCGATTAGACAGGGCTTGCCACTTTGTGCGAAAAATCGAATTAACTTGCGACCAATCACAGTCAGCAGCGGCTTCAACAAAGGCGGTAACATTACGTCAATCAAGAAGAGGCACGAAACTTTGCGAATAACCCGAGAATGTTTGGGACTGGATAACATACACAAGTATCTCGCTAAGGCGTCGACCTGTCAAGAAGTGGACGACGCGGAAACTATTGCTTCTACGTTGAGGGACAAAGAAAAGGGGCAGCGGTGCAGTCAGGGCTGACACCGATCGCGAGGAAACGACGTCAGGGCCGCGGTGGACGGCTTGGCTCGACTGTCAAGTCCGTCTCAAATCCAAGAAAAATGGCGCAAGGGCGGCAGTGTCTTCGTCACGACATCGGAGACGAGTGGTGTGTGACGTCTGTTTACAGTTTGCACCAGGAGAAAAACATTTGTCAATAGTTTTTAAACTTTGAAAATAGGAAGCGTGACTACTGAATCTGAACTAACGTGTCGGATTCGTAATAAATTTCCCGTCAAATGCATTTTAAATCGTACAAGGTCCGGGTGATTCCGATCGGAGTTTGCAGGCATTGCAAATTAGAATCGTGAATGATAGTGAATGTTACCGACTAAATAGTATCATAATAGTTCTTTTGTCATGTTTGTTCATTTGCCAGTACACCTAGAACACCAGTACAAATGGCTTTTTAATCTGGAAAGTTTCTTACGCGCCTTCAACATTAAAAGTGGCATACCAGACATAAAGTTAACATGTTGCTGCAACATCGTGGGGGCAAAATGTATGTTTGCATATTGTAATGCATATTTTATTTCAAACCATCGCAATATCACAAGGTGCAGGGCGGGCGCCGGTCATTTTTACCGACAAAATGGATGTACAAAAAGCGTGGCATTTTTAAAAGATCTCCCAAGTACAAGTCTCCCGTTGGGAGAGCTAGAGAGAGGCGACTGTGGAAAACGGGTCGGCGCCCCCCCCCCCCCCCCCCCAACCCCCTCCCCACTACAGTTTTGGTTAGTCACATCGTGCTGACGTCTTTGTTGTCATTTTCCTCCGAGTAAACCGTCAGTTATTGCTACCACAGAACCAAGAAAAAGTCCAAAAGGTATGTAAACTGAAAATAGTCTCCGACAGGGCACAAGCCGCTCAGTCTCAGACCCCACGAGCTTGTAAAGGGGCGGGGCGCGCGTCGCAAAGCGGCGCAAATCTACTAGAAACCCAGGTACAAAATACTTTTGTGGTGTTGTTTGTATAGAGTGGCATCATTTATGAATATCGAAATGATAAAGTGGCCTCCATGAAGCATATATTTATGGGCTCCGAGCCATTCAATCTCCCTTTTTTTGCTAGGGGTGAGAGATCTGCTTCGTGACTAAAAACGGAAAACCAGTATCATAACTATGGCGTAAAGGACATTTCCAAGCAGGAGCGGAGCGCAGTGATTTATTGGTGTCTTGAATATTTTTTCCAAATTTGATAGGAGGGGGGAGGGCCTAGGAAAATTAATTTGACTTGGGGGGAGGGCCTAGGAAAAAAATTTTGCCCTGGGAGGAGGGCCTTGGAAAAATTTTTTGACCCGACCCTCTGACGACCCCAATCCCCCCCCCCCCCCCCCGCTAAATATCGACCAGTCCCTAACGATACACAAGCCGGCATGCGACGGATATTGATGTAGCAAACATGTCTGTATGAAACCTTAGATTCCCAAGTTCGCAGCTTGATTGACAGGCAGCGGTTCGATCTGAGAATATGTAAATCACTGAATGCATTATAACACGAACACCATTGAAAGTAATTTCTCCTTGCCTGTCCAAAAACAAACCGTGTAAAACACTAGCAACTAGCGGAGTAAAAAAAAAAATGTGGTTCAAAGTATATCATGACTTTGCACTGAACTGACTGGAATAACAAGGCATTTACCGCGTACTTTGAGATCAAATGCGGTGCCGATCAGACGGCAAAGGTCATCATATTTAGTTTCCGGTGTTGCCATGGGCGGGAATTTTGTTCGTTGTTGTGACAAAGATGTACAATTTTGCGCGTTCATACTTCGAAGCCGTTGGCGTGAAATGAAGTTTTTACTGTCATTGAGGTACGAAGTAACAGATCGTGAACGCTGGCATGGCTTCACCGACCTTGGAATGCAACAAGCGGCGCAAACAGTCCCATTTTGTGCTAACAGTTAAATTTGTACTGTGAAGGCCACGAACTTGTAAACTCTCCCGACGCGTATAAAGCTGTATGTAGGTGAAATGTACTTTACCGTGACTCCGTTTCGTGCTTCACGCGTGAATCGGGACCAACCCAGCGCTGTGGTAACGTTACTGCATGATGAACATGGTGAACGGAAATTATGACGACGTACGATGGGGATGGAGGGCGTTCCACGTTGTAGATTATCTTGCTTGTTCAGGTCAGTTTATTTGCGAAATAAAATCCTCAAGTCCCTCGTTTGTGTTTTGCATACCTAATATGTCTCAAATGTAAATCTTTCAGTTTGGATGACGATCTTCGTGCGTAAAAGCCGCCAATACGCAGTGACCTTGCGTGTAACGTAGAGCATGTTTTTCTGTGCACAATTTTTCTTGTTTACTCAAAATTTGGTGAACTATACACCAGTCCGTATTCTCTCTGTCGACGGTATGCGTTTGTTTACAAATTAGTACGTGAGCATGCAACCTTGTAAAAACAGTTGAATCAAAAGACTAGTGCTGGCATACAATGTACGAAACCGTGTGTGTTGTCGATTTGACGTAACTCGAACACAACATAGAATCATATCAATGTTTGGATAGCTTAGAGATAAGGTACAACTGGCTCGTTCAGGTTACTGAACTTAAACAAAATCAAAAATAATATGCCCAACAGACACTTAATCTTGACTTGATGTATATTCATACAATTAGTGACCTACCTCTCCACACATTTCGATACTTTTGGGGTATTATATTTCCTTCTGCTGGCGCGGCGGCTTGTTCGATAGCTGCGGCGGTCGTTGACCTCGTTTCGAACAACGTTCCAAGATTCCAGAGGTGTTCTAAAGTTCGATTTTGTGTTAAAATTGCTATTTTTTCACCCTTTTTTGCTCCATAAAATCATTATTTTGGGTCTATGCGGGCCCGAATGACCACGGTGCAGTGCGTTATGTACAGGCCTACCAGATAACTCTGGCTTTCAAGTTAATCCAAGCTCTACTTTCGGAGATATTCATGTTTTTGAGGTGCGCGGAAAAAAAGAACGTCTAAGCAAAAACAATATGTGTACCTTCTGTGAAGGTAAACATAAAAATGAGGCTTTTACAACAGTGCCCAAGTGAACGAACCCCACCGTGCCGCAGCGGTGTCCCAAGTGCAGTGAGATACCACAGCATTCAATGCGATGAATGGGTATATACTTTGAATGATGTGCTCTAGGCAGAGTGCCAAACAGTATTCACGTTTGAAGCAAAAGAAGAGAGATCACGGTATACAGCTATCCGGTACGGCGCACATCGCTATCTGCTACACTCAGGCGTGTGGACTAGGTGATAATTTAGCATCATTGCCGGCTGACTTAACTTTTATTACAGGTGTCTAAATACACGTAATTCCAGTGATTAGTAGTGAAAGGATGTACGTAGATTCCAGATGGATTGGGAGGGCGTGCTTTGGCATACATGGCTGATTCGTGTTGTATATCTTCGTGACTGTGAACTTTTGAGGCAGCATTTTTTTCAGATGTGTTTCATACTGGATCTGTCAAGGAACATGTTCCATTTAACAACTGACTGCTGCGTATATGAATGTCCTATCTATGAGTGTGTATTTAAGACTGGTACTTTGAGAGCACGTCTTAGCTATAGCATAGCTTGTGTCGTTCGTGTTGTCTTCGTGTGAGTTGCTGAGGTAAGCATGTTCTTCCGGTCTGGTTGGCACTGGACACTGTGCGGGAGCCTGTTCCCGGTACTGACTGTTGCGTGTATGAATGTCCTGTCAGTTGAGTGTGTTCTTGAGACTTTTTTTTACTGGTATTGCTAGACTGGTGCGTGTTGTACGTCTTTGTATGAATTGCTGAGGTCGCATATTCTTCCGGTCTGGTTGGCACTGGATACTGTGTGGGAGCATGTTCCCGGTACTGACTGTTGCGTGTATGAGTGTCCTGTCAGTTGAGTGTGTTCTTGATACTGTTTTTTTTTCTTGTCACAGCTTGCGTAGAGCGTGTTTTACAACTTTGTGTGAATTTCATGTTCCTCTGGACTAGTTTTCACTGGACACTGTCCGGAGCATGTCCCAAGTACTGACTGCTGCGTGTATGAATATCCTGTCAGTTGAGTGTGTTCTTGAGACTGTTTTTTTTTCTTGGCATGGCTGTTGCGTGTTGCACGACTTAGTGTGAATGACCTAGGTATGTGCACAATATTCATAAGGCTCCAAAACCACTCTTCGCCACTTTCACCATCCCTCAACTGAGTTCATTGACTGGTAGTCACAGGGTAAATTAATCTTGCATTGAACAATTTCGTTGAACATACTGGAAGTCATCTACCGTTCATTGAACTTGTTTAAATCAAGAGTTATTGAACATTTCTGTTGACGTTGAAACAGGGTCGTCACAGCAATAGAATGAATGAATGAATGAATGACCTTTATTGTACATTTGTGCTCAAACAAGCTAAGTACAGGTCGTAGCGCTAGTGATAAGGTACAATTTTGACAAAAAAGGTGTCTTATCATCTCTACATATGCTAATACATTCAAGTATGTACAAGTTCAACTTCTTCTCGCTTCTTAAAACAGTTATAAACATAAGGACAAATGGAATCAACAATATATGGCTTATCTAATTGCATGAGAAATATAAATTTTTCCGTGGTATTCAAGTATCGGAAATTTGGGAACATAAGTTGTATATTTTCAAGAAGGACGTTTCTTTCGTTGTTGTATAAAGTACATTCAACAATAAAGTGGCACTCATCCTCTATCTTATTCAAGTTACAATATTGGCAGATTCTTTCTTCCAGAGGAATGTGGTTATGTCGGCCTTTTTCAATGTGGAGTCTATGTGAACTAATGCGGAGCTTTGTGATGGCTGTTCTGTGCCGAATGTTTGCAATCTTTAAGTATTTCTCGTCGTTGTAAGTAGTTTTAAGTAATCTGTATGTTCGTAATTTGTTGTTGCTGCGCATTGCTGTTACGAAAGATTGAAGAAAGAAGATGCGATTGCCGCACACTAACGGTTTTTTTGAGCCCACCACAATCTGGTGATTTTCAAATAACATGTAAAACAGAGTCAGGGATCATTTCGATTTAGCTGCAGGATACAGTTTGCTGCCAGCGATGATGGTACAAAAATTGCTACTTCATTTTACATCATGCTTTCATATCATATCAGTAATTGAGTAGATAAAGTGAAACATACTTAGCTTTTTTTTGTTTATTGTTTATTGTTCATTGACTCCTTTAGTTGTTAACATATCAATGCAACAACTAATCTTCCAGGAGTAATACACATAATACTTGGACACATAGAGTTTGCAACATACTCACATACAACATGTCAATAAAAATCATTAAACAAAACGCATGTGCCTTATCCAAAAATCATCAAGCCCCTCATGTGTCTTTAGCTAGGTCTCGCATATGTTTCACCAGCTGCCGTCTGAAAATCCTGGATGTGTTCGCAGTTTGCAGCTCATGTGATAGTTTGTTCCAATCTGATGCTGCTCTATATGTGAAGGATTTCATCTTTCGATACCCAACCTTATCCTTCAATTATGACCACAGCAATAGTGCATATCAAATTTTGCACGAAATGGATATTATATTGTTTAAGATCCATTGCCAAGTGGTATGTTGACTCCAAGACTCTTTTACAGTTATACTAAAACACAACGTTGCAACATGTTATGAATACAAGAAAAGGTACTCAGGTTTTAGTCTCTGTATTTTATATTATATGTTATACATTCACTTAGTGGTGTGAGGTGCTTTGAATACAAATCCATTCACAGATGGTACTTTGACTTTTAGTTTTCTATACTATACTTCCACCGAGTGGTGTATAGTGCTTTGAATACAAATCCATTCATAAAAGGTACTCTGATTTTTAGTCTCCATACTTTACAGTTATACTATAACCTAGTGGTGTGGCGTGCTATGAAAGTCAATACAAATCCATTCACAAACTGTACGCTGATCTTTAGTCTCTATACTTTGCAGTTGTACTATAACCTATTGTGTTATTGGTTGCCATGAATTGTACCTTGTGCAATTGTTGAGCAATAAAGTAATTCATATTGATATTTTTAGTGGTGTAAGGTGCCATGAATACAAATCCATTCGTAAATTGTACTCTGATCTTGAGGCTCTATACTTTACAGTTACACTATCACCTATTGCATTGTTTTATTGGTTGCCATACATTGTACCTTGTGCGATTGTTGAGCAATAAAGTCATATTCATATCCATATTTCTAGTGGTGTAAGGTGCTATGAATACAAATCCATTCACGAATTGTACTCTGATCTTTAGCCTCTATACTTTACAGTTATCCTGCAATCTAGTGGTGTATTAAAGGTACTATGCATACAAATCCATTCACAAATGCTACTCTGACTTTTAGTTTTCTATCTTTTACAGTTGTTCTATTACTTACTGGTGTAAAGTGCTATGAATACAAATCCATTCATAAAAAGGAACTCTGATTTCTGTCTCCATACTTTACAGTTATACTATCACTTAGGGGACAATGCGTTATGAATACGAATCCATTAATAAATGCACAATCAGTCTGCTTTTGACTCTCTTTGACATCACACTCTTATCATCACTGAGTGGTGCAAAGCGATATGAATACAAATGTACTAACACTTCTAACACTGAATCTAAGTATACATTTATATACTTTAGAGACTATCACTTAGTGATGCAATTTGCTGTGAATGCATTGTGTGAAAGCTGGTACACTGCTTTTAAATCTGTATAACGTAAAGTTATACTGTTAATTACAGGGTGCTATGAATACGTGAAAGTTCCATTAACAGGCGGTACATTAATTTCAGTCTCTTTGAAAAGAACACAGTTGTATTCGTGGCCTCTTGCTAGGACTGTAAATCATGCGTGGCGGAAGATGCACTATACTAAGGGAGGCTCATCTTAACTAGTTGGAGGATCACTAAAATTCACTTTGCTTTAGCCTCTCGTAAGTCCATGAAAGCACTGACTTTCAAGCCCGTAGGTCGTTGACTTGGGCATCCACCAGTACAATAAAGAGATACGGACAAGAAAAGTACTCAAGATTTCGGATATACATAATTTTTGACTTCGTAGAGCAATTAAAAGGTAAGAATCTGCAGTCATAAATTTAATGTTAAAATCATAAATATCATATGACCAAAGGTTTTGTCCATTCTGTCTAAATGAGGTTGAAGATGAAGGTCATTTTATTGTGTATTAGTCACGATATGATGGTTAATGCATAAAGCTGTTCATATTTCTTTCCACTTGTTCAACAGAACTCAATCAGTCATTCAGAAACGTAAATCTGATTATATTCTACGAGGCCATAACCCTTATTGTATAAATACAGGTAAATATATATATGTAGAATGTTTAGACCATAGAACTGTTTTTACTTCTAATAGATTTTGTATCTGCCTGTTTACATTTATGTATAAACGTAGAATTCTATGAGGAGACAACCTTAACGTGTAGAAACCGGTAAATATATATAAAGTCTTGTTTAGACTTTAGAAACATATACTTTGTTACTCCTCGTAGTTTTCTATCTACTTGTTTATATGTATGTATAAGTGTAGAATACCTTGCGAAAGTCGTCGTAATTTTGTTAAGTCAATACAGACTTCTATTAACAGACGTAATGTTACAAGAAACATAACCATTGGAGAATTGGGAATGGGAGATGGCGGATGATTGAAAATAATTAACTATAGGTCTTCAGTGGGAGCACTTCATACAACCCCAGATGTCTTACTTATCAATTTAACGTTGCTTCTTCGCTATTCCTTAGGGCAAGGATTCGTTCAAGAAATGCACGATGTTTGAAGCACCAGATGTTCTTAAGGCAATGGCTTAGGTCTAAGACCTGGGCATGTTTCTTGTACTATTCCTTGGGGCTAAAAAGGCCCGTTTTACATCGACATGATTTATATGTGCGGCTTAAGAATATGACAACTTGAGTGTGTCTCACGGAGGTATTGGGTTCAGACGTCGCCCCTAAAGCTAACATTGCTGAAAAGCTCAGTAAAAGCGAGTATGTCACTGTAGCTGCGGGTACGATAGCGGCCAAGCGATTTGACGGAACGTTCTTGCGAATTTCACGATAAAAAGCGAATCTTTTTACGCTTTGTGTGTTTTGTGTTAGAACTACTTGTAACGCTAGTTCACCTTTATCCGCAGGGTAACCTTTATCCTTTCTTCTTAAAATTAGGGATATCAAGTCGAAAGATGGCGGTTTCAAACTGCTATATTTTGAAAATACTACAATTTGAAACTGCCTCTGGACCAAGACTCTGTGAGTTTGAATCATCTCGAATAGATAAATAGGCCCCGATGAATTTCCCCGGTACAATGAACCTGTAAATTCTGCACCTCTCTGTCACGACCAGTGGAAGATTTGCTCTTCAGGGAGCTGAACTGGTTCAAGATTATGATCACTTTCATCACTTTCACTAGCTTTCTCTTCCAACTATTTATGACCACCTGTGGCGTCAAAGTGCACTTTCATCAGACAAATCCACGTAGTGTACCGGGTCTATGAATTTCGTAAGACAGGGAATATAACTATTTGAACCTTATATTCCTTACGTTTATAGTGTTCGACTTTTCTAAATAATTTAAATCTACGAATACTACAGATGCAATACGGAATAAAACTTGTACGTACGAGTATCATAGTTATAAATACAACAGGGGAAATTTTAACACAAGGAGTTGTCTTGTTAGTGATGTTTATTAGGAAACTCATGCTGCGAACACACAGATACCACAACGTGAAAAGGTTAAGGGAAAACATGACTTAAGATTTATCTAATGTTTCTATATCATATCATATTAAAGAGGGGTTGGGGACAGTGAATGAATAGTCCTTGTTTTTAGGACAAGCAGGTTTAATGATGAGAGTAGAAAAGTCGCTTTTATTGGAGATTGTGGTAAAAGCTGGCTAAAATTATCATCATCATGAAAATGGTACAAGACTTCCTCACGTCCATAATTCAACAATATTCATGTAAAGAATTATCAACGGTTACGTACGCAAAGGAATTGCGTCATTTCTTATATATATATATATAAGTATATGCCAAAAAGACCCATAGACCCAACGTCAGGGCGTAAAGCCGTGTCCCTACTGAGCTAGTTAATCAACAAAATCCACCCGGATAGCATACTTATTACACAATCACCCATAGGTTAACGGGGTCAAGAAAGAGGGTAGTCAGGTCATATAATTGAGCTCTAGGAGAAAGGTAATGAGGTTTTGTGTGTACGACGTGGAATGCCTATTTGTACATGTATTCAATTTCAGTGGCTAATGCCCCCTTCACACGAGAGCAAGAATGAGCCGGAATGCCGTCAGAATGAAAATTATTTTCTATTCCTGGCAGTTCGTAGTGTATTCCAGAAATTCTCACTGTATTCCAGCTATTTGTGCTCGTTCTTTTGGCTGGCCCGAAAGTTGTTGACATGTTAAATACTGTCGAGGTGCATTCGAAGTGGAAAATATCGAATGACGTTCAAAGTGGATTCTATAAGTGTATATCAACTATTCGAACTGCAGTATGACCGCATTCTACGGCATTCCAACATTATTCGAAACATTCTTATCTCATTCGATGGAGAACCGAAACGGCAAGCCATTTCGAATCCTGCCAGAATGTGGCCAAAAGATTATCTGGAATACAGTTAGAATGTCTAGAATACACTACGAACTCCCAGGAATAGAAAATACTTTCATTCTGACGGCAATTTGGCTCATTCCTTCTTGTGTAAGGGGAATTTAAGGCCTAGGTCCATTTGAAATTCCCACCCGAATGGCCCCGAATGTGGCACGAATTTTGCAAATACTTCATTCCGGCTGGTTCTGCTTGATTCCTGCTAATTCGATTTCAGTGTGAAGGCCATATGATAATGCACTACTCTTACGGCCTATGAACAGGCTATGGAACTTCCTTCACCTTTTATACCTGCTTATATATTCCAGTGTTGTAGCATTATTACCGCTATCATACTGTGCCTACAGAGTGAAGTGGATGGAGAGGGACGGCCTTGTCATGCAATACTGTACCCTAGACACAGTAGATAACAGCATACTGTCCTTACATCCTATGAATCGAAAAGGTTATGGAAACTACCTTCACCTTTCATACCTGCAAATGATAAACGCACAAAGCTGTTCACATTACTTTCCGCTTGCTCCAACGAATTTCCTACTCTCTGTTCGATAGATAAAGTCAATTACTCGTACATTCGGGGGGGGGGGGGGCTTATTGCCTTCCTTACTGTGTACAAGTAGACAAATATATCTGTATGCTTATACCGTACAACCGTTAGTGTAAATAACATGCTAGAACCAATACGTTGATTTATTCATGCCTGTAGAAATCCATATGTAGTTGTCTTTATAGTTGTAATGTAAGTAGTTGTCATAGACCTTATGACAGTCGCTGTACTTTTGTCGTGTCAATAAAGATTTTAATCTATATTCCAGTGTTGTAGCACTATCACCGTTATCATACTTTGCCTACACAGTGACAAACTTTCAACTTTTGAATGGCAGTAAGACAAACATTGTATAAGATACAGAAATGTATGTATGCCATATCTAGATTCTTGATAAAGGTATATGTTCCTGGAATGGAGGAAGGAGATGAATAGTGCATTAGAGAAACTTGTAATCATTAACAAACCGACAAGCTTTTAGTTTTTGGATGGGAGTAGTAAACCAAACATTGGATAAGATACAGAGAAAATTATGTATGTCATGACAAGATCCTTGATAAAAGTATTTGTTCTTGGAAAGGAGGAAGTAAGCGATGTGAATAGGGCATTAGAGAAACTTGTAAACATTAACAAACCAACAAGCTTTTAGTTTTTGGATGGGAGTAGTAAGCCAAATATTGGATAAGATACAGAGAAAATTATGTATGTCATGACAAGATCCTTGATAAAAGTATTTGTTCTTGGAAAGGAGGAAGTAAGCGATGTGAATAGGGCATTAGAGAAACTTGTAAACATTAACAAACCGACAAGCTTTTAGTTTTTGGATGGGAGTAGTAAGCCAAATATTGGATAAGACACAGAGAAAATTATGTATGTCATGACAAGATCCTTGATAAAGGTATCTGTTCTTGGAAAGGACGAAGTAAGTGATGTGTGAATAGGATATTAGAGAAACTTGTAAACATTAACAAGGATAAAAAACACATCAGCAGTGTCTTATGATGTACGGAAGGTGTTCGGTTGTGCATAAACCAAGCAGCTTATAATGCTGAAGAAGTCTCTTTATTAGTCTTCTGTAATCAAATGCTATTATTATGCGAGATCTCATCTTAAAACCCGCGTTAAGCATTTATCAAGATTCCTGACCTATTACGCCCTTGAACTTTTGAAAAAAAAAAACGGTCAGGGCCGAAGAGATGTAGGTGAGATTTAAAGTTTGGAAAAAAAGGCATGGATGAAGTAAAACTTCCATGACAAAAACGCATCTTTACACATAAAACATGCTTGAATATTGGTTTTAGTGCAGTGGGAGTAAATCAAACCCTATCGCCTACTCCCTTTATCATATCTTTACGCATTACGCTTTTGGCGTTGTTGACAAGTCGCCAGCTAGGCCATCGCATAAAGTACGTTATAGATAGATATGAATTAAGTTTATCTAATTTCGCTTCAAAATCAAGTAAGAAAATTTATCACTGCACTCCTGTACCAAAAATCAGCGGGTGTCGACTATCCCGCACGATACCTAGTTGCTACTTATCAATTTAAAGTTTATGACTATTATAAAATGTCAAGAAAGAATGGTAGGTGTCATCTATAAAAGACTGTCTGTGTCGGTGAGACTGAAAAGACATGATGAGGCGAATTCTACCACCATAGTTGGTCCATTTTATCAAAATTATAAAGTATGTTACACCAATTCCATCCAAATAGTAAGAAATTCAAGTAATATTCACAATGCACGAGAAAATATTCCACAATACCATAAAATAATATTTTGGCAGGCTCCATATGTCTTACTGGGGAATGACTGCGGTGCGATAGATGTCGGTTAGCTGAGGAATTGGTCCACTCTACTATATAGATTCCACAATACCAGTTCGATTACAAATGAAGTTTCCCTTATCAGCGTTAATGACACACAGGCACGCAATGTAACGTTACACATTTACTTTCTGATGCAGAAGTTCTTTAAAATCGATGGTTCATAGTGACCACGAGTTAAGTACCTAGATACAAATGAAGTGAACGTTAGCATTGGTATCCGTCATGGAAGGAATAAAGTCAAGTGTACAAAATTCTAGATAAAAAAACCTTGACACAAAAGTTTCAGACTGTTGATTTTGCAAGTTTGACGCTCCCGTAGCCCATGAAAAGACCAGGATTGGACTCAGAAAACATGGCCAACAGTTTTGTATCATTCGCAGAACCGTTCAACTCCGTGCCACATGAGTCCCACGCTTGATTTATCTGCTCCTCTGCGTATAGCGTTTCTCTGCGGTGTTTAGAACTTCTGCCGCCGCCATTTTCTAACCCAACCTTCCCGTCATGCCACAGGAACGTGGTGATCACGTGGTACAGAAGCACGAGAGTTCCCGTGATCAGGATCGTGATGTTCGTGATCCAAGCCATCCGAAGGGTCTGACCGGATCCAAGCGAACACGTAACAGCTACATCGTTCACCATGCATACGAAAGAATCGTAGATATTTTCTAAACGATGTACGGGGCACAAGCAATAGTACAACAGAAAGAAAATGAGCAACAACATCGTGACAACTTCTCTGAGGCGATAGTATCTCGTGATGGTACTCCTCTCCTTGACTTTGAACTTCAGCTCGGGAGTAGGCGGACGCTTGCCGTGTGCAGTTTGTTTCAGATCCGTTAGGTGGCGTGGTTCAACTTTCTTCAGGTACACCTTTTTGGACGAATGACGGTGGCTTCGTCTCTTCCCAAGCAGGGCTGCCTTTAACTTTTCCGCGGCGAATATTTCCCATATAAGATGCGGCATGTAGCAGAGAACGGCTTGAATGAAGAACGCTAGCGGGATGAGATACTGGTTTAGCGGCCCGTTCGGGCGGGAAACCGGCGGTTGAACCGAGCTCGAAAGACAGGACGCTTCGGCGAACTGGGCCGCGTGAAGGGCGTAGAGGCTGCAGTTCTGTGGACGACAGTAGGTGGCGTAACACTTTACACCAGGTGGTCCTGTAAAACATATGCAAGATCATGAACACGAGTTTATTCAAGTTCAACAATCAATGATTCACTGCCGTATCACAATTCCACAGACAAAACGGACAACATCCTCTTGTTATTGCTATCCTAGTTCATTACTATTCAGGTACACGTGCCCATTTTTTCTCTCTTTCAAGATCGCAGGGACAAAAGGCTTTTGTGACTGGTCACGAAAATATTTGCATCATGGTTCTGTTTGAGTGCGTATCAAATGCTGTCCACTCAAAAAGACACGCCAAAACCTCTGACGTTTTACAAAGGTCGAGGACACTTGAGAATACCACAACATCTTAGGGTTAATTGCCTTGTATGCCCGAACATGTATGGAGACCTAGTAGAGTTTTGAAAACACCTCTATGTCTTCCCTGTGACTGAGCGATTAGACAGAGCGATGAACGAAGTTCATAGATGAAAATGAATCGTTTTACGATTTTAGTTTTGTTGTCTTTCTACCTTCGCTGTAATGCTATATTTTCGGTATCTTTTGTGTGTGTGTGTTACGTTGACCAGCATAACTCCAGAATGCCCAGTGTCCAGTGGAATGAGAGCCTAAACAACTTACAATTAAAGACAAAGCAATGGCCACAAAATTCAACATAATTCTTAACTCGCATGGTTTCAGTTCAGTGACAAATATACTGAACTTTGATATCAAGAACACTAATAACAACTATCTAGAACGTAAAAAATTTAACTTTGAAAATCAAAAGGAAAAGGTATAGATATGTTGAGAACTTTTCAGTCATAATTTTACATTTCAAATAATATTCCAATTATGAAAACAATGGTTACACAAACCCAGTTGCGGAACGTGTGTACCTCTTAAAACATTAAAGGAAACCTAAGCAATATTACAGCGTCAAAGTGGAAATATTCTGAATAAGGCAATCTGCATGATATTGACATCTACTGCACTGTATTCTTACATTTACATCATCATTTCATACTTTGAGCGGTTAAAAACGTCCCAGAGACAAGTTGCACGATTATATCCTTATTATTGTACCCCCCAAAAATAAGGACTTGATCTGGAATCCTTGTGCAACTTAGTCCAGCGCTGTTTTTTTAACGGCTCAATTTATGAAATAATGATGTAAATGTGCTAAAATAGTGCATTAGATGTCAATATTATACAGACTGCCTTATTCAGAATATTTCCACTTTTAACAATGTGATATTGCGCAGGTTGCCTTTAATTGGTTGTACTATCGTTACACCACAACAATTTTCCCTTATGTCACAAAGTTTCCAGATTACAACTTTAAAGGTGCAATTTACTACAACAGGAGACGTGCTTAACAACACAATTTCGCACCCCTTTGATGCGAATCTAACGATTCGTTGCTACAAACTGTAACAACAACAAAAATCCCTCACAATTGCCTGAAGCACCATTCCCTCACCTTTCTTAATTGGTGAGCCAACCTCTCGTCCTAAACATTCTATTGAGAAGTCGAGGCGGCTCCTAGAAACAGCACAATTCATTACCTACTACAGGTAGTGACTAGAGATGTGTACATAGCCCCTGTGAATGCTGTGTGGCGGGTTTGTAGACACAGTTGTGCCCTTGTAGGAAGCCCTCTCGTCATAAAAGAATGAAGTTTGTGTGATCAAAAATAGGCGCTAACACAGCTGAAACAACCTACACAAAGGGTTCGTAACGTCTGAGTAGAGATTTGTCAGAAATGCTTTGGTAATGAGTAACAATGTCAAAACACACCACACTACTGTGTAGCAACAAGACATGCCTGAAATATTTCGAAGTATGGAACTAGAATTTAATATTACTATGTTGAAACAATGTGTACATTTTTCATATTAATGTAGTGACGTTGACAGGATATTGAAGAGCTGTATTTATGTTATTGTTAAGTGAGCTTTATTTCTTTAGCCTGGAGTCCAGCCTTGTTTTAATAGCTTTGGTCCCTTCCCAACTACAGTAGAAGCCAGTTAATTGCACAACGGATTAACGCACACTTCTGTTAACTGCACGGAATTCCAAAATGCCAAACCGGTGCGGTCCAGCTATATAATTTCGCATTATTGTACCAGCCGGATAATTGCACGAAATTCACTGGCAAATAGGCCGTGCAGATAATATAAGCGGCTTCTACTGTACTCCGACAGGCTTGTTACCTCCGCTAGGGAGGTTATGTTTTTGTTAGCGTTTGTATGTTTGTCATTATGTGGATGAACAGCATAACTCAAGAAGCTGTGCATTGATTGTCATGAAATTGAGTACGCAGTTAGATCATGTCTTATCAAAGAAATGATTAAAATTTGGGCCTCCTAGCGGGTTTTCTAAGCACTACAGAAGAACTTCCAGTTTTGATATCTCGCGTGCTCTGCACATGCTATCGCCATGGGTTTTGGTTGCTAGAAATCTAGATAGCTCTTGTGTCTATGTTGTTCTTTCGCTGACCTGTGTTGGCTTCGTGTACCCCTTTGGTTGCCCCATGTACCATGACTGCTACGGTCCCCTACACCCAAATTTCACAGGTGTCACAGGCCCCTCTAACGTCTAATTATCCATGGGAAAATAGCTTCAACCCAGAATGAGTCCACCACTAACTGGTTTTTACTTGTTTTAACTTCGTCTTACTTCTGTTATCGTAACAGCGGCGGAAGTTTAGACCAATTATGTTACGTTGTTTGGACGTTGCCTTACATACATTTACTAATACTGTAAATTGGCCCCTTAAGAAGGTATCATTAACAGAGAAAGGTCCACTAACTGATTTTTACCTGCCTCATTTCCTCTTAACAAGGGTGGGAACTAGCGGCGGAACTTTAAGCCAATTATGTTAAGCTGTTTTGACACTCCCTTACATACATTTACTAATACTACAAATCCACTAAAATGTGGCGGCATTGAACTGCGTTTTCCTGTTTTAAACTAGGTTTGATGCAGTAGCGTTAGTATACTTTGTGTTTCTTTGCCACGCTTCGCTCAAGCGGAACTATCTCTACAGTCCTGTTAACAATGTTAGGTCATTTGGTCTCGGTTGTGAGAACGCTGTTGAAATGTTCGTTTCCTGAGATCTTTCTTCAGCTAAGGAGGTTTTATGTCGCTAACCGCGCCTATAGCTTAGCGTGACAAGTCTTGAGTAGAGGGCTCTTGTGTATGCCTAAAGGGGCGTGGTGTAGGGGGCCTTGGTTGAGAGGAAAAGTCGTCTGATCAGTGTTACAGAGGTCCGTACCAAGAAAATAGAATTTGGTTCCTCAACTTTGAGACAATCTATGCTGTCCCGACTACCTGATCATTTAAAGCCCAGCATTGTGGCGTAGGGGGCCTTGGCTGAGAGGAAACGTCGTCTGATCAGTGAAACCATGTTTCGTACAAAGAAAATAGATTTTGGTTGCTCAATTTGAGATAATCTTTGCTGTCCCGACAACCTATTATCCAAAACTTGGCGTCGTATATCTACACAGCAGAATAACTAATGATAACTACCAAGCAACAAGACATTATTTACTCATAGTATCCAAAACACGTTATCTTTACTCTCCGATAACATGTAACAGCAGTCAGTGCCCCGATAAGGAAGGTTGTTTTCTTGTACTGACGCCAATTTTTGTACTAGTCCAAACATTTGATAAAGAGCCTGTGAGGTATAACTGACTGGTGCCAAGAAAAACATCGCCCCTTTTAAACAATATACTCTCGGTGTTCAGAATTCTGGACAAGAAGCTTAGAGTGCTAGACCATAAAATCGCTTGTCGCTGGATTCCTTTGAAGTTACGTCGGTTATGCAATGGATGTCGAAACTCGCACGCTTGTTGTTTTTCTAACACAGGTCTTGATCGAGTCACTACCCTTAAAAGATCCTTAAAAAGGGGGCGTCGTCACTGTTGAAAGAGTCACTATTTCAAGAGCCTATGCTTGGTACACGCGGTTTTGGTAGCGTGAAAAAAAGGCATTCAGGTCGAGCTATTTGCGTGCCAGCGATTACACAAAGAAACTCACACGGTGTGTTACTAAAATTGGACCAAAAGTGGTAGAAAGCAGCACGTACAAGAGCCACGGAAGCCTTGACCGCTCTGAAAAAAGAGAGACCTCTGTGATTTTTAATCTCGTGAAAAAAAGGCATTCAGGTCGAGCTATTTGCGTGCCAGCGATTACACAAAGAATCTCACACGGTGTGTTCCTAAAATTGGACCAAAAGTTGAATAACACAGCACGTACAAGTGCCATGGAGGCATTGACCGCACTGAAAAAAAAACCTCTGTGTCTTTTTTCATCTCGTGACATTTGCAAAGATTACGACTACAAGCAAGCGATTTCAAGTTGACACTATTTCAATTAAGGGTACCATTAATAAAACGATAGGCTTAGAATGATCACCTATTCGGGAAAAAGGGCAGTGAATAAAGTCCGTAGTACGCTATCTAATCCTTAGTCAACGAGTGCCCTATCTGGTAATATTACAATTGTTACCGCCCTTTGGTTGAAACAACGTGCTTTTTTAGACTAATAATGATAAGAAGGACAACCCCACGTTATTGATGATGATAAATGCATGTTGTTACTATGGATACGGCGCCAGGTATACGGAAACTGGTCTTGAAAGATTACAGAAAAATTAGACCGCACACGTCACATATTGTACATCCACTCGTTTTTTATCTAATACTCATAGTGGTGAAAGGAGGATATCAGTAGCATGCACTGAAACTGATTTTTGAACGTGAACTAAAAAATAATGTTTTACATTGATATAGAGAAACACTTTGTTGTAAATACTACAACGTACATGTTTATTAGTACGGCGTAACTTGCTTTAGAATTTAGACGCACATGGCATACTTATTCACATTGTTGTATTATTACAGGTAGTAGAGACTGTTATAACTTACTAGAGGCACCTTCTAGAACAAGAAAACCCCGTTTTATGTCCCTTCCGAAAGACGGGTGCAGCCCCAACCAGGATACCCTTACCAGTACTCGAATTGGGGTCTAACTGACTTACAAACCAGGAGGTCAACTGTGAAAAAGCTACCCATTGAGCTATAGTGACATCCCTGTCTCAATACTAAATTTTCACTCCCACTAGTGTAGCGGTCACATTGAATAATGATAAAAATCTGATCCGCCAACGTTCAAGTACTTCACGGTAGACGTAACGCTCCAAACTACAAATCTATTTTCAGAGCTCACAGCGAAAGTTTCTACAGTATAAGCATGAGGCTTGAAAGAAGCACTTGTTTAAAACTGTATATGTCGGTAAGGTATTTGGGTGTGAAACATTCTGTACACGTTTGTTCAAAGGGGGACTGTTCACTTTTAGACATATCTAAATCACTCGTAAGCATGTTCCGACAAGGCCTGTCAAAGATTGACCATTTTCTACCACATTACTGTAAACACTACCTTTGATAATATATATGCACAGCTTCACGCATCCCTCGTTTTAAACCCTACAAGACCAACAGTCACATTTATACACAGACATCAAAACTTAAACCATCTGGACTTTGTATATATAAAGTGTGCTAACGCCATGTGGGTCGCGTAAAGGCGTATGCCAAGTTCTAGTCGACCCTTAATTTCAAGCTAGCCGTCTTATCTCGTGATCTTGAGTGGCACCTTAAAAGCTCTTCATATTCAAGAGCTTCAATCATCGAGGATTTTATTGCGCCATTTAATTTAAAATGCCATTAGCATGCACAAGTAGGGTAAGGTAATAATAACATATCAGAATCAGTTAATGTTTACAACGTCTTAGTACGCGCCAAAATGTAACGTATTTTCTATACTAACGTCTAAACGTTTGTATGTATGTCTTACAAACAAGTTGTAAGAGAAAGTCTAAACGATACAGATAGAATCTTAAGACTACTCACCTGTGACTTGAAGAAGTAGGGTAACCGCAGTTACGCCAAAAACCAACCAAACGGTTAGAAACTTCACGAGTCTGTCCATTTTCAGGTCCGTCCGTATGTCGCTCAGGGAGAAACGTAGCGTAGGATTCAACTCCGGCCGATTCATACTCCCTCTGACGTTGTACGGTAACGTGTGTAGTTGTCGACTGTCAGAAAGTGTTTGCTGCTGGGAATTTTCGTATTCACGGCGAGACGCGGGGATTTGGTGGGTGACAGCGGTACCGTGTGGTTGTGTGGGGTAACGCACAAGGCACTGTTGTATGTAAGGCGACCGGTGGGACATTGTTTGCATTGTTTGGTCAGGTTTGCACACAGCTTGTTGAAAACAGGTCGCGCCCGGCCGGCGGAAGGAAAAACATTGTTTGACATCTTGTAAGGGGATTTTCAAAACAATTAGAAAAAGGCGACCACAGAGTGGTTTGTAGCAATATCTCAAACCAGATCCACGGTGCGTAATTGCCCGTTTGACTCCCTTAGCCGGCTATACTCCCTGGCCAGCTTTGATACTATCTTATGGCA
Source organism: Branchiostoma floridae x Branchiostoma belcheri (assembly GCA_019207045.1). NCBI lineage: Eukaryota > Metazoa > Chordata > Leptocardii > Amphioxiformes > Branchiostomatidae > Branchiostoma > Branchiostoma floridae x Branchiostoma belcheri. The sequence continues at coordinate 11,911,157 of CM033041.1, forward strand.
CCGCAGGATCTGCTTGGAGAATAGGCTTGTATAGCCTGGGTACCATTCTCCGCGGTTGGCTTTGGGGAGCTTTACCCGGCACCGGCCTGCTTCTGTCAGCCTGTCTGATTAGCTGCCCTTTGAGATTTCGCCTATAGAGCTTGTAGCCGGCCTTTTTGAGTTTACACCTCCCGCGGGGCGCGACTAAAGTAATCTAACCCCGTAAGAACTCCCCCGGCCTGTACCAATCAACTGTACGGGCGGTCACCTCTACACCGCCGAGCGCCTCGATGGTATGGTTCCCAGGCTAAGGCTTGTAGCACTACATGACTTAACATTTTACCTTCGCTTTCGGGTCACATTTTCAAGTGTATGTCTGTACATGTGTGTGTCTGTGAACAACATAACTCGTGGATGATATTTGGTAATTGTATGTCAGTAGGCGTTAGCAAAAGGAAGAGACTATTAGATCATGGGCCTCCTGGCGGTCTTCTATAGAACTGCAGCCGAACTTCTGGGTATTTTGATTGGTTACCGGTTTTCTGATAGTGGCCAATCAGAACGTCGGAACCAATCAGAATATGAAAAGAAATACAACTCAGAAAAGGCACATAATCATCCCAAAAAATCCAGCCATAAAAACTACTGCACGTGTAGATGTAGTCTCTAGCAGACTCCATAAGTAATGGTCCATGGAAAAATAGTTGAAACTGGCAAAATAGATGATACTCTAGAGGATCGAGTTAGCCGTTCAGAGGAGTACAGTTTCCAGTCTACGTGATGTACTACTCTGTATATATATACCTTGTATGACCGGCTAACTCTTCTGGCGTATATTACTGGTATTCCGTCTATTTGGCCAATCTAAACTATTTTCCTCCAAGCAATGGAGTCTAGTATAGACTAGTATAGAGACCACATGCCATAACTCAGTAGCAATCCCGTTTCATGTCACACCGTTAGGGCTACTGGACGATATGTACGCTTTAGACTTATTGAAATCGCAGACAATGCAATACATGAAAACGCAGACAGCTTAGCTGGTATTGACTACCAACACATACATACATTTACACTTCTCATTGAATACACATAATTAACTCAACTGGTGAACGTAGTACTTCAAACGAAACAACAACATTAAGCCTAAAGACAAACCTTCTTGAGTAAAACGTAAGTTAAACTTGATGTTTAGGTTTGTAACTTAAGGGTAAGAGGTCTAAGTCTTAGTCTATGTACAAGCAAGGATGTTATATCACATATGTGATATAACCTCCTTGGTACAAGTTACTCTCCAAGCAGAGGTTGAGTGGCGTAGATATAGTAGTAGTCGGAAAAATTACACCGGCGCTCCTCTTACAAATGTACAGGTAACTACATGTGTACATATTTTAAGTAACAGATTGGAAGCTACAGTATACATTGATCTGAATGGTTTAGCTTGTAGAACCGTTCTTCAATGGCAGGAAATACTATGTACTTGGTTGTCGTACTCCTTTGGACGGGGCGTTAGTAAATAGGAGGTCCCGCGTTTGAAAGAGCCACGCCTATGTTTCAGTTGGTGCAGATACTATGCCATCATAGCACACGTAGAGAAGTGTTGATTTTGTTAAGTCTGTGGCTAAGTACTAAAACGTATAGTTTGAATTGGATCCAGGATATGCCAGTGTTTAAACCGGTCTTTTGGACAAATTGCTACCAGAGTCGCTGTTAATTACCTAAAAAGTGAACTTCAAGTTAATTTTAGGCAACTCCGATCGTGTGTGTGTGTATTTGTTTTTGCTTAATATATATGTGTGTGAGTGTATGTATGTAAGTGTGAACATGATAACTGAAGAATGTTTGGATGGATTGTCATGATATTTGGTATGTAGGTAGGTCTTGGTTATGCCTGCTAGATTTTTGTCCCCCTAGCAGCTTGTTAAGGTACTGCAGCAGAACTTCCTCTTTTTGTATCTCTTAATCTGTACAAAATTAAGTCATTCCTACATGTAATTACTTGCAAATACTGCCTCCTTTTTTTCAAAATGTCAAACATGGTTAAAACATTTCACAGATTTATTTAACAGGCACAAATGCACAAACATGTACAGGAACAAAAAATAAAACTTAAGCATAGAATAGACTAAGCTTGACCAGCATTTAATAAAATGCAATGCAAATATTTAACACGAAATGTACAACTTATGTCTCATGCCATTTAAAAATTCTTTCACAGACAAATCCACAGCACAACTACATTAACTGTAGTTGTATTTCCTATTGTGTTGTTGCACATTTTAAGGTATTGTACCCCTTTGTTTTTAAACAAATTAGCAATCGTGAGTATGGAAAATATTAAAGCAGGCATTATGCAAACTAGGGCTTTATCCATAACTTTCCTATGAAACAACTTGGTCAAAATATATACAAATAATGAACATTTAAATGCTCAATTGCACTCCCCTAAAAAGCCATAAAGCAAAAACTTATTTCATGTATGCTAAAAGAACCGAAAAAAAAACTACTTGACAATGTGCAACCTCATGAAGACTGTACATCAACATAGTACTAAGTACTATATTCAACTTCATGAAACAGTATTACTTTTCCATTGCACAGAAAAATACATCGTATAGTGTCATTTTCATCCAGATCTATTGTTAGCACCTTCTTCATGCACTTATTATTTTCCATGATATATTATATATTACATGATTTAATGAATGTGTCTAAAGCGAGTTTTTCCTACCATCTACATGTAAAATTTTCACACATTTTCTCAATGTGTCATCAAAATCTTTGTGTTCTACGATGTACTACATGTATATTCCAAATGTTTGTGGCTTTACATTTTGTAAATATTAAGGCACAACTGCAGAGTTTTCCCTGTGTATACATGTATGCAGCACTCAAATGTATCTGAAAATAATTATTATAAACTATAAACATAAACTTTGTGCTGCAGTTACATACTTTTTCCTACACCGGCTTATGGATTTGAAAAGGCACGATTTCTTTATTTTACTTAGTTTTTATTGTAAAATTTTTTTTTTTTTTCGGAGGTCAGTACAATTTTGTTCCTGAATCACTATGTCAGTTTGCCCGAACTGGATACATAAAGGCTTGGGGTTCAACCTGTTACCGTATGTAGTACCCTATAGTAAGGATTGTCATTGATGCATGTATGTAAGAATTGCTTAGAGGGTATGCTGGGCTGGATGTCTGTTATAGGACAGCCACACCTCAAGCATGCTAAGGCCACACCAATTTAATTTCTTGGTTCACGAATTTTTTCATAAAAAATATGGAGTGAAAGGGCGAAATAAAAATAAAAATTGTAAAATGGTTAGGGTAAAGGTAAGGGCTAATCCAAAACATAAAGAATAAAAAGTTTTCAGCTTGAAAAAAAAGTACAAAACCACTATTACTGTACAGTAACAGCATCTGTTTGTTGAAAATTGCAAAAATAGTGTCAGTTTTTATGTTTGTCCCATTCTTCATGAATGAAAGATACCGGTATAACTGCAATAATAATACCCAAATTTTAAGGAGCTTATAATATAAAGGCCAATTTGCTATACACCAGAAAGTTGGTGAATGGTTTCATTAATGGTGAAAATTTGCTGAGTGGTAATTTTTATTTTCATTTTTTTTCTCAAAAAAATAGGTGCAAGCGAATCCGTGAACCAAGAAATTAAATTGGTGTGGCCTAAAAAGGCATTGAAAAAAAAAATCACACTTATTGTTATTAGAGTAGGAGACACCTTCTCAGTAAGGTCTTATGCAGCTTGTACTCAAACCAAAGCTGGTGTGTTGAGGTGGTTAAACAGCTATGCACGATTAAATAAAAGGTTTAAAAGCTGCCAGCCTCATATACATGTATGAGGGAGCTTCAGGAAAATTAAAGCCACAAACAAAAAAATCTCGGCATGTAAAAGAAAACCTAACATGTCTTAACTTCTTCTTTTACCAATTTGTTAAAACAAACCCCCACAACTATTACTACAACTTAGTACATTGTAGTACAAGCAGCATTACACACACCAAGCATTATAATTATCAATAGAAACAGAAAGTTTTTGACCTTAAGGTTGAACTATCTTCTAAGCCACCAGCAAAACACCTTTTCACACCACTATCTATACTGCTACCATTGACCTAACACACAACATTGCAACAAAGACATCTTTCTCTATCTTAAAGAGAGCACACGGACAAACATACATTAGTGGCGTCTGGTATATGAGTTCTACATAAAAGGCAATTGTGGTACGTTCTTTGCTTAGTAGGTCTTCAATGCCAAATCCTCACCCAAACAAGTTCACCACCCTATAGGGTAGTGACCTAAGCATGAAACGTAATTGTAGTGATCTTTGCTTAGTGGGTCTTCTGCAGAAAGTCTTCTCCCAAACAGGGTCAAAGTTTGTAAGGTTATTGAACTCTGCAAACATGCATGAATAATGAGACAGATGGCAAGGCACGTGTAGTCTAGTGGTCAGGGTTATTGGCTTAGAATATGAAGTGTCTGGGTTTGAATACCTAAAAGACATGTTGTGTCATTGAAGACACTTAACACCCATTTTCTCATTCAATACTGAGTGCCTAACTTTAGTTTGGGACTGGGACTCTCAAATAGGACATTAAATAGCGGCTCCGTGTTTGAGTAACACACCTCAAGAGCAGGGGTCCTTTCTGGTGTGGGTGGATCAGATGCTTAAGTCCAAGTACATTGTACATTATATACCTTAAAATGGGTCAAACATATGGCTTGTACTGTTCAGTACAACCTGGTATGTTATGCCATGAGATGGTTTACCCAAGGTATGCAATGCAAACAAACAAAAAAAGTCTTGAGTGTGTCGTATCAAATTTAGCTGCTATGTGGTGGGGAAACTAATGCATACCGTTAGCTTATTGATGGTTGGTTCTGGCATAACCTCACTGGTAATCTTATGACAATTTGTATTTGACTCACTGCTACTTACTAAAGCAAAAAAGTTGTGTGGGGATTTTTAAGAGCAGTCTTCAATGGTCCCTCTGTAAAACAGGCACACCTGATTATTTATCTAAAACACCTTCATTATGAACATCAGAAAAATATTGGTCTTCAGCATACCGCAACATTTCATAGTTGTAGAGTGCTCCCAGGAAGTATTAAAAAACAAACTTACAAACCAACCAAACAACCAAGTTCGGAACATAATATTCACAACAGTTAACCTCTCCCAATTCTTCATAGTCAGTCTGTCCCAGACTTGATGTACACAGTACAGCAGCGCCCTCATACTTTTGATTGAGGTACTGCAGGGCTATGGCAGCCTGTCTCCAGGAAGGGTGCCATGCCTCGCGCAGCCTGAGCTGTGTGTAGACTGTAGAGGGACAGTACAGCAGCACCCTCAGACTTTTGACTGGAGGTACTGCAGGGCCATCTGGAACTGCACCAAGGCGTAACCATGGCAACCCGTCTCCAGGAAGGGCGCCATGAGGTCCTCGAGCAGCCTGAGCTGTGTGTAGAGGGACAGGACCGTGGGGATGTGGGACTCCAGCAGGACCAGCATCAGGATGGTCACCAGGTCATCACAGCCCAGGGGATGGCTGTCTGGAAGGGTTAACAACAAAATGGCAATGTCAACATTTGGTTAAAAACAGTAATACCAATAAATATAACTAGTATTGACTTCTTACCTATCCTCATCCTTTCCATCTATCCATCCACCCATTAATCCACTCTTCTATCCATCCTTCCATTAATCAATCCTTCCATCCATCCATTCTTTCAATCCTTCCATCCACCCATTCTTTCAATCCTTCCATCCATCCATTCTTCCATCCATCCATTCTCCCATCCATCAATCCTTCCATCCACCCATTCTTTCAATCCTTCCATCCATCCATTCTTCCATCCATCCATTCTCCCATCCATCAATCCTTCCATCCATCCATTCTTTCAATCCTTCCATCCATCCATTCTCCCATCCATCCATTCTCCCATCCATCAATCCTTCCATCCATCCATTCTTTCAATCCTTCCATCCATCCATTCTTCCATCCATCCATTCTCCCATCCATCAATCCTTCCATCCATCCATTCTTTCAATCCTTCCATCCATCCATTCTTCCATCCATCCATTCTCCCATCCATCAATCCTTCCATCCATCCATTCTTTCAATCCTTCCATCCATCCATTCTCCCATCCATCCATTCTCCCATCCATCAATCCTTCCATCCATCCATTCTTTCAATCCTTCCATCCATCCATTCTTCCATCCATCCATTCTCCCATCCATCAATCCTTCCATCCATCCATTCTTTCAATCCTTCCATCCATCCATTCTCCCATCCATCCATCAATCCTTCCATCTATTAATCTATCTTTCCATTCTTTCAATCCTTCTATTCTTTCAATCCATGAGGTCCATTAATCTATCCTTCTATCCTTCCTTTCTTTCAATCCTTTCATCCATCTATCCATCCATCCATCTATTCTTCCATCCATTGCGATATGTGCTAAATAACAGAAAATCATGCAACTTATGATTTTGGAAATTTTCCAGTTATATATGATTTTCAATCATATCCAGATGCATGAGTAACTTGTTATTTGGCATATACTTAATGGCAACATGATTGGGTTTTATAGTGTTACTAAGTTGTAAACTACTACATGTTGTAGTTACAAAAATTAACCTTGACAACATTTTACGATAAGCAAGCCCAAACTCTCTACCTTCTCCCTGCACTGTCCTGAGTTGCCCCACCCTCTCATTAATATCCCTCAGACTCTTGGACAGAGCTTGGAGCTTCCGCAGAGGCGTGGCTTCCCGAAGCACTTCGCTGAACGTGTCGATTGCTGTGTAGAAGTGCGTCGACCTCCGACACCTCGCGTTCCTTTCCTTCCTCGCTTGAACCATCTGAAGGAGGTTTAACGCTTCCTCGCTGTCTTTTCGCGGGACCATTTCTAGGTTAGTGGGGAGAGCTGTTCTACTCCTTTTGGGTGGGACAACGTCCTTTCTGTCCAGGGCTTTGGTTCGTTCTCCGAAACGTTCCTTTGGAGTTGTAGCATCTTCTTGTTGGTCAACAACTAACAGTAAGGCACTGTCCTGTCCATCATTTCTAAATTCACTATTGTTATTACCATACGCAGAAGAGGCACCAAGTCCAGAGTCGACACTCAAATCATGACTTTGGTTTCCTGAATTTTTAAAATTCAACCTGACTCTAACAGCTTCCAAATCAGACTCGCAGGCACTTTCTGCCATAGGAGTTCTACAGTCATGATGACTCTTGGTATCTTCATCCTCATTGCCTACTGCCATGACAACAGCTTCAGCCTTTCCTATCTCCACATCAATTTCATTGATGGAAGCAAGCGATACATTTCTGTCCCTACAACTTGTATCTTCCTCTTCTTCTTCTACAGTTGTTGCGATGGTCTCCATAGAGTTTGGTGTCACCTCCACAGCTTGCTCTATGTCTTCATTATTAATAGTTGGATCTAGACTGACATAACTGAGTCTATACTCGTAAGAAGGCGGCCTCTGAAGCTGTTGGGAGATGTGAGGACTCAAGACGATCTCATCAACATCTCTTAAAGACAGGGCATCATCATTTGTTGTCTCTTCAGATTCTTCCTCTTGGGGGATATCTTGGTTGTTTTCTGAGTTTCTAATTTCAACTTCTTTGTTGTTTGACGTGGTAGATACAGTTGCATCCTTGTTATTCAGTGATGCATCTTTTTCCGGATGTGCGGTTTCTGAAAGATTGTCGCCGTCCGACTGTTTATCGTTGTCGTCACTACTGTTACCGCTGGTGGGCGTGGTCAGCTCGCCAGCGCTCTCGGTCTCGCTGCCCTCCTCCGTGTTCACGATCTCCGGGAAGAGCGAGAGGATCCATCTGTCGCGTATCTCCATGTCTGAGACTCGGAGCCTCTCCAGTGCTGTGCACAACTGTTGGACTTCTTCTCCATAGGCAAGCTGGGAGGAATAAAGAAATGGAAAGTATTACTACAGTGACTGTAACAGTCAAACCTGTACTAGTGACCACCTCGAGCTCTTTATGCAGTTATTATTGGATGAGCTGACTTAAACCTCGGGGCTAAATCACAAGGGTCTGGTCAGTGGAGCGAGCTGCCATTCAGCGCCACTCAGGTGACTTCTATACGACAGTAATTGCCATATGTGTGGCCAAAGGACTGTAGGTTTTGAACCACTCACACCTGAAAGGACCCCTACTCTTTTCGATAAGTGCTGTGGGTTCTTTAAAATGCTGGAGGTGTGGCTGTCCTCAAACACGTAAATCACAATACAAAGTATCAAATATGGGATGAATATGTCATGTAATGTTACAATGCATCATTTTACATGTAAGTGTGCAGAAACAAAAGGTGTTATTCCAAAGAGTAGTTACTCATTGACAAGCAACTGGATTTTTGGAAATGGTTTGGTTTCCAAAACCATCAATCCAGTTGCTTGAGTAATTACTTTTTCGTGTACAGTTAATCTTATTACCTGGATGTCTAACCTACATGTATATCAACATAAAAGGTGTTATTCTTTCTTGAGAAGAATAATGGATTTCTACAAGGAAAAAAAGGTCCTACATGTACCTCATACAGTGCAGTAATGGCCTCCATAGTCTCTGAGAAAAAGCACATCTCATAATACAGCCAGACTTTCCTCACAAAGTGAACATCGTTGGGCTTCAACTCTCGCTCTGCAATACGCTTGGTTATCTGTAAGAAATAAACAGAGAAATGAATATTACAACTGACAAAATTTTGCAATGATTGTGTCATTCACAACATCTGAGTACTCGTTGCCTGGGGCTCCACTGGTATTTGTGTTATTGCAAGTAATGTAAAGTCTATGAAATACATCATAAAAATACATACATGTAGATCTACTATACAATGTAGCTACATGTAATTTGAGAACTTCTTACTGCATGTATATGATATATGCAGTATGATTTATAAGGATTGAAAAGTACTGGCAAAGGTAGTTAAAATAAACTTCTGAATCAATGTGAAGTTGAGCTGCCATACATGTATACTACATTTAAGCATTTTAGTTTTACTGAGTACTTGCAACATGAATACGATCATAAAATAAAAACATTATACACATTGTGTACACTGACTGTGTTTAAGGAAGAAATTTCTAGACTTTACTATACGTAAATTTTCACAGTACTTTATGCATATGCAGGGTTGGACAAGTTTTCTAAAATTGACTTGTCCTATCGGGCAAGTACTTAAAAAATTTACTTGCCCGAACCAACTTTTCACTTGCCCGAAATCTAAATGACATTTTTCTATGTATATTCATGGCCTTCAATGGAATTTTTGTTATTGGCTCTATTTTCTGTGTTAATGAATGCTTGATGTCATGACTTTGAAAAGTACCAAGTACTTTAAAATCTCACTCAATGGAGAAAAGCTAACTTGTCCGATCGGGCAAGTGGGGAAGGACATGCACTTGCCCGATTGGCATTTTCACTTGCCCGGGACTATAGGGCTAGTGGACTTGTTTATCCCTGATATGATCACAAAATAGATGTGTAGTGTACACTAGCTGTGTTCAAGTAACAAATGTCCAGACCTTCCTGAAATGTTTGTGTATCTCCGTCTTGAGTCTGCGCACACAGTTCTCATTAGGGTCCACATCCATGTCATGTATGATGACAAACTCATCGTCAGAGCTGGAACTACTGTTCAGTCTGGCCTCATGCATGGACAGGGACAGGTCTGTGCTCTGGAACAGGACAGACAAAAACATTTCTTTATGTTAGACCATCTAGAACAATGAATAACTGCCCTGCACTTCTACAATAGACTGCTAGGTGGCAGGCTAGCCTGGTCTCGTGCATAGACAGGGACAGGTCTGTACTGTGGAGCAGGACACACAAAAGCATAGTTGACCATGTACGTTGTAGAACAATGAATATGTGCACTTCCAGTATAGATTGCTGGGTGGTATCTGTACACAGCCTACAATATATACATTAGCTTACAATGGAAGCTGCATTGAGTACGTACATGGCTATGTTTGTGTCAGTGCAATGTATAAAACAGTGACTGTGGCTACATCTATATGCCATACACTGTTCATAATTATACAATCATAACTTCTTTCAATGTCATTACACACTTGATATAAGATTGCATGCAAAATGTTTGATCACACTTCAAAACCAACAGTACATGTAAACACACCACAACTTTATCTAAGTAGAAATTAAAATGCTGATAAATCCAGTTCCTTTATTTACAGAACTTACTCTCTGGAAGCTGACATTGAGATGTCGTAGTTCCTCTTCAGCTGAGCCAGCCTGACACAGCTTCACCACCCACGAACAGAATGCCTTGTGTTCTTCTGCTATTGGGTCTCCACTCGTGTGCACTATCTGTGGTAGGTGGAAGGGTGAAGATTACATGACCTGCATTACTACAACAGACAGCTAGGTGGCAGTAGCACACAGTCACGGTGGTCAAAAAGGCTATCAAAAATCCTCACTCGCAAATCATGCATATGGATGAGGAAATCAATGTCAATCATCCATTTCACTACTGGCAACAATAGCTGATTGGTTTACGCCGTTGTAGGCGGGGATTACGTTTGTTTTGGTCGCTCCAAGTGGAGCTATTTTTTGACGCGAACTTGCTCCTTTGATATGCGCGTCTTTTCTCCGCCCCCATTGTTCTCCACTTACCAACTTGAAGTTAACAATACCTGACCTTTTCTGTCGGTCATTCTCACGCTGGAGCTCGGCATTGAAACCACCGTTTTAATTCTTTCTGAACTATATATTTGTCTATATATCATATTCACCCAACATGCTAAAACTAAACCTTAGGTGAGCAAAGATCGAAGGAGTTACCGTCACTCCCGGGTCACGCTTGGGACGGAGCAGTGGCCATCGTTTACAGACACAACCCGGACAATTATCCTTGCCTTTTTTTACACACACACACACGCAATTGCAACCTACGTGTTTTGATAAACGTGTTCTCTCAAATAACAAACTCCTTATATTCTCGTCATTCTGTAAATGAACTAGGTCCATACCAGCGCTTGACGTGGCGAATGTATCGATATCGGTAGTACGCTGGGCATTACATGGTAAACTTTAAACTGGCGTCCTTTGCCCCGCAATTTTCTTTGTTTAGATTATACCTTATACTATAGAATGGATTTGAAGTAGTAATAAAACGCATGGTAACACGGACGAAAGCATAGCAACCGCAATACCATGAAAATTCACCCAACTTACCGTGACCGCCATTGCCGGGCGCATCTGCAAGATTCAGCGGGGGCGGCGTAGAGCCCGCCCGCCCGACCGTAATATAAACACAAGCCGGCCTTTCCTACGGAAGTCTAATATTCTCTCTCTCTCTCTCTCACTCCACACGCACACACACACACACACACACACACACACACACACACAATTGAACGACAGAACACCAGTTTAGTTTCTTGGTGAAGTGAAATCTATATTTTGAACATTTGCACGGAAGCTTACCGCACACGGGAGAACGTAATGCACACTGACTTCTCGACAAAGTGCGTCTTCAAATAAAGATTCACGAACCGGCGTGTCTAGTCCTGTCCTACAAAATAACTAAAAAATGAAGAAAAAAAACTTCGTTCTCCGCTATTTGTAGAAACAATTTCATATTGCCGTGAATTTTGTAACAGAATCTGCAGTTCGCAATTCAGTAGGCTTCGTAACATTACACACCCAAGCGTTTGATGTGCTATCGGCTTGCATACGCTAGAGGAAAAAACTCAACTTTTGACGCCCTTGGTAGAAAAATGAAAACGGTTCAATACTACAAAGAAACTATCAAAGAAGCACAGTAGTAGATCAAACTTTTGTGAAGTAGGGGGTCAGATCAAGTCCTTGGTCAGATATGTAGTGTTGTTACCTGACAGCGGAACCGGATGAAACCGGTTTTCTCTTTTGTTTACAAAAGACGCCATTTTACTATTTGGGACCTCGTTCAAAATTTCTAAAATAATCTTAACTAAGGGAGAAAGTGCAGCTGCGAAAGTGCACTAAAGATCTTGTAGAATTATTGGTAGCTTAAATCTTGCAGACACAACAAACTGTACAAATAATTTGCTACAGCCGATTCTCTCTCAAATTTCGCGCCCGGGACGACAACAATGGGGCCACGCCAGTTCATTTCCATATCACTGCCGTCCCAGGTAAGTTGTTGTTGTAAGAACGTACGGAGGCAAGAACAAACCGCTCTGATGTTCGCCGACAACCTAATTATAAGTCTAGAGCATAGACATTCTTCCACGTGAAAATCTGAACAAAACGTACAATTCGTATTTTGAGCCATATCTACCGATAGTTTACACTTAAGCTGACCAAAAAAACTTCATCGTGAAGAAAAAACTATCGCCGCCATCTTGGAGAAAAATCAATCGATTCTCTTCCATCGCTGTGGAACTATGGGACAAAACGTAGTGAAAATGTGACAAAATTAGCTAAAATGTCGTAGACACTTAAAACTGCATAAGGTGGAATATTCTTAGAGGTCCTAAAGTCTAAAGCATAGGTCAAAGCTTTGCTTGGTGCGTAAAATAGAGCATTAAATTCAAAGTTCAAAGTTCAGTGACCTAAAACAACCTCCAATACGCACATGGAACAGCGGGCGATTTGAAGCGTTTTGCACATGGTCATCCCAAATAATTGAGATATTCTTAAGGCGAACTAATGTAATTTTCGTGAGCATATATTTTTTTCCTGATGTGATAATCATATCGTGCGTTATGTTGGATGAAATTTGTGTTGTTTTTTTCACACCGCCACGGCTCGCGCGGGCCGGCTTGTGGGCGGAGCACTCTGGCCTGGCAACGCGGATAATACCCTAGCAACGTGACCACCGTGAGTGTTAGACAACAATCTATTCCTTTATGCTGAAAAGAAAATGTCTTACCACCCGTGTGCATTATCTGGAATACTAGTAGGTGGAAGGCCAAGGGTGAAGATTATGTACATGATTACCTGCAGTACTACCACAGACAGCTAGGTGGCAGCTGTACACAGTGTTAGCCAACAATCTATTCCTTTACATTTTGTATATAGCAGAAAGAAAATATCTCACCTTAGAAACTCTCTCACCCAATGTGCTCCATGTAGAAGACTCTAGAACTAGAAAATAAGAGAACAAGAATATCATTAAAGTTGCATGCATCAAATATCAATAGCAGCGCAGTGTTTTTGTTATTTCTTTTTTATCATTGTATAGAATCATCATGTTTTTGTCATAATTTTGTTAAAAGGTGAGTGGCAAGAGGGAAAACAGTGAAAAGAAATGCAGACTACTATAATCATTGAACAAGTGTACAAGTGAAGTTTGAAGACTGACATACCAGACTGCAGAGGATTAAGTGAGTCTAAAGGGTGCCAACAGACAAGAAAGCAGAGAGAGACAGACAGAGAAGACAGAAACAGAACAACACTCAGGATAAAGTTGTATTACTTTATCTTACACTAGTCTAAGCAGATGAGCATTTACTAATTTCTTAAACTTGAAATTCAAGGCACAGAAATTTGGTACAATATAACCAGTTAGTTTTTCCTTGTCTTCATCTTACATACAAGAACACTGCAGTATCTACTACATGCATGTCGACATATTCAAAAATAGTGACTATTTGAGGCATTCAAAGAATTTGATGGCTTACAGTTCAGGTACATGTAAACACACATTCATGAAGGAAAAAACTACAGTATATCCATGAACCAAACACAGAAGCCTACAACATCAATAGCATAACTGTGACAGTAAAGCTATTACATGTACATTTGTATGTATAACACCTCTACCTCAAAAGTGGGTGCAACCAAGTACCGTTAATTTCCTATAGTTCCACATGTTTACTTGTACTTACCATCGGTTGCCCTGGCCCCTCCCATCACACTTGTTTCCAGTCCAGCTGTGTCCTTGTCTTCATGGAGGTCACTGATAGCCAACCGCAGAGCCTCTTTCACACTGACAAGGAGCAACTGAAAAATAATCATACAAGACATACCATTGGTCGAAACTTAAACTCAAGTTGCTAGTCAATAATATGGTAGAAGGTACATCTTCAGTATATTCAAACACAGAATTTACCAAAATGTTTGAACTTGCATACATGTAGTAAGTGCCAATTCTTATCAAATGTGCATGTATATTGTGAGGTAGGCAGATTCACGGGAATTGGAGATATTCCCGTGCGGAAAAAGCACCATCCATGGGGAGAAATTCCCGTGGCGGGAATCTCTCCACGGGGAAGCGCGGGTTCCCGTACGGGAATCTGTCCACCGGGAAGCAAAGGGTTCCGGACGGTGACTCACATTGTACCTACATCGCAGACACGGGACACAGTTGTCCGTACAGGAATTTCACCTGTGGAGGCTGGGCGATGTTCGCACGGGACCGACATAACTTTCAATTTTCAAACAATTCAGCGAGCATTTTAATTGGTTCTTATTCTTATGATGGTACTTACTTTGTCAGTGCATTTATTCATTAGTACATACTATAACATTTTCGTACAACTGCACTGTTGTGGAGACATGATTTTGCAAAAGATTTTACAAATCACATCATGAGGTTGATTTCTTTTCACTCCGGCTCCAAGAACATGAATCGCCGGATATTCAGATGATTAAACACAAAGTAAAGGAGTAAATTTATGTAGCCACATTCAAGCTATATGCGGTATAATGCCTCTGTGTGTACGAACGTTTTATTTGTTTGGTCGACAAATGGCGAAACGTAAAACACCAGGAAAACAGCTCTTGATTTGGTAGAACATGAAATTACTCGTAACTAATGCGCTAATAAATTGTTGATGTCCATATTTACGATCTTTCACTTGACGATGCCGGCAGATTGTAAGGAAATTTTGCAAAGCCGACGGGTACAAAAAAAGTTTAGACAAATAAACAAAAAGGCGGCGATAGCTTGGTTTGGTTTGGGTTTGTTGGCAGTATCCCATAATTCCATACTGTAAACTTTGGCGTCGTATAAACTGTGTTTCCAAGGAGTGTTACTACGCACATTTTATGTGACAGTCCGGCATTAGAGCCGGTAACGTCCGAAAAGGAGGGAATATATCAGAAGGGGCAAATATAAAATTGAGCAAGAAAGCATCCTCACGACACGGAACTTCAGTCACAAATTCAGATTCACATTCAGACATTAGTACTTCTAGGGCACAGCCGTATTCTAATGGAGATACTCAGTAACGTAGTAAACCTACAGTATTGTTTACATGCGATGCCGTACTATGAGAAGCCTGTGCATTCAAGTTCGGTCAATACAAATATTACACGATGAAGTTGATAAACATGTACAAACTAACAAAAATATACAAAAAGAGAACCGGCGAAAAACTTTAAACTGAATTCGTTGCGAAACTTCAGCAAAAAATAACAGACAAAAACACTTCAGGTACTATTTCAAATGTACAACGGAACGGTTCATAATCATACAAATGAACTACAATTTGATTTGTCACAATTCGACAAATTAACACAATAATCTAAATTCTACGTAGTAAGTTGCGCTTCTCAAACAAAAGAAACATGGCGTCTCGGTACAGTATGATGCTATCCCGTCATGCACTGTAAATCCTAACTCACTGTCTACATAACAATAAACAAGATCAAATTTAACCCAGATCAGTAAAGAAAGGAGAAGTAGTAAAAAACGTAAACTGAGGCAAATACTACAAATAAATCAACTGATGTTTAATTTACACACAACGGTTTTTGTTCAGTAAATAAAGATACAAGGTCTGAATTTTCGAGATAGAATTTCCTCCGGCAGCCCACTAGCAAAAATTCCCGTACCGCGAATGTTAATGACAGTGCAACGCTTATTCAATGTCGGTACCGTCGGGTGAAATTCCCGTCCGGGAACCTTTGCTCCAGGTAGAGAGATTCTCGTCCCAAGGACGTCCGGGCACCTCGCTTTCATGTGGCGGGAACCCGCGCTTTCCCGTGGAGAGATTCCCGTGGCGGGAAATGCACCATAACGTTGGTGCATTTCCCGTACGGGAAACCTTCCAATTCCCGTGACTCTGCTTACATGATATTGTAGGTAATCATAATGTAAATGCTATCTACTTAAAGTTTCATAGAAAAGAGTTCTACCTTTTTGTCCAACAAAGACTTCTGCTTGTCTCTCTGTTCCCCTAACTGTTCCTGTGCAGAATGGAAGGTTGACTCTATCTGTGGGGCTCTCCTCTGTGTAAACATAGGACAAAAAACACAAGCAAATGTTAACTCAATTATCATCATTTCACAGTAAATATCATGTCCAATACTGTAGCATAATCATCATACAATTTCCTGTAGTGTCCAGGTACATGTTCATATTAAGTACTTACAAAATAAATTGAACTGTACAGTAATGGATAGGCAAAAGGTTAGTGTAGTTCCAGTTAGATAACTCAATAACGGGAAGGTAGAAGGCATGTACAGTGCAAAGGGATATAATTATATTACTTACAGTACAGTGTACAAGGCTATTCTGGTGCCTGCTACACATTGTCAAGCACAAGAAACTGAGTCACAACAGAAAAACAACT
This sequence comes from Branchiostoma floridae x Branchiostoma belcheri, assembly GCA_019207045.1. Taxonomy (NCBI): domain Eukaryota; kingdom Metazoa; phylum Chordata; class Leptocardii; order Amphioxiformes; family Branchiostomatidae; genus Branchiostoma; species Branchiostoma floridae x Branchiostoma belcheri. The sequence goes on from CM033041.1 coordinate 11,927,720, forward strand.
TGTGCTGTAGTTCAATGGATTGATGTAGAAACTGCAAAGTGCATCACATAATCACCAACAGGACTGTGCAGTGTACGATACACATCACAACAATAATCATTATTCTAATTACAACACCTTTTTTTACTCAATCAGTTACCTTGTCCTCAAAGTCCTCACCCTGATAGCATTATTTCAGTTAAAAAAACAAAGAGTCTAGTTAATGCTATCTTAGAGAGTGTAGTTCCTTTCACAATATAACAACATTGTTACTAAACCCAAACATGTTTGAGCATAATGTACAATGTTATGATAAGACAGATTATCATTATCAAAATTGTCATCTTTGTCTAAAAATTGTGGTGTTTGCTAATACGTTTGTAGTAGTGATTTAGTTTGCACAGGTACAGGTACTTGCACATAAACATTATTCTACAGGTATGGGCACAGTTATTATAATTGCATCTAGGTACACAGTCCTAGTAGACATATGTCTTTTTCGTGATATATCACATGCAACTTTCCCAACATATACTTTGAATGTCATGTAGCTTTGCTGTCAAACAATATGGCAATAAAAAAGGCAATATCTGTTCAGTGCCCATCACAACTGCTGTACAAAAAAAGAAAGTGATTTCTAGCAAAATAAAGTCACTAATAAAATGCTGAAAAATGGTAAATGCATGATGTGAAACGACCAATTCTTTGTGTACCTCCCACTCATAGTCTACTTCTTCCACTGATTCCTGAGAAGCATGGTTGGATGGATGGAAAAGGCAAGGAAGGAATTCAAAGTAAAATAACATGTTTCACTTCCTGAAATGGTATGAGGAACTAAAAGGTACATGTACCTGTTCGAAATGACTGTGTAAATGCAACACAAGTATGCTTCACTATACATATAATATAAGGCTTAAAGTCTTGTATCAACAAAATGTCCTACATCTAGAGACTCATGAAATAACTGGATATTGAAAAGATTTCTGGCTTTCATATGTGGAGTAATTCTTAAATATTAAAAAGGATTGACTGACAGTGTATTGATGAAAAATAAGATTAATCTGCATATCAGTGGACTTTAGTGGATATCAGTTCTCTGTTTCAGCCCGTGTCTTATCATGAGAATAACTACATGTCCGCTACAACTTACGCTTAGTGCACTTTCCAGACGAGTATAGTACCTTTTTAAAATGTTACGGCATGGACTATGTGTAACAAGCACTCGTATGACAGTACCTAACATTACCTCTAAGTCTTCATCCTATTGTTAGGCATCAGAAAAAAAAGAGAGAGAGAAAAGAGCACTGAAAAACTGAGTTTAGATTAAGAATATGAAGAAGCAAGGTACATGTACATGATTGTACAAAATGTATAATGTATACAATGCCCATGACTCAAAATACAAACATGCAGCAATGCAGTTACTACATATAATACTGCATGACACTAACAGTTTTAGTACAGTCACTATAATCCTTATTTGAGACTCAAAAATCATGTTAACCTAACTGACAATATACAATCATGAAAAACAGGGTCTGACAAGAATGGCTAAATGTATAAAACCTAATAATAGTATGGGAACTCAACTAGTAACTACACGAAGAACACAGATTCAAAAGAACAAAATATAGCATTCAGTGCAAGTCAGATACAAATATGATTATGCAGTATTTTCAAAATGTCTATGATAGAACTTCTGAAGGAAGACAAGAAGACAAGGAAGGGCTGGCTAAAGTAGCTGTATAATAAGACATACATGTATAAAGTTCTAGCCACTCACCATCCATTTACTTGATCGTTTCTTCTTTCGGAGCTCAAGAAAGTTCTTTATCTCAGCCATCCCTCTAAGCAACACTTCAAGGTGGGTCTTGATGCCATCTCTGGTCTCTCGAACTCTAGAAGTTGAATTATGCACACTTGATGTAATAACAAAGTGCAAATATCTAATGTACAGGGTATCATAGCAAACAGTCTGACCTGATGAAGAACATTTAAGACTATTTTCTAAATCACACAGGTAAATGAGAGTACTGTAAATGCAGAAATGTTCGCGGTGGATTAATGTTCGCGGTTTTCGCGGTGACCACTTCACCGCGAACTTAAAACCACCGCGAACATTTTTCTATTATTGTATGAGACTGCAGTCTATGGTGTTACCGCAAACTTAAATCCATCGCGAAAAGTCCTTTTACCCGCTGCCGCGAAATGAAATCCCCGCGAACTTAAATGCATTTACAGTATTACCAACTTGAAGATAATATATCATGACTCACCTTTCTAAGAAGTTCCCATCAACTTTCAGGTTCTTCAAGTCCTCTTTAGCCTGGTTGACTTTCTTCTGGACATCATTAAGCTGAAAACAAGAGTAAAAGAAATTCATGTATCAATCAGTGCAGTCTGAGAATAGCCCTATTGTTGAGTACAAAAAACAACAGTTACTGCAAAAGAAAACATCTTGTCAAGGCATTTCTTTTGTTCATGTTAACTTTGCATAATTCTTGAAATAACATTAGACAGGTTTGGTGTGTATACGAGGTATCATTGTGTATTTACTAATTGCAAATTTCTTTGTGAACTTTGTGTAACTTGAGCCATCAAACCCACAAGACACCACAGCAGTGAGAATGGTCTGTGTTATAGGCTGAATAATAGTTCGAAACAGAAACTAATAGTTTTTGTGGTACCATATGTCTTATTGAGGGAGGCTTGCAGTGTGAAACTAGAGAGGCAACATTTTCGTGAAAATGCAGAATGTTAGAATGCAGCGGTTTTAACGGTCACGATTCAGCCGCTAAATTTTCTTCGTAGCAACTTTTTAATTACGCGAATCCAACCAACACCCACCACCCTTGCCGCGGCACTGATTACTAGCCCTGCTTCTTTACCAAAACATGCCCACAAATGCAGAACAGAGAGTCCCAACTTGAAGGTTTTGTCCTCTGGGAAACATCATAAAAAGATGTCGGTTAACTGAGAAATGAACCCACACTCAGATTATATATCAATGCAGTGAGACTTTGGTAGCAAAGATACTGCATACAGGGACAATCAAGAATAAAAATCATTGAGAACAATGTAGTGTACTCCAATACTTAGCTGAAGTGTCGTGAGATGGATTCAAATCTAAATCTGTTAGAGCACAAAAAACATTGGTCTCACCTTTTCTCTTACGATGGTGATGTCATCATCTAGTCCTTTCTTCACTTCCTCCAGGAAGTCTTTACTGTAGTCTTTCAGACATATTTCCTGAGGAAAAATACACTTTACTTAGTAACTCCTTGTCATTTGTAGTAATATAATACTACCTGATCTTTTGATAGTCTTACATCGTCATCTCTGTGTAACATTATCTAAACATCCCAAAACTATCCTTTGACAATGTCACTTTTTATTTCCTGACTTAAGCTTTCATGTAACATGAGACACAGGAAAGAATAATCATTTCTGTTAAGTACATAATACTTTGCACAATGACATTCACTGTAATGAACAAATAAAGTATAATCATTACACGAGAAGTCAATTATTATATTCTATGCTTTAAGTGAGTTTAACACTGTCTTTCCGAGTCTACATGACTGTACATGTAAAATTCTCCCCATGTTTGGCATCTGTTAAAAGCTAACCTCAAAGATGTTACCACATGTGTGTCAGCAGATAGCAGTGTTAGCTCTGTGGCTGATAGCTAACAGAACTGGCCTACTTTTCTGTTCCGTGCCAATGTGACCTTACAGTCACCTGAATGTGGAAGTCTATAGCCAGCTCTTTCTGGGTCAAGTCATTTTCAGATAATATAGTACATGTAGTATTAGTACATGACAGTAGTAGTAGTATTGCATGTACGTGTATCAGTATTCAAATTTGTAACGAGATTCTACACAGTTCAGGTGGCCTCTAAAATCTAATGGCTTAAGTTAGAGCAAGGCTAGCATCTACACAAGACTGAGAGGTTATGGGTTTGAGTTCTGGCATGAATTCCTGGTTAGACTGTGTCCTTAGTAAAGGCACCTAACACAACTTTCGTCACTCCAACCAGGTGTAAAAATGAGTACTACCTGACTTTGGTTGGGAAAGTAAAAGACAGTGGGAAAAGAGAGATGGGCTCCACCCAGGCTTTTAGCTAGGAATTAATTTTAGGGCATCCAAAGTAATCGGAGTGATCTGCGGCGTGAGCATTGTAGGGGGTCCGGGGGTATCCCCCCCGGAAAATTTTGAAATCGTAACCCTCTGAAATGCTATTTCCTGCATTTTGAGGTGCATATTTTGTAGAATTCAGCCAAGATTTTTTTGTGTCTGTTACAATATGTTTGCCCTGACTGAGGCTGGGAGGAAAAATTTGGGCGTCCGTAGGCGTCTTGCTTAAAAGTATTGCGTCCGATTTCTTATGTTTAATAGGACAGTGCGTCTAAATGACGCGTTGACGCATGCCTAGCTAAAAGCCTGGCTCCACCTTCCAATACTGTTCCCTACACACAGTCGATAACAACCCACTGCCCTTGCGACCTTTAAAAAGGCTACATGTATATATATGGAGCTACCTTTACCTTTTCCTTTCTACAAAAATCTGGCAACATTTGTTTGTAATAAACAAGAATACCCTTGACCCAAGCCTATGTCAGAGCCTTCAGCTTATTGAACTTGAAATGCAAGAAGAAGAAGACGAAGAAGCAAATATTCCATTATAGATGATATATATGTCATCCTACACCATGTATATACAAAATTTAATCTTCTTTTTTGTTTTCATTCCTATCCTTTATGAACTTAGAAAATTGTGACTGATAAGTATCCTGTCCAAATCCATATGTATTGTCTCTGTTTTTGTCACCAGGGCTAGCCCTTTGTAATAGCCATAGGCTAGTAGGGCAGCCCTGGCTGTGTGTTCTGAACAACCAAACCAATGAATAAAAAAAATTAAAAAAAGCAATTGTTGACTTAAAAAGGAACAATATAAAAATCTGTCAGACAATTATTTATGACACTCGATGAACGATTCTGACAGGTGTCAGGTAAGATTGAGCCTATACAGACAACTGTCAAAAGAAGAATATCTACTATGGGTACCTATGACTAATTGAGTTGAAAGGTCACCTATTGTTACATGTTGCTGACACCTTATAATTACCATAGAGGCATAAAAGGGGCAAAGTTGTCTGTGCAACAAGTAAACAGAGAAGAAACAATGTAAAAATTGACTTGGTGGTTAACCACAGAATCCTATCTGACATACCAATTTTTGAGAAAAATTTAGGAGAAAACACTGAACCAAGGATTCTACAAAATGCTAACTATACTCTACTCTTGACTTAGCTTCTATTTAGTGCTGATAGTGGGTTATGATGTATGGAAATATGCAGAAAATGATGTACCTCAATTTGTCAATAATACATGTAATCTTGTTGTTGTTGATGTTGTCATCAAGTATAAGACAAACATGTACATGTAAAGTTCCTTGCACTACATGTAAAAAAATCTATTACTCTATGACTATACACTGTATACTGTAGTGCCTAGTGGTCAACTTTACCATATGTGATATTGTAACGATTTCTTTGTCATTGTCTTTTCCTCACCTGATTCACGACTTTCCTGGCGAAGTCGCTGCGGTGTTCCCTCATGATCCGTTTGGTCCCATCGGTGACCTGGAACTGTCGCTGAAGTTCGTTGTCTGCTCCGTTCAACAGGCACATCTGAACGTGATAGGGGCACACTGACATCATACTGTCCAAACATCCACTAATCAAAATGTCACCAGTTCAAACTAGCTTTAACAGGCCTTGGCCTAAAAAAACTGCTTTACCATCCAAAACCTATTTGAGGTTTTGGTAAGAATGAAATACAGTACAGTAGGAGTTTGTACAAAAAAAATCCCCATCACATATGTCTAAAAATAAGCCGGGAAAAAACGCTGGTATGAAAAACGCTGGTCACAAGGAGGCCATAGTTCAACTTCTTGGCTTGCGTCCAAGGTGCTGTCTTCCTGCTTCTGCCTCAGATCTTCACTGTACCAGTCTTTTCAAAGGTTGCTGAGATAAAGCCGAAAGCCTTGAAGACTGTACTTAGACAATTGTAACCCCACAATTTGTTGTACACACACTAGCACCTATCATTTTGTGGGAATCAGGACACCACTAGAGATATTGTCACAGCACTGGGTCACACGTCTAGTGGTCTTTGGACTTTAATCTACTACTAATTAGGTACGCATAAATAAACAAGGGGAGTACATGTAGGTACTAGTTACATGTAATACTGGCTACATTTTGCAGTATATGTATAGGTGCATTAAACAGTATAGAATCCAGAAAACTTTGTTAGAAGCAATCTTATGGCCCTTCTTGTCATTGTCATATTATGACTTATCATTTTTAAAGATAAAATATAACTGCTTTGTTAACGAGTTTGCTCTGAATTCAAGGCTGACCACTTCTAGGCACTGAACTATGTTCAATGTAGCAGCATCTCTTCTCCCTAAGTCAGAAACATTGAGCTTTGGCAAATTTGTGCTTATTTTTTTTTTAAGAAAACAAAGTTGAAACCTACCTGCATTTCTAGCATGTTGTCTATGAGTGGCAGGTCATCTGGGGTCAGCCTGATGACTGGTAGAACGTAGCAGTGTAACAGTCGGAACAGGTCCTGTTTATACTGTAAGGGACGGAAACAAAATGTGATGTATGAAAAACTTGTCAAGGAAAAAGTTCTTTCTCTTTCGGTGTTTTCTGTTAGTGTGAAGTACTGTATACACGCACAGCTTTTGTTAAAACATGGCCACTACCCTTTAGCCAATCAGAGCCCTTCAATTACTGTGCTTATATCCCCATAGTGTGGTTAGTACTATGAAAAAAAGTGTGGTACTATGAACTGATTTGCAAAAAATAATGTCACACTTTTTTCATAATACAGCACTTTTTCTTCACCTCTCTGGTGATTATTGATATCTTACAATCACATTAAAATCATGATTTAAAGTGTTATGACAATAATCATCATAACATCATCAAGCAATTGTACCACATGTTTTAATTTGTATACATAATATACAACACAGGAATGTAATTCTAGCAGTGATTATACATGTATCTATATTTCACATAGATACATATAAATGATGTGTTATACAAACCTCCCTAGTTGAAGAGTCTCTCTTTAATAGTTGCCCTGCGATGTCAAACAAGTTGTCCTGGTCATCATCATAGTCATAACTGCTCCCAGGCCCATAGACTAGAAAAGAGGAAGTTCAACAAGGAAACAAGTTAGAAATATTCTACTTGAACATGAAGCCTAGCCACATGTTGTAGGGAATTTATGGTGATGTTATTTGATTTAAGTTAAAATAGCTGACACTAGGGTTGAACAAGTTTTCTAAAATCCACTTGTCCTATCGGGCAAGCACATAAAAAATGTACTTGCCCGAACCAATTTTTCACTTGCCCTGAAAATTCAAATGTCACTGTTACTAGTATATGCATTTTCACTTCCAGCAATGGAATTCTCTGTAGACAATTGCTTGATGTCATGACTGTAAAAAGTAACAAGTATATCAAAATTGCACTAAAATCAATGGAAAAATCTTACTTGCCCGATCGGACAAGTGACATGCACTTGCCCGAACAGCACTTTCACTTGCCCTGGACAATAGGGCTAGTGGACTTGTTTATCCCTGTGTTCAAATGTTTATTCAAGGTGTGGGCCTATAGATTAACAATGTTGACAGTGTCTTTCAGAAATCTAATTATCTATAATTACTAAATGTATCTCATTATTACAAAGCTAGAGTTTGCTTTCAAGCATCTGGCAGAAGCAAAATTGCATGTGCAAAGAAACCATTCAGTACTCAATGCCTTAGTGTTACCGTACGGTAATTTCTTTGCAAACATCCTCAACTGATAACATACTAGTAATTGTCATGATGTTCGAAATACAGGTGCCTACAACTTATTTCACTTTTGCATTCGAAAGTGAAAAAAAACTAGTAGTAGGAACTAACATCATGGCTTGTTTAACCTGTATTCAGAGACCTACAAATAAGCATAATATCACAAATTTGTCTGTCATACAGTTAACAGAAATTCTTTCCTTGGGTGGCAACCTTGCATGTTTAATAATTCTTTTGGTTATTCAGAATCCATAATTGCAAGCATACTTCTATTTGCTGGCCAAGCATCTGTAGTTTGTTTTCATAAAGAATTGCAGTAAAAAGTTATATGTATCATTAATTCCTTCATTCAATCATTCCTTATTTGCCAGTGCGTCTGTATATCTGTCTGTACATCTATTCAATGAATTTCAAATATCATTCTCTTGCACTTTCATTTATCCATCCTTTCTTCAATCATGACATTGACCCCTCCAATGGCTTCATTATAGTTTTTTTTTATACACATACATTGGGTACATTCAATTTGATGTTGGTTATTACGTAATATGAATGAATAAAACAATTGAAAGGGAACTGACTTTCTTTTGGCCCGTTGACCGCTGACTCTGGGGAGCAGTTTGAGGGTGCGTACGTCACCCATCTCAGCACCTGCTGATGGCAGTTGATTCTTACAGTCTCTAACAAAAGCACCTGGAAAAATAAAACTTTGACATTAAATAACTGTGTAATTATGGTTATCAATACCACCCCTGCAGTTCCAGAGCAAGCTGCTAGGGGGACCAAACTTACATCACCTCTTCCAGCATCAACAAACAACAAATCTGCCGACAAAACATCATAGCATATCCTGGATAAAAGATACAAAAAGGCAAGTTTTGCTGCAGTATTAAGGTCACACACCAGGGGGCCCAAAATCGACCTTGACCTTTGTCTTTCCATCATCTACCCACATATCAAATATCATTATGATCAATTTAGAGGTTCAATCTTAATTTCATTTCAGACTTGCCTTATTTGTTAATTATTTTTGGGGTAAGGCAGTTCTCTTGATACTGTATTACCCAATTATAAAAATATCTTTAAAAAAGTTAATGACTTAAGACTTTTAAAAGTTAAGCTATATGTTGTATTCCCCACATCAAAGGAAAAAGCGGAACTAAAACTAGAGTCCAATGAGTAATACAACACTAAGTATTGATCAACGTATACCAGGGCTCTAGCCAGCTCGACATTTTTTTCCGTCAGCCAATTCCCATTGTCGCAAAAACACTATTCCAGGAGTTAGAGACACTGAACTAAGACCTTGAAAAACTGGTTTTAATGAGATTATCGTATGCAAAAGGGCACCGACACACATTGTCAACAATCATAACAATAGCAAAACAAACAGTGTGTGGCTTTTACGACCGTGGACGGCATCCCCAAGCCGCCTGTAGCTTCCACCAAGGAGCTTTTATCAGATTTTTGTCCGTCAAGGTTGACGGATTAGTTTTAAAATTTTTCCGTCACATGCAGCAAATTTCCGTCAATTGACGGAAAAGCGGACGCTGGCTAGAGCCCTGACGTATACATAGTATTGATCTGAAACTCATTATGTACAAAATGTACACATACACCTGCGTCATATACCGTGTGACCAGAAAGTGGCACTTTGCTTTGTTTACACACAAATAAACATATCCTGGAGATGTCAAAATGTGTACTGATATTTCCATAAATTACACATCCTGGTCAAGTTTACACCATTTTAAGTAACAAAGATCAGGAAGAAATAAACTGAAACAAACAACAACAATGCTTTTTTATGTGTTGTCAAAAATATTCATAAACTGTGGCATTGAATAGCAGAACCACAAGACTAGTGCATGTGTAGGATGAAGAGGTCACAGTCGTGGGTTTGATACCAGCACTTCTGGATAGACAAATAGTTGAAGTACATACCTGTATTACCCAGGTGTCTGTATACATGGTCATGACATCATGTCTTACCAAAAAGGAACACTTCCTCTCAGTCAAGGGGACTTCACATGTTATAGTTACTGAGTAGCGGATTTTACATGGTTTTATGAGGACGAACCGAACTGAACTTCACATGTATGTACATGAAAAATGTCTACTTAGAAGGTTTTATTTCATTTCAGCTGCTACTGCCACTTTGAGATGTATTGTAAGGCAGCAAGCAATAAAGAACTTTCATTTGAACACTAGAAAGGCCGACATTTGCTTGAGAGCAAATACAGCATATTTCAGCCATCTCCATCATGCAACAATAGGCCTTGAGGTCGTTGACCCCTTTGGCCATTGGAAAATGACAAAAAAAATCCCAAATATATCATTGTAAAGTGGTCCATGCCAAAAATTATACATGGGTCATTTGAATAGATATCTAGAGCACCCCTTTACCAATTTACGGGTCATTGGGTTGTAAATCAAGGGAACAGGAGCCATAAAATCGCAAAATTAAGCATTTTGTTGTACCGTATGGGAAAACTTTTATTAAATTTATGTGCACATAATTGAATGACACTTTTATACCAAATTTCAGATCATTTGGTTGTAAAACGAGGCTACAGGAGCCACAAATGTCCTTTTTTGGTAAAAAAAATGGCCCAAAATCGCAAAATTAAGCATTTTGTTGTACAGTATGGGAAAACTTTTATTGAATTTATGTGCACATAATTGAAGGGCACTTTTATACCAAATTTCAGATCATTTGGTTGCAAAACGAGGCTACAGGAGCCAAAAATGTCCTTTTTTGGTAAAAAAATGGCAAAAAATCGCAAATTAAGCAATTTGTTGTACCGTAAGCCAAAACTGTTATTGAATCTAGGTGAGCATATGATCAAGGCACCTCTGTACCAAATTTCATGTCATTCGGCTGTAATACCAGGGTACAGGAGCCCGAAATATACATAAAAATTGACAAAAACCTCAATAAAATCATTTTAAAGGCAGATATGAAAAAAATGAAAAAAACACCTGGGGGTATTGGCTTACTCTACCTTTGTGCCAAATTTCAAGTCAATCGGTCAAAAAATGGCGGAGTTGATTCGATTTGAAGATTTGACAGGAGAAAGAAAGAAAGAAAGAAACATTACGAATACAATATATTTCACCATACCTATGGTATGGCTGAAATATAATAAGTGCTTGACAAACAGTACTCTACAATGGTTTATTAGTTTCACTCTATCTGTGGCAGGTAACTGTCCTTTAGCTACATTGTAGATGTCAGTGATACAGTGTGTCCTGTTTCCATAGAATTTCATACTGTTATTGCACTGTTACCATACTATTATTGTCTTACCTTAAACCATACAGCTGGTTCTAACTGGAAGTCCAGTCCAGGCCCTTCCGATCCCCATCTAATTGTAGCAAGTAACCATCCTTTATTTAACCAGATCTCAGTAATACAACTTGTGCCTGTCTTCATACTGTTATTGTCCTGATATCATACTGTTACTATCTTGCATTAAATCACACAGCTGTCTCTAACAGGAAATCCAGTCCAGGCCCTTTCCAATCTATTTGAGGCAGGTAACCATCCTTTGGCCAGATGTCAGTAATTTACAGCGTGCCCTGTCTTCATACTGTTATTGTCCTGTCATCGTACTGTTACTGTCTTACCTTAAACCACACGGCTGGTTCTAACTGGAAGTCCAGTCCAGGCCCTTCCCAATTTATTTGTGGCAGGTAACCATCCTTTAACCAGATGTCAGTGATACAGTGTGTCCTGTCAAGCTGTCACCATACCATTATTGTCCTGTTATCGTACTGTTCTTGTCTTACCTTAAACCACACAGCAGGTTCTAACTGGAAGTCCAGACCAGGCCCTTCCCCATCTATCTGTGGCAGGTAACCGTCCTTTAGCCAGATGTCAGTGATACAGTGTGACCTGTCTCCATACCCTGTCTCCATACTGTTATTGTCCTGTTATCGTATTGTCTTACCTTAAACCACACAGCAGGTTCTAACTGGAAGTCCAGACCAGGCCCTTCCCCATCTATCTGTGGCAGGTAACCGTCCTTTAGCCAGATGTCAGTGATACAGTGTGACCTGTCTCCATACCCTGTCACCATACCATTATTGTCCTGTTATCGTACTGTTCTTGTCTTACCTTAAACCACACAGCTGGTTCTAACTGGAAGTCCAGTCCAGGCCCTTCCCCATCTATCTGTGGCAGGTAACCATCCTTTAGCCAGATGTCAGTGATACAGTGTGTCCTATCTCTGTCTCTCAGCTCCAGGAACATGGCAGTTGTGGCACCCACTGGGGCTTACCCAACATTTTCCTGCAGGAAGAAAAAAATTCCCTTAATACAATAATATACTGTTAAAGTAAAAGAGGAAATGTTCGTGGGAATTTAACTTCACGGTAGGGAGAACATTGAGTGTTTGTGGTGGTTTATGCTGGAGGTTGAAAAAGGGGCTTATATTGGGCAGAATTTTCACAGTGGTTTTTAGTTCACACCAAAGAGGTCACACAGGTATAAACCAGGACATAAGACGGCACCGTGAGCATTTCCACTTATTATAAACAGCATTTGTTCCTCATTCTGGTAGCAGTATAAACTATGCAAGACATTAAAGAAATACATTAAGGACAAAGAAAACTCAAAACGATTCGCACTATGTCATTGTAATCTGATCATGAAGAAACGTTTCAATCTTAATAAACTTACTAGTCTGGCTTTGTTTGTTGCACAATAAATGTTTGTAAATTACATTTCAGTTTGGAGCAAAACTTCCATTTCAATTGGAGCAAAATTAAACATTAACATTTTCTTTAAGATAGTCTTCTATAACACAAGGACATACTACAGTTACTAAGTATTTACCAGCAAGCGGCTAGCCACTGAAAAATCTTTGGGCTACCGGCGAAAAGAGGAAGTGGCCTGATTTTGAATTTTGTAAACAAAACCTCGGCTGGCAAGAAAGGCACCGGTAGCCTTACTTGAAATTAAATCAATCTCCTCAAGAAAACAAAAAAAGGAGTCTAGAACAATATCCGTGGCTGCTGTGTAAAATATAATGTATAGCAGTGGTCAAATCATATACAAATTGTAGATATAATTTTTTGTGGTCAGATACACTGAGAGCTTTAACGTTAATGTTATAAGCTTCAAAGATATCGTACAGCTATAAAAGCATGCATTTCCAAATGAAATACGGGAAATTGTATCATTCCTTGGCTTCTGCAAGTAAAGAAGGAACAGTCTACCTACCGTGTTCCTCTGTGAAGGTTTACTCGGCGTCTAAATGCAGAAATAAATTTAGAAGATTTAGTTGGTTTTGTTGTGGGGAGTTCCCGCCTAGCCCAGCTGACAGGCGGAAGTACTGATAAGGGAACAGTGCATGATGGGAGGTTTTTATTTTGGACGGATCCATTCGGAACGGAGGGTGCGGAGGGTCTACTCATTTTTCTACAAAAAAAAGTACAGTATTGAAAGTACTTGCAGCACAAAATGAATTTAAGTAAGAAAAGACTTGCGTTATAAAATTAAAACATCACTGATTTCTTTTACTGTACTTTTTTCTCTGGGTACTGTAAAATGTAAAATTTTCGGGTGGTTTTGAAGTTCGCGGTAGAAACTGCCAACCAGGGTTTTACTGTAAAAGTGTAAATATTCACCGTTGTTTTACGTTTGTGGTGAAGAGTACCACGAGCAAGCCGCAAACATAAAACTGCGACTATTACTCCGAATATCTCCCCGTTACAGTATTCTATGCACTACTGTGACTACAATGGCATCCGCTAGAGGGCGCAAAACTGATCACATACTAGTACTTTGGCCTCAAAGACCTATCCATTCACAAATATCATTACAATCCTTCCATTGCCTATTGAGTTATGCTGATCAAGTAAAGTATATGGATAATACAGACACACGTAGACACCAACACTGCATAAACAATGCAACATAACCCGTTATATATTTTTAAGAAGAAAATATGTCAAAAGCCTTTTAGCGTTTTATACGTATTAAGAGAGGTTTTGCTCTGTGCTAGTCTTTGTTACAGCTTGTTCGACTTCTGAATACATTATTAGTATATCTCTATAATATCAGCCATGTAAACATACCCTGTTGCTCTTACTTTGATAATTAGCTCAGAGTCGTCTGCAAGAAATGCTGTCAGGCAAGTTCGTCCAGTTTTGGGATATACCATTAATTTGAAGGGGTACAAGTATACTAAGTAATGTTGTATCTTTTTGCACCGAAGTATCAAATGGCACAATAAAGACTGGATAATCAAAATATAACAAATGCAAGTTTAAGAGTTATTAACGTATCATTATTTTAAATGTAATAAATATTAATCATTAATTATTCGATTTTAATTGTCACCCCTATTTTGGAGCATACCAATATATCAAATGCCTATTTGTGTCTGACACTCTGTACCGTCTGAGAAACAAACTTTTCCTGACTAATCATGACAGCTATCTGATAATGTAATCAATTTGGATATCAACGAAGCTGGTCGAGAGAAAGTAGTGTTGAAGAATTCAAGGTAAGTGCACTTCTTTATTTCTTTAAAGTCTATTCTAATGCTTCACTTCATAAGTATGTCTCTTATTTACACCGCCATTTTGCGTAAGCGCATGCCATTTTGGTAAGTCACAAAACAGACGGGAAATAGTCAAGTTATTTATCAAGCCTACTCATGAACAATGTTATCTACTAGCTTTATAAACGTATGTTTTTGTTATAGAGGGGTGAATCACATAGTCATGCTCGCTTCGCTGTTTGTAGGTTCAGTTCAAACATTGAAAACATCATGTAGCAATTTGTATCGTAAAGAACGCATAGGTTGTAGCATCTTACGTTACACGTTTACAAAAGGGCTGTTTACTTTTTCTTCCGTTTATTTTGTCACAGCAACAGCGACTGTTAAGCGTTTTCATGCTTGATTTTTTTTTGTATATCTCTTTTTTAAAACTGTAGTTTGTAATCATTTATAGTTGGTAATTAGTGAAATCATTACACAAGCCGGTCTCAAATTTTATACATCTAAAATCAACGGATGAATATGCCTTGGTGCAATACCATATAAGCAAACGAATCAACAATCGACAATGCTCAGGAAGAATATTATTGTCTTATCGCATACTCAGGTAGCACTAATATATGTAGTCTGTTTCTAAGTGTCTTTCTGCATTGGAATTAATTACAGGTTCTTTAGCGTGCTGGTTGCCTAAATTTTCATTTCAGTGCCTTTCAATATGGGTACATTTTCATTGAAGCCATTTTATTGTTGACTGTGGCAATGGCATAATTATTACTTTCAATAACATACAAGCAAGATAAGTTTGCTATTTGTCGATTTTTGTGTAGGACAAAAAGTTCACATTTCTTACTAAATGAGATCATTTCCAGCCGCCTTTCGAATTGAGAGAAGTTGAACCTGCACATTACTAGACTAAGCATACAATGCACGATTCACCATAACCTAAACTTAAATGTACAATAGATAGATCTTCATTTATTTTGGTTGGCACAGAAGCCCACTACTCACTATGACAAAAGGCGTGCCATGTTACAGACAATTATGCCCAAGGCACGGGTACTGAAACCACATAGGTCATAGCACCCCGTACTTATAGACCGTGGCACATCAAGCCTGTATTTACCAAGTGTGTCGCAAACATAAAATGGCAATTGATAGCAATTATCTACTTTGACAGCCTACCGTATGTAGAATTCACCAACAAAGTTTGATTTTACAAAGTTACGTTCTTGTTATTTCAAAACAGTTTCTAGATGTGTAGAAAAGGGGAGAACATTCTCGATAGATTAGTTACACTAGGTCATGTCGATGTTTACCTTAGTAGGACCACCTGTTAACTTTATGTCTTTAAAGGATGGCTAAACCGGTGTCATTTCCTAAAGGATCACATTTTTATGAATACAAAATCAACAATCTTTAAAGGGGCATTCCACTCCACACGGGAGTGTTATTTTCCGATAGATATCAATTTTAGGAAGTAATAACTGCATACTACTTCACATTATACGATAAAGTACCCAGTTGCACCACATGCCTCAAAAGCATTCAATGTTCTACTAAACTCCCCAAGTACCCTCTAATTGAATTAATCCTATGGCTGAATACAATGCAAAACTTTAAGGTAAGGTTACAAAACTAATTTCAGGTTCGCTAAGAAATCTCGTCTTGTTCTTGTATTCTTTGCTATCTTATGAGCAATTTGCCTTCTCGGTGTGCTTAGCGTACCTCATTTATTCCGAAAATATGTATGATAAACAAAGTGTTTATGCGTATAGGGAATGCATGGGTAGGGTCTGCATGGGTTTAGTGAGCGTCATTATTGTTTTATAAAACACACATCACGTAATTCATCCCAAGGTGACTTCCACAAAATTCAGCTGATTATGTATTCATTGACACATTATCTATTGGAAAACAATGCTCCCTTCTGGAGTGGAATGCCCCTTTAAAGATCTCATTACAAATAAAGAATGAAATGAAATATTCGCCATCCAGTAACTGTATACTCCCCATGCGGCCCCCTGTGTCATGCATGATGGGAAAAGTATAAACCTGAATTCTTATAGAAATGGTAACTAACTCAGTTCTCCAATTAACACTCTTTTCTAAGAACTTTGAAGAAATTATTGAAGGGGCAGTGGTGTGCGTATAAAAAACATGATTATTTTTTTTTTCATGAAGGCAAGGACACTATCAATGATTTAATCAATATTAAAGATGATTATTTGGTATCCTGGTAATAGTTGTTTAAGGGATACAAGGCGTAAGTTTACAAAATTGTATATTTTGTCGCTTAGCGCTATTGGCGATTTTTGTGTGGACTGTGCCCTCCATATCTAACCCCAATTTTTAAAGCTATTTCGTGATTATGTACCAGGTAAGTCAGGCAGGGACGTTTGGAAAAGGTTTGGAAAATTATTTTAGTCAATAAACCATTTCTCTCTCTAATAAGAAACCATGACGAAGGGGGCGCCAACGTCCAAACCCTGGCGGGTGAAGGGGACGTCCCGTAAGGACAGGTCTCGACGGAGTGCCGAGAAGGTAGAGGAGGAGGAGGTCAGGACGGAGGGGCACGCAACACGGATGGTTCAGGTATGTAGTCAGGGACCTCCCTATACGACGTTGAATGGACGCGCCTCATACTAGTAAATTAAAATCTATTCTGTACCCCATTTGTAGTTTATAGTTGACTATACGAAAGCCACTGTACTTTTTGTCGTGTGACTGTCACTTTTTTTGTCAAAAGAGCTTCATCAAGGAACTCACCAAAATAAAAGAGTAGGGATCCTAAGCTTCTCGGTGTAAATGGATCAAATAGATCTGTGTTGCGTCTTGAGGCGGTTTACCGGGTATGGATACAACTAATGGTATACAAAGAAAGAAACACACAACAAAACAACATCCTTGTACTGTGACAATATAATAACAAATTGCAAAGTATATTTAGCTTTCAACCAATATGGCCTGCCTTTCTACCTTCGAAACTGATAATTTCTTGTTATTTGGAATGGCAAATGTAGATAGATCTTGGAATGACAAAGATGTGGGCTTTGGCCTCCCTATAGATCTTATAGCCTGATAAGTTTCAGCGGTGCAGTTGAAATACTGAATGTAGAACTCTTCCATACACAGGTCGCCTGTAAGCGTCTGTACGCACAGATCAACGCTAACTTCCGCCGTGGAAAGAAACAGTACACACGAGACGACAAGTTCGTACAGGCCAAGCTGTATGACATAATCTGTGACGAGGCCAGGAAGTTATGGTCACAGTCAGCAGTCAGTATGGTACGACTCAACTACAAGTAAGTCCTTAATTTTTCTTATAGAACTAAAGGGAAAACATTATAACAGAATTCGAAGTGTCGTTCTTAAAGTTAAAGATGGTTTAACAAGGATACTATTTATAGAAGAAATTGACGTCGAATTTTGGTGAACATGGAAAGCTTGAGAACAGAGACCTTTTAGTTAAGAGATCGTTAACGTCATTTTCGATGATGAAGTCTTGAGAAATAAAAACGTTTCCACAAATCTGATCCAAATATATACGAAAAAAACGTATCTATGATGTTTTTTTATGATATCTACAATAGTACATGTAGAGACGACTTCATTCGAGCCAATGGGCAGAACTGCTGAAGGTAGACATACAAATTACAATATGGATTAAAATCTCTGTCCCAATCTTGAAAATTACTTTTGGTCTAAACTGAAGTACAAAAAACAATTAAAGAATGGAAATTTTGATTGATCCAACCATTGGAGAAGTTTGTCACAAAATTTCAGACATGTTTGCAGTTTATGCTTTAAAAGGCTACAATCGTTAGTCCAGAGTGCACTGTTCAGTCCAATAATAATCTGCTCAATGATACATGTTTTCATGGATGTATCTGCTTGTAGACATGATATCCTGGCTAACGGTCCCCGAGGCCCTGCAGAGAAGGGTCCTCCCCGTATCGCCATCATGATGACGTGGCCGTGGTGTAAACTGGCGCTGGAGGTCAAGAGGGTTCAGGAGAAGTACCACTACTCCTACCAGGTGAGATAGGGCTGGTGTCAAATATCAAAAGAGCTGGGCCACGGTAGCCTGGTATCCAGCCGTCATATAGAGCTATATTACGGCTGGATACCAGGCTAGGGCCAGGGGTGGTGTCAAATATCAATATTTCATGTGAAACAAAGTCTTTACAGGGTCTTACAGGAGGGTCCACGAGAAGTACTGTTGCTCCTACCATGGTTGGTGTCAAATATAGATATCTAACGTGAATCAAAGTCGTTACACCAGAGGCTAGGGGTGGTGTCAAAGATCAATATTTCACATGAAACAAAGTCTTTACAGGAGGGTCCATGAGAAGTACTTTTGCTCCTACCAGGTGAGTTAGGGATGGTTTCAAATATCAACATTTCACGTGAAACGTAAACTTAACAAGGTCCACGAGAAGCACCATTAGTGGATTTTCTTCTATCAAGTGAGCTTTGGGTTGTGTCAAATATCAATATTTGACGTGGAAAGAAGTATTTACGAGAGGATCTGGAACGAGAAGTCTTGAAATTCTAAACAAAACGTACAATAACAAGGTCTTTTTGTTGCAATTTTTGATCCCACTGTGCACCTTTTGAAATATTTCATTTGACAAATATGATACATGCTTAAATACGTTTGACATACATTTAATGTACATGTTCTCCACAGAGTATTCGCAACTGCTTCGCCCGAGTGTCCTACCTGGTGTATATGGGTGGATGCCATGTGGGACTCGTTGCTCTCTTCGGCACGAAAGAAGACATGCAGGTGAGGTTTTCCTCAGACTTTTGCCCTTTGTCTCCTCGGCAATTACTATTTGTTTTCTTCGCAAAATATAGAAAATTACCACCTTTTAATATTGACATTTACATATTCACATTATGCCACGTGAAGTCAGGAACATGCATTGGCAGTTCAAAAAGAAGAGACACCGATGCACTTATCAGTAGACTTCACACAAGTGAAACGAAGGGGAATACAATCTAAGTCATGTTTGGGACTGCCGTAATGCCACCTAGCGCCCGGCACTAAAAAACCGAGTTCATTCATTATCATCGGTCGGATCCGCCTAACTGACTACTTGACCTGCTCAGAAAATTATTGTTTTTGCTAACAATTATGCTGATATACTTTTAAACTTAATATGTTTATCTTTATTATTTATGATGAAATCTTATACTTCTTTTTTTTACCAGAAAGCAGACTTGGACCTCTTCTGCACACCTCTGGGAGGAGAGAGTGTTGTGGATATTGCCCTTGCAAAGGACGCCATGTCGCTGTTCGGGTATGGGGACACCAAGGGTATGAACAAGGCACAGGTCCCATGGGCCTACCAGAAGGACCTGAAGGTCAACTGTATCATGAACAAGTTCGAGCCGACCGAAGGGTTCTGTGTGCGAGTCTACCATGTCCATCCGTCAAAATCTGGAAGGTAAGGCAGATTCATGTCAATCAATAAATCAATTAAACAATCTTTATTGCACAACAATTGCAACGAGTACAAAGTATGACTAGTCCTAGAGCAGTACATATACAAGTAATCATGACTGATATCTATGCAATAGCATGTAACGATAATACAGAGCTGCATATGTGAAGTTCCTGTGTTAAACCAAAGAATGATTACTACCTTACTGGCCATGCATTGATATTGTGCCCTTTTCACTATATACTCCCAATGACAGTGGAGTGGCTTAAAACGAGCCTCTTTGGATAATATGTCTGAAAGTGTGCCACGACTTTAGTGTCCCAATGTGGCAACATTTGCCATCAACAACCGCAATATTTTTTATGGGTAGCCTTTTTAAAGGCATAGGGGAAAAGTCGTGTTGTTACATGCCTTTTCCAAGGGCACAACATGTGTGGCCTGACGAGAGGATTCGAACTGGGGACCTCTGGGTTCTGTGGCCAACACCCTTCAGTTATGCCACACGGCCTCACAATTTGAGATATAGATTGATTGATTGATTGATTGATTGATTGGTTGATTGATGCAGGTTTAAGGAGAAGTTCTCGGATGAAGACCGACTGAACAAGCTGTTTGCGGAGTACGCGGAGTATGAGGACCGCCAGCAGGTGTTGGAGCGGGACGACAGCGCCTTCCCCTCAGGAGCAGCGGACGACTCCGCTAAATACTTCTCACCGGACGACATCAGGAAAGACGTTGACAAAGTGGACATCTACCTACAGGTAAATTATGAAAATTGCCATTTGTAGCCCCGTAACCGTAAATATTGTGAGGTTATAGGGGCGGTGGGTTGCTATCCACTGTATTGGGATATCGATAGCAAGGTCACGAAGCAATTATAAAAACTTCACACTACATTGACTAACTACTAGCATGCAGCAATCAGAGCCATTGAAGGTCAACACCGGCTGAACTCTTGGGCCAATTTTATTTACAGCAGTTGTGTCCCTGTTTCAACTACTAATCCGGTGCTGATTCACTACTGATCTGCTACTGATTCTCCAACTTTCTCCCTGAATCAACTACTACTTGAAGATCGGCTACTAATTAAATACTGGAAATTTGCATATTTTGTGAATAACTAGTAACTGCGATGGCAGCAACAGATCAATACTGTCTTAATGTTACTGACAACCCCATTCCATTACTGATAGTTTGCTTACGGCAGATACAATAAGTGTGACAATAAAAACTATTGCCATGGCGACGGTTTTATCATTTATAAGTATCAATGATTGTTGTTGTACGTGAGTTATTCCCATCTAAAGGGATTATGCAACGACACACGCGTAGGGAAGAATTCCTGACATGCCTGCGAGATTTTGGTAATTCTTGTCAAACGGTCGCGAGCTATTCTATTAGGCTTGCCCCTGAGGCGTCGCTAAAAATACGATGAGAATTGTGTAACGCAATTTCCTATATTTCCCAGTGTGGAGCCTGGGACTACTTAAAAGCCCATGAGGAGTACAAGGAGATACTGAAGAGGGTGGAGCAGCCAGCCGCAGGGGATGGTGACATCATCGCAGGCGGCAAACGGAAGATGCCGGGACAGAACATCGAGTTTGACTACCTGGCTGAACGCCTGAAGGATAGAATCACCTACACACACCAAGAAGGTAAAAATTGTCTAAAACATCGTCCAGATTAATTAATTATCTTTGGACTAACTATTGAACTTTGGACAAACACTTCTAGCCTTTTAGTAGCTGTGAAAAGCTTCCATGCCCAAGATTTTTTCGACCAATCTCCAGATGTTTTAAATCAATCTCCATATTTCATTAATGCAATAGTTGATTAGACACTAGTTTTATGTACTTACCTCTCTTAGTTCTTGAGATTGTGTATGCAATTAGCCCTCGGGCATGATTTTGCAAATAAAACATTATAATTATTAATGCAATAGTTAAGAGTCATTTGATGATTTTTCGTCTTTATTTCTTCAGTGAAGCCACCACCCCCACCTCCAGAAACAGACGATTTGTACGTCGCCGGCCCAAGCCCAGAAGGTACAAGTTGTTTACATCATTACCTCTCGTAATCGAATTCCTACAATTGAATGTAAAAGAATACACCTAGCTGACGAGTAAGAATTCTTTTAGTACTACCACAAACAATATTGCTATCTAGCATCACATTTCTGTAATCATAGGCCTTACTTTTACCATTCTCCATTTCATCTCCATCTAAGGTTAATATTATTCTCATCTCAATGACTTTCTTTGTTGTTTAGGCACAAGAATGCCATATTTGTAAACATTGATTGACAGAAGTGAAATGAATGGATTCTCAGTACACAACAAAGTTTTTTTCAAGCATAGCCGTCGTTTCGTTGACCGCCTGTCACCTTGCTCAGGTTAATACTGATTGGTTCTACTTAACACTGCAGCTAGGTGTCGCTGCTACAGTGTGAGGAATGCGGTCCCAAACGCGACTGTACCCCCCTCCCTCGAGAGTAGATTTTCTTTTCCATATATGTTTTTCTTAATACAAGGAATGCCATGCTGTTATCTTTTCTTTCTATCACCTTGAACCTGTCCCAGTCCACCAAACAACCTATTACATCACGTCACCGAAACGACGACTAGATTGTGTACAAAGAAATTTGTTATCCAGGGATTTACCAACCTCATGCAACTATTCACCATCATGTACTCATAGAATTTTGTTCTTTCATTCACAACCTCGTACATTCCACACACCGCACAGCCGAAGCACCCAGTATAGAACCAACTGCCTCCCCTGACGGTAAGTTTCCGAAGCATATTGGCTCAGGGGTTCTTTCTCCGGAGGTTTAGGTCACATTTATCTTTTAAAGGCCATGTTGATTTCATTAGATAGACATCATCCGCGTGCGCTGGAATTTTCGTCCGGGATTACTGTAGATCGCTGGAATTACTGTAGATCGTAGAAAGCAGCTACAATGTGACAAATCTGTGCCAAAAACTGAAAAAAAGATCGGAAAACGAATACTAATGTCACATCGGCAAAGGCATTTTCAAAGTCAAAGAATATGTGAAAGAACATAAATGAGAAATCGATTGTTCGGTGTACCATATACTCTGTCCATTTTGGCATTTGCTCAACCATTCTGACCACGTAGATTTCATAAGGAAGGCAACTTTTTTGGCAAACTTTTCTCCCAGAGGATATCATCTACACATATATTCTAGTATATAATCGAATCAACATGTCCTAAAGGAAGAAAAATCATAAACTTTAAGGTGACTATACAAGACTTACAATGGTTAACGGTTACTGGACGGTGTTAAGCCAAGATGTAAATATGGGAAACATGGATGTATACATGGCTGGTGAAGTGCCTATTGATTAATACGTACAACATACAGGATTGATTACAAACATACACACATGCTAATACATACCAAGCGCCATACGACGCATGGACGCATGTTTCCCATTGTATAAATCAATTGAACTTTTCCTGTCCTTCACCATACATATTTAAATTAGTATGTTCACAGCCTTCGTTGTAGATTAAGCTTATACGTTTCATAATACTCGATAGAAAGCAGACGCATGTCATTTATAGTATATTTTGTTGTATAAGAAGTTGATATTTTCTTTTCTGCCTCAAAGTTTTAGTTGTTTTGGTCTTGACAATCATTAACCCCGCTAATACTATGACTGGAAATATGAGATTCTTTCTCCTTTCTTTCAGAAATCCTGGCGGCTTATGTCGCCAACGCCGGAAAACCTCACCAAAAAGGATCACTTTTTGAAGGTGCACCTGAGTTGGGTATGTATCCTAGACATAAACCTGTTGAAAAGTGTTATAGTGTGCCCTTTATATTGTACCGCTCTTTGTGTTAACTATTGTTAAAATGGGTGAAACAATTAGACTATGTAAAAAAAAGCCTTGTATTTTATCAGCGTTGTACTGTTATTCACAGCCTTGTAGGTTTATTACAATGCTAAACTTTCTTACAACACAAAGGTATACACGTATCAAATTTTCAACGACCACTGTTGCCTTCATGATCTATACTGGGTGTATTTTGTTTCCAATGCGTGGTTTTCTGTTTAGAATTATAGTATCAATTCATACGTAGGTTTTTTCGTCCTTCATTGAGCAGAGAAAGCTCTACTTTAATTTACAACATCTGGTACATAATACAGTTCACAAGATGTGTTCGTGAAGCCTGTTGTTCTGTGCATATATAAATCCTGTTCGTACGCTCATAAACAGCTCAAGAGGCGACCGAGGAATTCACAGAAATCGCAGTTAGAGATCCGGACCTTCGCAGGATGTCCTCGGTCAAGGCCCGGCAGAGGTGGCGCGGTATCCGCCAGAGCATCTTCGATTATGGCCCTAACCCTCTCGATGACGATGAGGAACTTGGCCCTGGGGCAGCTGGTATAATAGTCTTTGTCCTTGGAAGAGTACTGTATTAACCAACCCCCATCTCCAGTACTGAAACATTTTAACACAAATTCATACTTTATAAGTCTTGACGTCTGCCTCTTTTCAAAATCAACAGAGCAGCCGGTTACAACGCTGAAAAATGGTCTTTTGGTTGTTTACTAACAGTATGTTTTTGTCATGATCAACTAAGTCTTGACCAATCCCGCCTCTCAATTCACAACGAGGACAACTCGACATCCAGGGACGACGAAGGGAATTCAAATAGTTCAAATAACACAGTCCGTTTGTGACTAACCCATCTGTGTCGTTGATTGTACATCTGTACAAAGTCTTGTATTGTCTCACCTGCCACCCACTAACCGCCCCCCCTCCCATTCTGCTCTGGGAGCTTCCAGTGTTTCTCTAACGACGGGATGTTATACACTATGGTGACGTCGAGACATTTGTGTTTGTTGTTCCTGTTGGTGCTTGTTGGTGTTGTGATGGTAAACACACATGTGACTAACGTGTCCAAGTGAATTTCGTATTTTGTGTCCGTTCTCTATTCACAAGAAATGTTCTTCAATGACTTCTTTCTTTTTCTTGGACATTGCCATAATTGATGCTCGCACGTGATAGTTTGTCTATTGGTTGCTTATAGATTGTTCACAAAGTAGAAATAACGCATGTCTGTCATAGTGGATAGGGTATCCTCATATCCTTAATAGAAACCATGGTTTTATTTGTTAAGTAAGCAAGGAGGTTATATAGACATGTCTATATAACCTCTTTGAAGTAAGTCTGAAAGCCCTACAGACCTAAAAAGGAGAAACTGAAAGACAAGGCAAAATGTGAAGCATACATGTTTGTCTTCTCCACAGGATGCTTTATACACTTCGGAAAACCAGACTGCATATAAGAACTAAAAATGTCTCCGCCCCTGAGGCATCGCCAAAAACTATTACGGAATAAGAAATAGGGGAGTGGTAATAGGTCTCGGTTGTACAGTGACATTGAGTGCGCTACAGTGTGACAGAAAGGTTGTTTGTTTCTTATGTTCCAGCAACGGCTGCAGTCCATGAATGGTTAGCGCAGAGGTCTACAAGGGGATCGATTATTAGTCGGAAAGGTTAAGTGTTGAGATATTTCCAACTAACAGTCTGGGAGACATCACAGTTTAACATGTACATTTTCCTTCTAACCCTATTCGGTGATGAGACTAATCCCCACTGACACCATGATCAGATAGTGTTCGGGATATCGGCATGGCATTTAGCAACACTTATCATGAATATTTATAATCACCATAAGCATCAGTTATCATCTGTATTATCATAACCACCACTAACCATAGGTATCATTTATTACCATTATCACGTAATATAATCCTAAGCACAAATATCACCAGCGCCATCTATTGCAAGCACTAACGAAACGCATGTACTCACTTTACGGCAATACAGCCTTAACAATGGGGGAAAATGCTCTGGGAAGCATGTTGGGGTCAAAAATTCTATCCTTCCCGACATCGTAGGAGGACGAAATTTTCAGGGCTTAATGAGCTCATGTGTACAAGATAATTCAAAATTGAGGCAAATGAGTGTCAAAAAAAAAATTCAGCCTTCCAAAATAGGTAGTTTTTTCTAAATTTGAGTATGGGCTCCCCTATTTACGTACATTTGAACCGAGGCGATGGGGATACAAACTTAGCCACGTTTAGGATTATGCTCTCGCCGCAACAGCGCCACCTACATCGGCTACATATGATGGCGAGAAGTGAAGCAGAACTCCATTCAGAAGCACTGGGGAAGGTGTATCTGTATCTATATAGCCGGTATAGCGGCCCTTCGGCGTAACACACCAGCTCAAAGGTGTCCGAGAGACATCGAAACGAAAGCAAAGTGAGAACAGATTGGTTGTGTAAAAGAATTCTCCTACATGTAATTCCTATATTCTACCAACCTACCGAAGCTTGTTGACTATGTGACAGGGGCTTTAGGACAAGTTCACCCCGCAACACCAGGAACGTTAACGGGTTGGAAAACCAAAAACTTTATATTTGATAAGACGTGTTCTGATTGTATTGTACGGCTTTTACAGGTACCGTGACATCGCGGGGAACCAACCGATCTCGGGGGTCCTACAAGTACATGCCGCCGAAGGAGGACGTAACGATGGGGGATAAACCCGAAAAATACGTCACGCCAGGTACGCCCGAACTGTACATAACCATCTACATCCGAAATACAATGAACTTTTAACACTATGATGCTTGGATGAGAGTTCTAACCAGAAAACTTCATCTTTTCTTATGTAGATTGACCAAATGAATTAATGCCTACATGTTATGATGCTGCAAAGGGTATTAATATCTAAGTTACAATTAGATGTATTTAGGGACATGGGCAGTTCTGTAGAAATCTGACAATTTCAGCCAGAATTTTGGTGTTTCCATTTAGTATTCTTCATCATGATATAACACTATCTGTACCATATACTACATTGTAGTCCCAAAGGAAAGATAACCAATTTTTTCTTTCAGGAATTGTTATTCCGTATTTATAGTGTCGTCGATTACTCTAATGTATCTTTGAAAAGATTCACCTATCACGTACGAGTAAGTTGATAGAATAATTCGATGATTCTTGAAAACACGTAAAACAGGTACATTTGTACCTCCTAATTTTCGATGTCTGCTCATTCTATGGTCAATATATACTAAGCAGACGTAAGCAAATTTCAAGGTACGTTTTGTTACGTATTTCAAGATTAAGAGATTGAAGAATTCTTCTGTTAACTTACTCTAATCTATAATGAAGTTGTATTTGATGTTGACGTATGGTAAAGAAGTTGATGTGTATGATGAAATGAGTGTATATCAAAGTCAAATTAGTTGCAAGCTACAGCTTATAAATGCTTCTTTTCTTGGAATGTCGGACACTTCGGCACATGGACACTTCGGCCCCCTGGCAATCAGGACATTTCGGCCCCAAGCCGAGGACACTTCGACCCCAAGCCGAGGACACTTCGGCCCCGGGTCCACTCCACGATAGTTATCTAACACGTAGCCTGAGTTGACTAAATGACGTATAATTTTAGGACGTATGATTTAACTTGTACAGTATATTATATAGTGTTCTCCTGTCTACTCGAGAAAAGTGCCATTAGCGATAACGCTTTCTTGCGTTTTCGGGGCATGAAGATCCCTTTTTACTCCAGTTTTCTGCACGGCCCTAGCTTAGTGGAGTAAGCCGTCTTAATCAGTCCTATAAAGTACTCCACAACGCGACTTGTTACAGATTTGTTTTTTTTTTTAATGTACAGCATAAGTAACTTACTTGTACAGCTTAAAAATGAATCTACTGCTCAAAATACCCGACTGGCATTAACTGTTCATCGTAAATATCGAAGTCAATGTCCATGCAACTGCGAGCTACGAGATTAATTTGTACATTGCATAGCATGCCCACGCACATAAGAACTAGCAGGGCCAAAGTGTCCTCTGAGCCTGGGCCGAAGTGTCCTGGACTTGGGGCCGAAGTGTCCGGGCCGAAGTGTCCATGTGCCGAACTGTCCTGATACCTTTTCTTGTATCCCAATGACACATCTTGCTTGCTCGCATTGCTTCCTATTGCATATGGTGTGTAGAAGAAGAAAACAGGTTGGATCTCAAGATGTCGCGAGTCTCCTTTAAGAATAGACGCCAAGCCACAGTCGCATCGCGAGCATCAAAAATATCCCGGCGGTCATCAGTGTGGTATCTGCCACCAAAGGACCAAGTTGCAATTGGTGCTGATCCCGAGCAATTCATGACTATAGGTGAGGTAAACACAACATGTTTACAATGAAAACACAATATGAACTAAACACAACACGTTTATCAAGAGTGCACAAAATTATACAATCTGTCATTGCTAACCCCCCCCCCCCCCGTACTTGAATTTGGGATCAGGCATTCATTATCTTTACAAACTATGGGAGACTAGTGTGATCAAAGTTTTATGCACATTTATCACAAAGGTAAACATCTAGATTGTAACGATGGTCTGAAATTCTAATTGTTTGAATTCTTACTGAAAATTAGCTTGGAACATACTTGCGCAAGACTATCATTGGTATTATCAATGCAATGCGGGGGAATTCTCAAGAACAACTTGACGATTACGAGTACCATAGAATATAATGAAAGCAAAGTAAGGAAAATTTATAGCCTACATGTCTTGCTGAGCAGCTTTAATGCGTTATAGAAGATACTGCTTGTTTGCTCTCTCTGGCGCTAACACTTCCTGCTTGCTTTCTTCCGATTGCTAGAATCAGTAGAATCATTGACCGAAGACGAAGACGATGATGAAGAAGACATCGAACCAACAAAACCAATTAAAAGGATGAGTACTAAGAAGAGACAAGGTCTGTCTTAAACAGAATGGCTTCTCAAAGAATTTATTTTGCACTCATCAAGCACTAACTGTCCTAAGCTCATTCGCATTGAGGTGGGGTGATTGAATGAGTGAAATAGAGAGAGAAAATGTGTGTGTTTGTGTGTGTAGAGAATGTATGTGTGTGTTTGTGTAGAGAATGTATGTGTGTTTGTGTATGTGAGAGAGAGAGGGAGGGAGTGCGCGTGTGCTTCGATGTGTGCATTCATGTAATAATACCATGTATGTATGTATGTGTGTCCTAGAACCATGAATCATTCTAGGTTCGTCTCAGGTCGAAAGGACTTTTGAAAGAACATTTTTGCACTTAGAATTAACCTCAATAATCTAACTTAATTTCATCATTCTCTCATCAATTTTTTTTTTTGGCACATGGTGTTTAACAATCTACTGATCCATTTGAGGTGAGATGGAGTTAGATGTGGTGAATTTCGTCGAGACATGGATAAACTTGTCCATTTGACCGTTTTTCTTTGATTTGGTCAAATCTTTTTAACTTATTAATCTGAATTTCCCTTTTATATTCTATATTCTTAACGTTACATATCAGGAGACTTGGTGACAGGCTTAATTCCTATCACGGACGTTTCTTTTTTAGGAACATACCATTGTTGTTTATATAGAAGGCATGTCACCATCTTTCACATCAACGAAGGTTTAACATACTAAAATCACTTCGTCAACGCTTGTGCCATATACATATCACGTAACACAGCCGTTGCTGCCGTCGCCGCTTTCATGCCTGCTAAGCAGAGGCTACAGAAGAGAAGATCAACAGCATTCTTTTCAGATTCTGGTTCGGAAGGTTTGTTCTCAACATGTCATCAGATTCATTCTGTTTCTCTATCCGTTTTGTATGGAAGGATTTGGTTTAACCATCCGTTTTGTCACGTCTTTTTCTTCACAGAGTCCGTTTTTCGTCATTCTTCCTCGTGTTGTCCTCTGTGTACCACACTATCATGTCAATGTACAAAATGCAATCGATAGGCATACCTTAAAGCTTGCGTAAATGTCCCATTTCTTCACTTGAAAAGAAAAACCTTTAATTATGCTTTAAGACATGCTTAAAGATCGTATCTCATTCACTGTGCATTACCATTGAACAATGTCTTCGTCGATTCATTTGACATGTCCTTTGTGGTTGGTGTATATGTTTATTTGTCCTTGAGAGAATACGTGTTTGCTATATGGATGTTGTCATTTCCTTGTTGCTAACAAACCTCACCTTTTCCACACTTTGAGTTTAAAGCACAGTTTACTAATGACTTGGTACAAACCAATCAGAAGTTGAAATTATTTAGTATTAGCTAGCATACCTAACATTTATCATTGAAGAGGTTCATTAGTCACATATGCATACAGTTACAATCAATTTTCTTCTAACAGGGACTGTTTTAAAGGTACGTACGTACCTCTAAATTTTCGATGTCTGACAGCACATCTTGGTCACGGAGAATGTTCTAGTCTCGATCTCGCGAGAGAACACATGACCACACTTCTCCGTGACCAAGATGTGCTGTCAGATATCGAAAATTTGGAGGTACGTACTTTACCTTTAAAACAGCCACTGTTGGAAGAAAATTCATAGTAACTAATATTTATCAATTTTGAACGTGTTTAGTTGTGAGCTATACCTGATGAGGATGATGACTTAGCCCAAGTGTGAAAAAATTAGGAATAAGGTTGAATTATTTTCTACTAAAATGATGAAGTTACTTTTGACAATTATACAATCTGTGTACCGTTACTGAACTCTGACGTCATCAATTTTTCCTACAGAGGTCACAACTGATGACGTCGTGGTCCAGAACACACTTCCTGGCTCCCTCAAGCTGTCCGGAGAGTTTACTGAAGAGCTTGCCGACCCAACGTCCATCGAATTCATGGAGCTAGCCAGTGCAACAAAGGGCGCGGTTAGACTTTATATCATGTATCCTAGATACAAATGACTATACATAAACTCGTAGTCTATGACAGCTGTCTTTATCATGGAATGGCAATCATTTTCAAAAGTTGTCAGTATCTCCAATGTTCATCAGACGGGACTTATATTCTATTACATTCTATATATCATTTCGTTTCACACTGTACAGAATACGAGTAGTCCTTGTAGAGTAGAATTGTGGTGCAAGTTGCTATGAATTATATAACATGCATGCAATTGTTGAATAAAAGTGTTATTCCTCTAATTATATATAACATTTGTCTGGCTCTTTACCGATGGGCACTGTCTGGTACCAGAATTCATTCCCTAATGATACAGTATATAACATTACTTCGAACTCTTTATCATTGAGCAATGTCTGTTATAAGAATTCATCATATGCTTTTTATTGTCTTTTCAGCTTGAAAAGCAACTTTCTAAGGAACTGGGCGATTCCTTTCACGCCGTGCAAATCACTGGTTTCAAGTAGGTCCTACTGTTTGGTATTACTGTTGTGTTTTTAAAACATGTATTCTTTGGGTAAAATATGTGCCTGACATACAGAGCCACAATGCAATTTTTTAAACAAAATGCCATACAACAGCTTTCGGCTAGAATGTTAAACCTGGCCACTTGTTCCTAACCCCGAGTTGTAAACATCTTTAACATTAGCAGGAAGATGTCTTTACTCCATATACAATAATAAAGCAAACCTAAACACACTAACCACAGTATGATTCTCTATGAAACAAGTTACAAAAATTTAAGTTGTGCTGCAGTATCAAGGTCATATACCAGGAGATCCAAAATCCACATTGACCTTTGTTTCTCCAACACCTACCTACACACCAAACATCACCGTAATCCATCAATATGTTCTTGAGTTATGCTGGCTACAAAAATCCGGAAACACAAACACACAGACAGGCACACCCAACAATACCTTCATTTTCATGGTAGTAACAATCCCCATTATAATAAGTAGTAACTTACACCTATAACACTATTCTACAGGAAGGGCAGTGTTGTGGCGGAGTTTGTGGTTATCATGACCGATGACGCAGACAAAAAGACACAGAAAGACGTGGCGAAGTGCATCAAGCAAGCCGCCAAGGCCGGTGTCGCTGGGAGGACCATCCAAGCTGACTCCGTGAGCGTTGAAGGTAGATCTTTTTATTTCTTTTGTATAAATCATACTTCAGTTTGAAAGCAATTTTTTTTACCTTGTAATCGCCTGAGCCTTTTTTTTACTCTGTCTGATCCTCGATTTCATCGTGAAGGCAATGCGACAATGACAAAGAAGCTTAATACATGTCCACGCCCCATTGAAGCTAAATGTAGTAAGTTTGATACAAAAAGCAAGGAGAATAACAGGAAACGAAAGATAAATTTGAAGTATCATTGTGAGCAGCGAAAATAAGTAATCAGCTAGTAGAGCATTGCATGTTGTGATGTCTATTTCCATAGCAGTATTTTTGATTTGCGATCATA
The DNA here is from genome assembly GCA_019207045.1 of Branchiostoma floridae x Branchiostoma belcheri. Lineage (NCBI taxonomy): Eukaryota > Metazoa > Chordata > Leptocardii > Amphioxiformes > Branchiostomatidae > Branchiostoma > Branchiostoma floridae x Branchiostoma belcheri. The sequence goes on from CM033041.1 coordinate 11,959,793, forward strand.
CTTCTAGTCTAACTAAGAAAAATCACAATACACATATAACAACGTATACTATAGCGGGAATTCTGTTGGGTACAGCATCTCAGAATCTTACATGGTGACGGCCTCAAACCAGAATCCTTATGAAACACAAGGGTATGGAGAACATAGGCCTCTTTGTGACCGGAACCCTTAAGAACAACAAATGAGCATAGATGCGATGAAGATGAGGGCCTGTAAATATATGTCCAATTCACTGGGATGTTTATAATGTTAACATACAACATTTATATTCCTTTCTCCTTAGAACCCCAGTCACTCAGTCGGCCACAGTCGGTTGCTCCTAGTGCCGAGGAAGGTATGTCATACATTAAAAGTTTATGGTTATTTCTTGTGCGGGACAAACAGAATGCGTCAAAAAGTATAATCACTGGAATTTTCAAAACTAACGTTCCACCACTACATGAGATATAACCATTACTGTGCAAACATGCAGTACACACACTCATGTGCCTTCTGTCCATTTGGGTTGTTGATGTTAAGTTTTCTCAGGGAAAAGAATTAAAGATTTAAAAGATTATTATAAGTGTCACCAAGTATTACTGGTATTTTGAGAAGTAACGTTACACTACGTGAAATATAGTCGCATAACTATGTAGTATACATCTACATATTACTTTCTATCAATCTGTTGTTATGATGATGATGTACTTGCAGTATCATCAATAATACTATGTTAATTGTTGTCTACAGACGATCCCAAGAAGAAAAGGAAATGGTCCGTCGCACTGAGCAAGAGTAAGTTACCAACATTTACAGTCAAATGTGATTTTGTGTCATCTACTAACACATTGATTGCGCGATGCTGTCGAAAAAGTACACAGAAACTACATATCAAAATAAGAGCAAAACATCGGATGGTAAATGTGGTATTTCACATGATATATTGCGGGTATACCTGAATAAAGAAATACACCGGAAATAGCAAAATACAACATCCGCTGCATGTATATATATATATATAAATGATATACTAGCGACTTAGATCTTAAAGCTGTAAGCTAAGCTATCATTGATATATATGATTAAGAAAAAGGTATTTATTTGCAAATTTAATACAATGTGTATAACAATTGTACTTCTTTACACCTACCATAAATCAAAGAGTCAAGAAAGTCCTTTGCGTTCATTGAGGTTCCAGAGGATAAGCCTGAAAGTCCACCCAAGCCACAGGAAGAGCAAAAGATGCCGCGAAATCAAGGCATATGGAAGTCTCTCCGTATGAAGCATACAAAACATGAGGCAAAATCCGACTCTGGTGAATCAGCTGATGAAAGCCCACAAGAAGATGCAACTCCAGTTGTAGATACACCACCAGTTGTAGAGCAAAGAGAGCCCGAGCGAAAGATGCCACTAAAACTAGGGAAATGGAAATCCCTCCGTATGAGGGCTAAACAGCAAGAAGCAGAACCCGACTCGGGTGAATCAAATGATGAAAGCCAACCACAGCCACAAGGAGATACAAAACCAGTTGTAGAGCAAAAAGAGCCCGAGCAGAAGATGCCACTAAATCTAGGAAAATGGAAATCCCTGCGTATGAAGCCTAAACGACAAGAAGAATTAGAACCAGAATCGGGCGAGTCGACTGATGACTCCTCGCCTGAAACTGAGATCCCTGACCACGAAAGAGTGAGGAGAGAAGCAGTTCCCGACGCAGAGAAACACAAGGAACTAGAGCTCTCTCTTCCTATACTACTGAATAAGCCAGAAGACAAAAGCTCTTCTTTGGGAAGACCGAAGTATTCTCCCGTACCTGTAAAAAGAATGGCGTCCGCAACTAGCGATCTCCCCCTCCCAGAGGCAGTGTATCTAAAGCGATATAGCTCAAGTTCCATCATGGACGCTCTAGCGCACGGAGAAGAGCATGTAGCACCGATCATGCTTAACACCAAGGGCTCAAAGAAGAGTCAACAGAAGCCACCCAAAATCAAACTTCTGGAAAAGAAGAAGTCACCCAGTCTCTCTTTCAAAAAGAGCAAGGAGGTCAAAAAGAAGCCCAAACCGGAAGCCCAAATCGAATCCACCGAAGGTGCTCCAATACCCCCCGCAGATGAAGACGACTACCTTGAATTTATTAGAAAAGACCCTATGGAGAAGAAGACACGTACCGAAGATGATCAGAAGGCAATCCCACTGGAAGAAGATGATGAGGGATCTGTCTTCAACCTCCCGATACTTCCTCCTCCAGACCCACCAAGAAACAGAATCAACATGGCCGAACTAGTGAATGTTCTGGCAAAGAAACAGCAAATGAAAGAAGAGGAGCCCAGAAAGCGATCTGTAGAATTCAAAGAGCCCGAGGAAGAAATCCTAGAAGAGGCTCCTGCCACAAGCAGTCCGATAGCTCCTGCAGTTCTGCAGCCTGAAGAAAAAAAGGAAGTCAACACGACAAAATTGAAGAGTGCCCTGGCAGCAAAGAAGCAGCAACTTGTGGAGGACATGGACAAGCAGCAAGCATTAAAACGACCGACCAACTTTGCAGACGTGGCAAACCGTGCCATGACGGGTGTGTTCATTACCATGAGGGAAGCATGTGGTGAAAAGGGGCGAACAGTGGTAGAAGCTGCAGCTTTACCTGAATATACCGCGATCCGCGACAAGAAGGTTGCTTTCCGCTTAAAGCCGTCTTTTGCAGCAAATGCATACAAACGCTTTGGTTTTAATGCCAATAGATGCAGTGTTGTAAGCTAAAATAATGCCTGTGCACGTGCAAAAGATGATAACTGCTTGAATGAACAACACAAAATAAAGCATGGTAAATAAATTACAGACATGGTGCAGACACTCAAATACTCAACGACAAATTTGTCATTGAAATGGTCAACAAAACAAACAAATATGTCATAGAAAACAGTCCGCATCGCAAACTCCGTCCAATAGAATAAAGAATGCAAGCTGCTGGAATCACCATGAAATGGAACAGTTGGTATGCACCGTATTTGTGATAACACTAAGTCAATGGCTGATCACTACAAGCACTATCAGGTCTGCCAGGGGCCGTTTGGTTCCAGCAGACGTTTCCAGCGGTGGCTTGAAACGTAAAGCAATTAATATTGAAAAACAGTATTGATGTTTTTACGAGTGACATGTTCATACATTTCCTACAAATATGGCACTGGTTCAAAGGTTGTATCTTGCTATATTTCCATTTTTAAGTACAAGAAGCATAGATGTTGGGTGAATGGTTATACGTGCATGTTCATATAGATATTGGTGCCGGCACCATAAAAGGAATAATGCTTTGACTAAACTATACTTGTTTGTCCTACAGAGTTTGGCAGCAGTAAGAAGAAAGATTCCGTCAAGAAAGACTCGATGAAAGAAAATGAGAGGAAATTATCGAAGATGTCGTTGAAATCGTCACTGAAAAGGTCGACGAAAAAAGGTAATTACCGTTGAGACCTGCACATATTATATAAAAATTGACACATCGGTAATACTAACTTTACCTGAGTGCACCATCGAAAACCCGAATGATGCATGTATTAATACATTTATATTAGCATATGGAAACATACATCTGTTGTAACACATGACTGAATTTAAATATCAATAATCATTTACATTATCTTAGACATCATGAATGGACAAGGAACATTATAGTGAATGTATTTAAGCAATGTCATGTGATGAGTTGATCTTTTTGTGTTCAATGGCACACGGGGAGACAGGTGCAGGTATGGAAGCTCTTATAATTATATTGTTCTTTGTTTTTTTTGTAGATGCAGCTCCAGAAGATGCGGCAGATCTAGAAGGTAACTTACACACCCCTTACACACCTCAAGCAAGTTAAAGAACCCGCCATACTTATCGAAAAGAGTAGGGGTCCTTCCTGGTGTGAGTTGATCAAAACTTACACTCTGGTCTCTGGGTTGGCATCTTGAAAATGTGACAGTCACCTGTAGTGTCAGTTATTCTGCAAAATGTGGTAAAACTAAACAAAACGAATGAAACCACAAAATGTTACTTTTTTTCGTATTCAGCTCAAACTGCAACCCTGGACCTTGGTGATTCTGCGTCCGTACAGCGGTACGAACTGGCTCCCTACGACTCAGCGATGGACACCATAGAGCATGACCGGGACCAGGGCCTGTTCCCCGTCAGGGGAAACTTCGACTCCCGTTATGGCGAAGGGACGGCGGAGGTCTTCGTGGACGGAGACTGGGAAGATCACAAACAGCCGCACATGGAAGCTGCTCCACCTGCCGACATGCTGAAAAACAGCAAGCCACGAAGGGTGTACGCAGCGTCCGACGTGTCTAGCATGATAGCAACTTGGTCTTTTGATCCTGAGTGGGGCAGCATAGGTAAGTGGCAAACACGTATTAGCCCTATACTTTCAGCTCAAAGTTTGTGCTGTTCTTTCATGCCTAGAAATTTATTTGTTCTTTCCTATATATTATAATTTATTTTTCTATATAAAAGATGGCAATCTACATAACTCTTTTGCTTCCTCTGTAGATCTGCCCCCGTCAGAGTTTGATGAAGAAATAGAGCCCACTAGACCTGCGGAGATAGAAAGCTCTATGGTGGTTCCTAGAGGTGAGTTGATATTGATACTGCAGTGCAATAACATCGTTCCAACTTCATAAAAGATAAAAGAGCATATCAATGATTAGTGTTTATTTTCATGCAATGTGTTACATGCAATATTTGATTATCAAATATGAAATATTTTTCTACACTGTAGAAAGACTGAACAATTTTGAATTGGCGTAAAGAAGATGGGCGTGGCAAAAGGCTTAGGCTTTTAAGCTTTTCTTTTCCTCACGTGTTTTTGTTTTGTTTATTGCATGATTTATTTCCTGTTCATGGTAGAAATAAGTGAACAAAGGCAACACACAAAATGGGAAAAATAGATGCTAAACCTTGGTGCAATAGTACTTTATGATTGAACTATTACAACCATTCAAAGGTTTAAATGAATTTCCCATATACGCCTGAAAACCCGAGATACACGTTAATTGTAGTACTGTATGCCAATCGCAGTATTTTATGCTTAGAAAGTACATTAACAATAAAAATTCCGCTACAACATCTTCCGCTAAATCAAATAATGAGTCGTTTTACTCATTTTCAGCGGAAACTCCTGACGATGGAGACGAGATAAGTGACAGAGACAGTGTCAGCACAGATAACACGGAAGATTCCCGATTTACTGTGGTGCCATTCGAACTGGAGCCGGAAGACAAGGAGAAGATGAGAGGTAACAAAAACATGAACGAAGAAGCAAATAGTATGATACTATTGAAATAAACAAAGAATATTCATAGACCTAGAAGCGTCACTAACACTGCAATAATTTTTAAAAGTATGTCGTTGAGATGAAGTAGTGATCTGTTCACGTTGATAATTACCTTTAACAAGAAGATTATATTTTCTGTATTTTGTATAATGTGCATGTGTTTGCGTATGTATATATGTTTATGGATGGACAGAATAACTTTGAATGGCCTGGATGGATTGTATTCATATTCGGTATGTGGGTAGGTCTTGAGGGGCCTTAAAATGAATAGATTAATTTTGGTTGCCCCAGCGGCTTGTTATGGTATTGTAGTGGAGCTTCCGGTTTTCATATCTCGAGTTCTACCTTCATTATGCATTGAGTAGGTAGGTTGAAAACGAAGACATTTCGTTTTGGCAGATTCCAACTTGGTAGGTACATTGTGCTCTGTGAATGATTTGCCTGTTTCGTAATCGTATTATCTATTTTCTCTTACAGTGAAGCTACCCGGGGAAATTGTAGCTCCCGTCGTGGCGAAGACAAAGAAAAAGCCAGGAGACCCGGCTGACGACAAAGGTAAGACCGTTACACAAGCTTCACCCATACAGAGCAGATCAAATAGGTATCATAGCCTGCTGTAGGAGAGTATAATGAAATATAATGAAACAAGGCTTCACAAAGGTTCTAACCCAAATTCCAATCTAGAACGTTCTGCTCCACCAGAAAGCCACAGGGGTCTAATTGAGAAAAATTGAAATAACAAAAACGTTGACCAGCTCAAACTCCCAGAACAAATGAAGGTTCTAAAACCCCATGTTGATCCCAATCTTTGCTATATCCACCCTCGCTGTGAATACAGAACATTCTAGACCAAACAACTCAGATCAATCCTTACGGAAAAAAAAAAAAACAATGGTGAACTGAATAAGTTTTTACCAAACTTAAAAAGCTTAGATCTTACATATACCTGTACCCTATAACACAAAATGTTTTAAAAATTGGACCAAATTGTACAAGGAAAGAAAGATTTTCATGGATCGTGAGTGATCACTGTAATGTTTCCCATGTTGAGCTCTCTACTTTGCAATGGTGAGTGACTGTCTGCCTACCATTGTCTCCTGAGACAGATGGATGCCAACAGAACTTTGCAACGCAATGACATGCATCGCAATTTATTATATGCACCTACATGATGTTTCTAAGCATATGACTGAAAAATAAGATCTTTATTGATAACTACTTGATTTTATTACTTATCTGCCAACTTAAACACTGATAGTTTCCAATAATCTATACTTGTACGGATGTGAATTCTATGGTTATAATGTTATGTTGGTTTAACAAGTTGTTGATTTCTTGTATTCTACAGGTTGTGTCATCCAATAGGAATCCAGGATAACAAGAGTTTGGAGTTCGCACGCCTTCGTGAAATATTTAGAGTTTCTCGTATGTTTTGATTAATTTTAGTAGACCAATTATGAAAATAATACACGTATCATGTTTGACTATTGTTGGCTGTGGAGAAGCTAATGGTAAAAGAGTTATTTACGCCTTCGACTAACTTGTATTCAAGAGACAGTAGAACTAACCCTATTGTGTTGTATAAATGTGAACATAAAACATTACTTCCGGGTGTTGTGGTGATTGTACATTGGGTAGTTCATTATATGCTGTATTATGTGAACTTGTACTTGAATACGCAATTTTTCTGACTCATGTTTACTGTTGACAATAAACAAGTAAATCATATCAGTGATATTTGTGTCTTTTACAATACAATCTGCATGATTATTTTTAAATTTGAATACGCAGTGACCTTGCTTCGAACGTAGCCGTTGCAATTGTTAACGCTCACATTCTCTCTTTACAAAAGTCCATGTTTCCCCCAGACAACAGTTATATATGCATAAACGTGGGGTCTTGGTTAATTTTTTCAGCATTGTAGATGAAAGCAAACATAGCTCATTTCTGCATAATGAGACAATGAGAAATCCGTCCGAAGTTATGGGTGTGTTCAAATTAGGGGGCAAGCCGTTACGTGTATTGAATACAGCACACAGAAGAAGACAACAAGCGAGGCTACAAAAATATATATCACACTAGCGATACCACTCTAAAAAGCCGAGAACTAATGCAAAATACCACTCATCAAGATTGAAAAGGATAGCGCGGTGTTGAATTTTCAAACGTATAAATAGTACTGGTATGACGATGACGTAGTCTTCAGTTCGAATGGCAGATACGAAGTCCATTTATAGAACAGATTTCCGTACTTTCTAGGGCAATGCTGATATTTGGTTGTAAAACGAAGATAAAGCTTTCACATGGACATAACATTACGGATGTTGCAAGTCATGTTGTCAACGCATCTACGTCAGGAACTACGAAAAACACCATTAGGCCATGTTGATTTGATTATATGGATGACATCCTCTGGGAACCCTAAAACTGATGCGAGCGTGGGAATTCGAATAAAAAAAGTTTGGCAAAAAAGTTGCATTCATTATAAAATCTAAATGGTCTGGTCATTTTTACGGTCTTCTTATTGGACATTGGAATTGACGTTGTTATCAGTGTATGTTTTTAGATATATTTTTCTGTTAATATTAATCTACGGCATGTGTTTGCTCCTTTTACAGCTACTTTGTACAATTTAAACCATGGAGGAAAACTTCTTTTTATTTCTGGAAACGGACAAAATTGATGCGCGCGCGGATCGGATGTCATCCATATAATCAAGTTAACATGGCCTTACTGCAAAACTCAGACATTTGGCCCAGGGCTCCGTTTTGTAGCCTGTCGAATTCGAAATTCATAACAAAACTACCCTTTCTTCTAAACGGCGTAATGTATAGTAGAATAGCGCGGAATAAGTGCTGCGATCAGCCAACATATCATCCCTATCAGACATGTGTCATCGTTGAGGTTTTTTTTCTAGACCGCTGGGATACTGAGAAGAATATGTAATATGATATATGGGATTCGTGATATGTATGAGGAACGGGTGGTTGAGACATAAATATTAACGAGTTTTGGTGTTGAAAGGTACCAAATACACACATACAACATACCTAGCCTTGGTACTGAAACACACGCACGTACTGTGTCTGGTTTCAGCACTCATCTCTAGCTAAAGGTGGTATCTCACTGCACTTAGGGCACCAGTACGGCACTGCGGGGCTCATTCACTGCGACGCTGTTGTGTTATTTTGCGACGATTTTTTTTTGTGATTTAGATATTGCGTAATACTTAAAAGTATCACTTAGGAGACAACAAAATACACAAAACGTAAGAGCCTTCGTTCTTTATCTCTAAAATTCGTTGAGTAATAATTTAAACCTCGCAGTGTCTCACCGGTGCCCCAAGTACAGTGAGATATCACCTTAATTGTAGACATGGTAAATTAATTGATCGGGAACCCAGGACTTACATAGTGCAAACTTTAACTTGTACATTTTACCTTTGCTTCAGTTTAGCTCATTAATTTTGTCAGGATGTACATGTCACAGCAAGTTTTAAGGAATCTTAGAGGACCCCCCACATAGACATAAAAAAAGAAACTAAACATAAAACAAATAATCGTCGAGCAATAAAGATCTGTCTTTTACCAGAATATAACATGTAAATTTAAACCCTGACAAGTGGTAGGTCATCTCTGAGAAACATGTAAGATATCGGTCTCTGACCTCCCATATCTGAAAACCTTAGCCAAACCCTCAGCCAAAAATTCAAGACTCTTCATAGTGATAGTTTGGAATATAGACTGCTTCAGGAGGCTCATGTTTTCAAATTTCTTGATTTTCTATCAGAAAACATGGAGAGAAACTTTTGCAAACCCTTGCTCAGCTGATACGGGCTTGAGGTGGGTGGGTTGTATTGTTAAAGAAGGCAGAATATGTAGGGGGCTCAATAATTATGGATATCCAATATAGCCCTTTTCTAAACAATCTTTTCTTTGATCGGCTTGGTATGTGAAGAAAAAAGTTTTTAAATTCCCCGTAAGAAGCAAAAGTCTGTAGATAATTTACCTTCACTAGGCCAACTATGAGCTTTTTCTGAAAAAAAGAGTACCTTTCCTTTCATCAATTTGGTATGTAAAGAAGAAAGAATTTTACATTACCACCAAGCAGTTATTCTTTATGAACGTTAGGTCCCCAGAAATTACCATTTCTTTTAAGAGTACAATTTATATGTCTGATTGCTCCCACCTATTGTGAATTAATCTAACGAGAGCTGGAGAGACATTTGGGCATACAATGGCTATATAGCGGTATCAAAGGCGCACTTAGATCAAGCCGTTGTTTTTTGTATACATTATATTCCTTCAAACACGTCCACTTTTCATCGACGTTGACTTTATTTGGATCCAGAATTGAATAGCATACACGCATGAAGTCCCAAGCATACAGAGGCAGGGAGAATACATAGCTGTTTTAAACTTGCAAAAAATAAAGTAAATCAATTGTTTTTGAGCGACTTTGACATCTTAACTAATTTTCCTATTAAGCTGTTAGACACTTATGGAAAGAGGAAAATGTTGTTAGATGACTGTAGGAAAATGAAATGATATAGGGCAGCTATAATAGAAAAGATAAACACTACATAATTTTATACAGTCAGGCATGTTTCAATTCTACGTGACACGCATACTGTAAATGTATTTAAGTTCGCGGGGATTTAACTTCGCGGTAGCGGGAAAAAGGACTTTTCGCGGTGGATTTAAGTTCGCGGTAACACCATAGACTGCAATCTAATATCATAATAGAAAAATGTTCGCGGTGGTTTTAAATTCGCGGTGAAGTGGCCACCGCGAAAACCGCGAAGATTAATCCACCGCAAACATTTCTGCATTTACAGTATGCTACACACCCTAAAAGGTTTATCGACAAACCAAATATTACAGTGAATTTCGTACGGTCATTACTAACTGAAAATGCAAAATAAATCTTAAAAACATACAACTTACTAAACATTACAGGCCAACATATAATAATAGTCAATATCTTGATACAATGAGATGGGTGCTAATTAAGGTGTCACTTCCAACGTAGCGTTTTCTCTTTGGACGACGCAACATAAAAACTTGAGCTGAGCTGTATCCTACAACATTTCCACACTCAAATCATGACAGAAAGCAATGTTTAAAATCTTACACACTAAGTGCCAAAACGCACACAGTCCACAACTAGGCTAGGTTCCAAGACACGCGTGTATGTTTGAATACTAAAGGAGCAGGTGTTCAGTAAGCATGGTAAAGTTCAAAGAGAGAATGCCATGATTCGTGCAAGCTGGCTAAAGCTCTTAGGCTAACCGTAACTCAGCTACCCGCAATGATCACAGAAGTGTTTTACTGCACGTATCACACATTACAATGCCATTAAGATATCACAAACATTTCAAAAGGTTGGCAATGAATCAAAACTCTCTTTAACAGACACTGGTACTAAACGAGAATTTTGTGATAGATAAACATAGCTAAGAGTCTATGGTATACTTTTTGAAAAACAGTTTCTAATTATGAATACAAACATGTTGCAGATACTAAAAAAAAGTGCAGTTTATTTTTATCCTCTTTCTACGCTGACCATTACATTAAGACATCACAAAAATTTAAAAAAGGTTGACATGTGAATCAAACCAGTCCTCAACAGACACAGATACTTAACGAGCATTTGCAATAGATACAGATTGCTATGAGTCTATCGGTATATTTTGACAAAGAGCTTCAATCTATTTAGTGTTAAAACGTGTTGCGATTTTTATCCTCTTTCCACACTAACTTTAGCCCCAGTTTGTACAATCTGCATACAGGTCAAATCATTCTGTCAGGCTACAAAAACGCAGAATTTAACCCACGACATCAAAGGCTTCAGGTAGCCGCTTTCTACTACGGGGAATGGTCCATGTGGGGGTTGCCTACGTGTCATTTCTCATGCTCTTGTATTCTCCAACTGATTGCTATTCCTTCCGTTGTTCTTACCCCCCATTACGAGGTGACCAGTTGCCTTCAGATGTTAACGATGTCGTTCAAAAGGTCAGGGAATGTCATCGCTGACTTGACTCTGACCTCAAAAGGTGACGAAAGAGCGCTTTTATGTGCAAAATTCTGCACGCCACTATTCTAAGAAGGAATTCGACACATACTGTTCTGCTTTGTAGAACCTTTTGTTATTCTATACTAGACGAAATCTACTATACTTTTAGATAAGTGTGTTGTCTTTGTTGTGACCTGTACTAGTATAATTAGATCGGTCGTACAGACATGTACGATAAAATTCTTCATTCATTCATTCAATCTTTATCGAACTATCTATGCCTCCAGGACTTCGGTGATACTTCCTATTTAGCTAGAATTTGAATGTTGTGTTCTTAAACGACCCCACCCCACCCCACCCAATATTGTCATAACAGATACGTTTTTCTATAACAAGCTGTGGTATATCAACAAAACTAATAACTAATACTAAAATAGCTTAAAGAGCTCTACATAGTACTCCAATTCAGTGACTAAATTAATTTTTCTGCCTAGTGTTTTGTTTCTTTAGACGGTAGTATCTACTTTTGGATTGTTAAAGTTGTCACATCCAAATATATATTCAAATCTAATATGTATATGTGATATATGTTTGAAGACCCATTTAGAGAGACTTGTGTGTTTGTAATTCTGCTAACGTTAGCGTTCTGCTTAGTGGACACACAATCTTAAGTCTGCTTTAGCAAAACGTGCGTTTACAACATTCTACCACAGGGTGGGCGATAAAGGCCTAGTGATTTGACGAAAGTGACAGAGAGAGAGAGAGAGAACTTTATTGCACGATATTTGTACATGGTACAATGTATGGCAACGAATAATATACAAAGTACAAAATAAGTGTATAGAATAAGACTTGACATTCTGATTAGCATAATGACATAAGGTACCTGTTGATCGTTTTGTTTATTTTAGAAGACGAAGAAGAACTTTATTGCACGACAACTGTAGAGGATACAGTGTTTGGCAACTTGTACATACACACAGAACAGTTTAACTACTAGTACATGAGTTCTAAGTGACTAATCTATTTTACACATGGTATATAATATGTACAATTAGGCTAGCATTATGTGCTGGTTCATGATAGTATAATATTGTCTCGTTTTTTAAATGAGTTATATATAAATTGACCGACATAGGCAGATATATCAGCAGGACATGATAGTAACATATTAAACATTTCTGTCTTGGTAGGTGGTAACATTGTATCGGATTTGTATTTAGTAGACTGTAACATTTTTTTGGTCTCTCTCTATCATAAGTTGGACAATCCATTATAAAGTGGGATTCATTTTCAGACGCTCGAAGAATGCGGTGTAAATGAAGCTGTTTAAGCATTATGAAGCATATCTGTGGCCTTTTGGCACTGTAGTTAGTTCGAACCCCTGATAGGTCCGGATATTGTGCCCTCAGGCTTGGGAAAGACGCTTTACACTCCACTCAGGTACAAAAAGGTACATGTACCTAGCTTCGACTAGGGACCTCCTCAAGCCTTCGGATATAACATTAAACGGAGAAGAGTTAAATGTATGAGGAGAGCCACACCTCGAACATTTGAAAGATAAAACACTACACGTAAGCATAAGAATACGGCCCTGTGTGAATGGGTAAAATGAAGCACGAGCTGTGTGTATGGTTTTCTCTTTTTAATTTCCTGTTCACTCAGGATATGATATCGCATATTATACGGGCGATCGATATGCAAGGCAGGCGCCCAAATAAGTAATTGATGTCAGTGACTTACATATGCATCCTGCAAGTCTTTGACTCAGAGTAACTTGTAGCCATTCTTTTCCCGATGGTCACTGACTCCAAGGGCGTCTTGATAGTCTGAATTCCGTGACGGCTTTAGTGCACTTTGTCTTTGATCTACGAGCCTGATTTAAATGCAGACACATGTCTGGCCACCAGTCAGTGACAGGCTCATGGCCACGCATACACTTCAACCGTCTATCTGTTATTTAAGGTTTAGTAGCCAATCAATACACGGTACACATAGGGATCAGGACTTTTTGAAAAGTTGTATTGACCTGTATTCATGGCAAACGATCCTGTAACAGATGAAAGCAAAAATGAAAATGACGTTAATCGGCGTAATCCTATTAATATCGATTATACAAGTTATGCGTGGTTGGGCATAGACGCAGTCGATAACATTAGAATGAAGTACCATGTTTTGCATCACTAAAAAAATGGCGTTTTTTCATTGTATATCACCACTCAGCAAAAGACTGTTTTTCATGATTAAAAAAAATCGAAAGTATTAACGATTAATTATTTTTATAAAGACACTGCATTTTTTTGTGTTCTTGGTTGGCCTTCAACGAACAATAGCTGAAGCTTATACCGCGCTGTAACTTCTATTGGCATGTTTTATGTATTCTTCTGTTAGTCTGTTCTGTGAGCCATACCCTAGGTAATTTACAAGGGTTGGAAAATCCTTAGATGTCTAAATACATCACACTACAATTATGTTAAAGGTTACGATGAAGCTTCACTGGTCAAAAGTGCTAGGTTGTCGCACCTAACCTTTGCCATACATACAGTACGTGTAGCCTGTACTGATAGACGTAGCGTGGACAAACTTGATGTTGGTCGTTAATCCATTCTGTTTCAGCATACCTCGCACGATTTGATACCTGTCTATCTGCATAAGTGCCTAGGTCAGGGACTGGCCCCTTGCTCTTCTCCGTCAGGACTCTCCAAGTTGCACGGTCATTTGCACTTGTTTCCACAGACTCATTCCAGTGCCTTTGATAATTTGGTACCTCCAGCGCTTCGGGGGGTCTCCCCTATGGCCGTTGGCTTTGAAACTTCTGGTAACAGGCTTTGTGGACCAATTTATTTGGTAGTCTCCTAATTACATGTCCGAACCACCTACCCTAATGACATCGACAATGATTTGATTGGTATGAATCAAAGACCTAGCCTGATTAAATTTCGCTAATAGCAGCCCACCAAACATCCGGACGGCCTAGGTGGGACCAGTTACAGCCCGAGGCAGCAGAGTTTGTGTTACACAGACTATCAAAGACCCGTCCAGTGTTCCTTTTCTACTTTATTACACACCGTTGCAAATTTAAGTTATCGCATTATCCGTGGCAAAACATCCCAGCAGTGCTAACGTCTAGTAATAAGTCGGAGTTCATATCATTTTCCTTTAACGGTAGCATATTTGTTGCAATATGGTTTAGCACATCATATATGCATCTTTTACTTTGTCAAATATATTATCATCAGCACGTCCTTGCTTATCAGCCAGTCGACTACAAAGCAAGCAAGCAAGCAATCTCATTTTGCATCCATTACTTTCTTTAACAAGTAAAAAAGATATATGAACATATCAGGAGGAAGTCTCATGTTGCAAGCTTGCTTGTTAGTCCTTGAACTACATCTTTATGATAAAGCTGTCTCGTGATTGCCTCCCTGATGCTTTAAGGTACCAAGATAAGCTAAACAGGCATTCGGTATCTTAATCTAGTTGGTGTAACCCAAAACACCTGAACAGCCACGCATGTGGTAGTCTTAAATGGCTAGAAAACATTGCTTGTTTACTTTACATTTAGTACATTAATTGCTGAGCAAACTCTCTTTGCATCTGCCACTTTGTCTCAACTAAGGATATATATTCATATAAGTGCTTACTTGCTTAGCAGCCAGCTAATTGCTGAATGAGCAAACAGTGTGTTAGTCTACGTTGTCTCAACTATATGGCAAAATACTTCTAGAAAATTGCTAACTTATTTTTTTGGTAATCTGTCAATTATTGCTAAGCAAGCAAGCAAATGCCTATGTGAAATCAAAGGAAAATACATAAAATCGCAAGAAAATGCATTTTTTTAAGCTAGAAAGTACGGCCACGGCCAGTGGTATTCCTTTTCCTAGTTCAATGCCTGTACTTTGTATTCACCATGACGAACAACTGTTCCTAGACCAGCACGTACCAATCATAACCATAACGACCTCTCTTTTGTTAACCCCGCTTCAGTCCAAGCCTATCTTGATTAAATCTTACAGAAACAAGAAACGTTACGGTTTTTCCTTTTGCACTTGATAAGACACAAGTGGGCTTACTCGTATTGCGAGTTGCCTGAAGTTAAATGTAAAGAGCAGATGAAAATTGGAGAAGAAGCATTCATATTGTATCAGTGTCTGAAAGGACATTGAACCTCTAATGATATGTACAGTACATACATACAGGTCGTAACAAAAAGCCCCCGCCTATTTGATATAGCAAACCATAATCGTCCTATGTCAATATTTAGATCTCATCATTTTGGGTGGAAGGGTTGAAATCACGTAGCAGGTCATAAATTCAAGTTCTGGTTCAAATTTGGTAAGAAAATCCAAATTACCACCAAAATATCATTACTGTGAGCGAAAAAGATAAGGCAAGAAAACACCGCAAAATAAAACAAAACGCAAAATGTATTCAGATTAAATACATAGACTCAAAGCTATCAGAAATAGAAAACACGTAATGAAGAGGGGCTGTTAACACACTACGTTACGGCAATAAAAACGGGACTAAAGATTAATTCTTGAGATTTGATTACTCAACTCTGTCTATACTTGCTATCAAGTGATGTTAATCACAGGCATACATTATAAATACATGTAAAGTTTAAGATGCATTTCGCTTCTGTTCACTCACTTTTGCCCCATTCTTCAAATACCACAGTAGTTATAAACACATATTAACAAAACCCATACCCGCGGCGTGTATTAGAAAAGAGTTTGCAAATTGGTCTAACATTCTACCCAGTGCTTCTATCGACCAAAAAACACCTGCCTCCACCAACTGCGACTGTGCATGACATTTCCAAAGGAAAAAAGTTCAGCAGATCTGGTATTTAAAAAAGGCGTATTCCGTTACATCACGTGGCACGACGCGCAAACAATCCGTGCGCCTGCTCAAGCGTTTGACGCCTACACGCGACCCCCAGGTCTACATATACTACAAAGGGTACGCTCGACACCTTGTTACAACATCATCGTACCTTCGGTTGTGCAGGTGTACCAAGGAGAAGACCAGGCTATCCACCTCTAAGTTACTTTCGCCAGTTCTTCAGCCACAAACAAACATGGCAGCAACGCGAGTGGTTCTGATGTTGGGGCTTATGGCAGCCGTGCTGGTATCAGTCGCCTTAGCGTACACTCCAACGAGATTGGTGAGAACCTGTTCGTTTTTACTGTTACAATCATAGCAACCCCGTTTCTTATTGATTGCATGATATACCGCCCATTTGGTCAAATGCATGCTGTTTAAATTTTGCATGGGCACTTGCTTTGTTTGTTTCAACTAATTGCCGATAAAATTGATTTTGTACACTTGTCAAGCTATTTCTGATTTTTGTTCTAATGACCTTTTCGACGACTTTCCATTTTTACGCGAAAACATTTTTGGATCATTATTGTGATTATTACGTCTTTTCATTATTTTGGGTGTCTAAAAACTTTCATGAATGCTATCCATATATATGTAACGGATTATGTATGTGTGTGTGTGTTTCTATTTGTTCCACTAATTATATGGAACAAGGACATCAATTGTATTTATAGCCCTTTACAGTCAAAGAAGAAATATTACCGGTCGGAAACGACCTTGTTTTATTGCCTTTATCAAATGGCCCTAGAGATTTATTAAGCAAGGATGTCTTTGTAGGTCAGGTAGTTAGAACAACGACATAAGCCCTGCTAGTTAGAAGCCTTGTCTGGAGTTCTAAGTTCAAATATTACAGAGGATTGCTTGGTTCTGTCGTCTCAATGGTTCTCACTGTAGAATCAAAAGTTAAAACCACACTAATGGGGAGAAAACACTTCTAAAGACGGCTGCTTACCAAAATAGATTTACCGTGTATGTCCCTTTGTGTCCTCCAGTATTGAAGCAAAGCAATATGCACACATAAAACCATCACGAGTAAAAAATAAATGAAGAACCACTACCAGTTTGGAACGACTGTTGTTTTATTTAAAAATTTGAAAAATACGTTATGAAATTGGAATCCATTGTTTCATCTAACGCAATTTTCGCTGGAATGGGTTGAACTTTGTAGGTCAGGTAGCTAGAAAAACTACATAAGCCCTGTTTGTTACGAGTCTCGTCTGGAGTCCTAGCTTCAAAAAGCTCCTGGGGGTCCCTTGGTTTGTCGTCTCAATTCTTATCACAGCAAGTCAAACCTTCCTAAAGACGGGTGCTTATCCAAAAGCTAAAAAACACCCTGAATTCTACCCGTTAATGTCTTTTTGTGTCCTCTTACTTCTTCGATATAGCAGTTATTATATTTACACAATACAACTCTTACAAGAAAAAAAGAAGAACCACTACCAGTATGGAACGATTGTTTTATTTGAAAATTGAGAAAAAATACGTTATGAAATTGGAATCCTTTGTTTCATTAAACGTAACTGTCGCTTAGATTTGTTGAACAGGGATGTCTTTGTAGGTCAAATAGTTAGAATAAGCCTTGCTAGTTAGGAATCTCGTCTGGAGTCCTAGGCTCAAAATGCCCCTGGGGATTTCTTGGTGTTATCGTCTCAATTCTTCTGACAGCAGAATCAAAAGTTAAACCACAGACGTAGGGAGAACTCATTTTCTAAAGACGTTCACCCCCCCTAAAGGCTTTACTTTTCCTTGGTGATGAAAGGTAAGGCATATGTAGAAGAATTAAAAGATATAGTGACACATTTATGAAATCAAAAGATATAGTGACACGTATGCAATTGGTCTTCAGATGTATAACTGAAGAATAAATTATTGTATAAGTTATCCCTTACGGTGTATCATATGCATCAAACGTCGCTAAAGCAGACAGTTTCATCAAATTGTGATTGCAGATCCTAGTTTTGCCTGGCCATGGCTTTATCGAAGTTAGTTTTCCATATAGCCTTTTGTCACTCATCAATCAAAGAGAGCAATTTTGACCATAAAGCCCCATACCCAATCGATAGCCAGTTGGAGTTAGACTAATCTATCAGACAATGGCTATTATTAATTATTTCAAGTCTGTGGAAGATCTAGAGTTTTAAAGATATAATTGTCGTCAGCACATAAATTACATAATCTGCAGCCAGTCTTAATTGTCTTAAGATGGTCATGTCATGTAAGACATGCATGTCTACATGTAATAGAAACGCCAATATATCGGAAGTGCACGAAATAAGATTTTAACCGAGTTATCCTGATATATTACATTATCCGTAAATGGTAAATGGTATCTTTAACCAAATTACTGATTTGTAGGAGGCATCAGAAGAACAACGATCTACTTAATTTCATTTTAATCTGCGGCAAGGGATTTCATAGATTCAACATTTTCCTGGAAAATTGTCCGCATAATTTTTTATTGCATGTTGAAAATCATTCTTTCTCTCACTCACTCACTCCCTCCTTCTCTCTCTTTCTCTCTCTCTCTCTCTCTCTCTCTCTCTGACACGTAGATTAGAATATGACATTAAACATGGTTCAATTCAGGACGCGTCGACGGCATTTCTGAGAACAGGCTTCAACCAGTGCAAACACGATATACCTGACGGATATTAGTTTTCTATATTTTGCCTAATGTAAATATCACCATGTGTTAAGCAAAGAAACTGAAGGACAAGAACGAACACGGCACGAATACCTGGAAACGACAGTGCTAATGCACAACACAGTTGCCATTTATAGTTGTCGGAGTTCGGGAGGTCCATACCTTTAACATCTTCAAATGTTCTTGTCACACGGCATTCCACGTTTGCTTTCTGTGAAATTTGAATTCCTTCTACAGGTAAGCAGTCGAGTTTGCGACTTGGTCAAATGTAACTTAATTCCTAGGAGAATGCAATTTAATTTCATTCTGGTGCCGCCATTGATCGTAAATCCTAATAACATAAATTGCATTATATGACCCATAATTTAATGCATAGTATCAAGAATGATACCCAGTCAAAAGGTTTACTGCTTATGACATCTTCTTCCCCTTCAATGCTGAAGGCATAAGTTTAAATACTTGATACAATCAAGAGACAATTGCATGTTGTTCTCAAATCATATCAATGGAGTTGTCACGACAAAGCGTAGGTGGTACTTTACGTCAACTAATGTAAATACATGAGCTGTTGAATCTATGGTACAATCTAATTGGATCAAAGTCCTTGGCCTATAGCCTGTGTCACACAAAGCCGACCACAGCCTACCTTCACCAAACTGGGGTTGGAAGTTAATTGTGAGCAAGGTCAACGTGGTTGGGAGTTGGTCGGCAAGGTATATCACAGTGTCGGCCTTAATTTGGTTGTGAAGTGGTCGGGTGCAAAGTCGTAGAAATGCCATTATCGTGAGACAGGGGCTGCAAGGACCTTTAACGTTAACCGTAGCGAAGACAATAGGATCACTTCATTTTATACAAAGCTTTCAAATATGCCAGTTCAAAAAAGGTCCTGTTTTTTTTATATTTCCTAACATCTAACTACATATCACATTGCTAGCTGTTGTTGAGGAAACAAATGAAAAATGTTCCAACTTTGAACCACATTTGAGTGGGCGAAAACGTACCCCATGCCGGCACAAATATCAATTTACCTAATGTAACATGTGAAACCTTCTGCGTATTTACTGACATCATTTACGGTCTCATTGATGTATTACTCCGCGAGTGGACACCCTAAAATAGATCCGAGCCAAAAAATAAACGGCTGCATGGACGCATGTTTTTAGCGGTGAGAAATTCCCTTTTAGCCAGCGGAACTGATCTCAAAAGTTAGATTGGTGAAAGCTTGTTTGTAACTGAAGATATTAGCAGGTAAAGTTTTGCAGCCGCGCGCTAGGTCGGAGGTACACAGCCTTGGGTTCTGAGTGGTGCGGTTGTACACTCAAAGCGAAAAAAAGTGCATTTTGTGGGGATTGACTAATCGTCGTTTGTAATTGCTATAAAAAAAGTTCCTATGCATAGTTAACGTTGACAATTTTTTCCCACGATATAGGGTAAATGTGCTCAACATAGAATGAAAAATCTGCTAAAATTTTACGTAGCGTCATTATGAACGCGCCCATGAAAAATACGAATTATAACATACAAGTCTATGGAAAGAAGAAACTCATCAATGAGACCTTACAAAGTAGCAACAAAGCTAAACTTTACACATAAACAAATAAAAAAGTGACCAAAACAGTTCTAACTTCGAACCACATTTGAGTGGGCGCAAAAGTACCTCTTGGCGACAAAAATATCAATTTACCTAATGTAACATGTGGCATCTTCTGCGTATGCATTGGCATCATTTACAAAGTACCGACAAAGCTAAACTTTACACAGAGAGGAATCGTGAAAGGGTTTGCGTTGGCGAGGCATTTGGTAATATTTGAGAAACATTTGCGTGGTCGTCTTCTCACAGCCGATATCCTTGAATCTAATCCTTTCATCCTTTTTTCCCGGAGGACAGATATTACGGTTTAACAAGTCCCTATCCCTCCCTCGTTATTCGTTCTCTTCCATCCCTCGTGTGTAAATACCATCACGACACTTTTGTTAAGATAAACGTTTTTACGTTCAACTTTGTCCTTTACCTACTGTCCTGATTGTTTTTCTAGCCGAGTAAGCCTTATTGGGTTTCAAGTGCTGAGATTTTACATCGTAGAGTTTATCCGCACGAATGTCAAAGTGAAGACCACCGGATTCACCGGCAATGATGGTCGTATCAGACACATTGAAGAATATAGAAAGCTGCAGGTTCGAATTCAGGAAAATGAACGACCAATCAACTGCCAGACCACATGCTGACCGGTTACCTTCGGCCTTTCAGTGTGTCTCTGTGTGTACCAATTTGACGGTTGTAGGTCTCAGTGGATGGCACATGCATAAGGTAGAAGCTTGGTAGGTCCTCGTTATCGGCGTAACTGTGCATGTGCCATATGGTACCAGAGTAACGACAATGACCTACCTCCCATTTCATAAAGCTTACCAACAGGGCGTTCTACAAAAATGAGAAAACAAATGAGATAGTTTGCCCATGAGCCTTTATCTATTTATTTTCTTTCAACGTATTTCACAGGCAAACCTGATTGTTATGTATCACGGTTGACAAAATATCATTTTTTGCTTTTACTGGACATCAAGGATAAAAGTTGCATAACATTGGCAAAGATGGCCGCGAAACTATCATAATTCAAAGCAAAAAGTCTTCTTACATAACGGTTTGCGTGATGGGGATATGGATGGAAAGTCAAGTATGTCGTCATGTTACAAAGCCAAAACATAACTTACATGCATTATAGATTTTTTACTGTATTGTCAGCATGATTTGCACATTTCATCTTGTCACAAAACTTTTCATTTCATTTTCACAGTTTGATTTTACTGTCTGTTTTGTTTGTTTGTTTGTTTGTTTTCTGGTCTCCCTGGACACTTGCAATACATTTCTATACGTACAATTGAAGGATACACATATACGAGGGGCATTCAATAAGTAATGTCCCTGACCCATTTCCTATAGCAGGAGATTAATTAAACTTGGCACAGTTATTAGTCTTTCTCTACATAGAAACCACCCAGAGTTATGCATTTCTCCCATCATTTGATGTAGCTCTGGACACCGTTCTTGTAGGACATCCCAGGTTGGTCCTCCGACAGGTGCCTCATCAATGGCAGAAGAGGGACGACCAGGTCTGGGAGCTGTTTCCACAGACTTCCGGCCTTGTTTGAATTCAGGATGCCAGCGTTTTACAAGGTCATATGATGGGGCATCATCACCATAAGTTTCTTTCATTTCATCAAAAGTCTCCTTTGGTGTGCGTCCTTTCAAATACAAAAACCGGATCACTGCGCGACACTCAACTGGCTTCATTTCACACCTGGTCCATTTCACACCTAACTCAGTTCAAACACCAGTAAATCAGAAACCACAATTAGTTCAGAGCTCTTTTTTAAAACATAAATTATAGAGATATGAATCATTACACATGCAAAATTTACATTTAGATCAGACAACTGGAAGTGGGTCAGAGTTATTACTTATTGAACGCCCCTCGTAATAATACTACTTCTGTCCGCTCGTAAAGGCTGTCAAGAAACTTCTTGAGCAAATATTCCACACTCATAACCACCATATTGTGTGTTTTACATGAATGTACAGGACCACATTGATGAGCCAAACAACGATGATGACTCCTTGGAAGAGAGCATGGAGAAACTGGAGGCCCGTTTGGCCCTACGGAAAAGGTGGGACAATCGGCTATCGCCACAATCCTACAGCAATACATCAGTATATGATACAGGTTGTACGATACTGATCTTAAAATGAAAGCAACGATAATAATTACTACAGTTCTACTTGGTTTGAAGGTAACATCATGACGCTTCGACTTTTTTTTCAAAATGAAATGAGATGCGTATTTAAATATATATATTATATATATATGCTAAATTATGGTAAATAGAATATATGGAATTTTACTTTCCTTCAATCTTGCTAATGTCTTACTCATTATCTTTAATCGGAGAAATTCAGCATGTC
Source organism: Branchiostoma floridae x Branchiostoma belcheri (assembly GCA_019207045.1). Classification (NCBI taxonomy): domain Eukaryota; kingdom Metazoa; phylum Chordata; class Leptocardii; order Amphioxiformes; family Branchiostomatidae; genus Branchiostoma; species Branchiostoma floridae x Branchiostoma belcheri. The sequence continues at coordinate 11,982,578 of CM033041.1, forward strand.
TCCAGTACGGAATGTTAATTATATAAGCACCCTACGTCACACTACAATTGGTATTATCAAGTTGTACCCAAATAGAGACATACTCTTCAAGTAGCGCCCGTGTAGGGTGGGGATTTTTTTCCAATTCTCTCGGGCAAGTAGCCCTTATTGGGCATCAAGCTTAAGAGGCCAGGCTAGTGGATTGGGGCTCATAGAAGCTGTATCTAGTCAGGCTGCTCTGCATATAGTCGGTAACAATTGACTTTGGAAAGAATTTCAAAGACGAAAATGGGAACCACTCTTTGAAGACGTTACGCATCTAGAAGATGAAAGGGCGAAAGACCCGAAACGTGTTGTGATGAAAGTGATAATGGTACAATAGGTAGTGGACCATTTTTCCGTGTCAAATGGACAAATGATGAACGTGGCATACGTGCGATATGTGAAGGTCAATAGCTAGTTCCGTTATATATGACGCATGTTTTTGCTTTTTAAAACGCCAATGAAACGTACCTGTTGACGGTGGCCAATGCGTTTGCAAATTGTCGACATGATCGTTAGCACTGAACAAATAGCTTTTAAAACGTCAACGTCATGCAGTTAAGTGCTTTTCCGAGAAGCATCAGCTAGCTTTAGGAAGACGCTGTGTACGTTTGAAGAGTCATTTACTATGTGTTATCTTTTTGCTGCAGTTTGGTGGAAGTTTTGCGAGAGGTACTAGGAGAAGGACGTGACACCAATAGCGTGGATAGCAAACGTTATGAACGTGTCAAGGTTTGTCGATTATACATATTTATCTTTTTGTATAAACCCTTAGGCAAAAGTTTGAATTGTTTGAACTTTTTTCCTAGAACTACTGTAAATGCATTTAAGTTCGCGGAGATTTAATTTCGCAGTAGCGGAAAAAAGGGGATTTTCGCGGTGGTTTTAAGTTCGCGGTAGCACAACGCACTGTAGTCTTTTACTGCCATGGAAAATGTTAATGGTGGTTTCTAAGTTCTCGGTGAAGCGGCCACCGCAAAAAGCACGAACATTAAATCACCGCGAAAGTTGCTACATTTACAGTATTCTCGAGTGGAATGCTCTGCCTAGCACGGTTGCAATTGGTCCTTCCGTTGAATCATCCGTGCCAGGCAGGAGACCTGCCCGCCCTAACCCGGGACCTCAACCTCTCCCGTTACCCCTTGTCGGGCTATTTGGGGATAACCGCTATGTAGATGTAGATGATGTAGATGTTTCTAAAAAAACAATACACTGATTATTGAAAATACTTCTGATTTGACGGATTAGTTGATGAACTAGAACAGACAACTGCCGTCTGAGTTTCTTAATCACTTTATGCGTAAAATATAGGGCACATGTATCTACATAGGCTGACTAAATTTGAAATTGACTAAACATTCATTTTGATCTAAATTTACATTGGCTGATACAATTCATTAAACTAACCACGGTTATGACGAATGGCTTCAACAAATGTATATTGATCAAAAACTTTATTTTAGTTGAATCTGTTCTCTTTAGACGTTCTGTATGCCACTTTCATCAGTGCAAAGTAAACTCGTACTATCGGGCATTCCCAAATATCTTTAAAGGATAGATTAAGGCGTATCTGAGAATGTTGAATTGATGTAGCAGCCTGACAAAAAGATATACATGTATGAAGAACTATCTTTTACATCAGACTCTCGTTTGCCACACAAAGGCCAAATAAGTTGACCAATTACTGGGGAACTATACGGTGCCTGACCTAAGGATCTTCAACAGTTTGCAAAGAACAAGCTTGGACTGATAACTTCACCATATTCCTGATAACTTCACCAATAATTAGCTCTTGGCAAAGAAACCTGAATATATACGTCATAATCTTTTCAGCTGACATTACAATCGATAACTCTTAGACCAGAAAGCAGTTGCCATAAAATATCGTCTATGAATAAAGTTAGTCAGAATCCACTTCAGTGGATGGAGTGCTATGTATGCGATGAGGATTGACTAGGGAACCGAAGAACAGCACTTGATTGTTATAATCAAATAAAACCTTCACAACAGCTAAACTAAAACAACAGGAGCTAATTGACTCATTTGCATTACCTGTGTCTTAGCCTTGCTATCCTTTGAAATCCAAATTGTCTTCAGCTTGACTTTGGCTTAGCTTTGTTTTCTTTGGAATCCAAATTGTCTTCAGTCTGAATTGTCTTACAACCTTTCCTATTGGACATCTGAAATTGTCTTCATTCATAGTTAGAGTATAAAAGACCTGTTTCTTCCAGATCTCTTCAGTGTCACTGACGAAGGATAGTGGATTCTATCCGAAACGTCTGACCGTTTCAAAACCATATCCAGTTGCTTGAGTAGCTATTTTTGGCGTATATTATTACCTGGATGTCTAACCTACATCGACGTAAGTAAAACCTTCCACCACGAAATGACACCTACTTTGTGAACTAAACCCTACCCCCAGTGTCTTTGATACCCCGATGTTTCCGTGTTTTCAGGAAACCAATTTCCTCAACATCTAAGCAGCAGCCTAACTAAACATTAACGTAATTGTTTTAGATCATGTCGCTTCAAGACACGTTGATGTGTGTTTTGTGAGGCTTTAAGTTGTAGACGGGGTGTTTAGCTTCAAAATATGTTTGTTCCGAGATAAAAAGATAGAAGACAATGTACTATAAATTATATTTATAGGGATATGTTATCAAATTAGATTGGAATGATTGAATCAATTGAAATCTGATTACATTACAACAAAGCGCGTTTCCCACGTAGGCTAGGCTAGGGTGATACAATTTCTTCCAAATTTGTCTTAACTTTTCTGTATGATGACAGGCGAAATGTATACTTGCCAAAAGTTGTTTATTTTTCTTGGTTTGTATCTTAGAATGCAATAATCTATAATTTCACTGCAATACTTAAAGACTTCTTTGGAGAAAGGCAAGGACGACGTTTTACTACCCTCAAGTTAGTAACGTATTTTAACAATGTCATACAAGGAGCAAAATAAACTTAGCATTGATGATACCAAAGATGATATGGAAAAGTAACACAAAATAGTACACCTAGTACACAACATTTTATAGCCTTTATTAATGGAGAAATATGAGTTCCATATTTTGCTTCACGTGTACGTAAACCAAACAGAGAGCCGGAAGCTCTTTGCGTTTTCAATTAAGCTTATAAATTAAGTTATTAATAGTACAAGGGTTTGACATTTCATGCAGTGATGAATAATGACAGTTCTGGATCCACATCCCGTGGCTAATTCACTTTAGTGCTTTATTTATATCAGGCTGTTTATGCACTTCTGTACAGTATGCTGTGGGGTGTCAGTCTGGCGCAACGGCTAGAGCGTTGGAATCAGAATCAGTAGGTCCCGAGTTCGATACTCGCCATGCACCTGCCCCCATGACGGTGGAGTGACGCCCACTGAGCCTCACGGCTAATCTGTCTAAAGGTGCCAAAAACACCTACGGATTCGGTGCTGCCAGTGTGTCAACATTTGCACACTTGCCACGAAGACATAAGAATTTTCTTTTACGCAACCAGTTTTTCTCATCTGCTGACGTTTCAGAGCTTCTAACTGGAGTTCTGCTTCTCGCCGCTATATGTAGCCGATGTGGCGCTTTTACGGCGAGAACACTATCCCAAACGTGACTCACCTTGTACCCCCCCTTCGTCCCGGTTCATCACTGGGGTGGACTTCCTTATCCAGACTGCTTCTTTAATCCAACGGATTCGTCTGTTGTCTTCTCGATCTATAACGTCAGCCGGTGAGAAAAACTGGTTGTGTAAAAGAAAATTCTTATGTCCTATGATCAACCAACCTGATGAAATAATTTTCGGCGTCAATTTTCTTTTTGTACAGTACGCTGGCTGGAGACCAACAGAGATGCTCTACACACAGGGAAAGTGGGCGGCTTGAGGGTCTACACGTCAACATGATGGGACCCCCTACTGATGACGTCAGCTTTCTGATCTGACATAGACAACCTCTTCTCATGCTATATGCTTATCATTATGTAGATCGTGACAGTAGTAGAGTTTACTGCAATTTTAGCTAACAGTTATCAAACAACGGCTTTATATGTAGAAACTTTACCTTAGGATGATTGATGCATCATAATGTCATAGTACTCCTTAGTGTGATTTTTCTCCTTGAGGAGCCCTACGTTGATGAACGTTTGTCAAATTCAAATTGAATATCTTTTTGTAGAAAGAAAATGAATTTCTTTTTCTCTTAAACGGCATCGAGCTAAGGCCATGTTTATTTGCTCATGTGGATGACATCCCCTGGTAAACCCCAAACTGATGCGAACGTGCGAATAAAATGGCCAAAGTTGCCCTTAATATGAAATCTGGTCAAGTGGTCAGAACACACAGAATATGGTATACCGAACAATAGATTCTTCATTTCATATGTTTCAAAACTTCTTCTTTGATCTGGAATTGACATTCTATGGCATTTGTACACGTTTTCCGATATTTTTTAAACATGCGGATAGATATCTGCTCATTTTGCAGCTTCTTTGAACGATCTAAAGCATAATTGATTTTTTAAAAAATGATACGCGCTCTGATATCATCCATATAAACAAATCGAAATGGCCTAAACCTTATACCTGCAAGATATCAACCAGCCCAGTATTCGGACCAGTGTTAAATTGCACGTTATTTCTCCTGCTAAGCATTCCTCTTAGGTACATTAGATTACAGTGAACACATTGTAGGATGCTACAGGAAAATTGGCCTTTATTCATATAGACGACTATTAAGAGGTGAACTTCCTTATTTACCTACACTGAAAATTCTAAACTCTATGTGCAAGTCTGGTTTACTGTAATTTCATTTAGCAGTTTTATCAATATTTCCTTTACACGAATGTATAAAAATGAATGTTAGTAGGCCACTCTTAATATTCAATAACCAAGGCGAAATGCTATCTCGTAATGTATACTTTTACCTCAACCTAGGCAACTGTATGTAGTGAATTAGAATAAAGCGCAACTGAAAATGAAACCACTTTGATACCATTGTTGAGTGTTTACGGTTTACTTCGTGACGATACCTTTATATAATTACTGGTGAATTAGTAGTTTGCCTTAAGCTGACTCAAGTAACCTTATGCCTGCAAGATCTAAGTCTTACAAACCTTTAAAGATTATGATAGCAACAAAGTTGTAAATCAAACAAAAAGGTCCACTGTAGCGCTGTGCTTCATTCTCCCCATTGAAATGATTTGATGAAAGACTCAGGGAGTAGACCGAAACTTCTGAGGCGCCGTAATCAGGCACGTGTAACAGCCAGAGCTCTGGCGCTGTGTCAATCAAAATGTGCACGTGGAAAAGAGCTCGTAGTGTCGTGTGCAACCATGCATAATTGATATAATAAAAATATCCACTCGATTGCCGACAAGGAAAAAGCCGCCCTGTTCAAATCAACGCTATTATTGTTATCTTAGTTTTTGGTCTTTAACTACACTGAAACACCTTGGACTGGAAGTCAAGCTTCTTGAAAATGAAATTTTTGCAGTGCCAATTTCTTCTATAACCATGTTAGGTGTGAGTGGTAAGTGTGGTTACTAGTTGATTGCCAACAACGCATAGCCGTATTTAGCCGTTTGATCCCTCAATTATTTTGCATATTATAACCATACCAATCAGATCAATTACTATTACACGCATCATTTGATGAGCGCCCTCCCTGTTCCCCAAATGGCGAGAGATTATTGCTGATGGGATCTTGAGATATTATCTTAATCTCTTCGTTTAAAAAATGCCCACAGGAGACCAAAGCTGATCACATAATGGACAACGAATACATAATATCAACTGAACATATTATTCTTCTGTACATAACCCTAGCGTGGTCTTCTGCAGACGTTTCTACGTCATTTTTATCAGGGTATAATCATTATGGACTGATGAAAACGACAGACAAGTTTCGGAAACGTCTGAAGGAGGATAAAAGATGGTTATGCGCACAAAAATAATATGCTTAATTCCCATCAAATTGTATTTTAAATCTAGACAGAAATCATTTCGAAAATACCTGCTATTCTGCTTATTTGGATGTAAAAACATAGCCTCCAATGCAGTCTTCGAAGGGGGCTGTTTTTCATTTTTGGGGGAGTGGTGGGGGGTGCGTTGGTTCGCAATTTTCAACGTTGTGCCGGGAAAAGGGACTTTGCCGAGGAAGGGAGTTTGCAGTGGACTCCCTTCCACAGTAAACTTCCTAGTTAACGTTACTGTGACCGATCTTTGCTCATTCGATCAGCATAACATTATCTTACTAGTATGGATAACGACAAAGGTTGTACTGCAACAATAAACAGAGTTACGAAAATAACGAAGACGATGTTGTTTGAATACGTGACGTACTATTAACGTCATATGCAGACATCCATCAGTACGTTGACACGAAGCTTGTTTATATGAGACATCCATCAATTAATTTGACACAGGAGAAGTCTCCGGAAATTAACTCACAGATCTTCACAGCTGAGACCATGCTTATACTAATGGATGATTAATGGTAACATTTAATATCTTTGGTCACTTTCACGATATTTTAATATCCCCCGCCTTTTCTTACACGTTTGGGTACGAATTGCCAAACCGCTTACGACCGGCATCCCACGTAGGCTGCTTCGGGAAAAGACTGTCACGACCGTTTTTCCGCTGTTTAAAAAATCGTTACAGAAGGAAATTGAATCGTCTGGGTATAAGGGCGCCAGCCAACCAACCCACAGTGGCGTGGAAAACACGTTAACATTGTTATAGTGTCTCCTAACATGTGGTTTCTGTCGCTACCGCTCGCTTTAATGATAAGATTATACATACCATACATTCATTGCATTTCCCATGGCCTTTAAATGCCAAGTTCAAGGAAGGTAACCACAAATTTAAACTACAATTTGTTTGCAACAAATTTGGCCTGAAGTTGATGATAACGTGTTCTATGGGATGATTATATAACTGTAAGCAAGTAAAATCATTTGTCATTATCACCGTGTCCAGAGTCTCTTAATACAAAAATCGATGTGCCTAATGATATTCTTTTACGTTGTTAATCATCATTATGATCATTATTATTTGTGTCAGTGATCATAGCAACGGAACAAATGTCTTGATTTCCGTGTGACTAGGGCATGTATAGTTTGTAGGCTGCTGCAATCGATAGTGTAGCTAATCAGAAGCATGAAAGTTCATATATGTTGGTATATGGCATTAGGGAGAAACTAAAAGTTAACTGACCAACACTGCAAATAAGTTGGGACTTACGCCAAATTTTCAGCTGACTTCGTCAGATTTGTTCACGGAATGGACCCGTCTACTGTAGCTTTTGGAACGTGTCGCTGTAGACACGTGACTGCAGCAGAGGGTCGTAAATGGCAGATAAACTATGTCACCCGTCTGAAAATTTGGGGTAAGTCTTAACTTATTTGTAGTATTGCCAGTTGAATTTTAGTTTATACATAATGATAATGTAGCTATATTAAAAACCAGACTGTATTTTAGCAATAAGGCACATGGATGGCAGATATTGATACAGGCACTGAAGATAATCGTTACGGCCTGGGGTTAATGGTGCGGATCAGCGTGATTTGATTGGTCCAGGAAATTGACCTGTTCAAGCGATGAATGATGCCTCGTGAGTGGGCTTATTCTTCAACTAAGGCCATGTTGATTTGATCATAAGGATGACATCCTCTGGGAACCCAAAACTAATGCGAGCGTGTGGATAAAAAGGTTGACCCCAAAAGTTGCCTTCATCATGAAATCTAAGTGACCAGGAAGGTTGAACAGGTGACTGAACACACAGAATATGGAATACCGAACAAGAGACTCTTCATCTTTGACCTTGGAATATTCTACGACACAGTTTTCCGATATTTGCTTTTGCAAGCCCCGGCATATATTTGCTTATTTTGAAGCTGCTTTGTACAATTTACAGAGTGGTCAAATTTCTTTTCTTTTTGGAAACGGCCGAAAATTGTTGCGCGCCTGGATGTCATCCATATAATCAAATCATCATGGCCTAACCAGCATTTTTCACACGGTAGTCGTTGCTCAGTAAGACATCTGGAGCCAGTTAGTACATGTTTAAAACTTGTATTCAGACCAGTTTAGTGGCGAAAAGATTAAACACAGATATGCGTGCAGTCATTTTTATCTGATGTAAATATCTATATCTATGGGAAGAAACGACATTTTTGTCGTATTTTGCAAAAGCTTAAGTGAAAGTGAAACGCGTGACCTATTTTCATTATCTACGTAGGTGGCGTGCATAAAAAGATAGCAATCACGAAATGGGATTCTTTACTCTTCAGGAAACCTTGTGGGCGTGCCATCGTGGGTGTGACACATTACACTCAAGGCAATGGGGTGCCGATTTCACGTTATTCTATGATAGGGCGTTACTTGGTATGTTTTCTTGTTTCACAAAAAAACAACCCATACTTGGTTACCTTAATCATTGAATTACGTTCTCGACGTCTCGCTATGTTTGTCTTTGACGCAAGATATTCCAAACCAGATTTCCTGTTAATGTATCAATGTACAGAACGATTGGAACACCATTGGACTCTGAGGTTATATACTAGTATCTATAACAAATTCGGTTTTTCTTTCGAACCACGCACCATTTGTCATTGAAGTAGGCTATTTTAGTTCAGAGCTAATTTGCCGTCATTAAAAAATCAATTATCAGTATCAATTTCCAGCATGAATTTCCAGAAGGATATTTTCAAAGTTGATCATACCTTATCTTAACTTGTTTTTTATGAATAATGAAATTAAGTATAGTGGGCTGAATATTGGACCATTTTAACACCATTTAGACGTCAATTGTCAATCAAAATAGCATCATACAAGACGGGTATGCATCGATAATATCATCTATTTTGTAGAAGCATAAGGTACATATAAACCATGCAAGTTCACAAATACTATTGTGTAGTTATGTTTTCAATCTGTCTATCTGCCTGGAAAAAAATGTTGTTTCCTGTTTTGCCACCTACCATAGAAAAATCTGCCAACTTTAGACTTTTTGGGGGGTGGGCAGTGGAGTCACATAGCTTCCAGTTTGAATTTGTATTCATCCTGCTATTAAAGTAAAACACTGCTTGTCCTATCTAATGAAGGATAAATGTATCTATTATGCACAACATTCAATATTGAAAGACACTTAAAGGCATCATGCATTTTAGATTACTTTGTTTGGGACAGCCTAAAGAAATACAAGAAAAAAAAAGATAATCCCTACCTACCGACTCTAATTGTTTCTGGACTGAAACAGGAAACACAAACATTTTTCCCTAGTCCTAACTTGTACCAGCAATAAAAAAGGACCTAAATAACTTTGACATTAAAAAAAGCAATCAAAAGCTATGAAGGAGTGAATAATTTGGTTGATAACCAACCATATTACTTTAGTGCAGACTCCCGGGCACATTTGACCCATCCTGGGGTCGAGTTTAAGAATGATGAAACCCTGACGTTTTTTATCATCATCTAAACTATGCTTACGTTATCGTGTCAACTGATCTGCCATTTTAAATCAAAGGTAGGTAATTTCCACTAATACGTTGTCATGTTGACTTATGACGCCTGGGATTATGATCCAAAGCTTCTAGAATCACTTTAAGCGGTTGAATGTATTAAACGAGTTACAAATGTGGCGGAATACATTATACAATCTATTACGTGAAATGGATGATGTGTGCGGGCAAAAAACATTCCTGAGCCAACACAGTAACGAAACAATTGTCCACGTATGACCAACAAGAATCACTGGACCTCTCTCAATTGTATGCATACGCAAAAAAATAATGATTTACGTGGACTAACGGATCATTTCACAGTATAATAGCTATACGAAGTGTCTGGTTCAGGTCGGAACCTACAATTGCCACTGTAAAGGCACGTTAAGGATGCATCCAAATGACTCTAACGTAAGCAGCTTAACTGTAATGGAGTATTCGTGTCCTGGAGCATTATTTTGCATTAACTCTTAAGCGGCAATTCCTTGAATTTGGCAACGAGGGTCTTTGGTACTTGCGCTTTGGGGGTTGATGTTAAGTAAAAAAGACGAGGATACGGCGTTAAAGAGGGCGCATATTTTACAATGCACCCACACCTTAGACCTAGGAAAAATGTTGGTACTTGCCTTTCCTTTGAAAAAACCTGGGGACCCAAGGATTTGTTCGGGTCTACTGCAAAGGTAACGGATATACAATTTTCAATTTGAGTATAAAAACGTTTAAGAGTCGTTTTACAACAGGTTTTCTGAATTTTTGTCACAATATAAAATGATATTTTATAATGTATATCTGTATTCGGCTAAAATCTAAAGTAAAACAAATGCAGAAAATCCTATCTACCCTATTTTCTTAGTAACGTAATCAGAAACACAAAATTTCATCTTGCAGGCCCTTTGGGTCAGTGACTTAGTAAACATCAAAACTCTTCGTGCACCTGCAGATCACGTGGTTGCTTCCAACCAATCACAAGCGTTTTCTATACACAGTGACTAATAAGGCTCGTCAGCACCTACGTAGGTCTGTCATACGAATAGGGGTGGATCTGAAAAGGAGATTAATTGGAAGGGCAGCCCCCTCCCGTGGTACTGACGCAGTAACACCGGAAGAAGTGTCACGTATATGTATATGAGTCGTTGCCCCCACTCCCCCGCAAGCCTATATTAGAGTCAACAACTGGGTAAGGTTTAGTCAAGACAGGGTACTCCGCACAGTCAAGGTAAGTGAGGCTTTAACTTTTGATAAGGTAGAAGTTTTAAGACAATGGTACTATATTTTGTGTACGTTGATGCTAAAAATAAGAATCGTTTGCATTCGTTTACGAAGGCACTTAAGATTTCTTTACAAACACTTTTTACTCCTTCAAATCAGAGCAATTAAAACGTTTTCAAAACGTTTTTATCGTCGTGCCATTGATGTCAGGTTTTGAGCATGTAGCCCGAGCAAACCCAAAGCAGTTACGAAACAGTTGGGTTAAATTTGTCGTCAGAATCACAGCGTTGATACAATGGGGGTAAGGCCGTCGTACGCGGTTTTGATATTGTAAAATTTTCAAGCTGACTATGAGAGAGACACTGCCGACAATTACCTAAAACAGTAGTTTTTGTTACAGCAAGGTTGAGTTTTGTACGATACATGCACAACTATTCCAAGTATGTCTTTATTTACCATCGTACGACGAACGCACGGCAGATGCAATCGGACCGTTTCGTATCGGTGGTGTATTTCCTTCTGTCTAGTCAAAAACGAAAAATAAGACTAGGTAGACGCGTACGAGAAACTGATATTACGTGTCAATGCGTGGGTTCACAGCTCAAATGAGTGGAACTTTTCATCAGGCATACAAAGCACCAGAGTTTGACGTTAATAGGAAAGTAAACGTTCTATTTTCCTTCTAATCAATGTTTTATCTGTCTCTTCACATTAAAGACAGATAAAATGGCATCAGAGTATCAAATAAGAAATCCAGTTTGTTTATATGATTTTTGCATTCATTCATTCATCCATTCACTCACTCATCCGGGTCGTTCGATGTAATATAACTAGCTGCTGCCGCGCCGCGTGCCTGCGAAGCTGGTGTGTTACGCCGAACGGCGGTTATACCGGCTATACAGATACAGATACACTCACTGATATGTATTAATGATTTCACTCATTCATTCATTCACTCAATCACTCGCGCACTCAAACTAACTCTCACACTCACTCACTCACTCACTCACTCACTCACTCACTCACTCACTCACTCACTCACTCACTCACTCACTCACTCACTCACTCACTCACTCACTCACTCATCCTATCCATCATCATAGATAATAGCCAGGCAGTTAGGACAGCTTTACCCTTAGGGCCTTACGCTTGTCTATTGAAGCGCAACGTTTTGTCTTGTATGATACGTTTGTCTTCCTGTTTTTCAATCTAAACATGATTGAACCCGTACCAACGGAAATTACAGCATAGATTTGGCGGTTTTGAACGTCATTAAGGGAAAGAATCTCATCTCCGGTGCAGATATTTGATTAGCCACCCGCTGGGCACGTGGACCGTTTTTTCATGGCTGAATAACTATGAAATGTACTGAAAGGTTACTTTGATCAATTTATCCCAAGAATTTTTTCCCTTGCAGTGAGAGATCATTTGCCTCAAGCGTAAAAAATGTTTGTAACTATGAGCCAAGCAATATATGACGTCAAAGGTCGATGCGAACGTAATCCAACATTTATTAAATCCCCCAAAAAACATATGCTTAATCTATAAGATATTGCCCCAAATGTAAAGAATGTTGTAATTATCAGCAAAGCAATATGTGACGTCAAAGGTCGATGCGAATGAAATCCAACATTTACTTAATTCCTAAAAAAACATATGCTTAATCTATAAGATATTGCCTCAAATGTAAAGAATGTTTGTAATTATGAGCCAAGCAATATATGAGCGTCAAAGCTCAATGCGAATGAAATCCAACATTTAGTTAATTCCTAAAAAAACATATGCTTAATCTATAAGATATTGCCTCAAATGTAAAGAATGTTGTAATTATCAGCCAAGCAATATATGAGCGTCAAAGCTCGATGCGAATGAAATCCAACATTTAGTTAATTCCTAAAAAAAAACATATGCTTAATCTATAAGATATTGCCTCAAATGTAAAGAATGTTGTAATTATGAACCAAGCACTGTCTGAGCGTCAAAGCTCGATGCGAATGAAATCCAACATTTACTTAATTCCTAAAAAAACATATGCTTGGTCGATACGATATTGTCTCAAATGTAAAGAATGTTGTAATTATGAGCCAAGCAATATATGAGCGTCAAAGCTCGATGCGAATGAAATCCAACATTTACCTAATTCCTAAAAAAAGATATGCTCAATCTATAAGATATTGCTTCAAGTGTACATTATGTTTGTAACTATGAGCCAAGCACTATATGCGCGTCAAAGCTCGATGCGAATGAAATCGAATATATACTTAATTCCTAAAAAACATATGCTTAGTCTCAATAAGCATGGATGTACATGGCGCTGAGACTCCTTTCTTTAGAAATTAGCTTTCTACAATCTCTACAACACAGTACAGGGGTTCTTTCATATACTTTTATAATATAAACCTCGTTGACCGCACATTGTGCCACATTGTGTACCACGCCCGAAATACCCTAATTAAATTACACCATTAGTCTTCATCATTTCGTAGGATCTGTTCAATGTATCCTTACACCGTGCTCTGCCGAGTGACTAATGGTGTAGGGGTAATTAGGCATATGATATACATCTGCTTCCGATAGTAAACCCGCTAACCCTGTGGACTATAGTACTATCAACGACAATGAAGTCAGTGAAGTCAAGCTTGCCTAAGCTTGATGTTTCTAACTCAGGAAGTACAGATGGTGCTACAGTTATCGCTATAGGCTGCTCTTCATTTTCATGATGGTAACATCAGGCCCTACGAACTTGGTCTTTAAAAAAAAAGAAGGAAAGGGCTTATTCTTACGTTTTCTTTTGTCAGCATGGACGAAAAACGTATAAAAAGCGAACAATGTAATGAAAATGCAAACAAATCCGTAGACGCAGTGGAGTAACGAAACGTACGTCCTTTTGAATGCCGCCTCAAAGCAAAGAACGTAGTAATTAATATGAGTAGTAAGCTGCTACGGAGTCAAATTAGCAATATGAAAATCTACTTAACAATGGACATTATGAATCAAGAATATCAATACGCTAACTCACAAAAAGAACCACAATGTGTCTCATGTCTGATTTTACTTCCATGTCTGATTCTATCATCTTACCCAAAACTAGGTTTATGACTAGAACAATTAGCGAATTCAATGGTCTAGACAATATTGGCAGTGAGAAAAACAATACGTGTACTTGTAGTACGAAAGTGCAGACCCAAATCAAACTTTCAGAAATCTTTTTCCCCAAAATTCGAGTACCGACGCGTAAATGCGCGCAACCAATACCCTCGACGCGTCAGGCATTCAAGTTCAACAACACATTTGTCCATGACTCGTTATTGTCTTGCAGATTGTCTCACGTATGTGCTGTGACGTCTCTAGAGTCCCTGATCTTATAGACCTGCGAATCAACCACCAGATTGGCTAAAAGCTTCTGTCCCTGCCCTATCCTTGTGAACAATAAAAAAAACTGGAGTACCGCCCAAACGGTATTTCCCGATTGGTCCATTAGGCTTATAAAGGAGACTCACGGGTCATTTGCGCTTGCAGCAGCTCATAACCGTTCTCTTTGTCATCACCACCACCAGAGCAAACCCACGAAAACCACAGTAGAGAGATGGAGCTAAAGATGGGTTCACCGGTGGCTTTCCTCTTGATGTTCCTGGTTTTCTTCTCTGCGACGAGGTGTCGGTGTTCGGCCAAATCGGTAAGAGAAACTTCATTTTTAATGTGTTTTTCATATCCACAATATGGTACAAAGAAAGCAGACTGTACGCACCTCTCATTATGGGGAAAAGAACATTGTATTCGACATGAAAATGTGTGTTAAGTGTGTCACCACTGCATCTTACCAAGGGCTGTTTAAAAACAACAAGGATGATATCAAGTGTTTTTGAAAAGGTAAGGATCAATTTTGTAAACAATTAGGCTTATTTGTGGGGAAGTTTATTTTACGAGGACAGTTTTTCCATGGGGTAACACGTCGAATACTTGTAGACGCTACGGAAGAACTTCCTTGTAGAGTGGTATCCGGATAAGATATAGAGAAATTGTTATGACAGACGCATATACATCATATAGTCATGCAGAACGGCAACTAGTACTGGAACCAAAAACACCACCATTAGCTTTCAGACCCTTCTGAAATTTCCCGCAGTTTTACGCCCAATTTGTCCTGCTCAAATAGCAGGCGTTTTCCCGCTACTTCTGCATCAAACTGTGCGAATCGTTCCAAAGCGAGAATACCCATTTCTTCTGCGGTGAGCTCAACGAGTTGATTTATACGGAAAAGCCGCCGCGGTAACATGTGGTATGGGCAGCCTTTGTTGAAACTGGATGACAGGCCTTTGGTAATGGGAGGGGGGTCGCGCCCTTTGACAAAGAGGTATTCAGCAAAATGTGAGGCTTCGCAGAAAATCGTTCTATTTCCATTTTGTAGCGATCTGAACAAAACACGCTGCTGGAATAAAAGCAAGGGAAGCACATGAACGTGCACATGTCGAAGGATAATGGTCTGTTGCGAAGGATTTTGCAACACTCTTCTTCAAATTCGTTCGCCATACAGAATTGTTATTGTCTCTGGAAAATATCAAAGACATCATTATAGATTTTTCATGTGCGCGTGACATTCTTTGTCACTTTTCCTGGTATGGTTTCTTAATATTACATCGATAAAAATAAAATACTTCACGACGAATTAATGTAAAAAATAACTTTTACGCTTTAATATTCTGAAAATTTCGCAAAATGTGAGAAAAATTGTTTTACCAATTTGATAGAATGACGGCTACTGCCATATTGTAATGACAGCGTTATTTATATGGCGCCAGTTTAATAATACCCTTGATGACTATTTTTATTACCAGGCCGATATACGGCAGTATTCAATCAAAATTATTATGTGGCCTTAATGTCACCACAATATTAACCAACCCACTAAAATGTGATGTACACGATATAGCCATCACCTTATAAGTGTTCAATCGGATAAGAATATAGGATCACAAGCGCATACAAAGACCAGCCTATATTACTATATAATTTTCTTGTAAAATATGACTGATGGATTGAAGACAAATCTATAAGGCATATTTTTGCGAAACTGGGCACTGGTCATTAAAAATGTGTAACAAATTGATAGATACAAATTAAACTAACATATACTTAATAGAATTAACTTTTCACTTTTTAGTTAGGTCAAGTTGGCCAATTTTCGAGCATTTACAATAAATAGTTTTCGACAATACTCTGTAAATCATACAGAGCAGCTGCAAAATTATGAAGAAAAAAAGAAAAATGGGAAAATAGATACTAATGTTGTAAGTTCGAGTGCCAAGCCCATTCCAAAAGTTAAAGAAGATGTAAAAGAACAAATATCAGTCCATACTCTGTTTAGTCATTTTTCCAGCCTTCCGAAACTTCTTCATATGCACATCAGTTTGAGATTCCTATAGGATGTCCATATATTCAAACCAACATGGACATAGATCTATAGGAGAAACAAAAGTGCAGTAATGTTTTCACGGTGCTATTCATCTACCGTATAGTCAAGAAAATTGTTTTCGGCTCAACGCATTGCTCCCTACTTCAAATCATAGTTAGTCCAAATAGCTTGCAAAACATAACCAACACTAAGGCGTTTTGTCGGCGGAATGGTTATTGCATTAGAAAGGTAGCGGAACAAATATGAAAAAGGGTAAATTCTTCTTTACAGTTTTCTGGTTTTGACAAGCCGCGCTAGGATGGACTAAAAGTGCTTTGTGATCCCTGTGGGAATATGTGTACTTTGAAGTGACCCACTGAATAATCTTGCTAAGTAGAGTTCGCTTGCTTATCAAGGTTGAATGGAGCAGCTGTAATCTTCGCCACAAAAGCATGATGAATAGTCTGTTCTGTGAAGGCCGTCTCTGGTCTTTTACCTCTTTCAAATTACGAACTAGGTGTATTTGCAGGCACTTTCAGTCGATGTTAAGGTGGTATATCACTGCACTCGGGGCACCGGTGCGGCACTGCGGGGTTCGCTCACTGCGGTATACTGTTGTGTTATCTTCGAATTCGCTGATTTTTCATAATTTAGATATAAAAGTATGACTTAAAAGACAACAAAATACACAACAAAAACGTAAGAAAATTCGCTCTTTATCTCTGAAGTTCGTTGAGTAATCTTTCGAACCCGCAGTGCCGCACCGGTGCCCCAAGTGCAGCGAGATACCAACTTTATCTGAGAGACCAACAGATTTCATAGACTTACTAGAAATAAAAATTTACACAATAAATTGCTTATCTTGATGCTTTACATGAAGATTACCAACATGACGTTATATTTGCCCTAGTACAAAGCTAAACTTTCTTCCATAACAGAGGTAAAGCGTAGCTATGGTACCTTTAACACAGATGAGCGTCCATGACAATTAGATTTGTTTTGAGAATCATCAGTTTTAAGACCGCAAAGACGGCTAATTCCCAATCAAAATCGACATTATGTACTCTAAATGACAAGTAAATCAAGTTAAATTCGCAGAGTTAAGACTAAAAAGGTACCCATCATGAAACAACTAACAATTGACTCGAATATTGGAAGTACAATATTTTTTCGGTTCAGTTCTACGAAAGAACTACAACTTTGCAAATTACTTTTTGGTTCGACTTACTTACTGAATTGTGCAGTTTTAGTGAGTGATCATGACGTTTACAGCATTAAGGTAAAAATATATTCCTTTTATTGGATGTCGATTTCGTAATCAACCATGATTCCCAAATCAGTGGACTTGAAAGACAATTTTCTCAACCTCTTGGATTCCGAGAAGTCCTACTCAAATTAGCTTCGTCATCGGGCTTTCTTTCAGTAAACATCCGCCCCCGCAACGGAAATCTGATTACGTCACACGTCAATCACAAGATGGACAAATCAAATCGTCCGCTCACATGACTGGAATACACTCGTCAGAAACAGCATGTTCAACATTTCAAACCTGTCTGTCGAAAACACTCCAAGACTTCATTAAGATAGCTACAATAGAGATGTGGCCAATACAGACAGGGTCGTTACAAAGTGACCACATGTACAATGGTGTGGCGGTCCTTATGCAGAAGAGGGTTCCACTACTGGGTTCTCTCTCTCTCTCTCTCTCTTTCTGTATTTCTTCCTTAAGTGCCCACGATCATTATATTGATCATTATGGCACAGTCCTTTATTTAACGTCTTATCCGAGGGTAGTCCCTTGCCAAAGCTAGGTACTCATTTTCACCTGAGTGAAGTGAGGAAAGTCATGTAAAGTGCCTTTCCCAAGGGCACAAGATCGGTGAAAGGTCAGGTTTTGAACTCGGGACCAACACGCTGCCGATTACGCCGGGCGATCTAACTGTTCAATGTACATGATACACATTTTGACAACAAGTCTTCCAACATCCCAATTTGCTTTATAAAACATTACCATTAATAGTATTGACTATATATATAATAATATGTATATATATAAGTAGGAAAAGACCTACCTATATTTGAAGTGTCTGTTTGCAACAAGTCAGGCACCTGAGATGAACTCGAGTAATAGCGTTAATAAATTCGTGAGAGCTTTCAAATCCCTTTAGTACCTGCTAACCTCGAGAAAGTATTTTTAGACACAATAGATCATTGTTTTATCTTATCTACCAGCTAACTCTATTGAACTAATACTTCTCTGAGTACATGTGGCTTTTGTTTAACCTTTTCAATTGAACATTGCGAGTAATTAGTCGCATGAATCTTGTCATCTTGCTGGATGACGCACATAATTATTTGCAGTAATTGTATTTTTACAATTTGGGCTCCCCTAAGCGCCCCTGGGTCGCAACAAAAGTGGGAAAAGGCGCCTGATGTCAATTCACATACTAATTAGTCTTGTAGAAATCTTAAGGATTTCTATTGTGCAGTTGGTTAGGGACAGGATGACGTAGGTAATATCTTGCACTTCGTTGATCCCTACGTCAAGAATATTTCTGACAAAATTGATTCAATTTCCTTACCTTGCTCGAGTCAGGGTTGTAGAACAATTATCAAAGTCAAAGATGAACTCTATTCCATTCCATACCAACATTCAAGGAGCAAAAATTCTATACCGCAGTGTTGCGAGGACACCATTTATGCTAATTTTTGTGGATTACAATATTTAGGGAATCCTAGCGCGACTTTGATTCTGCGCCGTTTGTAACCACTCAGTATAAAATGATAATGTAAATGTGGATATATAGTGCAGTAGATATCAATTTCATAAAGATTGCCTTATCCAGAATATTTCCACTTTTAACGCTCTGATATTGCTTAGCTTGCATTTAACCTGATAAACTTTTCACCCACCTTGGCGCATCTCCGTCCACATTAATAAAAATGAAAACTAACAGAACCGAAGTTTGGTAACCTTATCAAGCACTGTGTACCTTAGGGACTGATAGGGCTAATTAAAGTAACGTTATTTGCACAGACCAGAATCTGATAAACTAGTTATGAGTCCATTTCAGGAACAATCTACAGTTACATCTAAGTAATGTATTCAGTAGCTGTGTAACGGTTTTTATCGCCAGAGAGTTTGAACTAGCCAATGGTAACCCGATCAAGTAGGGCGTTCCTTGCGGCCTGACTGGCAATATATTACTGTATATTGCGTTATTTGTAGTAACACAGGCAGTTATATTCTAAACTAGATTTTATCATAAGCCCATTTCAAGAGCAACTTGAGGCAAGTTACATCTAGCTAATGTGTTTGGTAGCTGCGCATCTAAAGTTAATACTATCATGTTCAGCACCAAGGACAGGCGTATTTAGCCAAGTGTGGATGGTGTTCAGCAACAAGGACAAAGGATATAAAGAGAGTGAATGCAAGAAAACTCATGGGCAGGAGTATTTTCTTTGTGTGGATGGTACCGATATTCACAACCAATGACAGGTGTGTTTGAATGTGTGACTGGTGTTCAGCACCAAGGACGGGCATATTTGCCTGTGTATGGACATTGTTCATCATCAACTGCAGCTATTTGTCTGTGTGTGGCTGATATTTTCTACCTAAGACAGTAAGGAGACAGTGGCTGTTAGAGAAGCGAGTTTGTCTGTATATGGTACCGGTGTTCAGCACCAAGGACAGGCATGTTTGTCTTTATATACATGTAAACATATGGACAGTGTAATCCAATTAACTAGACACTACATTCTTCGTTATATTCTCGTCACAAACACGTCTATATGTTTAAATGCATTGTAATACTGTAAAAACCCATATTGATGTGTTTGGTGTGCTCAACCCAAACTTTTTAGGTACTGAGTTGTATTTGTTTCTGTTAGGCAAACATCGAGTGTCCTTTCAATACATGCTAAAATATTGCTCCCTTTCCGATTACAGCAAGAGCTTCTGGACAGACAGATTCAAGAGTTAGTTGAGGCTCTGAGCGACCAACCCTCCCTCTGGTACAACTATGACACTGAGGACTACGAGCCCAGGATACTTGCCGACCGCTTTTCCAGGAACTCGAGAGCGCAAGAGCGCAAGCAGAGAAGATTTGTCTTTCCGGGGCTACAGGACTTGTTTCAAAGAGCCAAGGTATTTTCTTAATTCTTATTTAGTATTTTAAAGAGCTATGCGCATATGTCACATATGTTCAACAACCAAAAACATATCCCCATAGAATTGCTAACTCACGATAACACAATAGCTTTCCTTTCAATGATAAATCAAACTAAATGTTCATAACATATGTTAGTAAACCAAATTTGTAAGGCCTTCAGGACTTGTTTCAAAGGTATTCTTGAAATTCTTTAGTTTTTGTTTCAGACAGCCATGCAGGTATGAAACATGATCAGCCAAAAACAAATCCATAACGTAGATGTCGACTCCCGGTGACACAATAGCCTTTCATTGATAAATCAAACAAAATGTTGATAACACATGTTGGTAGAACCAAATTTCTTAGGGGTTCAGGGCTTGTTTCAGAGAGCCAGTGAATTTTCCTTTACCTTACAGGGTTACAATTGAAGTCGTGCTGGCACGCCATCAATCAAAACCTGTGTTCTCTATACCATTGCTAAACGTTTCTGTAAGGTTTGCCATACAACATGTAAACCATGACGACCACTAGGACAATCGTGGGGCTAAGCATAATCGGCTTGTTCTTATCAGTACCCATACACGGTACATGTAGGTCTCTTAGGTTGCTAATGACTAGATATGTCTTTAACACAGACAAAGACTTCTGTGAAGTCGATACTGAAAGAAGTTTGAGGATGAAAGGAACACCTTTGCCCGAAGCAAAAGAAGTACTTTGAAGCTGCCAAGTCTTATTTCCAGAATTATATATCCTTAAAGATCGCTAAGAGCTTTAAGGAAAACCTTCAAGGAAGGCCTTTAAAGTTGCAGTCACCTAATAACGACAAATGTCCGTAAGCTTGCCGGACAGTCCTTGTTCTTAACTCTCTTTCCTTCCCCGCCTTTGTAGTTATAAAGTATCCCAACCCAATCCTAGATATACATTACGTTCAAACAGTAATTGCCTTCATAATTCACGAAATGTGATAAAGGCTGCAGCACTTTCATCCAATGTCTCTTCATTTAATAATATTTCAGATAATGCAGGCAGGTTTATTATACACAATCACAGATATCCTGTGCGAAATCAAAGACATCTATATTGATTTCCATATCTAAACATACTGCACTATTTACAGTACTCTAAAAAAACGCAGATAATAACTATTTTCATTACACGCATGGTGGGAGTTTGAAATTTCAAAGAAAACCAGATGGGGAGTACATAGTATTATTGTTACAAATAACGCCTAATTTCCTCTTAAAAATGAGATATTGAAATATTTTGCGCGTAAAACGAAAAATTTACAAGCGAATGACATATGCAATATCAGAATGTAAGGTTATTCTGTCTTAGAATATGCTGAAGAGTTATTTCTGCTTGGATGTTCATTTGCGTTGGTAGAATTCATCAGAGAAAAGACTGTTCAACTGCAAGGTTCGCATCACAGAGAAATGGACTTGATTGTACTGAAGTTTGAAATTTTGCATCAGATTCTGTTTGTATGAACAAAAAAAATACCTTATCTGAGTGTGCACAATCGAAGTAGGCATGCAATCTAGTATCACACACACACATACACACACATATATAAGACCAGTTGTACAAAAATATATCATCGGCATCAAATGTAAGAAACTTCTAGATTTCACCATCATAGTGGCTTTAAATCAGAAAGGCAAAAGGTGTGGGCGGTAGTAGGAATATGCCCTGTGGTGCAAGTGTCTCCCGTTGGTGAATCAGTTGTGAGGCAGCGCACTCTAAAGTGCACGGGAAACGCAGTGTAATGAAGCAGATAAGTATGATAAACGACTGAAACATCCCTGTCTCTTTGATGTACCCAGCTCAGCTTTAAGAGCCCATTTGAAGGCAATAGCTGCCCTGGGGCATGACTGAGGCGTCAAATCACTTGGCAAATTGTGGCGTCGGGCGTGGCGTAACTGGTAGAGCGTTCGGCTCGGAACCTAGAGGTTCTGAGTTCGATCCCCACCGTGCCCCACCCCGACGATGTGCCCTTGGGAAAGGCACTTTACACGACCTTCCTCACTTCACCCAGGTGTAAAAATGGGTACCTTCTGTCTGTACCGTGTATGTGGCACTGTTAATATAAGTTACTAAAACTTGAGTGCAGTGCCACATTGTCCTCGTCTGTCCAAAAGCAAAATAGAAAAAAAAAATCAGTTGGCGTTGCCACAGGGCTAGGTGTTGACAACAGAAAGCGGTCTAAAATCTTCCATCAGGGATGAAAATTCTCGTTCTCTGTATACCCGTAATGGTTAGATTTTAGATGAGTGACGTTAGATGCTAGATGTGCACCCAGGGTTGTAGCCAGCCTGAAATCATTTTCAGTCCCCTCGATTTTGAATGGGAATCCTATCGAGCACCGAAGGCATGGTGTGGTGTTGCGCGTCAATTCTAGGGGGTCTGGGTCCCAGAAAATTTTGAAACCTAGACCCTCTGAAACACTATTTCCTGCATTTTGAGGTGCAAATTTTGCTTGTAGACTAAGCTGTTTAATGTCATCTGTTTTGGTGAGAAAGAACACATGAGTTTCAGTTTTTTTATATCTTTACATATCAATTTTTGTCTGTCCCTGGGACGAAATGGGGAAAACTTTTTTCAGTCCCCAGCTGCAAAATTCCTTCAAAGGACTGAAGGACAGGTGCTGGTTACAACCCTGTGTGCAACACCTAGAAAACAGAGCGAAAAGTGAAGAGAATGCACACCATGCAATCAGGCATGGAAATTCTTGTTTTCTGTATACATACCCTCACTGGTGCAAGTTATACACATGCAAATCACCCTCACTGGACTGACTTTATCTACTTGCACCCACTCTGCTGGAAAAAAGATATGTATATAAATGAAATATGCATCAAATTTGAAGTGGTTAGGAGAAATTCAATTGTTTTGCATTTCATAGGTAGTAACAAGAAGTACAATAAAAATGGATTACTCGATTCATTCATTCAGTACATGCATTGAAGAGTACAGATTGAGTGCTGTGAGACATCAGAAATACACGTAACTGCACAAATCTAGTTTTACCTGCACTAACCTATAGCGTTTCAAGCCCTATGACAAAGTCAGAGCCCTGACAGATAAAATGAAGTTAAATGATATGATTTAATTGCTATTCTACTGTTATAAATCTAAAGGGAATGGCCTATTATGATCTAGCATTCAAGATAAGATTGTGTACAGATAATATCATAATGAATCAAGCAAATACCATCAATATGATTGTACTGTATGGCCTTGTCATACATAAAAGTACCTTGCACTACCATATGGTATGCAACACTAGCTACTGTATGTAATAGTGGTGCTTTCATGAGCGCTTAGGCTACATCCATGGCATCTCATGCATATAATAAAGGGTATGCCATGAGGATCATACTGAGCACATGTCAATGCTTTCTATAGGAAGCCCTTTTAGGTCAAGTAGTCAGTATAAATGGCATATGTGCTCCTATGGAAACAAATCGGGTGAAGATGGGAACTTGCAGGTGTTCTAGACCACATTACAAATCAAGCACTCAATACACATAACAGTCAGAAGGGCATGAATGCTATAATGCTGATACCTGGAGCTCTACACTAGGGAACCTGTGTTTTTCATTACCAATATGATGAAATAAACAGGGTTTAGCTATTCATACTCAATGACAAACCACTATTAATGTCAACTGTGCAGAGTATGTGTAATTACAATGACAAAAATTGCATATCTATGCCAACAATGATATGAAAACTACAAAACTTATGACAAGTTTTACAAGCCCTAACAAGCTTGAAGCCATAATCTAAAAAAAATCAATATTTCTTGCCAAATAACATTTACATCAATTTAAAATGTCTCAGAATACAGTTCACCAGTGTACCCAATGGTATTCAGTGCTCGATAAAACCATCACATGAAGCATTTAAGTTAGCTTTTTATAAGCCTGAGGCACTTCTCCTCTGGAAGACAGTTTATCTTGGATTAAGTTTCAATAAATGGATTATATAGGATCCCAGCAGTCAGGGGGAAACTCTTAATGTTTGATTCCCTTTAGGATATGCTGTGTTTGGCATATACTGCTGCCACAAACAATTATGAAGACAACAAAGAATCATGAAAATTGCATTGCATGTATAAGATAAATTTTTACCATTTCAAACACATTTTGAGGTGGAAACAGGTTGAAAATATCACAAATAACCAAACAAGTTTGTATTGTCCTTTTGAAATTATAGCAATGTAGGGAAATTGTACTTACTATTTCATGTAAAGGAAGGGTAGCAGTTACCTTGACTTTTCTCCGGAACTTTAGCTACAGTCCAACATCAAAAATACAGTTCATCAAACTTAAACATCAAAAATGTTTCCTCGGCCTTCATGGGAATGGACTGATCCAGAATGATCCTTCATTTGGGTTATGTGACCTATTTTACTTACCTGTCATTTTAGCTACAGATACTCGAAGTAGGGACTTGTGAGACTAAGGAAAAATGGTAACGTTGCTAATGTGGGTGGTTTGCTTTGGCAGAGAATATGTTCAGTAGCAAAGGCAGGTCTTCCCAAGGACCTTAAGATGCACAATTCAGAGGAGTCATGCAGGGAGAGTTTGCTGGCAAGATGGCATCTCACTGCGCTTGGGGCACCGGTATGGGGAACCGGTGTAACACATTCACTGCCAGCCCTGCTAAAAGTCTAGTTTCCAGTCAATGTGGGCTTGTCTATGTAAAACTGGACCTGTATATGGATATAAACCTCTGAAACAATATGTGTTCTTCTATGTTACAGTTGGCTTCTGGTGGCAACCCATGGCGAGTGACTGAAATGATGTACACCAATGGGAAAACAGGGCGAAAGTGAGGCGGAGAATGCACGCCATGCAACAACGCAAGGATCTACAGGAATATAATAGTAGCTCGGAGCCCATGCAAGTCGTGCATATCTACACAAGTCACCATAGAATATTTTATCATTGATATAATGTGTCATTCATGCTATGAGATATATGCTTAAAAGACAAGCATTTTAACACAATATTTTACCTCAGGGTTGAGGCTGTTAATATGTGAAACTTGGTATCAGTAGTTGACTTTCTGTTTAGTATCGGTTTATATGTGATACAAATTATGAAAACCATATAAGCATCAACTTATAATGGTTATTCGGCTTAACTTGTCAGCTGATATCATGCATAGCTACAAAGGGCATCTACGTATACAGCTTTACAAACAGTATGTCGTCATGAAATTTCGTTATGTAAAATGACTGGAACTGTAGGCATACAGTGCCGTTGGATATGCAATATCTGTGTTGTCAGATTTATGTCAGGTTTGATACCAGATTTGTCTTTCTTTTGCTGTGATGCAGCTGTGAAACAATATAATACAACAGTTATATCCTATCGCATACACTGTCACTCTTTTTCCCCTAATGTTGATCCTAGTTATAAGACATAGGCATTTAAGGTACATTCTTTAACACACACACGCACACACACACACATGATGTACACACACACATTCATACTAAAGTATTCCAATTCAGGAACACTTTTGGCGAATTCATTTAACATGAAACCTTCATACCACATTGATCCAATTGAAACTAATCTGCTTCGAGGTAAGTATTCTTTGTAGTGTAATAACGTTACATTACTTTTATGGTACACAATTAATGTAGCTTATATTGCAACAAGAACCATAACACAAATGACTGTAGTGTACTCATACTTAAATCTCAGAGTCATCCATTTTTGTAGTGTTTTTAAGTGGGTGCAAGGTTCATAATTTAGTGAACTATCCACGACATAAGTTAGTGCAGTGCAGTTCTCTGACTAAACTAGCTCGTGGATAACTCAGGATACATACACAAAGTGTTGCTGTGTGTGCTGTCGTTGGCCTTGGTTAGGGGGGGGGGCATACATTTTGAAACTCAGTTCGTCCTCTATGCAACTTGTGTAAAAACACATCCGTCGCTGCTCCCCAGCTTCAGCAATCGTTGAAAGGTATCCTCAGTTCTTGTCAGTGTCACTCGACTAGAATGGAGCCCATGTAACAAAAGGACAAGTCGATTAAACTCGATTTTGTTCTAGCAAGCCAAAAGTGGGAGGGCGGCCATAAACGTGACCACTGAAGAATGTTTGGTCAGAAATCCTATCTAATAAAACAAAATTAAGAAAAGAACGTAACAGAACTTTAAACCCTACCTGCTACAGACAATGACATCAAAAGTAAGGTCCCAAGGGCCATCTAAATAGAGGATTGTCGTGGATTCTCACCCCTATGCTCGACAATTCGGTTGGCACCGCCATCTTGAACACATGACGTCAGGGAATATAATCTCCAAGCAGATGTAACGAGTAGGAGGATGAATGTATTGATAAAGGGAACCGGAGAGTGTGCATTATTAGAAAGACGCACTATCGAAGTTAACTCAAATATTGCAAATTGCCAAAAGTGCACAACGCTGAGGCTGATCCTCACATCTGCTTGAAAATTAGGCAATATACAGTAAAAGCTATACTGGTAGTAAACCCTATTCTCCAAGCAGAGGTTGGGTCGCGGAGATAGTAGTGGAAGGGATTTTACTGGCCTCGCTTCTGGTAGGAGAATACGTAAACACTACAAAAGGAGCACCTGGCCATTGTGACCACTTTTCAGCGGTGCCTCAGATTATTTTCAATCCGGCAAGCATTACGAATTATGGTGCCTACAACGGCCGTCTATTCATTTACCTGAGTTAAAGTCCATTGAGTGTGATTAAAATGGGATTTATAACTGTAATAAGAGCCCAATGATATATCTTTACCAAAAACCCAGTGGCCTACCCCCATGTTTATACAGCTTATGAAAGCATAAAATGCACTTTAATATAGGACCTGATTAAATCAAACCTTGACCCGGCTTTAAATGTTTGGCAAAACACTTCTTCTGGAAGATCATTACCCTTTTTAAGAGTACTAGTAGACGACTGCATGGAGATAATACCACGTTCAATTTACCAAATCGTGCTGTGCTTGGCCATTACAGGAGAAAAGCTTTGCCGATCAATCTTATTTGCTACATTTCAGAGAGAATTTTATAGCAGTAAAGCAAATATATTCCAGCAACCGATGCAATGACATACGGTGTAGTGCTCTCCATGAATTTGGAAGGTCACGGGTTCAAACGCACCCCGGCAGAGTCATACCTAAGGCTTCAAATATAATATACGGACTGCTTGCCTAGATTAAGGTGGTATCTCACTGCACTTGGGGCACCAGTGTGGCACTGAGGGGTTCGTTCACTGCGGCACTGTTTTGTTATTTTCGCCGATTTTTAAGTGATTTAGATATTTCGTAAGATGTAGAAGTATGACTAAGAAGACAACAAAATACACAAAACGTAAGAAAATTCCTTCTTTATCTCTGAAATTCGTTGAGCATAATCTTTCGAACCCCGCAGTGCCGCACCAGCGCCCCACGTGCAGTGAGAAACCACTAGATCTTAGCACTTATGGAAAGAGTATGAAAATAAACTACTAGTGGACTATAGCAGGTATATCTCACTAAATAAGGCTGTGGGAGTAGGCGTCGTCCTATATTGGTTTTGTGGTATTCCTGACTTGGGACTATCACGCAGAACGTACAAGTATGACTAAAAAGACAACAAAACTGGCAAAGGATGAAAAGGTTAGTTTTTATCGATGAAATTCGTTGAGCGCTCCGTCAAATCGTTCGGCCGCAGCGAAGGCGCCAACGTGCCGCTGAGCTTCAGCGAGACACCCGCTTAGACTAGCAAACAGCTGTGTTGGCCTGTATGGCCCAAGGGCAATACAAAATGAGATTGGCACCGCCCCTCTGTACACCAAAAAGTATGGGAATGAGTTTTACTCAGCCATTTCGAGAGTCAGATACGGTTGTATGCTGTATCCGTATCCCAATGGAAATTATGATAAACAAAACAAATAAGAAGAGAATAAAGTCGATCGATAGATGTTGTTATAAAATAGAGCATGCAAATCAAATAAGACAAAAAAGATTTTTTCAGTGATGCGCCATCTCCTATGAAATATCAAGTCAAGGCAGACCGAATAGAATAAGGAATTCTATACCAAGGAAGATAAAGAAAATGTTTTGCCTTTCCAAATAACTCCCAAATCCAGTGCAAATGTAAAGAATATTTTGAGAGTTTGTTGCCTGCCTGCATGCATCATGTGTGACATGGGCCTTTTGTTGGTAACGCGAAAACGTACGTAATACATTTGGAACGTTCCCAATGATATGTCACATAAGTGTAATTCTCCGTGGAAAAATTGTAAGTCTTCTAATGCTACATTCGGAGGTCCTAATCTAAAGTGACTACACAAGCCTGCGTCTACAGCCATGTGTTATTTTCGATTATTTTATTACAGGGCAATAAGCTACCCTCGGAAGAAATGGTTATTGAATTATCCAGGAACGCTTACGGACGTCGTGTGAATTTCCTCTACTCCAGAGACTTCGGGCTTTGCCCACTCAACTCAATTACTATCTCTAACAACAGAGTCACTACGACAACATCCATTCAGTTCTACGACACGTTTTCCCTATGGTAGCACGTGGGTTGTATAATTGACGCTTCTGCGACGACGTACGGGGACTGTTGGCGTCAATGGTGAACACAACATCTTCACTATCTAAAAAGTACACGTTCAGAATTCAGTATCCATTCAGTATAATCACATAATAGGTACAATGTTCGAGCTCCGTTACTCGTAAGCAACACATGCTTACTTTAATGATGAACTCTTGCTAATAGGGACATAACTGTAACGGTTATACATCGTACAACGAGGATAGGAAAGGGGGGTAAAAACAACATCAACCTTCGCAAAAACTTCGTTTCATCACTCATACGAATACTGATATTCTTCACATGGTTAAAACATACACCGCATGATACGGATATATCGGATGTTTGTTTTTTTCACTACAATCTACCCTCTCACTTTTAATGGTAAAGAATCACGCAATATCCTACGACGGGCGTTCGGAAAGTACAGCATGGTACTACATTAAGTCCTAGTCGCTTATGTATGGTTATGCTAGCTAGTTCTATGTGCTAGAGAGTTTACTCGAAAATGTTGAGAGAGGATCGTCCCCCTGGTGGCGCATTGACTCGTGTTGCTGGTTTGCGGTTACGTCTGCTGATGGGCGTGCCTATCTCGTCTTCGTCTCCCTGCTTTGTATCTCCTGTTGGAAAAAGAAATATCATTTTAGTAAATATTTTCATGAGTTGGTAATTCTTTTAATGAAGTGAGACAGTAAGGGCGTCCTGCCATTTCTCTGAGCTTTGGTTAAACTAGAGGAAATTATGGCAGTACACAATGAAAAACTTAAATCCCCAATTGAAAACAGAAAGCGGGCCCGCACTCAAACGGTATCAGGACAGTTCGGCACATGGACACTTCGGCCCGGTCATTTCGGCCCCATGTCCAGGACACTTAGGCCCCAGGCCGAGGACATTTCGGCCCAGGCTCAGAGGACACTTCGGCCCCGCTAGTTCTTATGTTGTGGGCATGCTATGCAATGTATAAATTAATCGAAGTTGGGATCTTCATGCCCCGGAAACGCAAAAAAGCGTAATCACTAGTGGCGATTTTCTCGAGTAGACAGGAGAACATTATATAATGTACTTTACAAGTAAAATCATGCGTCCTAAAATTATACGTTATTTAGTCAACTCGGGTTACGTGTTAGATAACTATCGCGGACTTAACCCAGGGCCGAAGTGTCCTCGGCTTGGGGCCGAAGTGTCCTCGGCTTGGGGCCGAAGTGTCCTCGGCTTGGGGCCAAAATGTCCTGATTGCCAGGGGGCCGAAGTGTCCATGTGCCGAAGTGTCCGACATTCCACTCAAACGACAATAGCAGTAAGGGCATCCTGACATTTCTTTGAGCGTTGGTCAAACCGGAGGAAATGATTGTAGTACACAATGAGAGACTTAAATCCCCAACTGAAATCCTTCATAGGATTTCCTGACCAAAAAGCGGGCCCGCATGCTTCTTTCCCATTACAGCTTAAATTTCAACTTTCGGACTCCAACGACAATAGCAGTAAGGGCATCCTGACATTTCTTTGATCGTTGGACAAACTAGGAGGAAATGATTGTGGTACAGATTGAGAGACATTAATTCCCAAATCCTTCATAGGATTTCCTCTACAGAGAGTGGGCCCGCATTTTTCCCCAGCTTGAACTTAAACAAATGGACCCCATGGCAATAGCAACAAGGGTGTCCTGGCTCAAGCGTTGGTGAAACTGAAGGTTATGTTTCTCGTAAGTGAGAATCAACAGGGAAATCGTATCCTAGATATCGGCATCCAGGTTGCCAGAGAAGCTAGCTAGTGACGGAACAAATGCCAGTGTTAGACGTTGAATGCTTTTGTGTGGGAGAGCTTGGAAAACGTACGGCCACAAAGCCGACCTGAGACTCTTGAAGAACTGACCAAAACGAACGGACACGGACTATGTACGCTGAGCATTCGTTCTACTTATGTTCTGTACCATGAATATGTTCGTGATATATGACATGTTGACAGATTTATTAGGACTCGATGTAATCTGTATCTCTGTTTTATTTCATCTGATCATTACCGGCATCCTGGCCTCAGTGAAAAGTGGCCTGCAGGCCTATTTGAGCTTGTCATGAATAAATAATGGTTCAAACAAACAAACAAAATGCAGATGAGCAGAACCAACGTCATCGTGACGTCTAAGATGACATTTGGAAGTGACACTTCCTGATTAGATTAACGCCATGTATTGCATCTTCAAAATATTGTTTTGAAATGCATAGAGTTCTTCGTATTTCGATTTCAAATTCTGACTTGATTTGCATTGTACTTGATGTGTAATTGGTGCGTGCATTGCAGATTGTGTCGTCTTATGAACCAGAGAAACGAAGCTCAAACCACAATATTTGACTACGCATATGCTTATTTATAGCAAAAATACATTTATGCATGTTTTCTTTGATCTGCAATTATTTTCAATGTCTCTAAAATCCTTGCTCAATTTTGATTGAGTACTTCACGACAATCGTTCCACATTCCAGTCTTTTCTAGAATACACACGTTCAATGGATCAGGAAATCTACTAACTGGATTTACATGTCATTAAACAGAAGTCTATTAACGTTAAGCTATGTGTACTCATCACTTTCGTTATCAGCACCACAACAGACTAAAAGCATGAAATCTAATAACAACTTCTCTATTCCAACTTCTCTATTCCAGGTAACGAAGGATGTATGGAATGAATATAATGATGTTCTTATGACGGTAGTTAAAATGTAATCATGTATGTCCAAAATGTGATTGTCATTCTCATTCGGAGAGCAATCGATGGCAATAGGAATGCAATTTTATTTTCGTTCTGCTGCAGTACAAAGGGCACACACCAAGGGGCCCAAAAATTCCATTGATCTTTGTCTTCCCAAACCCTTCCCAAACATCATCACAAGCGATTCAGATGTTTTAGAGTTGCGCTGACCACATATACCCGGAAGCATACACAGACAGAAACAAACATGCATACCACAAAGATTCCTCTACTTTTAGGCTTAGATCCCATTTCCAAACCCGGGCCCGGACGGAATGTTTTATTAAGAAACGAAAAATTAAAAGGAATACCTAGAAATGTACACAAACCAGGCTCTGAATCATTTTTTACATTTTGTGAATTTTATGTCATTCTTGTCACTCCAGAAAGGTGCCAAACATGACCTCTGTTTGGAAACGCATGGGACCTAAGCCTTAATGCATGTAAAAAAAGCCCGTTACCAGAGAGTGTAAACTGGGACGCGTGCAGGTTCCGTGGGCGGGAGGTCCGGGCCGAGTACCCGGCAGCTACAACCGGAGACGCCTGCGCTACGGGCCCGTCATGCTCCATCCGGATCACGGCCCGTGGCAGAAGGTACTGTAAGATAAGAACACCCTGATGAGGAGAATCTTCTTATCTTTAAGATGAGATCCTGTTGGTTTCGGATCTGTTCGTTCTGCTTAATGTGAAGAACATAATATGATTATCATCGGAGAAATGAGATTACCTACAACGCAGGAACAAACTGTTTTCTTTGATTAAGAATCTATTCATGAGATGTCAGATGATCAACTTTGTAGCATAGCCATACTAAGGTTATAGTCTTGTTCTTACAACGTTGGTTGATGCGGTTTACACTCAGACTGTCTCTGCCTGAATTAGAAAGAGTCTGGTTCTGGAGAGCAGATTCTAGAAAGGATGATTTTATTTTTTTTGTACGTTATTTTCTGTTTGCGTAGTATTGTCATAGGCTGTAATAGACTCACTGACAGTATATTGTTCTAAGCGGGTAATGATACATAGAGATACAAAGGCTGAAAAGTAATCTTTCAAATGGCCATGGTATCTTGATTTATTCAATGAACACGTAATCCAAATACCAAGTTGAACGTTCTAGATCTATAAGTGCTGAGAACTCTGAAGATAGTTTTTCAACTTTTCTCTCTCCCTCTCTCTCTTTCTCCCTCTACCCATCTCTCTCTCCCATCCATAACGTAGTTCCACCCCATCATTTGGTATTAATCCGTAAAATAGCAAATGACTGGTCTTAGCAATTGCACTGAAGTGGACAAAATTGCCGCGGAAGGAAGCGTTCACCTTTGCTCTTGCGTCCAGTCTGCCGTAGATATGATCACAGTGGGCCTTTCTGTCCACGAAAACGCCGTGACCCTCCGAATTGGCCACGATCTGAAATCAGATTACACACATTAAAGCCCTACTTCATTGCCCCTCATATCTTTGCTGTGGAACCAACGGGCTATTATTTCTGGTGACAAAGTCAAAGGGCAGGCGGAACGTTGATTAACGTTTCTCGATTGCCAGACAATCTGCTAATGTTGCGATATGCGTGATATACATAACGAATGTATTACACAACAGCAAAGAAATTGACATTTCTATGTGTGTTTTATATGCTCCAGAGGACCGAGAAGCGCTCCTTGATTTTTCTAACCTACCAACATCCCTTCTCTCTTCGAATTTTATATTACAAACTACGGTTATATTGTTACAATGCAGGTTTTATAGCCAAAGTGCCCATTTTTGTTCGTCTTGATAACAAATCCCGCAAATAGATATTTTCCATTTGCTTTGAAAAAACAGCTTGTCTCTGTTGTTTGCATTCCATATATTAAGTAATAAATATTTAAATTGTGGAAATGCATTTATTACCTGGTCGTCTTTAAAGATGATCTTTCCCTTGGACAGAGTGGCCACTGGAACACCATGGACCTCCATCCCCTCGAAAATGTTTACATCTGATGCCTGAAATGAAAACAGTATCCACTTATTTATTTGTTTACTTATTAATCTTCATAATAACATAATGGAGGGGAAGCAAACATAATGCTGGCATATAAAGCACTTTATACCAAGGCCTATAGATATCACGTGAAGCCTATGTCCCACTA
This sequence comes from Branchiostoma floridae x Branchiostoma belcheri, assembly GCA_019207045.1. NCBI lineage: Eukaryota > Metazoa > Chordata > Leptocardii > Amphioxiformes > Branchiostomatidae > Branchiostoma > Branchiostoma floridae x Branchiostoma belcheri. The sequence continues at coordinate 12,016,299 of CM033041.1, forward strand.
CATTTCAACAGCAGAGTATTAATAGCAACTATGTACATTGGAAGAAATTATCTCCTCAACGATCGACACTTTTTGTTGTATTGTAGCTAACATTAGCAGTGCTTTACTACCATGCAATAAGAAGAACTTGATTCTATCTTTTTAGCATATGCCAAGCGTTCATGCTTTGCGTTAACCATAATTATATTTAGCTACTGTTAATGCATTTAAGTTTTCGGGGATTTAATTTCGCGGTAGCGGGAAAAAGGACTTTTCGCGGTGGTTTTAATTTCGCGGTAACACCATAGACTGCAGTCTAATACCATTATAGAAAAATATTCGCGGTGGTTTTAAGTTCGCGGTGAAGTGGTCACCGCGAAAACCGCGAACATTAATCCACCGCGAACTTTTCTGCATTTACAGTATGTGGTATACAGCGAGAACGCCTATCTGTTAGCTTACGCTTACCTGATGATGACTACTTGCGGAAACGGTCCTAACAGCTTCCGGATCCCAGATGACAATGTCTGCATCCGAGTCCACTGCAATCTTACCCTGGAGAATAAAACATGTATACATGTACTGAAATATCCAGCGTTAAAATGGGTTTTATTTCTTTAAACGATGCATATTTATGTGTTCCAAAATGCATGTACGTTTGACATATTCCCTCTCGTATAACAATAGTTTACCCCGCCAGGTAGTTTACTTGTTTTCACTTTTCGCGAACCCATACGACGCATTCTCCTACGCAGAGGAACCACAGTCGTGTCAAAACTTACTGTGTTTACCTCTGCTACCTTGTGCACTCAGACCAATTAGGGACCGCCCTACTTATAAATATTAATGAGCTTGCCCTTATATGGGCAGTCAGCCGTTGGGGATCGGGCGTAGGAGGATGGAGCCATGTAATACGTAACATGATTGGCTGATAGCTTCTCAGCGGCCTTTGCGAGACAGCTTGCGACAACAACAAGCCCAAGAAAGGCCTATTCTCTGATTGGTTGACAGCTTGTCTGTGGCGACAATCATAATAACCACTGATAGGGCATGAGATAGCAGGGCCCCATAGGCTAATGCCGTTGGGGACCGGGCGTTAGGAGGATGATACGACGTACCTTTCTGGGATAGAGATTGAAGATCTTTGCTGCATTGGTACTGGTCACCGCTACAAAAGTGTTTTCGTCCATCTTCCCAGTGGCCTGAGAGAACACAAGTCATAAAGAAATTTGTATTACAATCTTGATGATTAATGTTTCTTTCACCGATATCTTAATGCTTATTGTTCATATATATGTTGAATTTCAGTTATTCAGCTGGACTCAAACTCAGTTATATCAGTAGCATACCTAGTTAGTACAAACAATAGCCTAACAATTGGACTTTTCAATTTTGCAGATTGATGTATAGGTGAGTTGATATGATATTTTATAATATGGTCTGATCATAAGCAACGCTGACAATAACACAGATTTGACATCAAAATAAATTAAATCAACATCAACGGAGGAAACTAATTGAAGGCTACATGTTGGTCTAATAAACAGCAATAACAAACAAGCTGAAACAAGATAATGACATGGGAAACAAATTAGGGCTAGCTTACCAATCCAAATCAAACTAAGTTAATCTTTCAGTATTTTAGATATAATGGAACGCAAAGTCGGAAATTATCGTTGTACACGACCGCCTCACCACGCCATTCTCCCACACAATAGACATGCGCTCCTCGATGCCGTTAACGCCGTGCGGGATCTTGGTGAAGTCGGTCTGTCCGGCGGCTCGCTGTGCCGTGGTCCATGAGCAGTGGGCCGACCCGGTCACCTGGAGGTCACCACTGTGTGAGGTATGGAACGGGAAAAATTTAGAGAGGCAAGATCAAGAGACAAGAACAAAAAAAATATCAGAGAAGCTCATCTGTGTTGGTAGTAATCATATTACAATTCTAAACTTTCTTTCAACATAAAAGTACACACAGATCAAATTTTCAACGATTTTCAGGATTAATCAGGATTAATACTGATGGTCAATCACTTCAGAACGTAAACTTGCGAGAGTTACAGACACGTGATCTTATTAACACGTGATCTTGCGGATACGTGACGTCAGCAATTGGTCAAACGTGCCAGAAAGTTTATAACGCCCACCATCTCACGGTTTATACCGCTTACGTGTTAATCCGTGTATATTTTTGTGTTGGAAGAATTATACTAATAACAATAAATAGTTATGCCTTTAAGTGCCAAACTTTTCGACCAAGGATTGACGTGCTCAAGTATTCGTAGTTTACTAGAATTATCGTAGAAAGGGACTCGTTACCATCAAGTACAGTTACAGGAGCATTCCCCTAGATAGCTTTAGATACCATTTGCAAGCTAAAGTTATGTGTGACAGGTCGTTCAATGTGATATAACTAGCTACTGCCGCGCCACGTGACTGCGAAGCTAGTGTTTCACAGGTCTCATACATTCTTGAAATATCTAGAGTTTTTGTGATTTTTAAAAATCTTATTCATCTCTACCTATTTCTCGCTATAAGTCGGTCTATACGGGACAAACGTTTGACAAATATGACACAGATGGAAAATAATACCTCTATTAAGGTAAAAATTAATGAGCAGGAAAGAAATGTCTTATCATAAATCAAAAGGCAACAACCTGTGAGTAATTAGGATTCTTAAAGCCTTTTTATACGAGTTTGAAGTTTACTTGAAATAACTACAGCATTATGCTTAAAACAACACGTTCCACGCCCTGTGGATGTACCGAAGATGAAGAAACAGTCAACAGACGTCTGTTCATGCTTTTGAAGTTTATTTTCAAAAATACTGCTACGCTTTGCTGACGTGCACAGAAGGAAACATGCTGGGTGACTTGTGTCTGTTTTATCTTAACAACACACGCGACATTTCCAAAGCCGACACAGGCCTGGTATGAACATGCTAAAACCCCTTCTAGAAATGTCCGCCATGAAAAAAGTCTTACCCTGTGCAGAAATGCCCCCCATGTCATGAAAAAGTGTCCCCCATTAAAAAGTGTTCCCATGCAGAAATGTCCTCCATGAAAAAATGTCCCCCAGAATCAAAGTGTTTCCCCATTCAGAAAATGTACCCCGTGAAAAAGTGCAGCTGACAGCGTAATTATGCAAATAGCTATATACTCAATCTACATTATGAGCAGGCACGTCAAAACAGACTGCAATGAAATTTAGGCAATGAAATATCTTTTAAAAATCCTCACTTGGCGAGTAGGTCCATCAGGTATCCAGGAGTGGTAGGGTCCGGACGGAGGGGTGGTGACGTCACATGAGCTGCTGCCTCGCGCCATTTTGTGTTCCAGTACTGGGTGCCATCAGTACCCAGGCTGGCAGCAATAGGCTCTCCAAACACTACATAACCTGTGCAAAATAAACGTAAATATTCATAGTTTTCTTCATCGTCTTTCTATTTTTGACATGTCTAAACATTGCGGGAATATGCTCTCCAAGCTCTTTCGATCTTCTTGAAATGCCTGAGATCAAGTCGGCAACAAGCTCCCAAGAAAACTATTAAACCTGTGCAAAATATACGTGAAACGGTTTCAAAATTGTCTTTCGATTGTTGAAATTCCCTAATCAAGGTTCAAGCAATAGGTACTCCAAACATTACATACATTGTAGCCAGATGTTGAAAAGTGCATAGTTTAATCGAAAAAAAAAGGAAAACCTCTATTTTCACGGAGGGAAAAATCAGTCATTGGGAAAGAATTCGAAGATGATTTGCATTTACGAGTTTTCTTGAAGTAGCTACAACTTAAAGCAACAAGTGCCACGCTCTATGGACTCACTAAATAGGTAGCAACATCAGTTAACAGTGTCTTCAACTAACATCTGTTTATGCGTGCCTTTGAAGTTTATTTTCAAAAATACTACTAAGCTTTGTTGATGTGTGAAGGAGGAATCAGGCTGGGTGCCTTGTCTGTTTGATGTTAACAACACACGCGACATTTTCACCGCCGACTCAGGCATAGTATGAACATGTAAAAAGCCCTTGTAGAAATGTCCCCCATGAAAAAGTCCCCCCCCCCCCCCATACAGACATGAAAAAGCTTTGTTGACGTGTGAAGGAGGAACCATGCTGGGTGATCAGTGTTTGTTTGATCTTAACAACACACGCAAACTTTTTCACCGCCGACTCAGGCATAGTATGAACATGTAAAAACCCCTTGTAGAAATGTCCCCCATGAAAAAGTCCCCCCCCCCCCCCATACAGACATGAAAAAGCTTTGTTGACGTGTGAAGGAGGAACCATGCTGGGTGATCAGTGTTTGTTTGATCTTAACAACACACGCAAACTTTTTCACCGCCGACTCAGGCATAGTACGAACATGTAAAAAGCCCTTGTAGAAATGTCCCCCATGAAAAAGCCCCCCCCCCCCCCCATACAGACATGAAAAAGCTTTGTTGATGTGTGAAGGAGGAACCATGCTGGGTGATCAGTGTTTGTTTGATCTTAACAACACACGCAAACTTTTCCACCGCCGACTCAGGCATAGTACGAACATGTAAAAAGCCCTTGTAGAATTGCCCCACATGAAAAAGTGCCCCTACCCATACAGAAATGAATAAGCTTTGTTGACGTGTGCAGGGGGAACGTGCTGGGTAACCTGTGTCTCTTTGATCTTAACAACACACGCAACAACAGTTCCACCGCCACCGCAAGCGCTACACTTACTACTAAAGAACGTTTGATAACTTTCAGTCTGTTACATGGTCCTCTAACTATTCATGAAACGTGTTTTAGAGACTATCGTAAATTCCAAAAAAAAATCAACTTCGGGAATATGGCGACAATATTTATTATGATAGTAGTAGGGCAAAATTGTACTCTCTAGTATTACTGCCCTCACAAAGCAAGGAAAAATATCATGTATTAGACATTTGCTTTTGTCGAAATCAGCTTCAAATCTTATATATATATTTATCATATATAATATACTATCATGCGAGGATTATCTAGGACAAAAGAGGGGTAGGCAACGGAAAAGATCGGAAAGGAATATAAAACAGAAAAGAATGAAGAAAGTGTGGGGAAAAGTGGTTGCCAGATGTTCTCTTGTACCCCAATGGTCAAATAGTTAGATTAAAGGATAAATGAGAGTTGAGGTGACCATATGAACACGTAGCATGTGTTTACACAATCTCTCACTGGCTGGGGTTAATGACCCCTCCTTAGGAGCGCGATTTAGCCACACTAAGGAACACGATATACTCCTAACCAAGTTGTGCCTTACAATCTAACAGAAGAAATCGTGTATAAATAACGACTATCTCTAAAGTCAATATAGAATCTCTGCGTGACATTGACAGGAATCGTGACTCTTCTCACGTCAAAACGCAGCGTGCACGCCATAGAAGTGACAACAGCAGACTCAACACTCATACTAACGAAAAACACATAATGTTCTATGATTTCTTGAAGCACACATGCCTACGCAACTACATGTACTTCACTGTCACCCTGGGGAAAACATACATTGTACGCTGGTCAATCAATTGGAAGTTTATTTGCAAGTTCGTGCCCGAGGGCTAATTGCAAGTACATGTACATGGTATACACATAGTGACAATGGACAGCCATAAATAATATTCTAATCTAATAATAGTGTTGGCTATTTCTAAACAGGATGGGTTTGACTTCTTTTTTGGAAACAGAGGGAGACGAAAAGCCCCACATTTTCTAGAATTTGTGGGTTCTGCGATTTCAAGAGAAAAGTAGCTTTCTGTTCGTCTGTCAATGTGGGGAAGTTGGGATAATACTAATCAATAGACAACAAGGTCTATACGGAATTAGTTGAGATTCTACAAGCAATTATATCCTTTTGCACTGAAGCGGAAGGTGCCGGATCTGGTTATGAATTGAGGAAGCATCCTGGGGTGTAGTGCATGCCAAAACCCGGCAGGGGTCCGGAGGTAGGGAAAGGGCGCCTTGCGTGCTCTTCAGTCACATGTTACCACATAAAACGAACCTCAAATTTGCATTAATAGGACTTTGTTTAAGCCGCGAAGCATTTAACTACAGGGAGTTAGGCCCAGATCAAAGAGGTCCTGGTGGGTACGAATCCTTTGACTTTCATGTGCTGATCTTGTACTACTGGGAAAGGCACTTCACACAAGCAGTCTCACAACAACCAATGTGTAAAACGGGTACAGTCAAACCTGTCTATAGCGGCCACTCAAGGGACTGGTCAAAATTGGCCACTATAGAGAGGTGGCCACTATAGAGAATATGCTAATTAAATGACCACAAGCAATAAGTTACACATGGTTTTAGTACCCACTGATCTTTATTCACATAATACAGTACTGTACATGTACTTCAATGATTTTTACACTATATGTATTAAGAAAACAAAAGCTATAAAAAGTTTTAAATGTTCTACAGTTGATATTGTATGAAGAGACCGGTATCGTCATATTTTCTTTGATTTTTCGTTCGTTTTGTTTTGAAAATAAGTCAAAGAGGTTTTAAATCCGGCGTAGGGTGACGAAACATAGATCAGCGCTCCGCGTGGCCGTAATCGGCAGTGTTTTTGGACCTGCGGGACCGAAAATCGTGTGGCCGTTTCCGCGTTGGGCAGGTGGCCGCTAAGCCTATTTCTTAATCATTACGAATCCAAGGGACCGACAAAAAGTGGCCACTATGGGCAGGTGGCCGTTATGCAAAGGTGGCCGCTAATGCAGGTTTGACTGTACCTGACTTCCGTTGCGAAGATAAAAGGCAATGGAAGTAGAAGGCTGGGCTTCACTTTCCAATACTGTAACTACATACGTTGGATAACAACCCACTGTCCTTACGGTCTCAAAGGGATATTGGGCTACCTTTTTCACCTTTACCTCCTCTTCCTATGACTAAGTCCACTTGATCCTTTGTTGTAATGTTTCGCTATTCTATGTATTGGTTCTCTCGATTTCCACTGAATTAGACTAGACAAACACAAACCCGTTGTTTTGTCAGTGCCATTTAACTTGAGAGAGCTGGGCTCTGACTTTCCTTCATATACATATCTAAATTACAAAACTATATGACCACCCCCTCTATACCAAGAGTTACCCCTACCCCCAACGTGCCAGAGTCTTCAGCTCATTGAAGTTGTACACGAAACCAGAAGAAGTTACTTCAAACAACCAAAGGAGTCCATTAGCTTCATCATTTTGGCCAAATTTACGATCAGTTTATATGTGGGACTTCTTTTCCCATTAACACCATATAGACATACTGTGTAAACCTCTCAAACGCATTGTGAACCACGAATCATGCTTGTGACTGCCTTTTAAACATTATGAAACGTATTTAGCAGTTTTTGTATTTCTTTTCCAGCGTAGACAATTTTATTATTCGTCGATGAAGCTTAGACCTCCATGTAATAAGATACGCCAAAAAGAAGTTACTCAAACAACTGGATAACCGATTTTTCAAGAGCATACCCAGTTGCTTAAATAACTGTTTTTTGGCGGATATGTTATGTATTCTACATTGCAATTTGACCCTTAGGGTTACAATGATGTACTTCTAAGCGGTGTCATTAGATGGACCATTTCATCCATCCCATCTCTTTCAAAATCCACTCATTATTACGGATGAAAGGACTGAGGGGCCCTTACCTTTCTTTCGACACTCGGCTATGACGTCAGCAGATCCCTTGCTCATCACACGCACCACGTACAGCGGGCAGTTGGCCTAGCGGAAAGGGCGGGAAATCTCATTGAAGTAAATAACCTCAGGGAACATCTAACGGTTCATTTAGTGCCGGATATTATATTACACTAGCTTCATTGAATTGACGAAAGCAATAGTGCTTCAACAGAGCTGTCTGAGGAAAAAACGGACGGTAATCGTCGTAAGAGGAAGAGTCTTGAGATCCTTTGAAATAGCCTGGAAAAATCTTGAGATCGTTTTGAAGAATCTTGAGACTCAGTAAGAAGATCTCAGTATTGTCATGAAAAATCTCAAGACTGACTCGAAACGTCTTAGGATTTACCACAAAATTTCAATATTTGGGGAATAAATCTCAAGACTTTTCTATTTTCAACGAGGTGTGAAGACCTCCGCTGGGGGTCAATATGATTCGTTAGGTACCAGATAATTTTTTTTCACAAAATATCAGCTATGTATGTTTAAGCTGTAAAAGGCTACAATAATTTATCTAAAGTCCTGAGTCCAATAATAATCTGCTCGCTGTTTGTAGAAGTAAATAACCTTAGGAGACATCTAATGGTTCATTTGGTGGCGGATATCGTATTATACTAGCTTCATTGAATCTAAGAAATCAACAGTGCTTCAAATCAAAAACATGCCTGAGGTAAAACAGACGATAATCGTCATAAATACGTCATTGAAGAAAACAACAGCAAGTGCCGGATATTGCATTAAAGGCAGCCACAGTACACAACGCCTCACTGCTTCCAATTAACGACATCCCTGATGTAAAGCGTTTGATATTCGTCATAAGTACGACATTCAAATAAACCACATAAGGCAACATCTAACCGCGACTGAAAATTCAAGGTAAGCAAATTTTGGTGTGGAAAATCTTCAATATTAACATCTAACCGTTCATTAAGTTTGGACCTTGCATTATTTTAGCTTAAGTGAACAAGGCAACCTTCAACTCAAAAACATGCGATAGGGGACTACCAAAAATGAAAGCAGGTCAAAACCATGAAAGTTCATTCATCGTTTCTTGCCCTGTGCATGCTGTTGCGAAGTCTAGATCTAAGGTCTCATTGATGAGTTTCTTCTTTCCATAGACTTCTATGTTATAATTCATGGTTTAAATGGCCGCGTTCATAATGAAGCTACGTGAAATTTCAGCAGATTTTTCATTCTATGTCGAGCACATTTACCCTATATCGTGGGAAAAATTGCCAATGTAAATTATACATAGGAACTTTTTTATAGCAATTACAAACTACGATTAGTCAATCTCCACAAAAGGCACTTTTTCGCTGCTATTGTACAACCGCACCACTCAGAACCCACGACTGTGTACCTCCGACCTAGCGCGCGGCTGAAAACTTTACCTGCTAATTTCTTCAGTTACAAATAAGCTTTCACCAATCTAACTTTTGAGATCAGTTCCGCTGGCTAAAAGGGAATTTCTCACCGCTAAAAACATGCGTCCGTGCAGCCGTTCATTTTTGGCTCGGATCTCTTTTAGGGTAACCCACTCGCGGAGTAACACATCAAGACAAATCGTGACCGCTTGTTCAGAACACTGGATATCCAAACCGGAAGTTTCGTTGCTTTACAGGGCCAATAAAACACCAAAGTCTAATCATTTTGAGGTCTCATCAAGACCTGTCCACATACCAAATACCAATCCATTCTAGGCCTCCTCGATTCGCAGTGTTCACAGAAAGACAGACATACAGACAGAAATACAGATCTAGACGGACAGACAGACACATACACACAAACATACCAACGCTAACGAAAACATAAACTTCTTGGCGAAGTTAAATTATTTAGGCTACCCATATTCCGTATTTTTACGATTCTTACGAAGTTCTATCTAGAAACGGCAAAAACTTCAAACATACCTGGTCAGCTATGGTAATGGCTCTTTGAACTGCTTCTGCCTCCACCTAAAATAAAAAAATAAAAAAAAAACTTATCATATATTTTGACATGATAGTCAAGAAACTTTAAAGTCGAAACCATCATAAAATGATTTGAAAGTGTACAAAAATTATCAAAAATGATAACAGTGTTCTTTATTCATAACCAAGATTTTGAAATATCCCAGCCCATGTTTCAGTGACCTCAGGGCAATGCTGACTGGATTATTCCAAACTGCAGCTAGGTGTCGCTGCTAACAATGCGGTACCAAACGTAAAGATGTGTAATATATGCAGTCCCTATGGTCTGTTTTGCCTTGTGTGCAAGATGAGGACAATGTTAGACTCAAACTTTTTTAAAGTAATAGGCAATCGGCATTGTCAGACTCTCATTGGGCAATTTCTCTTTATGCCATGATCTCATTGGTTAAAATGCTAATTGTGATGGACAGTAAGATGTAGCCATGACATTAAGGTCATAGGTCACATACCTCTTCTGGTCGGCTCAGCTCGTGTCCTTCCGGTCCGACGACTCCCTGTTTGATCATCTCGTCTTCTCCCTGAGAAATATACAACATATCTCATCACAATCACCTGCATGTAGCCAATGTAAGAGATGTACATAACCCTGGTAATTTTACACTATCGAACTAGGTTCTTGCATGGAATTCGAAACTCATCTAAGGTGGTTTTATGAAAAATTAAATTGTTCTTCAACCCGAAAAATGGACTAACCGGATTTTTCTTGGAAAGTGGTAATATTTCAAACATAATTATTTTGTGAGAGGAGTAAATGGGGCCAAATAAATAAGGGCACACAAGCAACCCTCAACAGGGACGGGAGGCGATATCGACTTCCCACAACCTTTGATCCATCGCTGACGTCACCTTTGCAAAACGTCACGTGTCCAAAGCGATCAAACAGCTGGAGAATGCTGGGCGAATTTGACTCAAAAATCTTTGGGAGTCAAATTTTTTAGTTGGAGAATAGCTTATTTCTGTACAACTTGGTACACGACTTGCTCAAGTTTTATAGTATATTTAAAACATTTGAAATGGACAGACTGTTTTGATAGAAATCAATTTTTTAAATATCTTTTGTTATTGTGTTCTTAATAGATGGGTTCATAAAATGATGAAAGTCTAGACCTGTTTTTTTTTTTCACATGGATAAAAAAACACGCACCTATATCAATTGTGCATTATTGTGAACGTGCACAAAATGTGAAAATAAAGTTGCTTCAGTTGCTTCAGGGATCCTATTCTCCTGGACACAAGATACTGTATGTATCACAAGGAAACAAGATACTGTATGTATCACAAGGATGCACTTGTTTCTGATCTACAATACTGTCACGTATACAGCGTGCTCTGTAACCATGTCCTGTAGAGTAGAACACATCTGTACGACACCCATGGGAGCGTTTGAAAGCCAAACGACATTTCCAAGAACCTTCCGGATCACCAGAGCACCACATCCGTCCAACACCACCGCTCAAAACAACATTAATGGATATGCGACATCATGTTTTTCTCCATTCGAGCAGACCTCCTAGTACGATAGGATAGGCGCTATTTCCTGTAACGAGTTTGCTTTCGGATACCTACTGAGTCTAGCTGGTTTATTGTTATTCAAGTTACAACCGTTAGATTTCCGAAATTGATTTTGATATGCTACATGCCAAGATATATATATATGTTTCTATATTTATCCCTATTCAATGTTTCTTTCTCTTATGAAAAGGGTTTCAGTCTATAAGTACAATGTACTATCATAGTTCTTACTCGAATTCATACTGAAGTAGGCAATTGTCAGTTTCACAAGAGTTTCTTATAGAGACTTTTTATCTTCCAACATTAGAGTTCAGAGAACACATACCTTTGTTAAATAAACACGGATTATTGTAACTGGGCTCAGGCGTGCGTATGAGGTCCGTATCAAATTCTGTAAATGAAATATGTATTCTGCGTACAACTGCGTATGAAAGAATGTAGCAAGAATGTTCCTCATCTTAAGGACTCCCTTACGATAATATTTTTTCAGATTTTGTCAAATGTTCCATTCATGTAAATGAAGGGAAATGATATACTGAGGGAAACAATGCAAATTTTGTGGTGAAAAAAATGTGCTCCTCAGTAAGAATCCTCTTTGCGCATCATGACCGACCCTGGGGTTCAGTGAAAAGGTGCTGGTGTATATGGTCTCATTGTCTACATACATCACAGGAGCAGTGGGAAATAATAATAGAAACAAGCATCATGGTGTTAATATTATTGATATGACATATAACATGATATCTTTTATCAAATGTTTAAAGCAATCTGTTCTACACATATTACGCAGTATTCAAGTTAGAGGGGTAAAACTACAACTTAAGCTAGCCTACTTATACTATAGTACATGTTTTCAATCAGGGCCAGTCTCGTTTTGGTGCAATGATTCCGGATGACCCCGGAAAATCCAAAATGGCCGCCGTAACTGGAATGGGGTCTATTGTTCATTTGACCATAACGACAAAATCGTATTGTTTAAAGAAGTCACTATCACATACCCGACTTAACGTTCCAACTAGTCACGAGCTAACAGAAAGCCACAAATTACCGAAAATCTCAAGTCACGAATTGTAGAAAAATTCAAACCCAACCTGACGGTAAGTCCAATTTTTGTGTTGGACATTGCAGTTCAACTTTAATTCAGAATTAACAGATAACTTGCAAATTAAGAATGTTTGATGTCATGAAAAAGAAAATGAATATGAAATATAACGGGCGTTTCATTTCATATTGGCGATGATGTCTACTATTCTTACTAATATGATGTCTACTATATTACTACTCTTCATGGCTACTATCATGATAAAGAATTACAATTTAGCGCACAATACCATAGAAATGTTACATGAAGTGCTAATGACTTAACTGCCTACTTGCGTTTCCACAAAATGTATACACAATATATCTAGTAGTTTCCCAGTGTCCAATACTGGGAAAATTATAAAAGTAAATCTGTAAAAGCATATGAGAAAGTTCTGTATGGCCTTGGGTGCAAGAGGAATGTCCCATACGTGAGTGCTTTTTACATCAAGTGTTAACGTGAGTGATCAACTAGGTCGGGCATTGTAAATCCATTAACACGGTAAACAACTCTATTTTGAGTGCCTAGAAACTGTTTGAAAGCCATTATAACCACAGGAGGGATAGAGAAGAGGGTCATGCTTGGTGAAAAAGATTTGAAGCGAATTATTAGGTCCTAATAGACCTGATTGCGTAGCGGAGTGACATAAATAAAGATGCACACATCACTACAAGTCACATTGAAGCTAATGAGTAAAGGATTGAACTGCCCCTCCCCATGGAACGAGGCAAAGAAGACCGTCAGAGGCCAAAGAAAGTGGAGGCAATTCACTGAGGCCCTTTGCTCTCGAATGGGCAAAGAGTCAAGTAAGTCGAGTAAGTCAATCCCCTTCCCCCTAGATGATATATTCCTACCTGTACAGAACCCTACCTACATTATATACCATAGTTTGTTTCACATAGGCTTGCCTTGAAATCCATCAATAGTTTCACCAGGTTGATACATAGATTCAACATAGTTTTCATAGGTACGCAATCTTATTTTTTCTTCTCTTGCGACGTATAGGCAAATTGTCCAAAGTAATTAAGGACTTTGCCCTGGTAGGCCTGATGAAGACATTAAACGGCAGAAATGTCGTAAGAGAATAAACAAAAATTAGGTATAGCAAGGAGGTTAAATTTTAACCTTCTTGGGTAAAGTAACACATCAAATATCATGATAGGTGAAACACAACCCCTCAAGTTGTATCAACACTGCCACCTTGCGACCCACAACAGTACCACATGCTGTAAACGACAGACTACATGCAGTAAGAAGAATGTTATTAGATTACCTGTTGGATGACGTCACCGTTTTCGGCATGGACGAGCGCAAGCGCACCGAGGTCTCTCATGTGGCAAAACGCCTGGTACAGCTGTGAAGCGAAATAATGATCACATTTTAAAATCCATCCGCTAGGAACAGACATTTTAAACTTTTTGCCAGACATTAAATTTTCATGATGAGATCTGATTGCGGACAGAGATCCAAGTCATATGTACATTAACTTATCTTACGTTATATCAATCATTATTCTATTATGTTGATAGTATCTTTGTCGCTTCTTATGAACCACATCATAACTATTATTATGATGGAGCATTGTTAATTAGGATAATAAACAATTTCAAACCAATATAAATGAAGATAGTCTTTTAGGCGCCCTCCCTCCTTTCTGTTTATTGTACTCCATGATGTTATTATCTCTTTTTTGTTGTACAAATGATTAAAAAAAAACTGAACTTATGCCTACAATACATGTCTCATACTTTCATAACCTTGACGTGACAAGGACGCCGCCTATCGTTTTCACCAGAACTACACAAAATAGTTGGCGTACATTGATGAAGATAATGTCGTATCATACATTTTACAGCTTTCATATGTCTCGGTAACACTTGTAACACAAGAGAAACAAAAACTTACCTCAGAGTCGGTGAGTTGCCACTTGTCCTTGTAAGACATGAACACTAAGAAGGCGTTCACACCTAAGAAGGAGTAAAATAAGACGTCCATCAACGTTATTGATAGTAATTGTTACAGTAACACAAATGCCAAGGTGCGCAATGTTGACGGTACAGGTACGCCACCTGGCGGTATTCTCAAAATTATGCACTAAAACTGAACATGATTCTGAACGTGAACATGAACTGAATGTTAACGATAGTAATTGTAGCGCAAATATCAATATGCACAATGTTAACGGTACAGGCACGCCACCTGGCGGTTTTCTCAAACTATGCACTATACTGAACACATGCATGTTTCAATCGATAGCAGGTAATCTTACCTCGCTGGTGCACGAGTTTCTCCATGTCGATCTTGACCTTGTTGTCCCATTTGGTGATGGCGACGTTCAAGGCGTAGTCTCCCACCACAGTGTCGTCTGCCATGGCGCGCCATTTGTCGTACGACTCGACAAGACTGCAGTCAGAGTTGTCCAAAACACAGTCGACTGTAACAAAAATGTTTTTACGTCAGAAAAATGATTTTCTAAGATCCATTGTATACTTAACATTGTAGAGAGAATAATCGTCAGCCACACTGTCTGCTACGATGAAATTATCCAATGATATACTAGTATCGTAGACAGGTAGACAATTTTAATGATGAGCAATGAATGACCAGCTAATGGTCAGTACAGGTGCATAATCTATAACATCCGCCAGATGGCGCACCTTTACTGTGAAAAGTCGCACACTGATAATGTGGCATTTCTAAGACCCACAGTTTGTGAATGTTTCATAGGCCATTAGAATATTCAGCGAATATCTAGAACAAATCATTTTCTTCTGAACAAGGGAAAACAATGCAATAGCGTAGGACTCAAGCAGATTACAGTCAGAAATTTCCAGAACACAGTCGATATTGGAAAAGACGGACAAAATGATTATACATTTAGCAAGACGGACAAAATAATTATACATTTAGTATGGCCAACTTTATCGTATATCCTACTCTCTCAATAAACTGACGTGTGCCAAAATGCGTCGGTCATTTTGTAAAACGATCATAGAGAGACAAAGAGTGTATATATGAATACATGATAATCTCTCTTTATATTGTTCATCGCAATCCTTCCACCATACAGTCACCATTTGTTGTCAACGTTGTCCTATACCATAAGCCTTCAGTTGCAGCCGTTCACAAAAATTTCAACGGTCTGACAGCCTAAGTAACTGAAGCATGAAAATTGCTATCAGCTGAACGTCCTGCATAACATTTGCAAAGTGTGGGTTTCAGTAGGAACTCGTTATCAGTGTGTATCAGTGTGCGACTTTTCACGGTACAGGTGCGCCACCTGGCGGTTATTATAGATCATACACCAACACTGACTATTGACACTTTTAGCATGCAAACCATGTATTTGCATCATCATACCGTGTTGCTGTTACAAATCAACCTGCAAAAGGTCTGCTAAGTTTCCGAAAACATCTAAAACTAGACCGCTCTGTTTATACAACAACATACTATACACAGGTCTATAAGATGACAGTTCTAGTGTGTGGTGCAATGAAGTTGTAGCCCTCCTCCCTCAATGTTATGCAAATCTATTGTATTAACCTCGCTATGTAAAGAAATGATGGCAATGTATGATTTCAATATTGCCCTAGTTTTGTTCAAACGATCTTTAAGAATTGTTCTTACTGATCATGGTGGTCCCTCCGGCTGCAGCGGCCTTGGTACCCTGGGCGAAGTCGTCCACGGAGGTGATACCATTCTTCCGGAACTGCAGGTGGGTGTGGGTGTCGATCCCTCCCGGGATGACCAGCTTCCCCTCTGCAGACACGGCAATGGTATCGTCCGGCACGCTCAGGTCATGGCCGATTTGTCTGCGGATGCCATGCAGATCACGTGACTTTACTTATTGATTGACGTTAATGCTTTAAGAGTACACGATTCCATCAAATCGATCCAATGCCTTTTAATCAAAAAGCAAACATAATGGCAGGCACTATGATTATGAAATGCAGCCAAGGCTACAATATTACGGCTGTGGTCTTTTCCCTTTATATCATGCATACTAATCACGTAGAACTACTTTATGTATTTTTCAATCGTCAGAACCATTAACCCGAAGTGCGACCCTTGTGCGTTGGTCTCATCAGGTTTATTACGCTTTAGTTGATAGATAGAAACCTTGTAAGGCAACGCTGAGGACAGATTTATATTTTCGTGCCCGGTCATATGCTGTCGTCGTACGAGTGCATGTTTCGATACTCGTGCATATATCCCGCAAATTAAAATCCAGCTTTCTTGTAACGAAAAGGGCTATCACAGCCTGCTTGGAAATGTTTTAGTAGGTACCTCGAGCACTTTAAAATGGAAGTGCTAGCAACCCCTCCCTGTTAAATATACCCTGCACTGAAACAGCATGGAAACTTGTTGCCCCACACGCCACTGGATAAGTGTCCACACACAAGTCAGTTTGTACACTTTTTAGTACATCAAATGTAAGATGCACTTACGCGATGATGCCATCCTCCACATACACATCGGCGCTGAAGGACCGGTCATCGTTCACTACAGTCCCGCCTTTGATCAGCACCTTGTTCTGTAAAACAGTAACAGTCAGGGTTAACAAACTAAAGCACATATCTAGAGAATATCAATATCTATATCTACATCTATATCTACATCTATACCTATACCTATACCTATACCTATATCTATCTATCTATCAGAACGATATTTTCCGTATACCGCTATCATGTTTTCAACCCATATATCCATTTTATTCAAAATGCGAGATCAGATCACTCATTTTTGACTGTACTGTAGTCGATAATATTTAGTTGCTCTGTATGTAGCCTCGTAATATTATTGTCTATATAGCTAGTAGTTAGTATTGGCTGCCATACATTGTACCTTAATTGTGCGATTGTTGAGACAGAAAATGACAAGAAACTATCACTAATATTGAGAGCTACGAACATTAGGTTGTAGGGTTTCAAACTATTCGTTCTTTTACAACGTAGAGTAGAAAGCATTGTTGGCATTGGATCTATAAACTACGTAGACGTATAAATGTACAAACGTTAGGTGTGATATGTTGTTCTGTGTAATATAATGCATTCAAAGCTGGCTCATACCGGCTAAACATTAAAGACAGACATTTTTATACAGACTATATTTTACAGAGCAAATTTTTGCAATATATGAATCCATGAAAGCATTAGCTATGTAAAGAAAATGCATATAATGCATAATATGTATCATGCAAAAGGACTGGCTATTTGGACTTTTCAGTAATATATATCAAGTCACATCAATAAGCATTCACCCTTGGGAGATGTACGCAATTGAATTTAAATCACAAATAATTTCATTCTCAACAGGACATGGTATAACACAATTCTTATCTTTTTACCTTCCAAGCAATCAATTATCACATACAATATTAACTACTAATTGCTAAGAAGCGAGAGGATGCCGATCCTATAGAGACCTCCATACTCGTATCAACATTTGTATGTTTGTATAAAACATATCTGTTGAGACCTGTACTTAGCTCAATAAGGTAGAAGTGAGAATGTCGGACACTTCGGCACATGGACACTTCGGCCCCCTGGCAATCAGGACATTTCGGCCCCAAGCCGAGGACACTTCGGCCCCAAGCCGAGGACACTTCGGCCCCGGGTCCAGACGTCCATGATAGTTATCTAACACGTAGCCTGAGTTGACTAAATAGCGTATAATTTTAGGACGTATGATTTTACAGGAGAGCCTGTTGGCTGTTTCAGATGTAATTGTGGTAGGTAAGTGCGTTTCCTATGTTTCAAGACTTATTTATTTGTTTCAAGACTTAATGCTCAACATATTTTATCGTTGCGTTTCACATGGCTTTTCAATTAATTTGTACATTGCATAGCATGCCCACGCACATAAGAACTAGCGAGGCCGAAGTGTCTCTGAGCCAGGGCCGAAGTGTCCTCGGCCTGGGGCCCAAGTGTCCTGGACTTGGGGCCGAAATGTCCGGGCCGAAGTGTCCATGTGCCGAACTGTCCTGATACCTAGAGATAGAAGTGAACAGTAAATGTCTTCATTCATGGAACAAGGGGTCGACTAGCCAGTGTCCAATATTTGAAAATACGTCCCCAAAAATAGGCGTAAAGACGGCGTTTTTTTTTATCTTTCATGTAATAACGCAACATTTACGAATGCGTTAATGTATGTTTAAAAATGATTAGCTAGGTTTACAGCCTTGGGTATATTGCAGTTATCCTCAGCAAGTATGAATAACTTTTACTTTAGAAAACAGGAACATAGTTGAGACCCAGTAACCCCAAGACCTCGTTTTTACGAAAACCAGTTGCTTGGCAACATAAAAGTCAAAATGGCGACCGTTATTTCATAGATAGAACTTTATTGCTCGACATTTGTACATGGTACAAAGTATGGCAATGACTGTTACACAAAGTACAAAATAGGTGTAGAGAATAAGACTTGATATCCTAATTAACGTAACAAGAAGGGCTGACACATTAGTCTTTGATATAGTGTTACAATCGAGTTGGGCTATACATGAGATTCATTACTCTTTCTAATAGCAAAGCAGTCTTTGATATATTTGCCTATCCTTGCATTATGGGAGTCGTGGCATCCAAAGATATATACAAATCTGTCTGTAGCATCGAGTCTCTTGAAATCTGCTGTACTGTATTCGAGAAATGTAAATAGCTCATTACGTAAAATAGCGTATCTAGAGCATTCCATTAAAAAGTGAAATTCATCTTCAATATGCTTTGGACAGAAAGGACAGTACCTTTGGTCAGGGGCTACATTGTAATATCTACCTGTTTCAATATTCAATTTATGGCTGCTGATTCTTAACTGAGTAATCGCTTTTCGAATTTCAAAATTATTTATATCATAAAGGTATGTTTCTTGTTCATAACATTCTTTTGACTTGCTAAGAAAAGACAGCTTTGAATTGTTTTCAATAGAATTAAACCACTTTTGTATATATGTATCTTGTAGCCGGAGGCGTAGTTGGTTGACAATATAATCTATATTATAAGCCTCAGGTTTCATCCATATGTGTCCAAAGCCATGGTAACAGAGAATGTCCTTAACATGATTAACCCAGTCTTGATTATCAGTAAGTACAGTGTTGTATGCATCGCGAAGCAGAGAGTCCTCAGGTAAGTTTACCAAACGGTGCCAGTATTTAATGAGCTGAATTCTAGCAGGTATTATAATAGGAAAAGTTCATAGACGCAAACTTAGCAAGGTTGTATCCAAAGGTGTCTAACGTTAACACTAATTGGGACAGGCAAAATTTCGAAGTCAATGTTTTTTATTCAAATTTTGTTGGTAGTTAGAGCTTGTGACAATGATGGTAAAGCGTCTTCAATTTTTGAATAAATTAAGAATTTTTGAAATATAATTTTTTTTACTTTTCTTGTAGGAAATTTAACGTTAGAACACTAAACACGAAGTTTTCCACTCATATAGTCTCATAGTCTCCCAAAATATGCGGAAATATTGCGTTTTCTATCCTTGATGTAAAAACGCAACCTTTACACATACTTAAATGAATGTTGTGAGATTATTAGCTTGCTTTACAGTTATCCTCAACAAGTATGAAGAACTCGTACTTAATAAAACAAGATAATAGAAGACCCAGTAAGTAACTCAAAACCTCGTTTTTAAGAAAATCAGTTGCTTGGAAAAGATGGCGACCGTAACTTCATAGATTTAGCCTCAACAAGGTTTTATCCAAAAGTATACAATGTCAACACTACACACGGTGTTTTTTACTCACATAGTCGCGGCCGCAATGCCCAGCGAACGGCCGACAAGCGAACAGAGCCCGCGAGACGGTATCACGTACCTTCGGATAGATCCTCATGCCCCAGCTAACTCCCCTGTTGTACAGCTTGTGTTTGGGACTCATGCTAACGACGCTTTCCCAGTAGTGCTGTATCTCCATAATAAACCCCAAATCCAGCCGACAGAAACTATACCACAGATGTGTACCCGCTTCGGGACAGTTTTGCCTAATGTGGCATATTCTCTACGTCTCGCTTTTGTTTCAATTTTCTCAGCCATTGCGCTTCAGCAAAGCACAATTTCACGCTTTTCGCGCCAGGACAATTTAAAAATGTTCAGAATATTCAAATACAAGAGGACAACGGTTACTTCATTAACCCATTGACCTAATTGTCACAATTTAGGCAAATTGAAATTCTTGCTTTTTGTTCGTTGCTATATTTCATTCCGAGATCACATAGTGCTTCAACATGTCTATGACATGAAGTCAAACTATACTAGATCAACAAGTGTAAGTATGACCACTATTGTACCATATAAACCACGATGTATTGCCAAATAGGTAGTCTGTAACGGTAGAAGTTAATTGAATCACACAGATGTTAATTTTACGCCTGTTGATCATTATTACTTTTCATTTGATGGCTCCATAATTTCAAGTCAAGAAAGGCTCCAAAAATATGGTCAAAACGGTTCAAATATCAACTTCTGGCTATAATATATACATACCTAATGTAAAACGTGTAACTACTAAATTCTGACAAGTCTAAGGTCCTTTTAGGCTATTGGATAATAAAATAGCAAATAGTAATGCTTTAATTTATTCTGGACACGCCTTAGATTTTCTTCTTAATTGCCTGTATCATCAGACCGTTTAGTCTTAAGATGCATCCGTCTGTCTTCGAAGTGTGACTTAAAAGGCGAAGATCATGCAACATTTCCTTGGCAAACAGTCCTGAAACGTAAGAACATGGCATACCCTATTTCACTCTTCAATGCTACTTATGGTGCTACGCGGACACACGCACACTATGTAAGCTCTGTGTTTTTTTTACGCCAAGACATCATAGCCTCCTTCGAATTCAGTCGCCGCAGTAAACTGGGAATCATTGGAAAGGAGGGAATATTTTAAAGGTAAGGAGATGACAGACTCTATTTCACTTTTTAGTGATAACTTCTGGAGCTAAGCGGACACACGTACGCTGTGTTAGCTCTGTTGCTTTTCCGACGCCAGGACATCACAGTCCCTCTATTCGCACTAGACTGAGAGACGCTGGGACGCAAGGAATCTTTCACAGATGAGGGGACTATGATAGTTGTTTTTGTCACATTTTTCTGCTGTTATGCTTTGAGTGGACCGAAAGTATAGCAATACCCTCTTATTATTCGCTTTGAAATACAGGTAAACATCTATGGTATGCATCAGGCAGTCGCTTAGTGAATTTGTATCATTTCGGCTTTTATCTTGCAATTCAAAAGCTTTTTCGTAATCTAAAATCTACAGGGTGTAAAAATTAGATGTGTGGCGTAATTTGGTGTAGTGTCTAGAAATTACAATTCTGGATGGTTCGCAAGGGAAAGATTGAGCAAGTGGTAACTATGGAGAATAGTGCCAAGGCCACGAATATGGACTACCTCTGTTTTGCGAACTAGTTTTATCATGTATGCGTTATAAATTACTTCAGAAAGGCCACAACAAACATATTGATAAATGTAGTACTACGCATACGTTGGGCTCAGAAATCATGCATCGTATGCATACATCTCTGGCTACGTCTATTTTAATTCGTGAGAGAGTTGGCAATCCGTTGGGAATCAGTCAGGAGAAAATCGTAATGATACAACCTCCTTGGTTGGCAGTAAGTCAGAAAGCATTTGAAGCTCGGTTGGGGTAAGTGGTGTACTGGTCGTGAATAGGTTGTGACATGCATATGGTTGCCAGTGGAAAGATAGTCGTGGCCAACAGTTGGTCAGACCGTTCCTAACCTACCGTCAACCTTTGTTGAGTGGTGGTCGGAGGAAGCTCCTGAATATGTGACAGGGGCTTGAAGCTATGAAAGATAATAGTTAACTAGTTAGGCATTCTCGGCTGTATGCTGAGAGGACAGATACGTAATAAATGAGAGCTCATGCTCCGTTATCAGTGGGCACCAGACAGAACACAGGCTTGAACTCTTCACCTGTCCACACGGTTTTCCTGTCAGAAACTCTCGCTACGTAGAGGTAATACTCCCCAGCATTCTACGTCAATGACAGCTGAACATCAAAATAATAAGGCACGCAAAGTAAGAATTACTAAAGAAACCTGGATAGATTTTGAAAACGGTTAGACGTTTCAAGTAGCATCCACTACCTTTTGTCAATGACGATAACAGTTACCATGATATTGAAGTGTTGTATATTTCTAATATGAAATATGGTTACACAAAATATCGAAAAATCGATATCTGATAAATGGTACACACTCAGGCTCCCATGGGGTTTCTCTGATCTGCTTTTAGATTTTTGTCCTGATGCAGTTGCACTAAACCCCCATAAATAACTTTTCATTGAACTTCCCACCGCCCCCACACCAAGCAGTGACTGAAAGCTCTAGTCTAACTGTTCGGTGACCATTTTCAACGGGCCAGCTAGGGTATATTTGTTTTACCAATTCAATTTCTCTGACAGACAACCTTCCCGGAAACGTAACCCAGTCCCGTAAAAATTCCCCCCGGTCTGTGCTAATTAATTGGACGGGCGGCTGCCCTCACAACACCGTAGAGCTCGAGATAACGGCGAGCGCCCGATGGTATGGTTACCAGGCTAACCTTTCTGATTATTAGATAGAAGAAGAAGAACTTTATTGAGCGATAATTAACAGGTACAATGTTTGGCAATCTGCGGATACGCTGGAGTTGAACTATTGCGAGAGTCTAACAACTATTTAGCAGAGTAATTGAAACCAACCCTGGCTTGAACTAACGTACTGGATAACACCACCAGTACCGAAAAGATACCCAGAATTGCCCCGGTTCCCAAGCTAAGTAAACCAGACCAGACGTTTGTCATCGTCAATGACTGCATGACTACACAGAACCACCGGTCTCGTTATACTTCAGATATCACTCATTACTAATGCATGAGTCTGTCTGGTAATTAGCGTCAGGGGTTTTACTAGCCTTTATAGTAAATGTTGTCTGGTGGCACCATTACGTCAATTTTATCTGATTTTTGTCGTCAAGATAGAATGGATGAATCATAACATGATTTCAGAGTAGACAATGAGATATACAGAAGTATTATGTTACTCCAGTCGGAAGTATAGACAAATCATGATTGCATCTCTAAGCAGACGCTTTCATTGATTGTCCCATGATTTTGCGCATGCCCTTTCATATTTTCCTTCTTTCTTTTCTTCTTTCTTTATTTCCAACCTTCCTTTCTTCCTTCCTTCTTCCCTTTTTCTTTCTTTATATCACCCCTTGCTTTCTTTCCTTTTTCTTCTTCTTCCCTTTCTATCCTTCTTTTACTTTCATTATTTCATTTCTTCCTGCTTCTTGCTTTCTTTCACCTTTTCTTTCTTTCCTCCGCTCTTTCATTCTATTCGTTTTTTTTGACAGAATAAACTCTTAATCGTTTTTAGTTCGGATTGAAAAAATACTAACAGTTTATCGTGGTAGTTTTCATCCCACAGTTTTACGACCTTTTAGAAAACTGTAGTTTCAAAGATACAGCTTTGCAAAGTTGAATGTCAACATGCCTTCTAGTGATGCTGTAGCTTGAAATTAATAGGATAGACTTTTCGATACCATCTAAGTCAACTGCAATTGAAAGTTTTCAACCATCTCGTGGAAAGTGATGACAATAGATAAAGCTCGTTAACTAGCGTACATATTTCTCTTCAACACATTACAGATAACACTATATCACTCAACTAGGACTCTCCGTCATAAGCTTTTAAAAGCTGTGTGCCATCTCTTAACCCCGGGGTCCTTTCCGTTACAGGATGCGATCGCTATACGACCACAAAGTGACCTAAAAGATTTCACTCAACAAATTCAAAATAACGTTTTTTTTTTTCGTTTCGTGTCTTAAACTATGCACCATATTACAATCATGGAATCAAAGGTAACTCACTCTAAAATGCAGTTACTCATGACAAGCAATTGGATATGATTTTGGAAAATCCAGTTGCTTGAGTAACTGCTTTTTGGCGTATCTTATTACCTGGATGTCTAACCTACATCGACGTGTCATGGGTAACACAAGTCCAATTTTGGTCGCTGTAAAGGCACTTACCGATCGCCATCTAGTGGAAAGGGTGCATTAGCTATCAAGCTAAGCACCAGTAGTGCACCATCGTTAAAAGAGACATTCCAAAACCTGTTATAAAGTGCCCATCATGTACAAGAGAAATACCCTATCTAAAGCCGAGGCCCCTTGTGGCAAAAGGTGTGGGTTTCCAAAAAATCAATTCACCATACTACACATATACACTAGTCGGTACAGACAGTTGGATAAATGCCAAATGGCTAGCTGGTACATGAAAGCTAGGGCTGTAATAGCACCATTATGGTTGTAGTTTCAAAATGGCATCCTTGTGAGTTCATACTGTGCGGAAGGAAATGCATTAGGACAGTTTATCTCTATAGATATGTCTGTAACGCACCAGTTCGAGATTAGAAAATGCCCGCCTTAATTTGCACTTTACGATTCTGTTACGTGGCTCTCCTACTGTTCTTTTATTGGTGTATTGCGCCAGCTACCGAATTGAGGCATACAAGTAAAGTAATGGCTACTATTATTGTAGTTGATACACACCCCTTGCAAATAGATACAGACCTTTTTTTGTAAGTGCATTTTGGTTAGCAATACAATGTTATAACTATGAGGGTTCTTGTTAAGGCTTGATGTATTTCACGATAGAGGATACTTTGTACTTTTCGTGAAGAGTAGATTTTTGTATGTACATTTTTTTAAGAATGGAATACTGCAAAATATAGAGGGTCCGGGTGCTTACTAATGGTTTATACTTTTTGTATGCACATTTTGGTGAATAATGCAATATATCAAATTATAGAGGGTCCATGTAGGGCCTATTTCACACCATCAGTCATTCAGTACTTGTTATTAAGTTACGGATCTGATAGTATATTTCGTATTCATATTCTAGTATGCCATGAAATATACTGAAATATTTAGGAACGTTTGCAGATTTATTTCTCAATATCCGGCACACGTTATTTGCTATCAAGGTCCTTACGCCATACTTTTGTATGTACATTTTGGTAAGCAATGTAGTGTATCAAATCATGCATAGGAGGTCTATATCGTAGAACTTGATTTATTTCACAATATCCGGTATTCGGCAGCTGTTATTAAGGGTCCTATGTTATGATTTGTATGCATATTTTAGTCCGCACTGCTATTATCAAAATATATTGAGAGTTCCTTGTAGAACTTGGCTTTTTTTTTACAAATCCAGCCCCTGTATTTGTCACATGTATTATGGGTGTTATGCTATACATTTGTATGAATATTTTGGTAAACAATATGATAATCATAAAGGAGGGTTCCTTGTAGAGCGTGATTTATTCAACTATACGTGCACGCTTCACTTGTTATTTGTACATTACCATGTTAATGTATGACCTACTTATAGGTACATTTAACTTCCTTAGCGTTTGACTGCGGTCACCTTATCTGTATTTTCTAGTATCGATTTATCAGGTAATTAGCCGATATCATAGGTATTGATGTGAGTTATTCCTATATGTAATTTTGAAAGCATTATCAATTCACCATATTTGACTTGTATTATGAGAATGCTTTTCCATGCTTTCATTTACAGTGAGCCAAATTGTGGTCTGAATAATATATGCAGCATGAGAGAAAGAAATGAAATACTAATTGTGCAGTCATTACGATTGTGCATTGGTCCCCTGTCATGGATTCGCATGGCTGAGTATTAGGAATATATTGTGGCCCCCTCCCAATTTCTGCCCCAAAATATTGACTATATCTCTATACTCAGTGTAGCCTGTTTATTGTAGCTATTTGTAGATGTCTGAAAAAATCAGAGATTTTCTAGTTAACTAAATATTACTGTCCCAAATTGCTAACGAATAAATTGCTAACGTATAAGCACATAAGGAATACCCTTGTATTAGAAATACCTCAATAAAACGTACTGCAACATGTAACTATGGCATTGGGTTTGGCTTGCGAGAGTTGATACTTATCAAAGAAGTCTTTGTATTAATAAAAAATGTCATTCTATATTTCCGCATGTCCTTCAAATTGTACTTGTCTGGAAACCTAATCTTGTCAAAAACTCCCTTGGTTTAAGATAAAAGTCAAGACGTCAGTGCTTGGCAAGGTGACTTACAAGTAATATTACCTCTGAGTCAGTCATTGGCAGTAGAAACCAATGTTCCATATATGGTAACGGTCCCGCTTTCAATTCAGTTAAGTGATTCGGCAGGGAATAGCGATCAAATTAGCTGCTAGCTTTACAGTCATTAATCAGTCTGGAGTTTCCTATCTATACACAGTACGAATATGCAATTAGATGATTATGTTCTTAAATACTATGATAAGAAGGAAAGATAATAAAATGACCAAGACTGAATTATGGTCACGATATACATACATGTGTTACCCATATTGTGTCCATGTCTATTTATTCCGATTATATACGGTTTTTAATGAATAACCCCCGGTGTGAAATTGCTACCTTCTTTACAGGTGGAATATGCTTAGCCAAAGGGGTGCCATTGTGAGGGATTATGAAATAGTGCCGACCATAAAATTGCGATTTCTCCGCCTTTTCTTCCGTGCTCGTAAACCAAAGCACACTGGTACGTGTCCCACTTACTGTCGTATTTCATAGGGCAGTCGGTCACGGTCACGTGACCCATCAAAGGGGCCGCTGGGTAATAAAAATGGCTGACAAAGTGCTCCCCCCCCCACGGAATGGTAGGTGGACGGGAAAAACGAAATCGGGAAGCATTTTCTTTGTTTATATCTATCGTTAACACTAATGTTATATCAGATTATGCTAACATTTAGATATGAATCATTCTCTGTAGCTCGCACTAGAGATAGCCAGGCGTACAGTTAGCTTGATAACAAGATTAGCTAATGCAATAAAAATGCATGACAAGAAAAGCGAATGCCCAAGAGATTACCAGTACACAGACATCCATATGATTGTCGCCAATTTTGGATCAAACATTAGGAAAGAATTTGATAAAAATCCTCTTTGAAGAGTTGTCGAATCATTTTACATTTTTTGCTTCAAAATGTATACTTGGTTAGGATAGGGAAGAATGCCTTAGTTTTATTGACAGAAACAGATTAATATAAGTAATTATGGCATGTGCATGGATGGATGGGCTATTCAGTATTCATAGCGCTGGAAATTATACATGGTAGATGGATGAACATCATTATCATGGCCGGGGTCGGAATCATTATTTCACGCATTGAGAAAGGAAAAAGATATCCTTTCTGAAATATTTCTATCATACATACAAAATACGTAAAATGCAAAGTTGCAAGCGTTCATTGTTTTCGTAACGCGATTTTTTGCAAATTATGTAAAATTGATGGTGATTTTTTGGGCTGAATTTTGAAAGGATTTAGCTAAAGGTGGTGACATATTTATGAGAAAATGATAGTGATGTTGATATATACCGTCTGCTCCATGGTTACTTCCTCCATCTTAACCCTAGGTTTGGGAGCTGGCTCCACGTGTTCTTCTTTCTTCTCCTCCTCCTCTTCTTTTCCTACCTCCATCTCTTTCGGATCCTCTTCTTCATTCTCCTCTTTCTTGTCTTTAGGGGAGGTGTTGCCGTTTTCGTGGGCGCTGTTGGAGCTAGATGACCCCCGTCTGCTACCATAGCTTCTCTCGGAGCCGAACTGAAGAGATTTCCCTTCGTCTGGGTCCACGAGTTGGCCGAACATTGAGGAAGGGCCGAGACGGCGGGTACGGGGAGGGGTGTGGGGGGCGCTCCCGGGGTTAGATGGGGGGTTGGAGCCTGCAGAGCTACCCGACCCCCTACGTGAGCTTCTCTCGCTGCCGAAATCCAACGATTTCCCTTCGTTAGGATCCACGATGTTACCGAACATAGCCAGGTGTCTTCTACGGGCGGTACGAGGGGAGGGGGCCGCCGAGGAGTCCGACCTCACCGATGCGGTATCCGAAACATCCCTGGATTCAGCCATGCTTCGGTAGACGGTTCAAAACTTGGCCTCGTGATTTAGGGAAAGTCAACAGTGAAGTTTGCAGAAATCACAGGATTGAATGGAAAGCAAGGCCACCTCGGACGAAATGTATGCAGTGCGATGTAGGTCAAACTAACGCACTGATAGCGGTAATGTTTACGGCGTTACACGATGTGTTCGGAATACATGAATACAGCACATGCAGGGCCCAGGCGTACGGTAATAGGTTTAGGCAATATATCTCACCGGGACTCCTACCCAGTACACGCCATGAATGCACAATCACCCCAGGCATCAATGCACGGCACTGACATATTATTAGTGACATCCCTAGGGTCATACCTCATGTTATTAAACGCCACACTATTTGTGTTTTTATAAATCATAATAAAATACTCAAATGCACAGCGCTAGCTTGACATTCCTTGCTTTAAAATGATAAATTGTTGAAGATTAAACTAAATATTATTTACGACTTTAAAGTGTACGCTGATATTGTGGATATCTTTTGAAATCCCCACACGTACAATAACAAAATTAACGGCCTTACTACAGGTCAATATCTACAATGGGATTTTAAAATTCAAATTTGAAGGGGCCCAGCCCCCTTTTATATCCCTCTTACGAAGATAACATCTATGAAAGAGAACCATTTGTGGATATGGTTTAGACTGGAGACTAAGGTCGCCATGTTGATTTTAGTACCCGTATGTAGAAAACAGTGAGAGCTTAGTCTTTGAGTGAGATGATTTTAGGGGCGGCGGCGTTTTGACATTTGAACGGTAACACCCCTTCTCCGTAGACCCCCATAGCTCCTAAATTAAACATCAATGCTGGCCAATACATAAGGGAACTATATTGGCATTCTAGACAAGCTGTGAATTAGGACTTGCTCAAAGCATCGACTTGCTGGCAACAGTGCTCTGACTCTGTAGGAATCTATACAATACATGGCGAACGTTGCATTGAACGATGGTAAACAATGCATGTTAGATAGATGGTAAAGAACTATACCTTCACCACTTCCGGCGTATCAGACTGTGCAGCGGCATCCATTGTACAATCCAAGGATGTTGGCCCGTTTCTGACGACAATATTACCTCAGAACGTCAATTTCAGACGATATTTTCAACCCCTTTGCAGGGAAAACAAGATGGCCCCTCTCCTTCCCGCCAAAATGTACTGAGAGAAATCCCTATCCTCCAATGAGGCTCCGTTGGAATGAATGGGGGAAAGCTCTCTTGGCGCCACGTAATTAGTTTTAGCCTCTCCGATCGAACTAAATGTAGAAACGTACGATCTTTTTCACAGATGGGTCGTCTGGTAAATTAGATTTCGTAGGAAACCACTCTCCAAACAACCTTTAGGACGGCCCGAGCAATAAGTTATGCCAAAAACATATCTCCAGGGAAGAGGTTGTATGTAAAAACTACATTCCAGTAACGTGAAGTAATGCAACCTTGACACGGGTCAAAACATCAACATTAAAAACATAAACATAAGTCTCAAATAATGTAAAATTTCATATGCAAGAAACACATTGATATATATGTGTAAGACCAATGAATTGCGATATTCAATTGAGAAGTGACAATATTGTACCAAAGAGTTGAAATGCTCTAAAATACCGCAAAAATTAAACACAAATTGCTTGTTTAGTATGAATTATTCATTGCATTTATGAACGAATCAATATTCAAACTATGACGCCGTGACGTTAGATGGATATAATTTGATATATGATCTGCACAAAAAGATCAAAGCCACTAATATGATGTCATTTCAGATCTCATTATGTACCCCTCATATTCATAAATATGTGCTCGGGACAAATCAGAAAGTGCGTTGGGGAAGGGGTTTGGGATATACTGAATGTCATAGTTTGCCTCAGTAAGGCCATATTGTACACTATGAATAGCACCCTTTGGGAACCCCAAAAAAAATTATGCGTGTGGGCGAATAAAAGTTGTTTTGGAATCATGAAATCTATTAGTAAGTGTCAGGGAGGTTGAACAAATGATTGAACACACATTGTATGTTATAATAAACAATATGAGGAAACTATTTTCGGATATTTGTTTTCTATTTTTCTCTTTCACATCTTCTTTGACTTTAGTATACATTTAGTGTCTGCCTTCGGATTTCTTTTTACAATATAATTTTAAATTACAAAATACAAAGTAACAAAATAAATTTGTTACTTTTTTCAATTGATTTGTACAATGTATAGTATGTTTGAAAGCTAAAATAGGTGCACGAGCAGTTGCCATCCATATAGTCAATTCAACATGGCCTATGATATATTACTATGTAAATGCAATGTTATAAGATAAGCCTAAAACATTCAACCTCGTTATGCATTGTTTTTCAATTATCCCTTCTCCTCACAATAATTTGGGAGCTGGGTTTATAATAACAGCGAGCTGAAACGTTCGAAATATAGTTTATTGTTTTATTCATCGATGTTTAATATTGAATATGATGTCAACGGTTCTGCAATCAACATTTTTTAATTATACATCTGAATAAGTCATAGGATTTAGCTGCAATAGATACATCTAAAAATCATCAAATAAAGGAAGTTTATTATCAATGTTAATTATTTATAACATAATTATAAATATTCTTGAAGTCCCAAGTGGCAGCTCTTTTTCACTTCAATCTGGTATTACATGAGGTAAATCGTTATAATGTATAGTAGCTATATGCCTATATTACAAAGCCCCTATACAAACAAACCAACGTTATAGCCATGGTACTGAAAAAGATTCAAATTGCCACCATGCGGAATGTTCTAAAACTGCAGGCGGTGCCACTTACACATGATCCGCTATCTTCCCTCGCCCTCCCATCCCTGAAGAATGGAAACTTGTTTTTGCGCGGGAAATGATTTTATCATGGTACAGATGAGCCAGGCACTCGTTAAAGGTCAAATTGCCACCATGCGAAATGTTCTAAAACTGCAGACAGCCTGACCTATAGCTACACATGATCAGCAATCTTGCCTCGCCCTCCCATCCCTGAAGGATGGAAACTTGTTTTTGCGCGGGAAATTATCTTATCATGGTACAGATGAGCCAGGCACTCATTAAAGGTCAAATTGCCACCATGCGAAATGTTCTAAAACTGCAGACAGCCACCTATAGCTACACATGATCAGCGATCTTGCCTCGCCCTCCCATCCCTGAAGGATGGAAACTTGTTTTTGCGCGGGAAATTATCTTATCATGGTACAGATGAGTCAGGTACTCGTTAAAGGTGCAATCCCTGGACACAATGTCACAAATCTCACACAACGGTTTCTCGTATAACGATTTCATCTTTGTTTTCAGTGGATCTATCGGTTTTCCTGGCTTGCCTTTGTTCTTTATACGCTGAAACGCGCGATCCCGTAGTAGCGTCATAAAACAAAACTGTCCGTATTTGACTACCGTACAGAATTCTGGCGTTATAAGGAACCTTGAGTTCCATGCCGTCTCTTCGACGACAAGACTGGATTGTTCGTCCGTTTTCTCGATATTTTCTCCAAGACAGTACGTCTGCATTCGACGATTCTGTTCCTTAAAGTGTTTGACTTCGTCCCAGAAGTTGCCTTCTTCTTTGCTGACACGATTCCAGAAACTCCTGTTGAAATGGTCGTATAAAAAGTAGTCTACAACGTCCCATCTCCTGTGCATTTTGACCAAATTTTCCGATATTTCCTCTTCTTTCGCTTTGTAGTTAAACGAAAGGGATTTGAAGTACAGAATGTCTTGTAGGTCCCAACACATCATTCTCTTCAAAAGTACCAAAGACTCGTCAAAATATTCCATAATCATAGCTAAATCCATCTGTGAGGAAATATTCTTTATAAAACTTTCTATCATTGGAGGAGGTTTTGGGAAGTACACCTCCTCTTTACTTTTCATTGCTTGATCTGTTAGAGCAATGAGATCTTTCTTCCCAAACCCCAAGTCTGAAGACATGGGGTTTCTTGTCGCCATATACCCTGGGGATCTGTGATCATACTTCGCTGGGTCCTTTAAGAATTGTGAAAGAGGATTCGGACCGTTGATCTTGAAAGACTTCGCCATCCAGTAAAAGTTAAACTGTGAACGCAGTTGGCCGAGTGGCTCGCGTAATAATGTGATATACATCGCGTTTGGTCCGAGCGCTTTGTCTGTTACTTCGCGATTGTACTTGGTGTGATAGGCTAGGATATCGTAATATTTTTCTTTTGGGGGTATCAGTTTTTCCTTTTTGATACCGTGATGGTAAAATTCATTGATACTTCCGTGGTTTGTGCTCTTACCCATTATGATAGACAGGTCCTTAAGATAAGCGATGCGGTGTAGGATCTGCATAAAGGTTGTCCCTCCGGTTTTGTGTGTCTTTATAAAGGCGAGTTTTGTACGTGGTACACAGCCAGGGTTATATTTTAGGTCAGATGGTTTGCTGGATGGTTTTTTGGTGGACTCGACTGGTTTGTAGGTCATTTCGGACTGTTGGTTCATAGGCTGAGCTGAGTTGTATGTCAGTTCAGGCGCAGATGTTGCACTTCTGGAAAAAAATGATATTTTTTTTGTTAGAATAGCTTATTGGTTGACGATTTGATGTTGATTTTGATATCACCATTGTCGTATAAACATGTCATCTAATGCTAATCTTAATGACACAACATTTGTATTTACGCGTGCTACAAAAATATTTTCGCAAAAACTGTTTTCCCTGTAGTCTTATGTCTAGCTACTGGCACAAAATACCATTACTATTATGCTCTATAGTATTGTGGGCGAGTATAAAAATGTCAAACAGGTTTTGCTATCGAAAACGCTAAATTGTTAATGTTTATGAAAAAATAACAGCAAATATGCAAATACAAGCTCTAATTGATTCAATGCAGTTCTAGGTTCTGATTGGTTCCTGACAGAAGAGGAATTAAAAGGGAAAAACATGATAGCCTTCTTGACAAACAAAGGTACAATGTAAACACATAGAGAATATGCGTACCTTTCTCTAGAGTATACCCGTATCTGCGTCTGTCCCGTCAGTAACATGCCCATCATTATACCCAGCATCACCGTAGATACCAGCAGTAGGCCCTGGAACAGGCAGAACGGAGGGGCTGCCTTCATGGTCAAACTGGGAGAGAGAATTTTGACGTTAGTGAATGAAAAACCTTTATGTACATTTATGCTCCTTCAAGCTATGTACAGGCCATAGCGTTAATACCCCATTTTCACTAGGACGGCGCTCTCGCCGCGCTCTCTCTGCGACCTAAAATTGGACATATCGCTCAACGAATCGTATAGAAAAAAATCGAATCTTCCTACACTTTGTGTTTTGTCACGGTGAGAGCGCAGCGCGATCGCCGTCTAGTGGAAAGGGGGCCTAAGGCACAACTTTTGATACAGTATAAGAAAATTGTATCTTAGATTATCTACAGAAGCTAGTACCTACATGTACTACATGTAGTATGGCAGGCTCAAATTCTTCTCGCTTC
This sequence comes from Branchiostoma floridae x Branchiostoma belcheri, assembly GCA_019207045.1. NCBI lineage: Eukaryota > Metazoa > Chordata > Leptocardii > Amphioxiformes > Branchiostomatidae > Branchiostoma > Branchiostoma floridae x Branchiostoma belcheri. The sequence goes on from CM033041.1 coordinate 12,049,958, forward strand.
CTGAGACAGTTGTAGATACAAGGACAGAAGGAATCAATACTATATGGTTTATCTATCTGCATAAGGAATATCAATTTCTCAATAGTGGAAATTAGGGAACGTGTTCTGTAAACATTCCTTTGCATTAGTCTTTATCAAACTGAAACAAAGCACTTTTTTGTTAGCTGGTACTGTAGGGTTTTAGTGTTGTGTAATGGCTCCCCTTGTGTATCCATTGAGTATTGCAGTAGTAAATGTGTCCGCTATGTCCTTCATGTCCTTTAAAAGCTGTTTATGCTGATGACCTGCGATACCCTTAGGCCCATACAACCACCCATAATTAGCCAATTAAAAAGTGTACTCATTTTCTTGGAAGGGAAGCCCATGAGAGAACTCAACCGTGTCTGACAGTAACGACACAGGTCAAACTATCGTAGAGTCAGACTTGGAAAATAGTAGAAACTGGCCAAATCTTTATCTATAGCTCTATCTAAATACTTTCTACCTTGATTCAATGAAAAAAAAAGCTCCTTGCTTGATTCGATGCCCCAAAATTAACCATGAACAAATCTCATACATCCAGTTGCTTGTCAGGTAACTCCTAATAAGTTGGGTACCCAATTCACAGCGTCTACTCTGGCTAATTTGGCTATCAAAAGAGGACACCAGTCCTGCATACTAGTACATGTCTGTTTCTGACAGAATAAACTTACTGTTATAGACAAAACACTGAGAGTATAGAAAATTCTATACTTACAGTTATAGACACCCTGAGAGTAGATAAAATGCTATACTAAGGCACTTATTGTTATAGACGAAACACTGAGCGTAGATAAATGCTATACTCACTGTTATAGACGTACACAAGCAACGAAAACTGGACGGATTTAGACTATAAAGAATGTGAGGTCGATGTTCTACAGTGTATAGTCAAGACCTCCTTGGTATAGTCTACACCACGTAGTGGCTGATGACGTCACACAAAACCGGTTGCACTACCTAAAGCCCCCATACTAAAGGAGGTCAGATTTGTGTATGAATGAAGTGTTTACTTGCTGGTTTAAACGCTCATATTACACTCTTTCTCCAAACTGTCTACCACTAGGGAATAAACAGTGGACGCCTTTGGATACAATGTCCCAACATTGACTTAGCTATAGGCTTGTAAACGTCATATTTCCGATCCGGGGCCCGGACGATTAGCTTTCGGGAACGAAAAGTATGATATAAAAGACAACAACCTATACTACAAATGCAAGACATTGCAAAACGTACGAAATGCCGATTTGTAAATACAACACATATAAAGCAGTATTATGGAAGACAAGACACATTCTGTCCATGTATTTTTAAAAGACAAAAGAACCAAATTGTTTGAAATAGTCGCCATGCCTTATATCCCATTTTTCTTACATTCACAGGAGAACTGAAATCCTCTTTTCTCTTAAAATCACAGAATCCACAAATTGCAGAAAAAGCGGGAATTTCTATTCTACTTTGCTTAAAATAGAAAAGAAACCCCAAATTCTATCGTCTCTGTATGCAGACACAATTTTTCCCCAAAACATAATCTTCTTGACGAATGTCAAACAAAGACGGAGAGGCTTTGCACACATAATCTTTATTCTTCGTTAAATAGTTTGGATCATCAACAATGTTCTAGAATGTTGAGCAACATCAATGCTCCTAGGATTCGTCTGCTCGAAATTCTTCCTGATTTTGTCCGTTTATAGTACGACGATTATTACTTAAACTTGTGTCGAAATGAGACAACTGTTTCTCGAGAAACAAGTGTGTGATGTACTCGTTTAAAGTACAGTCTTGGGCTATCTTCGTGCACATTGTACAATCTGTAGCCAGTGTCTCACAGAGAGCACAGTGTGGGGAGTATTCCCGTACAACGCGACTCTTTGGTCCCGGATTCGGTTTCTTCCGAATTGTATACCTCAAGTTACGATCATACAGAAGAGACATGTAGCACAGCTGTCCATATTTCAATAAAGTACAGAATTCGTACGTAACTGTGAAACTTGGGTTCCATCTACTTTCTGGTATAACCAGTACACCCTGGTTGTGAGGGTTGTCAATAGTGCAATGTTTTAATACTGAGAGATGTACGTTCTTAAAGTGAGCAGTTTCGGCTCGAAAATCGTCTCCTAGCTCCTTCACTCTCTTCCAGAAAGTTCTGTTAAAGTGTTCGTATAGATGGTAGTCCACAATGTCCCATTTGCGGTGGTTTTCAACCAGTGCTGGTGGTATGTTCTCTGTCTTTGTTTCGTATGAGAATGATAACATTTTGAAGTAGAGGATATCTCTCAGTTCCCAACACATCAACCTCTTTAGCATAACCAGCGATTCGTCGTAATAATCTGTGATCATGACAAGATCCATTTCTTTAGAGATCTTTGCGATAAAGGTCTCTATTGTCGCTAAAACTGAAGCATTGGGTGGTTCTCCTGGTCGCAATGTGTCAATACTGTTTGTTATATCATCTAGAACAGTACGAGACATCCCCAAGTCTCTTGACATGGGGCTCTTTGTACCATGGCTGCCCGTCCGTCCGTGGTCATACATTCCCGGATCTTGGAGAAACTGGAACAAAGGCTGCGGCCCTGTCAACTTAAACTTCTCCGCCAGGTTGAAGAAGTTAAACTGAGACTTAAGATGACTGAGTGGCTCTCTCAGGATGGTGATGAAGACAGCGTCTTTTCCGAGTAACTTGGTGTAGTTTTCTTGGTTGTACTTAGTGTGGTAGATTAGCATATCATAGCCGTGAGCTTTAGATTGTGGTGGGAGGTAGTTTTTCGGGATAAGACCGTGCAGATAGAAGAGGTTCATACGGCCCGGGTGTGTGACTGTAGGTAGGACTACAGACAGGTTGTGAAGGTAGGCATACCGGTGGAAGATCTGCATTAGAGTTGTCCCCCCTGTCTTGTGCGTTTTTGTCAGGGCTAGCTTGGTTCTTGCTGTGCAGTTTGGTGAAGTAAACTTGTCTTTTTCAACAAAGTCACTTCGTTGCCTGGTGATGTAATAAAAAAAGTTGGTAATCATCATCAGGACATTTAGATAGCAATGACAATGATAATGACGATAATCTTTATGCTGGGCATATCCCTGCCCAACATAGCTTAATTAATGCATTTACCTTTGAATTGTAACTGTTAGTTGAATATTAGTTGAGTATTACATACGTGAAAAGTTCATCCAATAGTTCAAGAGATCTTCGCATATCTGGGTATATTGACCATTTAAATCATTCTGTGACATAATCTAGGAAAAGTCGTAAATTGCATAGGTGTTCATAAATTAGTACTAAAGCATTTATTATCATATTAAACACTTACAAACATTTTAAGAAAATAAAAAAAGAACCTTTGAACAAGAAGAAAACTCAAAAGTTGCGTACCTAAACAGATATGTTGGCATCGCCCTTCGTTGAACTTGCATAGATCTAGAAGTCCCAAGTCTCGCGGTAAATAACGTGACCATCGTGATGACAACTGTTGTGAAAACGACCAGCCATACGATGGCTTTGAACAGTTGCAGTGGTGGGGCTCTCTTTGTCATCTTCTGAGCTGATATGATTAAAATAAAAAGATAGAATAACATTTTCTTAACTACTTCTATACACAGTATTTTTTATTGGAGTGTATGCATGAAAGATAATTCTTTGTATGCATGTTGTAGTATATATTCAGAACGACTTAGTTCTATGACCATAACATCAACTTAAGTAATGAAATGCAGTATGTACATGTAACGGTGTACAATGTATATTGTATTCAATGACAGACTACACAGAGGGAAACAGACACTTTGTTTTTTGCAAACATTATTAATTTGGTGCTAAACGCCTCATGCGTTACACATAAAACAGGTATTTGGGATTGTTAGATTATTGCTGCGAATTATAACAACTACGTACGCACATATGGAATATCCTTTTAGATTAGATGAACAGGAAATCTTTATATTGCTGTCAAAAGTCTTCTGTTTATATGCGCTGGGTCACAGGTCAAAGTTGAACATCGCTTCAGCAGAGATTCTAGCCTAACAAAAAGTAAACTATTCCACATGACACATTTAACAGAGATTGATGATTTACTTACATGTTTCCATGTATGTCGAGAGAGACTGTAGATCTTGTCGGGATCGCAGGAGAATGTATTGGAGGAACGCTTTCTCTAGCCACACCACGGTAACAACATTATGGACAGTACATCATGTGTTGTCCTATAGAACGCGTACCACCAAACCGGCTTAACTACCCGCATTGGGTCAGACAAAGCATCGCAACAACAATGGTTCTGACCTAATAATGTCAGAGTGCAATATTAGTAAATGACGCTAGGTGACGCTCAAACGTGGACAGTACTATAAACGAACGACCGCAACTATAGTTTGTGTTCTTATAGATAACTACACTCTTAAAGCATTGCGAAACGTATTCAAATTGATATGATAAAGCGCATGCTTTTTGGTATCAAATTTAAGTGTGGATTTAGAATTATTCACAAACCCACAACACACCATCTAATTGGACCATTATCAAGGCACCCTCTAGGCATTAGCATAATTTACGGGTCAGTGACTGCTACAGACAACTAACACTGGCAATCTTATAGCCGAAGGCTATATTCGGGGAAAGACTTGAGCTGTTCATAATTTTACCCCACTGCAAGTATACATAGTATACTAAACATAAAACTTACTCCATGTTTGCGAAGAATGTATTTTGTGAATTGACTATAAAACGCTTCTGACCCCATGTTACGGTATATATCCAACACACATTATATCATAATATACCTGTTCATTATGTGCTTCTAATTCTAGTGAATCTTTATCGAGAGTAAATTGGTCCTGAGAACATAACAAAAGCCACAGACAATACTAATAAATTCAAAGAATTCCTTTATTTCACTCCAATATTTACGTGAAACACAGTGTCAATTCACTTTCAGCTGTTTTGCCATCTTTTTGACACACACAACTGTAATATATATATATATATATATATATATATATATATATATATATATATATATATATATATATATATATATATATATATATATATATATATATATATATATATATATTTATTGAGAAGTATTCTATAATGCCACACTGGTGGGAAGGGGGAGGGGTGTTACGAGAAGACAATATCTTGCAAATACAACTATATGTTTTACAGAATTATCATTATCTAAACATGAAAATCTTCCTGATTTTGGCCGTCAACAGTGTGCCGATTACGACTGAAACTAGAATCATAGCGATTAACAAAATTTTCATGTAAAATATGTGTAACATATTCACCCATGGTACAGTCAGTGGATATTCTACTACATAGGTTACAATACTGAGGTGCGTATAAGTGAGCGCTGGACAATTTCTTGTTCTTTACTTTTGGATTTCTATAACGATGGTTGCGATCCATTAAAAGAGTCATATAGCACAGTTGACCGTATTTCATTATAGTACAGAATTCCTGTGTCACTACAAACGCTTTGTTCCAGTTTGTTTCCTGTATGATCAAATCTTCTTGGCCTTTGGATGCGGTCTCACTACAGTGTATTCTCACCGCCATATTTATTTTCTGAAAGTTCTCAACTTCTCGTGTAAAATCTGGCCCTAATTCTTTTTCCTTCTGCTTAAAGATTTTCACAAAGTGTTCGTAGAGGTGGTAGTCTACAGTGTCCCATTTTCGATGGTTTTCTACTAGAGTAGGGGGAACTTGTTTTTCCTTTGTTGCATACTCGAAGGAAAGGGCTTTATAGTAGAGTATATCCTTCAACTCCCAACACATAAGTCTCTTTAGCATCACCAAGGATTCGTCAAAATATTCCATAATCATAACTAAATCCATTTCTTTAGACAATTTTTTCAAGTAATCTTGAATATATTGCACAGTAGTTGTATTCAGCGGTTGCCCATGTATTCTCTGGTAAGAATGTTGTGTGATATCTACTATAATATCTCGTGGCATGCCTAGGTCATACGACATGGGACTTCTAGAACCAAGATGGCTAGGTTTACTCTTGTCATACATCTCAATGTCTTCAAGAAATTTATCGAACGGTTCTTTGCCACTTATGTTGAACCTTCGCACAAAGTTGTAAAAGTTGAACTGAGACTTTAAGTGGCTAAGAGGCTCTCTCAAGATGGTGATAAAAGCTGCTTCTTGTCCGACAAGCTTGATGTACTTTTCTCTGTCATATATCGTGTGGTATGTTAGCATATCGTACTGGTGTCCTTGTAGTGGTGGTAGGTACCTATCTGGAGTGAGTTTGTGGGGGTAGAAAGTGTTCATACGGCCCGGGTGAGTAACAGTTGGAAGTACCAGTGAGAGATTTTTTAGGTACGCCAAGCGATGTAGAATCTGCATAGTCGTGGTCCCTCCGGTCTTGTGCGTTTTGACAAGAGCCAGCTTGGTTCGTGGTCTGCATGTTGGTGGGACGAATTTGGTGCTTGCTTTACTGTTCTCTGTAGTTTTCTCTCTGTGGATTGACATGTAGCATTCATTACTACCAAACATTGATCAACATTTTGAGCAAGAAATCTATTTAAACTGACAAGCCATCAAACACAATATCTTATCAATGATTGTACATTTCATCTGCTTTGATCGATATCTTTTTTTAGGCAAGTGAAGCAATACATACATAGGCCGAACCATAACATTTAATCTTCAATATCAACAAACTTTTAAAGCCCTACGATGTAATAATTTGGTCCCAAATTTGAAAATATTCGCGAGAACAAAACCTTCATGTGAATGACATTTCGACCACTTTTATCATATTTAATTTGCTTCATTGCTTTGCATTTCTCGTGGGCTATGCAAAAATAAGAAATACCTGAAGATTTGAAAATTAATTGTAATATGAATTTCAAAAGATCGCTCACAGCGTCTTTCTCAGCTTGTGTAAGCATTGGTTTTGAAAATATCTTAAGAAGATTCCCTTACCTGTTCAACACAATCTCAGACGTATGATCATCCTCTTGTTTTCGCCAGGTATTCCCAGGAACTTTGTAAGCGTCTACTTCCAACTTCCTTAACTCACTTCTGTCAGTGCTACAGTTGTGACCGTCTCTTGTTAATAATATTACAAAGCACATGCATATGATGATTACAATGGGGATGATCACTTGACGACGTAGCCGTATCGCCATGGTGTCGCTATGGAAAAGAAGCAGATGACATTATAATGAAAGTATGTCCCCTATACACCTTTCTCACGCGGCGGCCATCACAGATTGAAGACGAGGTCAATGAGGCAAACAGACAAAACTTATTTCTAAAATCAGCTCCCATTTAGTTTTTCCCCTGGCCACACAAATTTTCACAATATAAGATCAAATAATAAATATTATAACCAGTGTTATGCAGCGAAATATGTAGCAATTTAGACTCGTGTACTGATCCCATAGTCCCTTAAGAGATGCAAAATAAAAACATAATAATGCAAATATTGACGGACTTGCAGCCATTCTCTTATTGGTCAATTTTCTAATTTCCACGCTGTCATTGGTTGAACTACTAATTATGATGGACAGTCTTTTGTTTGCCTCATTGAACTCGTTTTAGATCTATCATGGCCGCCGCGTGAGAAAGGTGTATGAAGACTGTCCCCCGAGCAAAAATGCCCCCCGTGAAAGAAGTGTCAGCCATGCAGAAGTACCCCCATTGGCAAGGACTATAGTCTATAATCAACTTAAGTAAGCTCCGGCTCTATCTGAATACAATGTGCCTGACACCGCCTAACTTTATTTGGTTACATAACAGATTTCATGGGCGATAAAACACTTTGTTATTTGTTCTTTTATATTTTTTTCTTGGCGTGTCTATTGCCCTACATTTATGACGAACATATTTACGATGAAGGGAGTGGAATGTCTAATACATATAGGGAAGACATGGGTTTGGTGAATGCCATATTGTTTTACAAATTACACGTTACGTAATACACCACACGTGGAATTCTTTTTGAAAAAAAAGCCGGTTGCTCATACATCCATAAATCTATCTAAAGAAATAAGACCCATTCTGGAGTTTAGGTCTCCTTTAATCCTTTAACTGTGGCATAATGCACTGTGTATGGAGTGGAGACATACCTTGTAAATTTACCCCTCACAGTGGAAGTTATCCGTCCATGGTAGTGTGTCACGTTGTTGTCAATACGCCATCTTTAATGATCAGACAACTGTAACGTGTAAGTTGATCAACCAGTTCTGTGGCTCTTTTAAAGGTCGGTGCGATGAACTATGACCTCTTTGTCACCTAGTGACATTTGTTCAAATTACTGGGGGAGGGCGGCTAAAGTCATCACAGTGTTAAAGTTCAGTGACATGCTTTCTTTGAAAAATAACTCCCGCTGGCTATTTGCATGTGTCAATGTAATGTCAAATAATACAGTAACGTTACAGTGTTTGAAAAAAACTTGTCATTTTAGTTCTGGGGTCAATACACTAACTAATAAGATGCTTTCCATCAAACCGTTGAAATTGCCACACACATTTTAGGGGTTATGTCACCACCTTTTATTCAAAGTATTTATCAGCAGAAAACGTTCTCTCACTCCAAGATGAAAGCTAATTGCCCCCCCCCCTCACACGCCATGCTATAAGATTCCCTTATCGTTTGAAAATATATATATTTCATATTTTTCCCAAATAATGTTCTTAAACTTTCCAATATTAGGCAGTATCACGAATAATCATTAAACTCGACTTCACGCTGGCCCCTACCAGTTCGCTTATGCGGACTAAAGCTCGTGTGGAAATGTGATATGTGCTTCTCAAAAAACAAGTGTGCGATGTACTCATTCAACGTGCAATCTCGCGAGATTTCATCACACAGGGCACAGTACCGTTTGGAATACAAAACTCCTTCTTTCACCTCAGTTTTTGATGGCGATTCCGGGCCCTTTTTCGAGTTGTAACGTATGTTGCGGTCTCTTAGAAGAGTCATGTAACACATCTGTCCCAGTTTCATCAGAGTACAAAGCTCGTGCGTCACGATAAATGGCGGATTCCATCTGCTTTCCGGTATGACCAACGCACCATTGTTTCTGGGATCGTTAACACTGCAATGCTGTTGAACTTTCAAGTTCAACTCTTTAAAATGCGTAGCTTCGTCTGTAAAATCTTTTCCTATCTGATCAACTCTACGCCAGAAACTTTTGTTGAAATAGTCATAGAGGTGGTAGTCTACAATATCCCATCTTTTGTGGTTCTCGACGGAAGATGTTGGTACTTTTTGGTCCTTTCCTTTGTAAAGGAATGCAAGAGTTTTGTAATAAAGAATATCTTGCATGTCTAAACACATTAATCTTTTGAGCATGACGAGACCTTCATCAAAGTACTCAGTGATCATAACAAGGTCAAAATCTTGGTCAATATTGAGAATCAAATTCTCAATGATACTCATTGCCGTTTTGTTGGTTGGTTGGCCAGGTTGCCATTTCATAGCTTGTTCTGTAAGTTGTTTCAAGACGTTAAGACCCATGCCCAAATCGGCTGACATAGGATTCCTCGTTCCTAGGTAACCAGGCCTTTTCTTATCGTACGCACCCGGGTTTTCTAGAAACCTCAACAATGGGTATTTTGTATCTTTGATCTTGTAGCGTTTAGCTAAATCGTAGAAGTGGAACTGCGACTTGAGATGGCTTAGAGGCTCGCGTAAGATTGTGACGAAAAACGTGCCATTTCCTAAGAGGTTTGTTAAGACGTCTCGCTTGTAAACAAAGTGGTAAGTAAACATGTCGTAATGATCTCCTTGTGGTGGTAGACATTTTTCCTTCTTGAGTCCTCCAGGATAGAAGGCGTTTATGCTTCCACGGTTTGTTTGAATAGGAATTACCAAAGACAGGTTTCTTAGGTAAGCAAAGCGGTGTAGAATCTGCATCAGTGTTGTCCCTCCTGTCTTGTGAACTTTTGCAAGAGCTAGCTTGGTCCGCCTGGTACAGCTTGGAGGAACAAACTTGGCGTTGGTAGATGTGTTTTGAATAAACTCGGATCTAAAGATGGAAATAAAAGGTTTTGAGTAACAATTTTCTGTGCAATAAAGTTTGCTTCTAATTGTAAAGACGTTAACCTTGCCTTATCTTCCTTCCTCGCTTGATATGATTCTTTTACTTTTTATCTGTCCTAAATATCTTTAAAATGTGATAATAATACGTAGATACTGTCTAAGGGAAGAAAGGCATTCAGGTCTATAGAATCTCAGTCTGTGCTCGTGAAGTTCTTAATATGTAATATACAATGTACTTTTTCCTTGGCCCATGGGTTACATACTAGTTTCACCACATTGTCAGATCGTCACAGTACGTTTCGCCATATGGCAAGTCGTTTCGCCGCACGCAAGTGATGGTAGGAATAGAATTCTAAATGCTATTTCGCTATCTTGAGAAATTACAGCATTCAAATGCTGCGAAAGGGCTTGTGGCATGTGGCGGAACGATTGTGGCAACTTACGAACTGACAATGTAGTGAACGTTTGAAATGAAATTTATCACTATACAATTGTTTATTCGTAGAAATGTACCTTCTATGTACGTTGCTAGATGTGTACTGTACCACCATCCTATCTTTGCTGTGGCGTTGGAACAGAATCGCACCATACAACAGTACCGTGACGATAGCTAACACCAGCATGCCCCGGAATAGTCGGAAAATTGGCACTCCTTCCATTGTAGTCTGTATAAAAGAATTATCAGTAATTATAACAAAAAGTTTCAATGCACCTACCTCTCCAGACCAGATACTAATTGAAAATACGGAGTGATTGAACAGATGGACAATTAATAGAAAGTTGTTTAACAATATAAATAAACAACCCTGACAAGGTATTCTTGAGTTATACTATTCACAGCAGACACAAAAACAAACACAAACGCCAGACAGAAAATCACCTCGTGGCGAAAGTAAATACATCCCAACACGCAAGCCCACAATGTGACTGTGCAAAACAGGTACTACATTGCATATATTGGGTTTATGTTTTAGCGATTCATTTAAATTTATTTATTGGTTTGGCTGTTCAGCACGCACAGCCAGGGCTGTTACTAGCAACTAGCCTGTGGCTATTACAAAGGGCTAGCCCTGCTGACAAAAATAGAGACAATACAAATGAAATTTGACAAGGACAGGATACTCATCAGAAGTACATCGAAAAAAAAGAAGTTGTATATACATGGTGTAAGTATCTACGATGCAATCTACAACTGTTATTGTTTATTCAGATTTCAGAATAACATAAAAATCGAGAGGTCAGGGTCAGTGTATACACATAAGTTGTATGGATAAGGGTCACCTAAACATTCCCATTCCCAGAGTTTTCTTTCATTCAAAATTGCTTAATTTTTGTTTTGCATCAAATATGATAAAGTTCCTTCAAATAATGATCATATTTAGAAACTTACACAGAATTATGGGCTCCCGCAAGTGTTGATTACTGCTCCAGGCGGATTGATCTCTGTTGTGAAGCTGTCCACGTTGGTGTGTCACAACCCGTCCGCCATCTTTGTTTTGGTTCCACGCCACATTGTACTTGTTGGGCCAGTCGAACTACTTTTTACTGCGCAAGCGTTAAAAGTCTTGACCTGACCTTTACCTACAGTCGGAACAACCTTCGACAACAAACATTGCGATATAGGACTCTAACTTATCTTTCCCTACTTATCAACCTATTATTGAACAATTGAATGCAATTTCCAACGGATATTCAGTCATCGTTTGGACTACTCTCCTCCTACGGTTACACAGATTCTGACCACTTACTAAGCTAAATCTCTTAATCTGAACATGTTAATGTGTGCTAATGTGTGATTTTTCTACATGCTTATTTTGATCTGAACCATAGCAAAAGAACTGATGTTAAATGATTTAGTAATCTTCAAATGAAAAAAATATCGATAACTCGCTTTTGTGCAAAATGTTTATTTTTGTGTGATTTTGCATTCATTAATATGGTATTTCAACTGTCCCTAGGTAATCAAATAACACATGGAAGTACGTGTTTGTCAAAACCTTTTAGTATTGATTGTACTTAGTCGTTAAAGTTGCAGTCACAATATGTATATACCATAGTGTTCCATCAACCTGCAGTACCCAGCATATCCGTTGGTTGTCTCTGCAATCTTATACTTTTCGTTTCACCTGTGCCTGCGAGCAAATATTACAACAAAGAAAATTATAATAACGTTTGAAGACTGACTTTATTAGATAAACGTTTGTTTTAATAACCATTTCATATATTATTATGAACTATAAAATTGTATAAAGTTTATCACAGGAAAGATCTCAGTGAAACATTCTGTCAAATTCCCCCCTCGTTGAGTGACCACTGGGGTAAAAACTTGACGAAAAATGAGACATCGACTTCTCAAAAAACAGATGTGTGACGTACTCGTTTATCGTACAATCTCGCGATATTTCGTCACAGAGAGCACAGTATCGCTTTGAATAAAGATCTTTCCTACTGTCTTGAGATTTTGATTCAACTTTTTGGTCGTTTCTGTAACGTATGTTACGGTCCCGTAAAAGGGTTATGTAGCACATTTGCCCAAATTTCAAGAAGGAACAAAATTCGTGTGTGACTGTGAACTTGGGATTCCATTTTGCTTCTTCTATCGTCAAAACGCGTTGATAGTTAGAATCATCCACACTACAGTATTCCTGCACTTTTAGATTTACATATTTGAAGTGAGCGATTTCTGCGTTGATGTCGTCTTCGCCCATTTCCGATACTTTCTTCCAGAGCGTTCTGTTAAAGTGTTCGTAGAGTTCGTAATCAACAAGGTCCCACTTGCGATGAATGTTCACCAAATGTGAAGGAATCTCAGTCTCTTTTGCAGCATATTTCAACGCAAGCATTTTGTAGTACAGGATATCTTGTAGTTGCCAGCACATCAACCTCTTTAGCACGACTAGCGACTCGTCGAAGTACTCCATGATCATCACCAGATCCATCTCTTTGGAAACCTTGTGTAGAAACGACTGTATCTCTTCAACTGCTGAAGCATCCATTGGTTGACCTGGTAGCCTATCCATAGCCTGCTTTGTTAATCTGACTAAACTGTTTGTATCCATTCCTAGATCCGCCGCCATAGGGTTTCTAGTACCACGATACCCTGGCTTCCTGTGGTCATATTCTCCCGGGTTTTCTAAAAACTTTACTATCGGATCAGGCCCTTTTATCTTATAATGCTTAGCCATCCAATAGAAGTTGAACTGGGACCTAAGATGACTCAACGGCTCCCGTAAGATGGTAACAAACGTTGTCCTATTTCCGAGTAAATTTGCTATAGTCGTGTGATTGAAATAGCTATGAAATGTGAACATGTTGTAATGGTCCCCTTGTGGAGGTAGGTATTTGTCAGGTTTAGGCCATCTTGGGTAGAATAGGTTAATACTACCTCTGGCCGGTGCAATAGGGACAACTATAGACAGATTTTTCAGGTAGGCGTTGCGGTGTAGGATCTGCATAAGCGTTGTCCCACCAGTCTTGTGGAGTTTTGCCAGGGCTATGTTGGTTTTGGGGGTACAGGTAGGTGGGATATACTTCACATTGCTGTCTGTATCCGTGGAAGACTGTGATCTGACAAAAACAACACAGAAGTTAGTCTCCCGAGTACCTACTACGGTTCAATTGAGTTGAATCTTCAGACAATAATTCATATTTAAAAGAAAATAATGGCCGCTGTGACTACTGGCCTTATAGTTAGCTTTGGTACAATTTGGAGACACTAATATCTATTATTACTGGCCTAACAAGCAAGACCATTTGCAAAATAGTCAGCAGAGAATGTACACGTGCACTTGCATGGTGTGCATGTGTGTTTTGTGACTGTATGTATGTGTATGTGTGTGTGTGTGTGTGAGAGAGAGAGAGAGAGAGAGAGAGAGCACAGACAGAGAGAGAGAGAGAGACAGACAGACACACACACACACAGAAGACACGGAGAGAGAGATAGAGAGAGTGAGGGAGAGAGTCTGTCTGTCTGTCTGTCTGTGTCTGTACCTTTTGTGTTTGGTGATAACAATTTCTTCGTTACCTAATTGTGTTACAATCCGGATTGTGGAGAGGGACTCTTTTGTTGCTGCTGTAAGTAGTAAACAGGAGAACGCCGTACAACGTCAGAAGAATCACAGCTATGAGTATCAATCCGCAGAACTGCCGAATGACGGACCCTCTCTCCATGTTTCTACAGCAACCATTGAGAAAAATAAAGTCAGATATAATTATCCGATATGATTTAAAAGTCTATAACTCTGCTCTTACATGTTTCAGATCTTATTTTTGATGTCCTGTAGCAAATCATTCATCGTTAATTGAAATGAAATTAGATAATGTAGGTACTTGAAGTTGGCTTATACATTATTTATTCGACACCATAACATTAAGGACTAGTTCTGCTAAAGAATATTAGTAAATCATGCATACTCAAGAAAAATGAATATTAGATAGCTATTTTACATAGTTTATAGACAGATTTTATTCAACACCGAAGATATTCATAGTCTTACTTCTTAATATAGTCTGAAATAATCATTCAAGATTTTTATACGGCTTTCATTTGAGTCCAAGTTTAAATGGCGTTTCAAGCGACGTTTAAAGGTACTGCAAATGATGCAAAAAGCTTATATACAGTGTACAACAAAACAATCACAACATGCCTTGTAGTATTATCTAAAAAATTATCCAAACGCAATCAATCAGTACATTAGTTCATGTGTTTTTCTCACGTACATACATACGTACATACCTGCTCTAGTTTTGGTCAGATGTACACCATTACCAGTTGAAGTGGTTCTATTTTCAAGAAGTCACAGGCATCAATGACATGATTATTCAGAATCAGGGTAATGTCAAAACGCAAACCTAAAATGTTAATTGGCTGTGCCATGTATATGCAAACTTGCCCATCTATATACAAAACGCCAATGTGGGCGCCATGTTTAATCGTAGCTAGACATCTGTGCTAGAGTACATGTCGCTCTCCCGGTTGGACGACTTTTCCCGCGGTGGTTACGTCACTTCAAAGAGTTGACTTCAAACTAGAGTTCATTGACCCTTTCGCTATATCTTGGGCGCCATGTTTAATTGCAGCTGACACCTGTGTTTGAGTACAGGTCGTCCTTCCGATTGGACGACTTTTCCCGCGGTGATTACGTCACTTCATCAAAGAGTAGACTTCAAACTACAGTTCACTGACCCAAAGGTTATGTCTTCGCAAATAAGCTTGCATCAATTATTCTGAATTATTTAGACTTAGAAGGGTACCCTTACTTTGCGCAATTATTAAGGAGAGGGTTGGACTACGTCTTCCAATACCTTGCCCTTGTATCTCATTTGCACTTGAGACACCGGTGCGGCACTGCGGGGTTCGAAAGATACAGAATTTCAGAAATAAAGAACGAATTTTCTTATACATTGTGTATTTTGTTATCATACCTTTACGTATTTCGCAATATCTAAATATAAAAAAAATCGGAGAAAATAACACAACAGTGCCGCAATGAACGAACCCCGCAGTGTCACACCGGTGCCCCAAGTGCAGTGAGATACCACCTTTTAAGACAAAATGGATAACACCCCACCGTCCCCACTGACTCAAAAAGGCCACCGTACTACCTTTGCGCACTATAGTAAACCCTTTATGACTTTAAAAACACTTTGCTTTTATACGTACTTACTTATCTTTTTATCTGCGTTTTATACCATCTATGCTCTAGGGTGCATTAAAATGTTCCATAGAGTAGGTGTGTGTAGATCTTGGTGTATGATTTTAAAGCGTAACGGAAGATGGTTTTCCGTTAAGTGCTGATTTCAGCTCGTTTGATGTTACCGCTAGAGGGTTCCACTGCATAAAACCGCATTATGTAGAATCAATGTAAACAAGACACAGGTTTCCGTCAGATAGATACTTTTCTATTCCCCAACCAATTATTCACAGCCGTAATTATTTAGTGTAATTCTTTTTTTTTTTTACAAATTAAGACAGAACGTTGTATTAGCCGAGACATTGATTGCGTTGTAAGCATTGTCAGTCACATAATTTCCATCTGTCTCAATAAAACACGTGGTTTACAAATTTCAATATCTTTCCACTCTCTCAGTATGCTTGGTTAGGTAAATATTAAGTTTCGTCATCGATTTCTTTCCAGATATAAGCTGCACTGGCACATAGTAAAAGCACGCATTACAACAATGAGAATATGTGATATATATTACATACATGATATAAAAATGAAACATAGCAACATAGCAATCTACATATAACACTACCTTATACTATACGCTCTGTCAAAATGCTCTAGAGCTCTCAAATGTAAAGTAACTTAATAGCCAGAGTACCATCCGGATAGTAGTTCGCTCTGACGTTTATTATACACTATATACAGTCGCTTCTCGCTCCAGCTTTTATTATAGACAACATGCAGTCGCTTCTCTACTATTCAAAAGCGAACACAGGAGCGAACTACTATACGGATGGTACCCATTTTAGTAACTTTACGAGTATATGAACGAGAAAATGGAATTTTTGCTGCGATAACCCTCCTCTTTTGAAGGCAGTCTCAGGCAGTCGTGCCAGTCAGATCAAAATCAATGAATATACTGGTCTATTCTAGCACGCTAATACAAATCTATACGACTGTCCACATCTTATCAAGATACGTCCCTTCAGCAACTAAAGATACATTGCATGCCACACCAGTCAAAGGAATCATAGAACGTTATTGTACATCTGAGCAGTTCTTTACAGATGTCCACAAATACAAATAAAGAAAACAGAATTGCTCAGATATTGTGAATTTGCCAATAATTTCTGTTGTATACAATATGTATGCACTAATGTCATAGTTAGAAATTGGATGCACTGCGTATGGAATACTTGATATGCAGGATCGCATATGTCAATCATCGTTTTGAATTTTCATAAACATGTAGCTTTAATCATGTAGATTGAGTGTACGGGGACTATAGTTAGACATTTGACACATAAAGTATTACTAGTATACGAGTATCGTTGATACCCAGGGTTTACATATATCCACCCATTATTTTATGACTTCATGTGGTGTTAAAGAATTTGCAAACAGACATGCACACATGCTAATGAGGAGACAATTATATCGACTGTACGGAATAGTGATTGAAACCCGGCGCGACACAAAAGGGCAGATATTATTCAAAACTCAACGATGAGAGCGATTTGCAATAATATTTTCTTTAATGCTGTGGTTGCATGGCTACGATCGTTAAGCCTTAAGGGCACAATCAATTATGAGAAAGTATTGACTGATATGTGCAATTTTGCTCAACACAACGTGACGATACCACCTGTGTCACCTAATACATATATAGACTACTTCTAGTATTTTCACTGCAACATGTAGATACAAGACGTACGCGTATACACCGAACCTTAAACATTTTCCATGATCCAGCGAAGAGATCCAGTCCTTATTTAATAATAGACATGTGTTGATTCACTACGTATAGATTCTATGTCTTGATCTAAGGCTTGACGTATATAGCCTTGAAAACAGATGTACCCGAATGTAATAATGGCTAAGTTGCAAAACTGCCACAGAATACCATCTATGATTGATAGCGTTATTCAAGAAGCGACATTGCAAGGGTTTATCATTATCAAAAATAAATGCAAAACGTTCCATACTATCTCTATTTGAATTGACTAAAAAGTAGTACTTAGAAATGAAATGATGTCTGTTTTATATTCCTTGGTCGTACTATACTGTCACACTGATTAAGTCAATTCATCATTTATCATAATGCCAGAATCATAGTCTACTCTACTCGTAAAGGGACGACAGAATTATACACCACATGTTACAGTTATCTTTTTACACGTTATATTTCATCTTTAATGGTACATTAATGTAGTACATTTGCGATAAGCAGCGTTTTATGGAGATTCTGTACATTCCATGTGGCCTAGATGATTTTATTTTTTTGTTCAAAACAAATAAAAACATATACATAAAACAAAAACAGTTGCGAACTAGATTCCCTTCTTTTGCCTCGCCATCTTACTAGTCTCTACCAGACTGACTTAGCGTGGACTCCCCTGGCCAATTTCCCGATTTTTTTTGCCAAATTCTACGATCCCCGCACCCCTGTACGAAGGCCTGGTGGAATCAACCATTCTACAACAACAGTCCTAATTCAAATGCTGTAGCGAACACACCGGGCCCAAGAAGGTCGTATAGCTGAGAGGGAGAGGCGACTCTATACCGTTACAGAATATTTGGCAGCTGCTTTCTGCACTGAGGTCATGTTAGGGGACTCGCTTTTGGCATTGACTGATCTGCGACTGTAGGACAAATTCTATGTCATCACGAGAGTCAAGGTGGTATCTCACTGCACTTGGGGCACCGGTGCGGCACTGCGGGGTTCGCTCAATGCGACACTGTTGTGTTATTTTCTCCATTTTTTTTATAATCTAGATATTGCGTAATACCTAAATGTATGACTTAGAAGAAAACTGAATACAAAAAAAAAACGTAAGAAAATTCGTTCTGTATCCGGATATCCTGAAATTCGTTGAGTAATCTTTCGAACCCCGCGTGCCGCACCGGTGCCCCAAGTGCAGTGAGATACCATCTTATGCAAGCAAACATGTATGGGGCTCAAAGTGTGAGATTATTTTGCATACATAGCAAGCTTTTTGGGTGGAATTGTATGTCATTTTTAAATCTTACCTGGTTGTTAACAGCCATGTCTGGTCTGTGTTGATATTACTCGGTACTTACCCCAGAGAATAATCTAAATATCCTAAGCTGAGCATTACAGCAATATATGCAATACATTCTAAAGCAATTCAAAATGTTTCAATACGTAGCAAGCTTCTTGGGTGTTTGGGGGCTTATTATGTGATGCATTCTGATTGTATGTCAGTTATGTTATTTTTACACTCCCCAGCCATAGCCAGGTATAATCATAACTGGTATGCAATCTGAAAACAGCACGTACAGGTGTATGAAGCCAATTCTATGGACCCTACGATTCTTTATGTAAACACGCAAAAGACACATACATACATGTAACGTTAGTTCACCTTTATCTGTGGGGTATCCTATGTCCGTTTTACAAAAAACAGGGCTTTTTAATATTTATATCATGTCAACGGACTGTGGCTTGAAAAAACTGAAATACTCTAAGTATTTGAAACCACATTCTGTCACTTGAAATGCACTGATTTTTTATACATATGCAACGGATATAAGATATTAACAAGTTTTATTGCAAATTCTTGCCCGTGGGCTAATTGCAGGTAACATATAAAATATTCAAACAGTGTAAAATACAATATTACAAGTGCCTAATCTAGTCTAAAACTAGTAAAAGTTAACTCTAGATCCTGGATTATTGGGTTCGACTTCTTTTTTGAAGACAGTGGAAGACGAAAGATCCCACTTTTTCTATTATGTGTGGGTTTTGTGATGTTAAAAGGAGAACTGTTTTCTTTTTGTCATTGAATGTGAGGAAGTTTGGGTGGAATTTGGTGGCCTCATTGAACAGCTCTTCTCTTTCTAGATTATAGAAAGAGCAGTTTGACATAAAATATAGAATACCCCGCGGGTAAATGTGAGCTATCGTTACACATGAATATGGTGATAGCAACACAAACGTCTTTTCTCATTAACGTAAACAGTAATTGGCTCCGCTTGTTAGAAAGCTAACCGTGCGTTCAAATATTCATATACCTGTCGCTGTGAGAAACATAAAACACTGAGTCCCGCCTGGAACCGCAGCGAGCGACGCATAAACGTGCCGTGCCTTGTAACATCTTTTTCGCGAACTCGTCATATTTGACACCTTATTATTGAAAGACTGCAACATAGCATTACATCTCCCAATGGCAGTAAATCGTAAATGAAGCATAGATGGATATTTCAAAAGATCTAGAAGAAATATGGTTCAATGTCATAAGGATTTTGCGTCCTGTTTATGCAGTTGTCGATTTGTTGAATGTACATGATTGTAAAGAGCTGCATTGTCTGATATTATTATCATATGAAATAGACTTTATTCTTGGTCTTTGAAAAAAATCAGCAAGACAATGGTATTATTGTCATATTTTGTAGTATTTAGAAATACTCCTCCAATGCCGGCCAATAGAATAAATGTATCTTCCGTTAGACAGATATGGAAAAAGCACTAGCTTAGCTCTTTAAGTCGTAATTCAGTCTGAGGAAAATAAACTGGCGATTTTTTTATATCTCGACACACACCATTAAAAGAAAGCCCATGACAGCAGTAAAATCAACCTAATCGAGAGTATGTGAGCACTATTGGCCAAACGATCTTGCCCGTGCCACTGAAGACGATCAATTGACCGTTTACGAATAACCCAATGACGTCACAGATGGGCTCTCGTTCATTCAGAGGCGCCACAAAATATCATATCGCGGCAACAACCGCCTATTAGGATCATGCGGGTGATACCCTGACCATAACGCCCCCATTTCACCGTCCGAATGGCTATACAAACAAATTGCCTTCGCTTGGAGCATTCAGCTGGGACGGCAGGCAGACAAAGACTGGTGCTGAATCAGCCAATCACGTGCGACCTCATCCTGAGAGAAATCCAGCGGGGAAAAATCGTTTGGTAGGAGTTATAGCAGCCAGCCTTTGATAAGGTCGGAACGGGCCCGTATTTTGCAGTGCAGGCATGTAGGTACCAAACGTCACCTACAATCTTTCATTCCCTCGCGACAAAAAGCAGTGTGGCTGTACATCAATTTACATCACCTCTTTACCACCTCAAGCCATGTCGATATGTAAATGAGGTAACATCATATACTGGTGGTACAAAAGGCGCTGGAAGCAGAGGTAACCTCTATCAACCTCTGTGATTTTCTGTGGGCGGCTTTGCGAGGAGGCGGTGACTGAGGCATGCTTCTCCGAGGCATGGAGGGAAAGCGTTCGGTGAGCTTCGGCAAGACAATTATTCTGCTGTACATTTTATCTGTGGCCCCTAAAACAGAAGCCCTGAAGACGAACCTGACGATCATGGGGTTCTTCCCGAACTCGGAGGCTGCCTTTGGCGGGGAGGCAGGGAGCGGTTTACCGGCGGCGGTGGAGCTTGCTCTTCAGGACATCAACGAAAACAACAACGTCCTGGCTGACTACAACTTGGTGATGCTTTGGAACGGAACAAAGGTAGGTTTGAACAACACATTAATCATAATTCTACATCATAGCTTCAAATGATTGATACAAACATTCAAGTTCATAGCTTCGTGGAAAGAGTAAATATTCCAACATTTAAAATGTTGCAATTCTAAACAATGATTACCATCAACTCATTCAATGATTTTGAATGATTTTCGCTTGACATACATGCATCTACGCAGCTGTAAATAAGACCTATGAAGCATAAGGAGATGGTGTCACATTGATTAGTTCTAGTATGATTTCATGTTATTCATTGTCCTTACATCGCTGAAAAATCAAATCTATTGCCAGCGACAAGTCATACACTGTACTCTATTAGGTCCAGGGCATCACACAAATCTCCCTCGCAACCATCTGATGGTATTTGACCTCATCCAAATACTATGAGACGCCCCGAACGCCATCTCAGCACTTTGTAGAAAATTACACAGACAATGGGACGCCACAGGGCCGACGGTTAGACCTGTTGCACGGAATGGTCGTCGGGAAAATCCTAATTAATGTCAGACATCTTGCTCTTGAGCAAGCGGTCTGATAGGCCGTTGGAGATATACGACACATGCATCTAGCAAGTCACTTAATTCCAAAGAGTACTGAAGACATGGTACTTGTGCCATCTAAGGTCACAATGTGTGTGCTTCTGAAAGGGTTATAATAGTATACAAGGGTCATTGGAATGGTCGTCGGGAAAATCCTAATTAATGTCAGACATCTTGGTCTTGAGCAAGCGGTCTGATAGGGCGTAGGAGATATACGACACATGCATCTAGCAAGTCACTTAATTCCAAAGAGTAGTGAAGATATGTTGCTTGTGTTATCAAAGGCCACTAGGTGTGTGCTTCTGAAAGGGTTGTAATAGTACTCCAAATATGGTAGTTACTCAAGCAAGTGGATATGATTTTGGAAACGGTCAGACGTTTCAGACAACATCCGCTGTCTTTCGTCAGTGGCACTTCGTAAGATCTGATGAACATCTGGGTAATAACTAAATACTATGGACTGATGAATACCTAGGTGAAGACAAATTTTATATACTCCAATTAGTAACAAAACATAAGACAAAGTCTAGGCAATGTTGATGCAATTAGCTCCTGTGGTTTGAGTTCAGGAGCTAATGTTATAGTAGCTCTTGTGTATAATGATATAAGACTGTGTGTATCATAGTAACACTAATGACCATAGGCTAGATAGAATAGGAATGAGCTTGAAATGAATTAACTCTTTCATCTGTGGTAGCCTCCTATCAAAGATTAGGTTTGAGTGCTCACCAGAGATTGACTGAGGCAGTGCACTTATCAAGAAAACATAAGAGTTACTCTGACCGAAGGCTAAAAGGATATTGAACCGGGTTCCAGAGAAATGAACTTTTGTTTTTTGGCTTGCTTACAAAGGCTGCAGGCATGCGGTACAGCATTTTTAAACAGATTCAGTCCACTTACGAATAACACATAGAGTGACTCTAGTCGAAGGCTTAAAAGAATTAAACGGTTCCAGAGAAATGTCGGACACTCTTGTTTTTGGCTTGCTTTCAAGATAAGGCATAAGTGCTCAGCACTGTACGACAGATACAGTTCGGCTGTCAAGGCAAACTGAAAGTGACTCTTGCAGCTGCTTCAGGCTACACAGAATTAAAATGGATTTTCAAACATATGAAACCAGAATCTTGACTTGCTATCGAAGATTGGGTATGGTGGTTCAGTAATATTGTACAGATGCGGTCAATCTACCACAGATATGCAAGAGTCACTGCTTTGGCTGTAGGCTAAAGGCTAAAGAAAATTGAAACGGGTTCCAAAGGAATGGAACCAGGAGAGTGGCTTGCTATCACAGATTGGTTATGAGTACTCACGATAGAGTCAGCGTATCGCACACATACAATAGTCACTGCTTTGGCCGTAGGCTAAACAATATTGAAATGGGTTCCATATATAGGAATGACAGCGGGAGTTTGGATTGCTATCAAATATGAGTATGGGAACTCAGCGATGTTGGACAGCATTGATTGGTTCACTTATCAAGGGAATAGAAAGGTGACTCTAGTTGCTGTAGGCGAACCGAAATTGGTTCCATAGAAATAAAACTAGGAGTTTGGTTTGTTATCGAAGATTGGGTATAAGTGTTCAGTCATGTTGGACAGATGCAGTCAGCGTATCACACACATACAAAAGTCACTGCCTTGGCCGTAGGCTAAACTATTGAAACGGGTTCCAAAGGAATGGAACCATGAGTTTGGCTTGCTCTCAGGTACGATGGTTCAATAATATTGTACAGATACAGTCAGTGTATGTAGCACATACATACAAGAGTCACTGTTTGGGCCGTGGGCTAAACAAAATTGAAACGGGTTCCAAAGGAATGAAACCAGGGGTTTGGATTGCTATCAAATATTGGGTATGAGTATCCAGTAATGTTTGGCAATGGTTCACTTATCAAGGCAATAGAAGAGTGACTTGGGTTGTAGGCGAACCCAAACTGAAATGGTTTCCATAAAAATGAAACTACATGAGTTTGTTAAAGAAGATTGGGTATGATGGTATAGCAGTAATGTTGGACAGATGCAGTTAGCGTGTCACAGATAAACATGACTCACTGCTTTAGCCATAGGCTAAAGAAAATTGAAATGAGTTCCGAAGTAATGAAAGCGGGAGGTTGGTTGTCTATTATCAAAGATTGGTTATGAGTAACTCAGCAATGTTGGATGGCAGTGATTCACTTATCAGGACAATATTAAAGTGACTCTAGTTGTAGGCGAACCAAAATTGAAATGGTTTCCATAAAAATGCAACGAGGAGTTTGGTTCGTTATAGAAGATTAGGTATGAGTGTTCAAGTGATAATGTTGGACAGATGCACACATATACAATGAGTCAATGCTTTAGCCATAGGCTAAAGGAATTTGAAATGGGTTCCAAAGGAAATTGGACCCATGAGTTTGGCTTGCTGTCAAAGATTGAGTATGGATACTTACTTCTACTCAGCAATGTTGGACAGCGGCGGTTCACTGACCAAGGCAATATTAGAGTGATTCTAGTTGTAGAAGAACCAAAATTGAAAAGGTTTCCATAGAAATGAAACTATGAGTTTGGTTTGTTATCGAAGATTGGGTATGAGTGTACAGTAATGTTGGATACAAGCAGTCCACTTATCAAGGCAGTATATGAGTGGCTCTATCTGGTAGTAGCCAAACCCTATAGTAAAGCAAATTGCAATGGGTTAAGGATAACTGAAATCAGGAGTAAAGCTTGCTATCAAAGGTTGGGCATTTGGAGAAGTAGTCCACTTGTTATCTGGGCGAGTGTGTGGACGTACTCCTACGCGTGTTCATGTACCCTTACAAGTATCCATTGACCTTTCAATATCTCGGGTAGCGATTAGTGGTCAGTGGAGCCTCCACACGTGTCAGGTGTCCTGAGTATGGTTGTATAAACTATGTCAGTGGAGCCTCCACATGTGTGGGGAGTCCTGAGTTTTGGTTGTACCTAGGTCAGTGGAGCCTCCACACGTGTGGGGAGTCCTGGGTTTTGGTTTTACCTAGGTCAGTGGAGCCTCCACATGTGTGGGGAGTCATGAGCTTTGGTTGTACCTAGGTCAGTGGAGCCTCCACATGTGTGGGGAGTCCTGAGCTTTGGTTGTACCTAGGTCAGTGGAGCCTCCACATGTGTGGGGAGTCATGAGCTTTGGTTGTACCTAGGTCAGCGGAGCCTCCACATGTGTGGGGAGTCCTCAGTATTGGTTGTAACTAGGGCACAGAAAGGAAGTTCTCACATTTCGATTTGCATGTTTTTTACGTAGGTGTTATATTTCAGATAGGCTGCCTGCAGTTACAATTTAAGTGGGTACGTAGATAAACTTTAGAAAGCTTACTCCGTTATTTATGCTTGGGGCAGTATTTTGATACGTGATAATTTGCATGATGAAAGCAATAACACCGGACTAGGAAATTGCCGGCAGACATCATCAACCTTCAGGTGACTGACAACCAGTCTTTGCTATTGCCTAATTGGAATCAGCAGGATTTTTTTGCAATATCAATCTCAGAGACCAAAAGGATGTAGTTTCAACTAGAAAGGCCGACATTTGCTTAAGAGCAAATACAGTATATTTCAGCCATACCCCTTCCCACGCAACATTGGACTGTTCCAAATCACCCCTGCGCAAAAATGGAACATCCTCTTAACAGTACATTATCCCCCAAAGTGGACTGGTATTGTGAATTGACTCCAGGTAAAAACAGAGCTTGCTTCTATTTTTCAGAAAATGACAATAATCACACCTTCCATTCAGAAAATTTTCATCATGACTGAAAATTGTTGAATGACTTCATGTAATGTCATTAACAATTTTCAGTACGATAACTAGGTGTAAGTTTAACCCTCATCCGACCGTTACATTTTTACGACGAATCTGACCGTATGGGGTCATTTTTGACCCCATTTTGTTTTGCTCATAGACATATTTCTGCTGGCTTATTTTGTCATTTCTATGTATTTACTGTTTCACCAATCTATGAAAAATATTTTGACAAGTTTTGGTGTCAGTAGTTATTACTCATTATCATAATTTATGCAGAAAATTAGGAGAAACCACATTTGCTCTGAAAATCTACCATACTCAACTTACTTAAACAATGTTTTGTATTATCAATTTCTAAACAATAATTGTGATGATTCAATAATACTGATAGCATAATAATGTTATTTAACAAGAAAAAATACAATATTTGTGAAAAGTAACGAATTTATTACTTAATTATGCACCATATTCCGCCATCTAAACACATACATACAATAACTCTTGTCTATTTTCCCGCAAAGATCTTTCCTGTAGGTTCCTTCTGCACATTCTGTCCATGTATTGTTTTCTAATTAATTAGAAACATTTTCACTTTCATTGGCATAGGTAATTAGTGTTTATGATCATAATTTATGCAGAATGTTGAAAAACTGTGTTTCACACTAAAATACTAAATTTCTTTCAAAATATTCAGTGTTTACTCATCTAAGCAACTATAACTTGTTGCTGCAATAGCAATGATGAGGAATGCCTGTTATTTATTGAAATGTCTTCATATTTATGTAATTAATGATTCATAATTGGCTGGGGTCATTTTTGACCCCACCGAACAAGACACAAACTTTCAAGTATAGCTTATACAATAATGGGCAAAACTCGGTGAAAAATTGGTAGATGTTGTAAGACATGTATACAAACAAATTCATGGAAGGAATTTTTTCTCTGATGAAAAATGTTGCTGTGGCAGATTAAAATATACGCCTGGGGTCAAAAATGACCCCATACGGTCGGATGAGGGTTAAAAAAGTATAAGCTCCTTGTGATGTGGGTACATTTATTATTGCAATGAACTTTTTTTATTCAAGTAGGGCATACGATTTAATAATTATCAAACAGGTGCAGGTACTGTAGGAGCGTTTGTTTTCTTCAAGCTGTAAAACTGTTAAACTGTTTTACTTTGTATGCAATCAACCATCGAGCCTATTCTTATTTTAGTTTAACAACTTCCTGCCAGACCCGGAAGATACGATTGAACCTTGTTCGAGGATTTATTTTCGTCTGTCTGGTCAGTCTGTTCATACCCTGGCGCTGAGAGTGTTTTATTGGGCTGAAACTCTGGCAGTTTAAAGTTACTTACAATTTAAATGTTCAAAGTTTATGCCAAACAACAACAGCACTAGGAAATGTGGCCACTATAGACAGGTGGTCACTATAGAGAAAATGCTGATCTACTGACTAGGAGCCATACGTTACACATGATTTCAGTACACTGATCATTAATCATATAAACATTGCACAGGTAAGCCAATTGTTTAGATGTACAATTAAGTTCAAATAATTCTGAAGAGAAATATTGATGAGAAAATAATCATTCTCGCCACTGTCTAACTTATAATTACGTATCAAAACTAAACGCAGATTTTCTAACTAACGCACCTTTCGCCGACTTCATCATAGGACCGCCGGCTATCAATCAAACACGGCTGTTGATTAGACTTAGAGTTTCAAACAGTCGTGAGCTGTGTGCCAGTTGACAGCGAACTTCATGCTACGTGATGTTTTACATTGCTTGGACCTTCTTTCCTACAGCGGTGCTTCTACAAAATATTTAGACTGTAACACTGAGTTTTATAGAATAGAATTTGACGCAGAACAGCGTTTTTTGCTGGGTATTTTTTTTAAACATGTCCGTGGGAATATCAGCGAGGCGGCGACGTAGGGATATCAGACCGTCAACAAAAGTCGCACGGCGGCTAACGGCGCAGCGAAGATACTAGCGCTATAAATAAGCGCTTCAACTAAGGATGGCAACCCGTACAATATTTTTGTATACTGTTGAGCTAAGTAAAGTTTGTTGTTTATGAGGTTTTAGTTGTCTTTGAAGCTTTGACCCGAAATATTTTAAAGTCAAACTGCTGAAGAGAAGTAAGTGACTGCTACGATTATCGTAGATATGGCCCTAAAAAAACTGATAAAAGAAGCCTTCTCAATAGCCTAAAATGCAAGAGCTTCCGGGGGGGCTTCGCCCACCTGGGTCCCCCCCACAGTGGCCCTGCCCCTGGACCCCGCCAGGGACATTCGGCGGCCCCCGGACCCCTGTCCGACGCTTTGAAAAAATCCTGGCGAGAAGTCTGTACGGCCTGAGTCTTCAAGTTAACGTATTGTGTGGTCCCGCTTATGAATATTAATTAGCCTTCGCTTTCCTCTTCGCTGATTGGCTGAACCATTAATTGAATTAACTCTTCCTGCCGGCTAGACGCAGGTGCAGATGTCGGCTCTGTGGGGTGAACGTCCGAAAGGTCACGGCATGGAGAACGAAAGAAAACCAATTTCCCCTAAAAAAAGTGCTGTAATTAAGCCCTCTACAGTACTTTATGCCAAAAATTTTACTTGGATCATTTTACCAACTATATTATGCCTATCTATACCAAATGTTACTCATACCAGGGTACAGGGGTGCAAAATATACCGTTATAAGACCGTCAACAACAGTCGCACGGAGCTAACAGCGCAGCGAAAATACCATCGCTAGCGTTTCAACTTCGGATAACAAGTTATAAGTACTGTTGAACTCAGTAACGTTAAAGTTTGTTTTTAGTTGCCTTTGACGGTTTGACCTGAAACAGTGTTACGCTAAACTCCTGAAGAGAAGTTAAGTGACTGCTGCGATTATCATAGATATGCCCCTAAGAACTGATACAATATAAAGCCTTCTGAATAGTCTAAAATGCGAGAGCCTTAGGCGGGCTTTGCTCCCCCTGGCGGGAACACTGCTATATACGGGATCATGAGGCCCCGCTTATGAATATTAATTAGCCTTTGGCCTCCTCTTCGCTGATTGGCTAGGTCTTTGATTCAATTAACTCTCCGGCTGACGCGCACAGGTGTGGCTCTGTGCGGGGTCACGGAAGGTCACGTCAGGAGGCCAAAAGAAAACAAATTTCCCCTCAGAAAAGTGCCAAAATTAATCATTTTAAAGTTGTTTATGTCAAAAATTTTACTTGAATCTTGTTACCAAGTATCTAATGCCTATCTATACCAAATTTCAGGTCATTTAATTGTAATACCAGGGTACAGGAGCCAAAAGTGTCCTTTTTTTGGTCAAAAATTGGCCAAAAATCGCAAAAATAAGCATTTTGTTGCACTGTACACCAAAAGTGTTATTGAATTTATATGAAGGGATTATCAAGGCACATCTGTGTCAAATTTCAGCTCATTCGGTTGCAATACCAAGGTACAGGAGCCAAAAGTGTCCTTTTTTGGTCAAAAAATCGCAAAAATAAGCATTTTTTTGTACTGTACACCAAAAGTGTTCTTAAATTTATATGGGGGCATTATCAAGGCACATCTCTGTCAAATTTCAGCTCATTTGGTTGTAATACCAGGGTACAGGGGCCAAAAGTGTCCTTTTTTGGTCAAAAATTGGTCAAAAAATCGCAAAAATAAGCATTTTGTTGTACTGTACACCAAAACTGATATTGAATCTATATGGGGGACTTATCAAGGCACATCTGTGCCAAATTTCAGCTCATTCGGTTATAATACCAGGGTACAGGGGGCCCAAATATACAGTTTTGGTCTTAAGATGACCAAAAAACCTTAATAAAATCATTTAAGAGACAGATATGGAAAAAATGAAAAAAACGCCCGAGGGTATTGGCCCACTCTACCCTTGTGCCAAATTTCAAGTCATTCGGTTGAGGAACAACGGAGATACCGTGTTCTGAAGATTTGACAGGAGAAAGAAAGAAACATTACGAATACAATATATTTCACCATACCTATGGTATGGCTGAAATATAACAAGTATCACATGTAAACCATACTGTACAATCTATACGTAGCCTCAATGTATAACAAGCTAAAACTGTGTCTACGTTTGGCACGTGAAAATCTTTGGTATGTATATCTGACCATCTATATATCGTAGTGTATTTGTCTTACACACTAGACTTGTTAGTTTAACAGTCTATCGTAGTCTGTCTTGTAAATTAACTATTTCAAGAATACATTATACAAGACAGTAACGAAAAATTATATTCATGAATTAGTTGTAAAATTGACACTTTCGTTGTGCACAATATATTACCAATGGGGGCATCAAAGTAACCATGAGGCTCTTATGTGATCTATATGTGAGACATAAGGGCACTCTTACCACAAATGATGTAGTGGAATTCTTTGCACGACCATCGTATTTATGGGTAACGTTGGATGAGATATTGCTTCTAAATGCAAGGTGACAATGCCTTTTATTCAAAGAGGGTGATGACACGCGATCTGAGTACAAAACATGATTCCACATGCAACACATATCAAGGTATCGAGTTGAAATATCACAAGTAAAAATTCAAAGCCATGGCAAGATTCACCTATAAAGGTTAGACATAGACATCCAGGTAATAAGATATACCAAAAAGCAGTTACTCAAGCAAATGGATATGATTTTTAGGCCACATTTAATCAAACATGAAATTTTCTACGGACTCCAAATCAAATGTACACGAGTGAAAAAGGTGGTCAGAATAACGTACACGCCTGTATTTTTAAAGTTAGAGACTACAAACAATAGGAATCGAAGCGAAGAAATATTGTATCACAACAAAGAAGTATTTCATTTCCCACATGTTCAATAATGCAATGAGTGACAATGGTGTCGACGTTAAAACCTTTAAGCAGAATAAGGTGAGCATATTTATGACAGAGAACAAGTAATGATACAAAGACGCTGATGTCATTCTATAGGATTTATGTTGTTTTATAGCAACGCACGGTTTTGTAAACAGATTTTTCATTTAGAGTATGTTATGTACCAAAATTATCTATTGCGTTTCAGACACGGCTACATTAAACACCCCATGCAGTGCATTCCGCAGTAGGTAGTGATGCATTACTTGTAACCTAGCGACGGACGGAATATTATATTATGTGTCAATCAAAACGAAAATCATGGGGACGTATTTCAAAACCTTCAATTTCAAGAAAATATAGAAATAAACATTAAAATAAGACTTGCTGGTAGTCCTCGAGCATATCTAGACTTTTTGTACCAATTTATCCTCAATTTTGCATCAAAGGAATTCGTCTTTTTCGTCTTCTAAATCAATAACATTTTCGTCATCCTAATATGGTAGCATACAGCAAATATGCCATACTTTATGCTTATAAGCGCAAAAACAATTATGATGAAAATTTTAAATGTTGACCCATGGCCATTTTTCAAACAATATTCGAAGGCCATTGCTCAGAAAAGATGCACGAGTAATAACAGGTTAGGGCCAACCATCCTTCCACATTTCACAAGTCACAAGTCAACGATCATCAACACTGCACATCGGAACAATTAATATCGTCTGCTAAATGTATTCTTTATTCCAATGGCTGATATATTATATATGACAGCACATATTAGAACGGCAAACTATTGGAAATATATTTTTTTTTTAATCTATATAATTGATGTGTTAATCTTGATACATCTTGGTCCAGAGACAGGGTTACCAAACACTGGACTACACATTACATGTACATTCGCTTTTCTCCCGTTTTTTCTCCAACAACCCTCACCTTTTACCATTTCTCCCGGCTCTGCTTCCTTCATATGTTACCATAACCAGTCGTTGTTGATTATATCGTAGCGGAGATGCTTTCAGCACATTATACAGCGTCCGCCACATGCAATAAAGCTAAGAGCTCCGTGAAACCTCCCACTGGGATCCCACAGGGCGCCTGTCAACGTACATTAAAGTTGCTACATATTACCGAGGCACGGTAGTGTTATTACCTGTGTGAAAGGGAGTTCTACGTGTGTGTGCAACATTATGTTTGCCAGTTTGTTACCTTCGCTAAGGTTATGTTTTCTGTAGAATCTGTATGTTTGTAGTTAGCACTACAATGCTAACAAACAAACAAACAAACAAACAATAACAAAAATCTGTAAATGGATCGCCATAAAAATTGGAAATACGTGGTTCCGTCAAAGACGTGGTTAGATTTGGGCTACTTTATTTGCTCGGCTTTTCATGCTACTGCAGCTAAACTTTCGTTTTTTTATATCTTACTGTATGGTCACGACTGTTGTCTTTTTGTGTTTACGCATGATTTGGCCAGCAAAAAGAGTAAGAATCTATAAATGGATTGTGAAAATATCTGTTAGATGGGTAGATCTTGTAATGAAAATGATCAAGCTTTATTGGAGGACTAGTGTCTCCGGTTGTCGTAGTTTTCTTCCATATTTGCATTAAGCCACAACGCTTTAATCGTAGCATATTTTAGGCAAAACATTGAAAACCAGCATCTATCGGTCTTTATCAATCGAGACCATGCATACTGCGTACCGAGCTTAGAGGTAGATTACGATTCATGATACTGTTAAGTCGTTGGTGCTCTGTACGTCTATGTTCGTCCTGGTAACATTGATTTGACTCCTTGCTTATATGTACAACAGATCAACATTTCGTGAAAACAGAAATTGCTCACAACTAAGCGTTTGATAGATTACTTGTCGTCCTACTCTTTACCAGGCCCCTCCAACTAACTGCGCATTGATTAACTACATTGCGTGATCAGGCCTCCAGGGGCTATCGACTCACACAGCTAGCTAATGTCCCGCCGCGTCCATTAGATCATCACTCATCGATGCAGACTTCAATAGCCACTTGATGCGATTCTGTTACATCAAGGGTTGACTTTATTTTTTCCTCATTAAAGGTGGTATCTCACAGCACTTGGGGCAAGGGTGCGGCACTGTAGGGTTCGTTCACTGCGGCACTGTTGTGTTATTTTCGACGAAAATGTACTAACCTCGTCCCGACCTCCGGTCGTTGATGTATGTATGTATTCTCGAATTTAGATATTGCGTAATACGTAAAAGTATGACATAGAAATCAACAAAATTCACAAAACGTAAGAAGATTCATTCTTTATCTCTGAAATTCGCTGAGTAATCTTTCCAACCCCGCAGTGCCGCACCGGTGCCCTAAGTGCAGTGAGATACCACCTTAAGCCAGTGCGTTAATACTGGTGTAACAAAAAGCCCAGACCTGGCCGAAGTCCACTGGTGTTGAAAACTAGATTACATCCGATCAATCGATAGAGTCAACCGAGTCATAAATCGTCTCTGTTTGTATAACCAGCCCCTGCGGCCCATTTGGATTAGCTATCTGCTTTCGAACGTAGATGAAAATTTCTGAGATTACCAGAGGTGGAGTTATCTCTGTGTTGTAACTCCGTTCTCGCTGGATGCGGTCGATAATATATGTAATATTACACTGTACCGCAATGAATATTACGTAGAAAGCACAATGTTAGCATAAAGATGTATGTGTCATAAACTAGGGTATTTACCTTTTCGTGGGGAAAAGCAAATACTTTGAAAAGCAAAGACTTTGAGAAAGATTACTACCAGATCGACTTCTTTAATCAGTACAAGCAAAATGAATACATCACAGGTGATAAAGAAATATCATTTTTCGTTAAAAAAATTGGAACCAAAAAGTCACAGAGAGGAGTCAACCTCTGTTATCAATTCTACTACGAGGGTGGTTCAGAAAGTAATACCAGTAATCTGTTTTTTTCATCGAATAAGTATTGACACAAAAGTAAAGGTATATATCCTCCTGAGATTGAAATATCTCAATTTGTTGTTTTGTGAGTGACTGAGGTGATTTCAAGATGACCACCCTCTTAAGTTTGATTAACACAGAATACACTTCGGGCTAAAAAAAAACTTAAAGATAACTTGATGTCCCCAATGGCCGACTAGAGATTCGCCTTCATCAGTGTGGAATGACCCACCATCAGTCCCTGTATGACCTTTGATACTACAGGGGTCAACACAATCTATCGTGCAGGAGATGCACTATTGGCTCCTCATTGTCACAGCCTGGATTAGGATGGTCTCATTTGTATCTAGTTGGAATGATGCTGTTGATAGCATCGCCATTTGTAACGTTATACATTACTCCCGCCTGCCCTGCATTGAGATTCGTGGTCTGTTACCTTCGCCAAGAAGGTTATGTTTTCTGGTGCGTGTGTGAACCTTTGTTCATTTTGTTTTAACCTTGTTATGAAAGATCAAATCGGCCTGCAAACCGCTTTTCATTGACATCAAGACGGAAGACGCAAGGGTCAGAGTGGCAAATATACAGTTTATGTTTCCTTACTTTGTTTGTTTATTTATCTGTTTGTTTATTTATTTATTTGCAGAATAAATATTTTTATTTGGGAGGGAAGTTGAGATACAGTGAAAATTATATATCTTTTTGCTTGATTACCTGCCCAAAAGGTAAATGTAACTATACAGCTATAGCAATATTTTGAAATCTAGATACAATGACACACACTCTTAGTAATGTAGATATTGCAGGCTGACAATATACAGAAAATACAGAGAACGCTGCAATAGAATGAGTTCAGAAATAATGTACAGAGTGGCCCGATAGCGACAAATTGAGTGATGACGCCCATATCTTACAACCTAGCTACCGGACAAGACTTAATGTAGGTCATCCCACATACACGACCCGACCTAGTATCAGGCCCAGTATCAGGACATCAGAAGTGATACACGTAAGGGTGGAAACGAAGTGCCATTCTGATTGGCCTTGTCCCTACCACTATCTGTGTGAGAAAGTACAGAGATTGTGTTAATGATTACAAATGCAGTACTTGGGTAGTCCCAACACCTATGGCAGATGCCTAGGATTGCCCTATTAATCTTTGTGACTGTTATGTAAACCTTCTAAATCACAAGGGAGCACTATAACCATATACTTCTTTTACAGAAAGACTCGCTTTGCACATATGAGTTATATGGAATGTTGCTTCGCTGAAGCTTTTACGACGGCCCGCTTTTAACTTCATTGTCGCAAGCAGACTCCCTGTCCAAAACGTCTGATGCTCTATAAAACAGCCAGATTGAATAAAGAAGATTCTATGCAGCACAGGGGCGTTATGAGAAATGTATCAGTGCACGGTATGACATTATGAATTTCATTTGATGTTGCGTCATCGTCACTGAAGCTCTTGTTAGTGGCTACTTTTAGTCTCTTTGTCTCGATCCAGACGACTGTCCAAAACAGATTATGCTAGATCAAAGCTAATTCTTTCTTGTGTGCACACACCCATTGTATAATATTTCGGCTTTGAAGAAATGATTGACGTTAAAATTTACTTCGCGAAGCAGCTGCTTCGAGGGTCTGTATAATCTGTTTATCAGATGATCGAACGTCAAAACCAGTCAGAACATATAAGCCAGATTCCCCGATGCGCTGCGGTATAATATACGCACGACAAATACGTATGTTCATTGTGGATCTGCAGTCTGCGGTTGACTGTGCTTTGAATTTTAGATTTAGCAGAGATTGCATCTGGCCAGGGGCTTGACTCATAGTATGTGATAAATGTTTGTGGAGATGAAGGATAGAAGATCCAGGGATGAGTATCCATATCCTATACATTTCTGCTGAGAAGCATCAATGGCTAATCTATCACTGCGGTATGGTGCATAACTCATGATAATCAGATACAGTATTAGGAGATGCCGATCTTTAGAATATACTGAATTACGTTCAATGAAAATAGATTGGTTGCGATCAAATATTCTAAATATGCTCGGCTTCTGAGGTCTTTCGAGACTGACTGCTCTAACGGCTAGCTTTCAATATCAGAACTGAAGGTGCACTTAAAGGGGCATTCCACTCCACACAGGAGTGCTATTTTCCGATAGATATTCATTTTAGGAAGTGATAACTGCATACGACTTCACATTATACGATAAAATACCCAGTTGCCTCAAAAGTTGCCTCAAAAGCATTCAGTCTTCTACTAAACTCCCCAAGTACCCTCTAATTGAATTAATCCTATGGCTGAATACAATGCAGAACTTTTAGGTAAGGTTACCAAACTATTTTCAGGTTCGCTAAGAAATTTCGTCTTGTTCTTGTATTCTTTGCTATCTTATGAGCAATTTGCCTTCTCGGTGTGCTCAGCGTACCTCATTTATTCCGAAAATATGTACGATAAACAAAGTGTCTATGCGTATAGGGAATGCATGGGTAGGGTCTACATGGGTTTAGTGAGTGTCATTATTGTTTTATAAAACACACATCACGTAATTCATCCCAAGGTGAATTCCACAAAATTTGGCTGATTATGTATTCATTGACACATTATTTATTGGAAAACAAGACTCCCTTCTGGAGTGGAATGCCCCTTTAATCATTATCTTAGATAACGAAAATAATGGCAACGCAAACTACTATGTAACCTCTTGACAGATTAACAAATCAAAACAATAAAGTTAGTTCACCTTTACCCGTGAGGTAAGCTATATTCGTTGTTTTTAAAACAGAGTATTTTGTAATATGCAAGAAGATATGGCAATCTGAAGCAACCGTCTGTCGATTCGGTATACCTAAATAATTAATTTTCAAATACAACGGGACTAAAGGTGATTTAACGTTACTTCTCTCCCTTAGCTTAAACTAAGTAGCGAATAAAGTCTAGTCCACGGGCTATGATTATAATATAAAAATATAACACAAGTAATATTTGGTAGTGTTATATATGAGTGATTCTGTACATAGTAGAGTGGAATTATTTCTCAAGCTTCCGACATCTTGCACACTGTAGTCTTTCCTCAGTAAGACATCTGGAGCTGCATAGTTGAAGAATTGACCTTTTATTTCATTCAGCCTCTATGAGTGATGCTGTGTTTAGAAATAATCATAAGCAAGATATGAAATATCATTGATATGAAGACATTTTGAAATATCACTTGAAGTGATAAGCCAAATTGAACGATGAAGAGGCGTGAAGAAATCAGCTGATCCTTTATTCGCGGCACGTTTACGACCGGTGACTGATAGCTTGATGATTGTGTTTTGATCATAAAATCCATTCTTTAATTCATAGTGTTTGCTATGTGTGCAATACGCAGTGGGAATTCATGATACAGTATACTGTTGACGAAAGCAATTTCATATCTAGCTGGCCATTTTGTTTTAATATGAGAAACCAATTCTTGATTAACATCATGTCAAAGTGCATTTTCCTGACCATAAGAAAGCAAATTCTACCATTTACATCAAGAAACCCACAAATTATAGAATAAATGGGTAAATTTTGTCTCAATCTGTCTCAAAATCACCGAAAATAGCTCAATCCATATTTTAGTATGTATTTTAACGTAGGAATTAGTGTATCTATCGGTTACAGGTATTAGCAATTAGCTTTCGGGCATGCATTTGCAATGAATTGATTAGTCCTCATTCAGGTTTCTTGACCCCCCCCCCCTCTTATTTTACACAAAGAGTACCTTTGATATAGCAAGTATATGTAAGACCCTCTCCCACGTGAATATAGTTGTGATATAGTAGTAACATGTAAGTAACTTTATTCGGGAAGGTTTGAAGCCTTACACAATGATCAATAGGCAAGTCGAACCGAAGTGACACCGACGCTCATTTTGTAGTATTAACTGCTGCCTGTAGACTGCATTACAACTAAAGCCATGTATCTTTGGTGCATAATTTCAGCAGGTCTTTGGCATGAATGCCATGTGGGTGGTATTTTTGAAATTAAAGCTTCGTTGATCAATGTGCATGAGTTGCAATTACCGGCCGGAATTCTACCTTGTTGAGTATTTGCATATTTTAGAAACTCATTTCTACTTTGAAGCTGACAGTAAAGGACATGTATTTGATTCACTGCCAAAATGTAATTGGCAGATATTGCATACTCACATAACGGGGAATGCAATAATGCTTATTCGTGCGGTTGGTAAATTTAGCCATTTACAGAGCGTGGTAAATTTGTAAAGGATAGAGGAAGTCTTTTTTATGACTCATGGGTACTAAAATCAGTAGTTCTTCTTTTTCTCCCTGACCTGCGTGTTGTGTTGAGAATTTAGACTTAGGACTTCAGTATTCTAATAAAATTGACTTTCCTATTTGCAAATGTTAACTTCGTGTCACGTGACCTTTGTAACCTTTGACCTCCAGGTCACGTGATGACACCATACTGAGCTGATGAAAAATGGCGAATACCATTTGAATGTCTTCTCGCCAATAGATTTTATAGTTTTGCGTATCAGAGTTAATTCTCCATATTTACTGCATGGCTGTGTATCTATGTACCGTGAAATTGCTTTCTGATATGTTCCCTTCTTTTTTGTGCCAAGGTCACATTTCCATACCGGGGCCCGGCCGGGCAGCTTTCGGGAACAAAAATATGATATGAAAGACACAAAAATGTACAAAACGTAAAGGGGGGGGGGATTCATGTGCATAATTTATGTTAATTTCTAGGCATACATTTTTTTAGTTTCCTAAAACAGCCCGACCGGGTCCCGGTTTGAAATGTGACCCCATCATAACTAGAGCGAATATACCCAAGGCATATTTAGGTTGAACATGTAAATAACGTGTCAATATTCACGCAAGATCTTCTAACTTAGCGTCACTGACGAAAGGTAGACGAAAGGAAGTGGATGCTACCTGAAACGTCTGACCGTTTCCCAAATCACATCCAGAGTTGCTTGAGTAACTGCTAGGGCTGGGTACCGGTACAGAAAATTCAGGTCCAGGTCCGGTTCAGGTCCAAAGAATTAGGTCCAGGTCCGGACCTGAACCTGGAACTGATTCAGTATGACTCATACCAATGGTCCATTTCACAACAAAGAAATCTGTTTGGTGGAGTATTAGACTTACACTGGCGTTTTAAAATCCTACAACGCTAACTGCACCTGTACGATTGGCTGTAAAACTTGGTAGAAATTACTATAAACTCTACTCTACTTCACTCTTGTTATTTTCTTCCACCTGCAAGCGGCAAAACGTGTGAATGCCTGATAAATAATCTGATAATTTTCTAATCGGTCCAACATCCGGTCCACCGAATTTTTTCTGGTCCGGTTTTTCTGGACCGGTCCAATAAGAAAAACCGGTTTTGTACCGGTACGCTGTACCGATACCCAGCCCTAGTAACTGCTATATGACGTACTAGTATCTTCTCACTTGGATGTCTAATCTTCATTGATTTATAGACTGAAGAGGACGATTGGAAAGTAACCTTATAGCGGAGTACCATAAGCATTATGTGTTACAGATGATGTTTGAATATTCATAAGTGTTAACATAAGCGGAACCAGATCAATCGATAAAGTAAACCATGTAATAGATCTTCTCTATTTTCCAAACCATTCCCCGGAGTCCACTATGGTCAGCTGGTCAGCTAACTACTTCCGATCGTAGATAACAATCTCAGAAAGATTACCCATGGCACACTCAATGATCAATTCTACTTAGCGCTTGATATGCTATCCTGGACTACGCAGCCGGCCTAAATGAAGTGTAATATTACCTTTGCCCAACTGACAAAAGATAATATGTTATTGCCTGGTTTGGTGTGTGCCTTGTTTTTGTAAACTACATAAGGCCACAGTAAGTAAATTTTATGGATGACATCAGCGCACGAATTAATTTTCGCCTGATTTCAGCAGGGATGGCCAACATGGCGATAAAGTACCAAAATGAGCATATATGTTGTGTTGTAGCCTATAATTATATTGGTAGAAGTGACACATGCGAGGTACCCAGTACTGTAGTTGTAGAAATGAAACTTATTGGATAATTGTAAAAGTGACACCAACATGGAAGCTATGAGTGTGGTTACCAACTTTGTTGGTGATGACAGTCTACCACACTAGTGTCACTTTTGCCACAACAGTATATGTCTTAAATATAGGAATGAATGCCTTGTTGGCTCTGATACCATATTTTGTCCCTTTAGTTCTTTTTACAACAGTCATTACAACTTTATAGTGCCTATTTTTGAAAATGTAGCCATCTTGGTTTTTTTCACCCATCTTGTTTTTTTTTCGCCCTATCGCACTATTTTTGCAATCTGCAGAGGATGTCATCCATAAAATTTACTTGCTGTGGCATAACTCAACAATGCTGCAGTGGATTGATATTTAGTATGCAGCCAGTTCGTGATGAGACCTGAGAAATGATGGGCTCCTTTTTATTAGCGGCTTGTTTGTTATTGTACCTGCATGTGGTAATTTTAAGTAGTCCAGGATAGCATATCAAGCGCTAAGTAGAATTGATTCTTGTTGTTACATTTTTGTAGTAAAACTTGAAGTTGTCTGAGAATACCCTTTTTTCATGGGTCCGGCCAATATAATCAAATTGATGACGTCATAATTACGTCATCTTACGTCAACGTAACGTCAAGTACTTGTCAGATATTATGTCGATATCATGTTCTGAAAATTTGGTGGCCCTACGGCACGTCGTTCAAGAGTTAGAGGACTTAGAAGTGGAGGGCCTCAAAAGCACCCCCCACCCCCGGTCCAGGGATGACCAAAAAAGCCCGGTCTGAATAGGGT
This sequence comes from Branchiostoma floridae x Branchiostoma belcheri, assembly GCA_019207045.1. Lineage (NCBI taxonomy): Eukaryota > Metazoa > Chordata > Leptocardii > Amphioxiformes > Branchiostomatidae > Branchiostoma > Branchiostoma floridae x Branchiostoma belcheri. Next base: position 12,090,060 of record CM033041.1, read on the forward strand.
TAAATGTAGGTGATGCTAATACTAGCTGCTTGCTAGAGGCTACATCACCTCTGTGTCCTGTGCCCTCTCTTCTTGGTTGATAAAAATGTAGATTGTAACGGCCCCGAAACTATTATCTGGCTGGATAAAAGATTACCATTCTGTAAACTATATACATGTAGTACACGTAATATATCTTCCCAACACAAGGGGTCACATGCGAGTAATATTGTCTAGACTTATGATTTTCAGTGACGCGTAAAAAATCTATTTTACCTTTATAGGTTCCAGTTGGTAGTTTCACAATGATTAAGACGCGGATTGTCTGTGGCCCCAATCAGAGGTAACCGGGCCTCTTGATTCGGGTTATAATTATTGACTAAAACATGTCAAGACTGGTTCTATATAGCCAGTGAATGTGTCTAAAATCTTTCAGCAAATGTCTTATTTTTAAGTCGTCATTGATGTATTGAAATGTACATTTAAAGGATGATCAGTCGTGGAAACGTTGTGAATTGATTGACTGCAAGCAAGTATATATTTTGAATCATAACAAAACAATTTCAATTCAATGAAATTGCTTTATAGAGACACGAACCTCCATGTGTGAAAAATACCCCATGGGGGACCCCCTACTGTCTGTTCTTAATCATATTTCACTTTTTCAATGGATCTAGTAAATTATTTAGCCAATAGCTTGATTTAGACCACAACAATTGACTGTGGTCATATAATGGACTTCTTCCTTTTTATTTCCCTGTGCCCCAAATTAATCAGGTCAAATTCCTGCAGCTCTTCATCAACCGTTGTACATTTGCAATGAATTAATGAGGTACGTCGATGAAGGTTGGGCATCCAGGTGATTGTGGGACCGCGTAGCGCAGTGGGACCGTGTTCGCCCCGTGACCGAGAGGTTGCGGGTTCGAATCCGCCTGCCGGGTTACCGATCTTGTGCCCTTGGGAAAGGCACTTTACACGGCTTTCCTCACTATACTCAGGTGAAAATGAGTACCTAGCTTCGGCTCACGGTGATTTACATCATTCACCCGGACGGGAGACCTGGCGCATATGAAAGGGTATGTCACCCCGTAAGGGGCGGTATAAACCCGTCGTGTATAAACATGTGCGAACATGTGCGATCACGTCGACCGATGATGTATGTTCGTCTGTATCTCTGTGGATCTGCCGCTACCAGCCCAAAGCTGCCTAGGTAGATCCGTGTAATGAGTTGTATCATTGGCAAATAAATAAATAAATAAATAAATTATACGCCAAAAGCAGTTACTCAAGCAACTGGATATGATTTCGGATACGGTCAGTGACACTGAGTGAATTCATGAGGTGTTTTGCTCATTTTCAAAGACCGATGGTGTATCAAACATCAAAGACCAATTACATCATTAGCTATTCATTTTCTCACTGAAAGAATATGGATAAAAAGATAAGTCATCTATCGAGCAATCAGTCATTGGCTCAAAACTGGTTTATGGTAATCGCCGATGCTTTCAAAAATGTGATCCGCTTAATATAAAAAATGCCCACAAATTGGTTTAACCATTCCCAAGGTACTATATTCGTGGGATAGTATCCTCCTAACCTTTTCCCTATAGCGTTACAGGGGTCAAAATGTCATGCCATTCCTTTTATGGTGGTAACGTTGTCGACCATTTCTATTCATTATTGATGTGAGAAGGCGCCAACGAGGTGATGAGATTTATTCTCTCTTCTATGTCCTCTTTTCAAGTTCCTCACATCGCCTTATCGATTTGTATGCGTTTGCTGTGTCACTGAGATAAAACTGACTTTATGGTAATGGCGGATTCTTTGTCCTCCCGCGGCTATTTTGTGGGATAGTAGTTTGCGATCTGATATTCCCCGGTTTATTTGACTCCATAAAGCGCTGACGGTTAGTATATTATAGTGTGGAACACATGGAAGGCTGGGATCTTCCAGGGGTTCGCGGTATCAACACAGAGATAAATCTGATTTTATTGTAATGTTGGCTGCTTTGTCCTCCCGCGGCTATTTTGTGAGATAGTAGTTTGCGATCTGATATTGCAAACTTTATGGGACTCTATAAAGTGCTGACGGTTAGTATATCCTATTGAGGTGTAACACATGGAAGGCTGGGATCTTCAAGGGGTTTACAGTATATTGATATAAGGTTTACAGTTACCATACATACGTATAGTTCCATTCCAATATAGTTTAACCCCAAAACAGACAATTTAATCAAACAAACAATTAAAATGCTAGTGTTAATAAGGGTCGTCTTTTTCATATTCCAAGGGTCTTCCTCTCTCTAAGAAGTACATGTATGTGCATGTATGTGTGTGTGTGCATTTATGCATTTGTGTATGTATGTATATATGTATTTCTGTATTCGACATTCGTCAGCCTTAGACATTCACGCAATTTACTCAAACTGTGAACGATTCCTTGCTCCCAAAAAGCTTCACAATTAACTGTACCATTTATTAAAAGGGTACAATTTTTCTCCCCCCACCTTTCCATTTCAATATGCACTGTGCGACACTTTGAATTGCAAAAAAAATCCAGGTTTTCCCCAAGAAAGCTTCTAACATGCAGGCGCTTCTGACAATTTTTCCATTCTCCCTCTACCCGTTTTTTATGAGATACGAGGGGCGTTCAATAAGTAATAACTCTAACTCATGTCCCATAGCAGGAGATTAATGAAACTTGGCACAGTTATTAGTCTTTCTTTTCATAGGAACCACCCAGCGTTATGCATTTCTCCCATCATTTGATGTAGCTCTGGACACCGTTCTTGTAGGACATCCCAGGTTGGTCCTCCGACAGATGCCTCATCAATGGCTGGAGAGGAACGACTAGGTCTGGAAGCTGTTTCCACAGACTTCCGACCATGTTTGAAATCAGGATGCCAGCGTTTTACAAGGTCATATGATGGGGCATCATCACCATAAGTTTCTTTCATTTCATCAAAAGTCTCCTTTGGTGTGCGTCCTTTCAAATACAAAAACCGGATCACTGCGCGACACCCAACTGGCTCCATTTCACACCTGGACCATTTCACACCTAACTCAGTTCAAACACCTTTAAATCAAAAACCACAATTAGTTCAGAGCTGTTTTTTGCAACATAAGCTATAGAGATATGAATCATTACACATGCAAAATTTCATCTAGATCAAACAACTGGAAGTGGGTCAGAGTTATTACTTATTGAACGCCCTTCGTACACTGCGCGACACCTTGAATCTAAGCAGGAAAATCCTGTACACAGAGACAAATGCATTCCTGTAAAACATGATCCATCATCCATATATAGCTTTAAGTCGATCAGGTTTCCCTAAAGCTTCTAACATGCAGACGCTCCTGACAATTTTTTCCATTCTCCCTCTACACATTCTTACACTGCGTGACACCTTGAATCTATGCATGAAAATCCTGTAGACAGAGACAAAATGCATTTCATGTAAAACACGATCCATCATCCATATTCTAAGTCGACCATGTTTTCTCCAAAGCTTTTAACATGCAGACGCTCCTGACGATTTTTCCGTTCTCCCTCCACCCTTTCTAAACAATATGCACTTTGCAATAAATTGCCATAAATTTGTATAGGAAAATCCTGTAGACAGAGAGACAATTGTAGGTCATGTAAAATACGATCCACCATCCACCATCAAGTCGACCAGGTTTTCCCCAAAGCGTCTAACATGCAGACGCTCCTGACAATTGTTTCTTCTCTCCCTCTCTCTAAACATTCTTTACAATTTGCACTTTGAATTGCATTAAATCTATGCATGAAAATCCTTTAGACATGTGCAGAGACAAATGTCTTCATGTAAAACACGATCCATCATTCATTCTAAGTCGACCAGGTTTCCCCCAAAGCTTCTAACATGCAGACGCTCCTGACAATTTTTGCATTCTCCCTCTACCCATTCTTTACCATATGCACTGCGCAGCACTTTGAATTGCACTTTGAATTGCATCAAATCTATGCATGAAAATCCTTCAGACAGACACAAATGCATTTAATGTAAAACATGATCCATCATCCATCCTAAGTCGACCAGGTTTCCCCCAAAGCTTCTAACATGCAGACGCTCCTGACAATTTTTGCATTCTCCCTCTACCCATTCTTTACCATATGCACTGCGCAGCACTTTGAATTGCACTTTGAATTGCATCAAATCTATGCATGAAAATCCTTCAGACAGAGACAAATGCATTTAATGTAAAACATGATCCATCGTCCATTCTAAGTCGACCAGGTTTCCCCCCAAAGCCTCTAACATGCAGACGCTCCTGACAAAGACGCGAAGATTGTGCGGTATAAACCTCAGGTGTGGGATGAGATAAGCCCGCAGAACAGTTCCCTGGCGCCGGCCTATCACAGCGATAAGCGCGCCCCGAAACTCTCCCAACAGCACTAAGTGGGGCGGCCGCAAAGGAGATCAACAGGAGTGAATGTAAAGTTTTCCAGCAAACCACTTTGTAGTACCCTGTGGTGATATCTTTTATTGAACACCGTGAGTCTAGAGTGCTAGCCAGTTGGGATAAGGGAGTGTAGCTCATTTGCATATAGGGGAATCCTTTGTTGATCCCTGTCCGACTTGTATTCTGGGCATTGCAAGCAACCAACGAAGGTTGGCAGCATTTTTTTTGTACCCTACAATGATATTTTTTATTGAACACCGTGACATTTGAGTGCTAGCCAGTTGGGATAAGGGAGTCTAACTCATTTGCATAACGAAGCCTTTGTTGATCCTTGTCCGACATATATTCTGGGCATTGCAAGCAACCGAACGAAGGTTGGCAGCATTTCTTTGTACCCTGTGGTGATATATTTTATTGAACACCGTGCGTTTTAGAGTGCTAGCCAGTTGGGATAAGGGAGTCTAACTCATTTGCATAACGAAGCCTTTGTTGATCCTTGTCCGACATATATTCTGGGCATTGAAAGCAACCGAACGAAGGTTGGCAGCATTTCTTTGTACCCTGTGGTGATATATTTTATTGAACACCGTGCGTTTTAGAGTGCTAGCCAGTTGGGATAAGGGAGTCTAGCTTATTTGCATAAGGAATCCTTCGATGATCCCTGTTCGGCTTGTATTCTGGGTATAACAAGCAACCGATCGAAGATTGGCAGCATTTTGAGACAACTTTGGAAGATGCTGGAGATAAGGGAGTGTAGCTCATTTGCATATTAAGGAATCCTTTGTTGATCCCTGTCCTTATACTAAGTATTCTTGGAATTGGAATTACAAGCAACCGATGGAAAGTTGGCAGCATTTCTGGACAACTTTGACAGATGCCGAGTGCTAGCCAGTTGGGATAAGGGCGCCTAACTCATTTGCACCAGGAATGATTTTTGATTTTATTTATTTGCACATAAAAAAAGGGCATGCATACAGTAAAGATAACTGATTGATAAAAAACGTGCGGGAGAGAGGTAGAAGCCAAAAAAACTTATGGGAGACCTCCTCCTAACAAACTATTGAACACAAATTCAAATGAGGTAATTGAAATTGTATACAAATAATAACATAAACATGGATGTGATAACAAGTAGATGATTACCAATAAAGCAAATTTGAAACAAATGATTTTTTTTTTTTTTTTTTATCCTTATTACATTCTGGGTATTACAAGCAACCGATCGAAGGTTGGCATCATTTCTGGACAACTCTGGAAGATGCTGAGTGCAAGCCACCTAAGATAAGGGAGTCTAAGTCATTTGCATGAAGAATCCTTTATTGATACGTGTCCTCATATTCTGGGTACTACAGTTTGTACATGCAACCGATCGAAGCTTGGCAGCTTTTCTGGACAACTCTGGAAGATGGAGTGCTAGCCACAGGAGATAAGGGAGTCTAGCTCATTTGCATATTAAGGAATCCTTTGTTGCAACCGATCGAAGGTTGGCAGCATTTCTGGACAACTGGAGGTGGCATCTCACTGCACTCGGGGCACCGGTGCGGCACTGCGGGGTTCGTTTACTGTGGCACTGTTGTCATTTCCGCCAATTTGTCATAATTTAGATATTGCATATTAAGTTTGAAAAAATTCGTTATCTCTGAAATTAGTTGAGTAATCTGTCGAACTCCACAGTGCCGCAACGGTGCCCCAAGTGCAGTGAGATACTACCTTTAGGAGGACGCTGTGTGCTGATGATTTGATTTAAAGTACGTGTTGCCCAATGAATATACAATCAATCTCTGCACCCGGTGATCGTGGCCCTGTATCATTTCTTTACCAGCTTTGCGCTGAATATTCTAGAAGAGGATTTACCTGTTAGGCCTGGAAGATTGAGTCTTAGTTGGCGTGCACAGAATGTGCTTCCTTGTTACTGATAGGAATGATCCTATTCAGCAATGAAGGTTGCCTAGGGTCAAAACTTACGCAAGTTCAAGTTAACTTCAACTATTGAGTTTTATGCTTTTATGTGGAAAAATCTTTGAACAATTCTAGGCATTGAACTAAGCTGATGGATGATGGAAATTATTCTGCTAGAAAGATTGTGAATAGAAAGAAACAGTTGTTATTTAGAGAGTTCCATAGTTTGTCAGTCCGAGGAAGATGCTGTTGCAATAGAAGGACTTTGACACTTGTAACTGAAAAGTGTAAGTATGTGAGCTAGAGGAAAACCGGGTGAAAGACTCTCAAAGGATGGACAACTAGTGTTAGATCATAGGAGCGATGGCAATGAAAGAAACGATAGAACAGACAGACAATAAAAGACAGGTGGATCTAGCAATACTCGATTTCACTAAAGCCTTCGATAAAGTTCCACATAGCAGACTCATATCAAAACTGAAGTTCTATGGAATTCAAGGTACTACACTTTCCTGACGAATAGAGGGCAAACGGTAGTGGTGGAAGGGAAGGCCTCAGTTCCAGTTAAAGTAGCGTAGGGAGTTCCGCAAGGGACTGTGCTGGGACCATTGCTCTTCCTCTTGTACATAAACGACTTAGCAGACCAGCTCGATTCAAGTGTGAGGTTATTCGCCGATGATTGTCTGTTATATATAGAGGTATCCACACAAAATGATTCACAAGTTCTTCAGAAAGATCTGAACACCCTGGAAGAATGGCAAAGGAAATGGCTTATGCAGTTCAATCCTGATAAGTGCCATATCATGCACATAACAAACAAACGAACACCAAATGTGTCCCCTTACCAGTTTTGTGGTCAGACATTAGAAACCACAAAAGCCCTCCCATACCTTGGTGTTATATCAACAACTGGGCTGAAGTGGGGTGTCCGTGTTAACAAAATAACAACCAAGGCTAAACAGACATTGGGAGTAATCAAACGCAACTTGTGGGCATGCCCAACCAGGGTAAAATCACTTGCATACACGTCACTAGTAAGACCTAACCTTGAATATGCTGCAACAGTATGGGACCCGTATACAAAGAAAGACAAAGATAAACTGGAAAGGGTACAGAACCAAGCTGCCCGATTCTGCACAAACAACTATAACAGGGATTCTATTGTTACCAAAATGAAAACAGATTTGCAGTGGATGTCACTTGAAGACAGAAGGAAAATGTCCAGACTTTCCATGATGTACAAAATGACCAATAAACTGGTGGGCGTACCAACGGATAAGTATCTAATACCAGCTCAAAAAAGAACAAGAAACAGTCATGCCTTCAAATACCAGAGTTACCAACCTAGGATTGATGTGTTCAAAAATTCGTACTTTCCCAGAACTATCGTAGAGTGGAACTTGTTATCACCAAGTACAGTAGGGGCATCTTCTCTCGGTAGTTTTAAAGAACGCTTGCAGATAGATGTGCAAAAGTTAGGGGTAACGAGTCGTTCGGTGTAATAAAACCAGCTGCTGCCGCTGGTGTGTTACGCCGAACGGCGGTTATACCGGCTATATAGATATAGATAGATAGATAGATAGAACAGCCAGGGAGGCAACATTTCGCCTCTGAAAGAGGGAGTACATATTCTCCTTCGAATGCAGTCTAATACTTGGAGACAGTCCCTCGTGGAACCTTCCCCAAAATGAATTTGATTGCTATGTTACATCTGACGGCTTTGTGATTGATAGTTTAGATTTATAGCGAAGAATCAATAGATTTTGAATGCTGTTGCTACTTTCATACCAGCCTTGACACTGTAGTTCACATATCTCTTTTGACACCTTTCGATGTGTATAGTACTTTCACGCCCTAACACCCTTGGACATAACATAAATCAACAGGCGTTGTGTAGCATGGGATTCAGTTAAAACAGTGTTCCCTCTTGTGATTATACTGTACCATCAATCTTGTACACCTACACATCCAGTGACTACCAAATACATGTACGATATGGGCTATAGAATAAAGAATCTAATGGTTTTTACATGTTTCAGAGCCTCCACAGGTTTAAGAATTGGAGCAAATAAAAAACTGTTGATACTATATATTCGTTTAAACCTTAACTCGTTGTTTGATACTTTGTAGCTTTGATACTATAAAGCAGAACTACAATGATCCCCAGACGAAAGCATTAGTGCCGCAATGTTGTGGCAATTGAATTAACATGAAGAGCACAACATGTACAGCGGTTTTGCAATTGAATAAAGAAAGCTTTCTAGTCAGGAAAGATGAGTTGCAATCTGCTCAATCGATGACAAAGATGTCGTCACTCGACACACCGTGTTATGTCAAGTTTATACTTGTTTCTTTCTTGGCATCTACTTCCTTCTTTAGGAGATAAAGGGGCTGGTTAAACTTTGTTTAAAACACAGTAAACCCCATTAGTAGCCTTCAAGAATAACTCCTTTTACCTTGTTGATTATCGAGGATATCTATGTTGGGGACATCAAAGGGCACAAACCAATTGTCTGGATAGCAAGATACTATGCATAAAATGACCAGATGTAAGGATGTTACGATATTTAGTCATGCAAAATAGTATGGCTATCAGAAGACAAAGAAACAGTAACAACTTTTCTAAATGTTATAGCGATGACGACATCCCCTTCAAAGATCACCAAGGACAGTATTACCGTTATGATCATGGTGTAGACATTGATGGATTATCCAGACGCAATAAAGATTTTATTGCCCTGACTGTGCTATAATCGGTTCTGAAGACACAGATGTTGTAGTATCGCAGGCATCCATGCTTGGTCATGCACGAAACAGGCAATCACTTCCGCGGATGTCTTTTTGCCTATTAGAGCTTATCTTCATCTGTTGAGAGTTCGACTATCCCTCACAATGTTGATGAATAGAATAGGGTGAGACGTTTCAAAGATACGGAAAGGAAAACTCGGCTTTACGGGTGAACCTACATCAAAGACCTAAAATTGACAGTTTTATCTTCTTTTGAGCATGTTAGAACTCTGCTTTCCTTTTTCAAGTACGATTTTCACGTTGGTAACTCAAAGCAACCTTCTCATGGCGCTAACGGCATCTGGCGAAAAAAAAACTTTAGAAATGAAATGTAACTTTTTACCATATGTATTATATTGGATCATTTTTCTATTGCTAACATATAGATGTATGGGCATTCGGTGAACACATTCATTGATACATTCATATATCTTATTGACAGTTATGTTATGTAATGTGAAATGTGAAGCGGCTCTGTTGATGTTAGTTGTAAAACTCAAAGGCATCGCCACTTTGCTCCTGTATTTATTATGTGTACATAAGACAAATCATTATGAAAATTAGCTAGCATTGCACAGTCTTTATGTTATGTAATGTCAAATGTGATGTGTCTCTGTTAATATAAGTTGTAAAACTCGAGTTCATCACCACTTTGCCCTTTTTGATGTCTACTCGACTCATTCTAAAAATGGTACAACGTAGCTAAAACTGCAAAGTTACATTCAAACTGACACATCTAAAGTTATATGAAATATCATGATAACTGTATAAAATTCATATGTACATTGCTAAGAAACACTGGCGCCAGAATAAGTTGTCAGATGCATTGGCGCATGCCAAACACGAATGCAAGGTCACAGTTTGAGTGATTACGGGATTTACCACCGTATAATGAGACCATCATCAGTATAACATCAACAGACATCTGATGCGGAGATACTCATCTTCATGCACGAGCACCTGTGACCGCATGTGGTCAAGGACAGTGATAATTGGGGCTTAGGGAGACTTTTCTCTTTATTCCAGACATGGGGTGCATATTACAAAGTCAACTTGTAATACAAAATACGACTAGCATACAAATGCGCAAGTCTATCAAATGATGTTCATTCTATTGGTTATCATATATGTGCAGACACGTTCGAAGTGCTTTATTCAGCCGAATTTTCGGTGACCGCCTGTCACCTTCCTCAGGGCAACTCGTATTGGTTCACATTGAACTGCAGCTATAGGTGTCGCTGATTACAGAGGCGAACCCAAACGATACGTACTTACATGTATATACATACATTGAGTTTTAATGTCAATGCGGTGTGTATAAAGCGGTCCCGCCTAACTTTATCTTTGGATGTATGCAAATATTTTTATGTTTTTTTATCAAATTTTGTTACAAATGCTTTCAAATTCTCACTATTTTACATATAAAGGTATATCAGATTTTATCACATAACTTATTTAAAGTTTGATCGTTTGCCTCACGAAGACATATTACAATATGGCTTTACGAAGGCCACCTAACACCTGGAGTACCCCCAAGGCTACATTGGCCATGTTCTTAGTTTGACATGAATAGGCGATACATTTAAAAGTTTAGTACTTCATTGAAATATAAGAATTTGTCCTTCAGGAAATATGAAGCCACATGTCAGCTATAGGACAACATTACCTTTATCGCCCATATGAATCGTCCTATTCTAGCAAGATAAATGGAAGACCCATCCGGTGGATAGATAGTCGATAATTGTACGTCTGGGAATTGGACTTAGAGATAATGGGTCTCAAGGGGAATGGAAGATAGGGAAACGATAACAGGAACTATTCCTGCGACTATCTATGGATTATTCTTTACAGTGCTTTGTTCTGCACTGTTCTCTATGCACAGTTTCTACCATCAGACCTAGTGTGGTTACCAATTATCACAAGTGCAACGAGACTGTTAGAATACCTATGTAACTGCCCCCATTATGAGGACGAAAGAAACAACCTTTTTGACACAATCAAAACAATATTTCCAACTTTTCACCAGTTAGTAGACCTAAAAAAAACAATATTTCTGTTAAAATCACAGAACCCACTAATCATTAAAGAAGTGGGACTTTTCATCAGCCACTGCGTCCAAAGAAGAAGTCAAACCACCCAGTAAAGAAAGTAGAAGCATGTACATAGATAGCTGACGCGTGTGTATTTAGAATAGACACTTGTTACTCTTTACTGTCTGTATCATTGCAATTAGCCTACGGGCATGGATTTGCAAATAAATTATTATTATATTCCCTTTACTGAGAGAGAATGAAAGAGAGGGAGAGAGGGAGAGAGAGAGAGAGAGAGAGAGAGAGAATTTTATCAAATTTGTATAAATGCATAATTATACAGTGATTCCATGGGTTCAATTTTTATTTTGAATTTTGAAATTGATAATTTAAAAAAAAAATTTATTACTACTACGGAGTGTGGCGCGTTGACACACACGATCCCCCTGAAGTTAAGCAACGTGCAGTCCGGACAGTACTTGGTTGGGGGACTACCGAAGGACAACAGGATCCTGTAGTCCGACCAAGAATTCCACGAATTCGCCCTTCGAAAGGCACGTAAAACGGGGGTCCCGCGTGTTCGAGGAGGTGCCTCGGGCGCGTATCAGCCTCATTACTCCACACATTGGGTACCTACTGTCTACAAGTACATGTAATACGCCAGATAAAAAAATCAAATTTAGATAAATTTAAACCACTTTCATGTTTTTTCAGTGTGATCCTGCCATCGGAACCAAGGTGTTCTTTGACGCCATGTACCAGCTCCCACCCAAACTGATGCTGTACGGAGGCACGTGCTCCAGTGTGACGTCACTCATCAGTATGTCTGCACCTTACTGGGACCTGACACAGGTATGGGTTTCACTTGTTACCTCCGTAAAAATAGAGGTATTGTATATAGTCTGTTTGTTTGATACCTTATCGTAGTTGGTCGGGGCTCAGATTGTTTTCAATGTGCTTTGGCCCGGGTCCAAGTTTGTTCGGTAGTAACCCTAGGGTGGCATGTGAGAGTGGAGCATGTTAGTCTATGATGGGTATGGGTGTGTTACAGTACTAGCATGTCCAGAAATTTATAAATCCTCGAGGGTATATCAGGTCGTAAATCCAGTAGGCCACCCTAGGACCTAGCATATTAGTTATAGTTGTATCAGTAGTTTTCATCTCTTGTTAACAAACATCGATTGTTTTTTTTTCTTCTTTATTTCTTATTTCCTTCTTTTTTTTCTTTTCTATCTAGCTGTCTTACGACGTAACATCCCCAGAGTTCTCCGACAGAGAAAAGTACCCAACGTTCTTTCGGACGGTGCCCTCTGACCTGGACTTTAACCCCGCCAGGGTGAGGCTTCTGAGGCACTTCAACTGGACACGCGTGGCGACACTGTATCAGGATGAGACCAACTTAGCGATAGTAAGAGGAACAGTTATTTTTCCATCATGTAAAAATATCCTTCATCATGATGTTTGTATAGACAATGATATTTGTATAGGCAACATTTTATTAAGAATATTACATTATTAATTGATGATGCATTGATAAACAGTTGCTGATTGCTATATGATATACATTGATCAATAGGGTGCCATTCACTAAATGGCATTTGTTTTTGCCAGGTTCACAGTCAACTAGAAAGCTCCCTTGTGAAGGCTGGGATGAACTTTACAGCGCAGGGTTTTGTGGACGCAGAATCCGTAAGGCGGCGTATGAAACAAATCAAGGTGATTATGATAATTACTACGAGGCATCACAATTCAAGTAAAATAGTATTGATATTTTCTACCTTATTAGTCTCTAAACAAGTGAAAGTAAAGATAAACGTTTGAAAAATTGCTCAAGGGTTAAAGAGTTAAGAAAATGTCTCGACAAATTCCTTAATGAAATATTCCTGTTTTTTAACTTTCCTTGCTACAGGAATCTGACGCTAGAATCATTTTGGGTCTCTTTGATGAAAGGATGGCAAGACATGTTTTCTGTGAGGTACAGTTATAAATCTTACACTAGCATTGTATTTTTCTTGATGTTATGTTTCTCTCTACTAATATATAACTCCCCTTCCTTTTGAAATGTAAATATCTTTGTAAGTTTTAGGCTAAGGATGTAAAGAAACTAGAGTAATTAATTTTACACTATACCAATGAAAATATGCGACATTACTTTAACATTGTTTCTATTTTTGGCACTGCAAAACTGCGTGTAATGATCAGCATTGCTGATATTAGGTGCTATCAGTTGAACAAATACCTACACATATCTTACACTTGATTAAGTAACATAAGTTTTGTAAGTTTAAACAATCGACAGATTTTGTCATCAACTCCAACTTCCCAGGCTTACAAACTGAACCTGTACGGAAAGCGGTACGCCTGGATACTGAACGGCCCGTACAGCAGCAGGTGGTGGAACAGCACTGCGGACTGCACCCGGGACCAGATGCGGAAGGCTGTGGAGGGGGCGCTGATTTCTAACTTCCTGGAACGTAGTACGAGTAACCACAGGACCATTTCCGGGAAGGTATATAGACAAAATAGTCAAATAGTCATCTCATTGCTTGAGTGCGGCACCACTGTATACTGTATATCATTTTTGTTGTAATAAAGAATAAGCACCCAAATCAACGAGCAATGGTATTGATGCATGTATGTTATGACGATACATATTATGACCAAGGGTTTGGGAACTCTATTGTAACATTTATGTCATTTTGCGAACAATTTGTGTCAGATTAAATTTCTTTATGTGATGGAATGCAATGTAATTGATACTTTATACTTTTAGAACTACTACTCTTTCTTGGGGAAAAAGTTGTACTTCGTATAGTACAAGTACAGTGGTTGCATTTTTACTGAAATACTCCAATTCAGTTCAGTTAATCAAAACCAACTTGCATGTCACAATATACAATAGAGTAACATAAAATTTGTTTATGATTACAATATAGCGCTGCACAATACATCGATGCAATGAAATATTATTCCACAGACTAATAGATAAAACTGACAACATGTGCTTAAAAATTAGCGCTATTGACATCGAGATTATCCAAACGCGGTTTAATTTTGTGGTTATTTGGGGAATAGGATCGTTGTTGAATTATCCTATATGTAAAGGCAAATGTTTCTGTTATTGTATACAGACGCCAGCAGAATACGAGCGACAGTACCACCAGCGAGTGTCAGGCAAAAGGACCAACCCTTTCCACGGGTACGCCTATGATGGGGTATGGGTGATCGCTCTGGCTCTAGACAAGGTCCTAAGACAGTTACAACAGGAGGGGAACGTGCCACGCGTCAAACTGACCTACGAGAGACAAGAAGACATGAAGGTTTTCATGTTTGACGCAGTTAAGGAGACGGACTTTCAAGGAGTAACGGTATGTAAACGTCTTATCCTAACCCTAAATAAAAGACAATGCAACGGCTTTTCTTATGGCTTCCAAAACCATTTAGTTTTTCATTACGGCATTGGGTATAACGATAAATCAACTCAAAGAAATCTATCTAGCTATGACAGTTTTAAAACGTTACCTTACCCAGTGGCAAATTTGCAAATCTTGGCACATCTACACAACAATCTCAATGTACTTGTTGTCCATTGGCACACTTTAGACAGATTAGCCTAGAGACTCGGTGAACGTAGCACCATCGTCAAGTTAGTAACTTCGTACTAAGTGCCTTTCCCAAGAGCACAGAATCAGAGCACGCCAATGCTTTTATTGACGGTTTCATATATCGAGTTTGTCCAAATGTCAAATAAGGCTCACAACACCATATATTATATAGTCCCAAGAAACCCAATCAAGGCTTTGAAGAGTATCCATTTGTGGTTCAATTCCAATCTAAAAGACATGAAGTTGGCAATAGTTCCACACATCGTGACCTCCATTTTACGGCATTGACGTCACAACTCTCGCGAGACTTCACCGTCTGGTGACCTCATGCAGCTTCCCCTTCGGGAAGGGATGCTTCCAGGAAACCGGAAACGTCTTAGCTTCGCAGAAAGCTTTGTTATCCTCCAGGACTTGACATGTTGGACAGCATTACTGCTTGGTGTCATTTCTTAGCCAGAGCTAGTCCCAGTACGAACTGTAAAAGCTTGTATAATCGCCCAAGTACCTTAAAACGTGACTAGGTACAGTCGTTTATAGGCAGGCATGTCCAGTACAGGGACATACATAGAAATGATACAGCAGTATTTCATATTTCCAAAAATAACAACAACCTTGAACATATATTTTTAAAAGATTAACTTTTCTTCCTAATGTTTAAGTGTATGTCAACTTGAGTTGAAGTGGGATGACAAGTGTCTTTTCTTCGTCTTCAGGGAAAAGTACGATTCAAAGACGGCGATAGACTTGGAACAATCCTGTATGAGCAGATTCAAGGTAAATGTTAAGATAAGTTTATGTATACTTGAATGTAAGTTCATCTGTGACGGTGACTGTGACATCTGTGACTTCTCAAGTTGTAATGACCCAAAACCTAAGTCGCACTTCCGGAACGGAAGTGTGACGTCAGTAAAGGGTCAAAGGTGCTTGACAAAGGTGCTTGACAGACGGGGGCCGATACCGACTGCCATTGACTGAATTGTATCAATAAGTTTATGTACATGTAACTTTGAGATGAATGCATTAATTCCAGTCCCCGGATAAGCTACAGAAAACACTTATACCTGTCCCGTGAGATGAGTGTTACAGATGCTAACATCCCTGTCCTTGGTGCTGAATGAGTCATTCAGATAGTATCATTCAAAAGCACAAGTCTGCGCTCTATGTGGCCCGTTCGTAATACGTTATTCTGTTATTTCAGAAGGTTCAGAGGTTCGAGTGGGAGAATACTTTGCAGAAAATGACTCCATTGCTCTTCACAGTGTGCAATGGCAAGGTAAGACTCTGGCAAAAACTTAACTAAATTTAACTATACATGTTCACACATGTTTATACCTTGCTGCTTATCATGCTTGCATCTTTAATATTGTCTGATTAAACACTTGAAGAAAGAATACTTTTCTAGAGAATACGATCTATACAATATGCACATGTGTAAAACATTTGATATTAGAAACTGCAGTGTAGTTACACCTGGAATATCGATACATACTATGAACGTGCCTGCTTCTGTGTGATTATGGCTATAGCTATCCAATATCCTTGCACCTTTCCCTATCGGTAAAATATGCGTACCGCACATAGGTGATAACCCACCACGTGATAAGACCCTGCGTGTGGAAGAGCTAAGAAGAGTACCACTGGCTCTGTACATCATGATCAGTGTCATGGCAATGTTGGGAATCTTCATGGCTATCGTATTCCTTTTCTTCAACATCAAGTACAGGAACCAAAGGTAGGAAATTCCCAGTATGCGTAGTAAATGCTCAGTTGTTTAATCCTTATGAAAGTTGTCAGCGTGCGTATTGGGGCTTGGCTTAAACCCTAGATCTAGAGAATCTTCCAGACAATATGTACTTTTGGAAGGCGAAAATGGACTCCCTGCGTTTGAGCTCGAGAAGAGCCACACCTCCAGCACGTAAAAGAAAACATCACTCTTCTCTAAAAGAGTAGGGGTCCTTCCCTGTCTGAGTGCATCAAATAAATCTGTCTGGATATGCAGCTTGTATTCTTCTGTATAAACCTGGTGCGTTACGCCATGAGGCAGCCAACAAAACCGTATAGCAAGACTATGTGTGCGTAAGTAGTCTAGCTTGAATTAGGTTACTTATTTATCTATTTATTAGGATTCTCCATATACGATGACAATGGAGGGTATGGCGAAACAGGTATGAAAGGTCACCCTTACGGGGTGACATACCCTTTCGCTGGCTAATTACAAGACGGGGATGCGCCATCATCCGGGTGATTTGAAGTGAATCACCAACTCCAGACAGAAGGGTTTGCTCCATCTCACACCGCACCATCGCACGTGTGGGGGTTCTTTAACGTGCATGGGGTGTGACTCTCCCCATACACGGGACCTCCATTTAACGTCATCATCAGCTGTCGCATATGGTTCTTGCTAAAAATTTTCAAGTCCGCTTTGACAGCTGAACGGCTGGTTGGCGCCCTGAAACAAGTCCCCGTGGCTAGCTGCACTGTCTACGGCGTTACAGTAGCAATGATGAATGCTTTCGGATCGGCCAGACATTGGTTGCTAGACATTCTAGCGGAAATATATACATTTCCGTTTCGATGCCCCATGCTTTATACTGCGAATGATGCCTTGTTCATCTTTCCCTTTTCGCGAGTGCATACTCTTAATGTTGTTATTATATTTAAAAAGCTGTTCATGATTTATTTGCAGTTTGATACATCTTTTGTTCGTTGATGTTGAATTAATTTTGACGTATTTCAATAATTTTGTGGTTTGTTCACCATAGGCATATACCTTCAGTAACGTTTCCTTTATAAATTTTTTTTACTTCAAAATTCAAAATAAGCAATGCTGCCATGGCTAAATTATTGAGTAGTAGTATTGAGACAGAAATTGAAAGTTTGGTTTTCTCCGTATAGGTTTGTTAAGATGTCCAGTCCATATCTCAACACTCTCATCATAGTGGGCTGTATCTTCATCTACCTGTTTGTGTGTCTGCTTGGTCTGGACGGCGCGCTGATCTCAGAGACTACATTTGAAGGACTATGTACGGTAAGTACAGGTCATCAAACATTGCATTCAACACGCACTCTTAAGCATGAATTCTGCGTAGATCTTATAAATTCATTTTCGTTATATTTTTTCATTGAAAAATTGATGTTGAATTAATAAATGGAGACATGTATCTGTTGCTAAAACTTCCGGCGGAGTTTAAAACAAACTGAAAGATTTGTCCATCTCAGACTCTACGCATATGGTAATGACTGTACCATCAATCGTATCCGCTAGGTGCGCACTTGGATGCTGACCGTGGGCTTCACCCTTGCGTTTGGGGCCATGTTCAGTAAGACCTGGAGAGTCCACGTCATCTTCACCAAAATGAGCGATTTTACGGTATGTATATGGTAATAACTGTACTACCAATTGTATCCGCTAGGTGCGCACTTGGATGCTGACCGTGGGCTTCACACTTGCGTTTGGGGCCATGTTCAGTAAGACCTGGAGAGTCCACGTCATCTTCACCAACACCAAGATGAAGAAAATGGCCATCAAGGACGTGAAACTGTTCGGCATCGTGGCCGTGCTTCTCCTGATGGACATCGTGATTCTCACTACGTGGCAGGTCGTTGACCCCCTACAGAGAGGTCTGCAAACGTTTCCCGCAGAGGTTCGTCATCTTGATAATATCATAAGAATGCTACATAGAAATATTAATATATTTCGGTCATACAATATGAGGGGTAGTACATGTAGCACTGCTAGCTATAAAAGTAGAAATAGCACTACACTCCGTAAAAGGATACATATTAGCCTCCCCTGTATTTGTGTCTGCAAAAACATCAAGTCGATTGAGTATATCTTTTTAGCTGATTTCTTCAAATCACTTCATTAAGTTAGACTTTTGAATACTGCACACTACCAATCACGTTCATTTATGTCTTGCATGCCAAAACATCACCTATCGATTGAACCGTGTATATCCTGATGAAGGCATTTGAAAGCCAAAATTTTCAAAGAAAAGACAATGATAGTGTAACCATAACGTTCAAAACCTAGTAGATTTCAAAGATTTGGCATGTTCACCATACCTTAACACATTGTAATAACAAAATTTGAATTGTATTCTTTATCATGTCCAGCCTGGAAGGGAAGTTACCGTTGTGCCAGTGCTGGAGCATTGTGACAGCAACAATTTCACCCTATGGCTGGCTGTCATCTTCGTTTACAAGGGACTTCTACTGGTATGGTTCTGTGATTCACAATACATAATTATAGATGATTTATTGCCTTTACCAGAAGCTTATATTTTCGGTTATGCAATGGTGGAATGGCTGTGGTTGTATTTGTGTTTGTATGCGACTAGCATAAGCCAAGAAGTTATGGATGATACCTGGTACCTTAATGATACCTGGCAGGTGGGTATGTATCGGAGAAACAAAGATCAAGTTCGATACTGTGCCTCATGGCGGCTACCTATAGCACTGCAGCAGGCTATGTATCTCTGTTTACACAATACATAGATTTTGAAGTCAAATGACGTTGTAACACTGTATATTATACATTACCTCCTGTAAATTAATGAAAGCTTTTAAACATGTGTACATATTTTAAACTTCCTGATTATGTTCAAAGCCCTATAGCTAGCTGCTTACAGCTATCCGTCTTCACTTTCCTTTTCATTTCAACTTTTTGTAAATTTACAACGTCTTTCAATTTCATCTTAGATATTTGGTTGTTTCCTGGCCTGGGAGACCCGTCACGTGAACATCCCTGCTCTGAATGACAGCAAGTACATCGGCATGAGCGTGTACAATGTCGTCATCATGTGCGTCATAGGAGCCGGGATCTCATTCGTCATCAAGGACCGTCAGAACGAGGCTTTCGTGCTGACGTCACTCTTCATCATCCTCTGTACCACCATCACTTTGTGCTTGGTGTTTGTGCCGAAGGTTTGCAAGATATCTTTGTAGCTGACTGGTATTATGTTCAGGTCTTTTACTGGTAAATCATTAAGTTTGAAAAGTGGAAAAATGCAAGCATATTCCCGGTTTTATTCTAATGAGTGAAATGTAGGTTCAACAGGGCTATCTTATAGACACAAAGCCGTTCGCTGCTTCCTCTCTAGCTTTAGAACGCAGTGCTTAAATGCTAAATCTTTGGCTTGAAAATAGTACTAGACACCAACTTCCCCCTTCATCAGGGGATAATGACTAACCACCTCCGTGAACATACGAATACGTGATTCTGGAACTGGGCTTATTGCCAGAAGTCGGTATCGACCCCGCGATTGATAGAACAGTTGTTGGTACGCAATGCCTTCAATGTTTAAATCACAGCTAGGGGCTATCGGAAATATGGCGGCCAAAAGTCGGTATCGTCCGCCGTCTCTGTTCAGATTTGATGACATTCATGTTATATCCAATATCTTCTATGACTTTGACTTGATTCAGTTTGGGACAAGAACAATTTAATTGTAGACACTGGGCATTAGGCTGATACCGTGACCACATACATATTCATTTTCAGTACAAAAATGAACAAATATCTTTTTATGATTTACCCACAGCTGGTGACCATGAGAAACATGGCAGCCGAGGAGCGGACCAAGTTCAAGTGCATGCTGACTAGACGCTCGGGGTCAAAGGGCACGGACTCCGACAAACAGATGTCAGCAGCAGAGAAGACCAGAAGACTCCTCATCGAGAACTACAAACTCAAGAAAACACTGCAAGACGTAAGAGTCTTAGATACTAAGAATACTTAGGCCTAACATATTTTTGTGCAGGTTGTGTTTAACTCAGCAATAATGACATATTACGCCTTTATCTGTTTTATGTGTTATAAGAAACAAATATCTATTCTATATTTATTGTTAGAAATCTCTATACCATTTAGAATCTTACTCTGAGTATACTTATCACCAAATAAGATGATAAGAAATAATAATCTTTATGAAAGACTGAAAGAAAACATGAGGATAATAACGCTTTAATTTTGTACTACCAACTGCAGCGCCATCAAATATCAACATCTTATAACTGAAAGATAAAACAATAATTGTGTTTTAGGAACACGTTAGTAACTTAAGAATAAAACAGTAAAACCTGCACATGATACCACCTCTTCTTAAGGACCATCTGTGGGACCGCGTAGCACAGTGGTATTGTGTCTTCTCCTCGTAACCGAGAGGTTGCGGGATCGAATCCGCCGTGCTGCCGATCTTGTGCCTTGGGAAAGGCACTTTACACACGACTTTCCTCACTTAACTCAAGTGAAAATGAGTCGTCCCTCGCGGATAGGACGTTAAATGGAGGTCCTGTGTCTGGGGAGAGCCATACCTCGGGCACGTTAAAGAACCCGCCACATGTGCGATGGTGCGGTGTGAGCGGTTCAAATCCTACAGTACCTTGGCCGGACCTGGGGCAATTACTGTCGTATTGAGGTCACCTGAGTGGCGCCGAATGGCAGCTCGCTCCAGACCCTTGCGATTAAATAGCCCCGCCTATTGTTAGCTCATCGCAATTCAGCCCCTGGCTGCAAAGAGTGAGTAGTCGGCCCACCCAATAACAATAACAATAACAATCTGGCCAGTGCATTTCTTAGATAATGTTCACATTGAAACAAGCATTAAGAATCCTGTCGATAATGACCACCTGTCCACATAGCCAAAATCTATCGGTGCCCTGAATGTCTTGGCAGTTTTAACCGAATATGTTCGACACTTCCTTTACTCCAGAAAACCGAACAGCTGGACTCCTTGATGAGACAGCTACAGGTGGATAGTGACATTGACGTTGACGCAGAAACTACGTGCAGTTACGTCAGAGACACCTGTCAGGAGTCTCCACGGTCACCGTCAATGTCAGGTCAGAGGTCATTTGTGTAACGTCATCCATATGTGCGACTGTCACTATGACAACATAATTGGAAACTCTCAGGATTTTTGTGACCTTTTCGTTCTTTTTAAAAGCAGCCGTATTAATTATATCAAAAAATAAAATGGCATTAGCATATTTTTCAAATGTTTAAAGAATCATATGCATGATATCGAATTCAGCAAAATGATTTGATCAAGGTATGCCAATTTATTCAAAAGGAAATCAAGCGCGGATTTCTATAAATTTTTGTTATTCCCGTGTGAATATTGCAAAAGCATTTTGTCCAAACACTATTTCCTACTACAGAATACCCTTAACACGTTGTCAGGGCCAACAGTTGTTTTTAACGTTAATATCTTATTTTTCTGCAGGAGCTCTGCTCATAGTCCCAAAACACAAGCCGACCAGCTCCACCTCTTCCTACTCAGCCGACAGCGCAGACGTTTTTGACATGTAAGAACGTTTTTCAATCCTTAAAAGTTGATTTTAAAATATATCCTAACGTTTTATTAAAAAAAAATATTGATGCAAAACACATTCTGCAATTCCAAAGCTAGCTACTAGGGGTCCACAACTACTGTCATCACTTCTTCCTTAATTCAGATTAAGATCCTAAGTTTTGCTGCGGTACCAAATTCACACACCAGGGGGCCCAAAATTGACTTTGACCTTCGTCTTTTCAACATCTACTAACATTCCAAATACCATCACAATCCAACCAGACGATCTTTAATTATACTTACCAATTTTTATTTTATTTCAAAACTTAAAACAGGAAAACGTCTTCTACACAGTCAAGTGTGTCGTTCAACTTGCCGCCATCTTTGTCCGGAGGCAACCTTGGGAACGAGACCAACCAGAACATCAAGATGCACCGGAAGTGCAATGGAACGAGATCAGATTCAGTGGAGCAGGAAAAGACAGTTGTGAGGCAAAAGCAAATCCTTATCACCATGGTAACCAACGTATGAAGAGCTCTGCAAAGCTGTTTTGTCTCAAAGGTATGGTTTGGCTGGATGAACGAACGCAGACTGTTACCGAAATTAAAGGGTGACTGCTCAGAATATCGTGAAATAATGTCACGAAGATGTTTAGCTGAGACATTTAAGATATGTTGAATATTCAGTATGTAATGTCAGTTTATATACAGTGACTTACTGTGCTTCGTTTGTTTGTGAGAGACACTTGTGAGAGTACGCAGTAAGACATGTATAACATATCAAAGAACGTATTTTCTTAATCTATCAGTACATTTTATTTTTTTCATCATATGTAAAATATGATGGATGTCTGATACAAATATATTGCTCTGGCTGTTATCAAAAGCACAAAAGTCGTGTGATATTTGTGATTATGAGTTTATGTCGTGAGTAAAAAAAACTTATATTATACCTTAGTTTATACATCACATGGTGACAGTTTATACAAGTGCCGTCTTTCCCAAGTAAAGTCTGTATGCTGCTAACAAAATGAAGATATAGTGCCAGTTGTAAATATTTATAACGATATCATGTGTAGTGCTGTTAGACATAGTTTTCCCCTCGATAATTGCACCAGAAAACATTGTACAAGTTTGCTGATGTTTCATAGGTGTGTACCATTTTAGCCGTTTTCGATACTTTCTCTATGGCCTTGACATTACATTATAAACATGTAAACTATATTAGAACGTTTTGTACAAAATTCATTTGTGAAAGTGTTGAGACATGAATCTATCAACTGTTGTTTCTAATCGCTGTTCTGTCTCCTTTATGTAGGACTCAAGTGAAACGTTAGTCCAATAGTTCCCTTTGCCCAGTGAGTTATAAAATGTTCAAAAAAGCTAACTTACAGGAATTTTCGATCGAATGATATCCCTCGGTCTTCTTCATCTATCTGACCCAATGCCATGAACATGTGATTTTTGTGATGTCAGCACTAAGTCAAAGTTTGTCAGAAGTTGGTATCGACCCCGGTCCAAGTTGAGAGAATGTCTGTGTGGCCTGGTGTAGACGGTCTCGCTTACTTTTCTCGCAAAGTAGTCGAAAATTCCCATTTTTCCCAAGTCAATTTTGTTATTTAGAGAACAGTTTATTCCTTCATATGTAATATACCAACTCAGCTGAAATATAACGTTTTTTATGCCTTTGCCATCTCAATTGAATGATATCTCATCTCTTGCATTTTTTGGATATCAACCCATGCAGTGTATAAAAGCACCATTTATCATCCATTGGATGACACGTACATGTATACGCCTTTTGTCTGACGAATGAAAATTATCCTCTCGGATAAAAACAGTTGCTTGAGTCGATTTTGCACCGACCGTTGCACAGCAAAATGCCCAGAGACCTGTAAAATTGAGAATATCATTAGATTTTTTACAGCAGAACAGTCCTAAAGTTCAAGAAAGAGAGCAATTTTGAAACAAAACATCCACCAATAGGAAATGGCATATGTTAACTAGTGACGCTTCCTGCATAGATAGATAAAGGGTAGTTAGTATGCTAAATATTGTCTCATTCCTAACATTTCCTCAGCAAACAATTCATCAGCATGAGACAGTAGTAACAAATAAACATAACAGCCGCAAGTGACTGTAAAATAAATGCAAAAAGACTTACCCGGGTAGATAGGATTCGCACGTCAGCCCACCGAAGTCTTCCATGTCACACTCCTCTATCGCCGCCTGGCGGTTCCCGTCTCCACAAAATGACCGCTTACAACCTGGCGACGGGCGGACATATTTCAGATCTCACAAAAACATACAGGGTGAGGCAAGAAAAAGAGAGAGGCAAAGAAAGACACAGAGAGAGATGGACACAAAGGCAAGACAAAAATGACACATCAAAAGCAAAGCTTTGTTCCGTCTGGCTGAAGTAAACATGTCTGACCGATGCAGCTGTCTGTGCTGATTTGGTTGCCGTCATCACATTCTTCTCCCGCCTCGTCATCCACGATGCCGTCTCCACAGTAGGACGTCTGGGGGGAAATCACAAAAAGCCGGTCAACAGCGACCTCAAGCGGATCCCTACTGTAGGGTAGATGGCTTTTCAGTACTAGAGACAGGCGTTGTTAGAAATCACAAATCACACAGATGTTGGGCCATTCACGCTCAGAAGATGAAAACAGGAAACTATATATACTTAACTATTTTATACCGAACTATATACTTAACGAATATATTACGTGCCCATTTATCACTTCCAATCATTGTACAACGAACATGACAGGCATCACTTCCTCCCAGCCCACAGGGCCAACTTTGGACCCGGGCCAAACGAACTCTCAATCCTACCAGTCTCCGATTACGCCATTTTACGCCTCCCTTCCTGTCACTCTACCACACTGAAATAACTACGGACATTAGCACTACAGACAGACACTGAACTTAAAAAGCAATGCCTCTGTTCTCACGGAGGTATACCTAATGTATGCATACGCACCCGCACGGGTCTCCACTGCACATCATCACGTAGATAAAGCCGTTTGATGTCTCCTCTGTAGACAATCATCCCCTCCTGGGAGATTCTGTTCATCTCTTTTTCATCAGCAACCCACTGAATCTGAACATTTCAAAAAAACGGACAAAGTCTGTTATCATAATCAAGATTATTGAATTTGAAGTCTAATTACAAGATATAGCAAGATAGATATAACTATATGACAATATGGGACATTTGGCTAGTCTAATGTGTAGGAATTTTCATACTTTGAAACTTGAAATAAGAATTTTTTTAGAAAAGAAAAAATCGTTATCGCTTTTACCTAGGAAAACATGATTTAAAATAAATACCACTAACAACATTCATTGTTGAATGATACATGTACAAAACATAACATACACTCATCATGGAAGTGGAAGGATTCTGCAGTCCGTTGATACAGTTACACTGCCCGGGTGGTCCTTGAGGTCCTCGCGTACCCTTGTCGCCTTTTTTGCCTCCAGCTTTCAAAAAATAGAACATATACACGAATAAATTATCCTCAGTTTGAAGCCACACGACAACCGTAAGTTGAATGTCCTCAAGCCATGGGTCATTGATACAAATGATGAGATCAACCCCATGTCCGCACCCCCAATCCGTCAAAATGTAAAATAGGAACATTAAGATGCTAATATTATACGGACATGCCGCCAGTCTCTCATTGTGATCGACAACTAGGATACCAGAGCATCTACTAGTACCTAATACTGTTCCCTTTCCTGTGCAAACATTTTTTTTCTGAACAAAGACATCGTATAAAACTCTAGCCCGTACCCGGTCCAGCCACTCCGTTAGACCCCGGTTTTCCGGGCACCCCCGCCGGCCCTGGAGTCCCTCTGGGGCCCACAGGTCCAGGAAACCCGCGATCTCCCTGGAAGAGATTTGGAAAACTTGCTCTATATTTCTCATCTTTTACAAACTCAACTGCCATAAACGATATATGCACGTGCCTTCTCGAACCATACCATATGTATAGAGACAAAAAGAAGGAAGAAAGTAGTTTGACTGGCGCTTGCCCTTTCTTTTGCTGTGGGTGCCAGATGTAACGTATTATCAAAAACTTTAGAGAACCAGAAATTGAGCATTAGAGTGAGCAATGCATCTATACCGTAGTATTTGAGTAGTATAGTTGGTACTGTAATGCGTACATATAGACTTTACCTTTTTGCCCCTTCTCCCAGACACACCAGGTATTCCCGGCTGTCCCGGGCCACCTGGAGGCCCTGCTAGTCCTCTGTCTCCCTGGGGAGTTTCGTTAGAAACAGATTTATAGACACAGTGTATAGTACATACAGCAAGTTGTCACGAAAATGTAATTCAGTGTGACCGATTAGGAAATTAAAGAAACTTATCCACCATAACTAAAATTCAAAGTCACATCGTTTGTTGGTAAAAGACTCATATCCCAGGTACCTCATGGCTCATATATCATATTGACTCATATATAATATTGATAAGTATAGCATCATTTCAAAGCAAGCTCGCTAAATATATCAGAGTCAATCTTATACTTGACAATAACATTTCTGACAAATATTGGTGACTGCCTGTGATTTACCTTTTCACCGCCAGAGGGACCAGGAAAACCTAACATTCCCTTGTAATTGGTTAAAAGAAGGAGAATGATAAAAGAGAAGATATTAGATAACAAAGGACGACAGATCAAATGCAACGGGCTTATAAAAACATAAGTTAATTGTAGAGAAAAGATGAATTCATTGATATAATTCTAGAAATGTACAAAAGAACATCTCAAGTCGTTGGTATCATGCTAGGTCAGTAATAGTTATATTCTAGTAGAAAATCGACTGATGTGGCATCGTATATGTAGATGCTCTAGGACGTTTTACGTTGAGGAAACAGAAAGAAACCTGACAAAGCAGCGTTGACCTACCCTTGCTCCCTTTTCACCTGGCGATCCAGGGATCCCAGGATCACCCTAAACCCGGAATGTTTAACAAGTGTTTGGTAAAGCATTAAGTGATAAATATTAATAATATACAGGTATTGTCTAATAATTAATTGGCTGATTTATCTATCGTGTAAGAATGCAATCCTAGTTTGTTTGTTTTTAAATACATAAGTTGAATACGACTTTTGTGCAAGGTTTCCCATACGTTACCTTGTCTCCCTTTTTCCCGTAAGTGCCCTGCAATAGACAACAACGCAAAAATCAAGCCAGATTCGTTAGGGGTACGTAGTTTTCAAAAGCAACTGTAAATTAGCACATAAAGCTATACGCATACATAATATTTGCATCTATTGGAACTGTTATATTTGTTAACAATTGCATATCATTATATTCATTTGTAAGAAAGGTCGGTGCCACACCTTGTCCCCTTTTGGTCCTATAACACCAGGTAATCCCCGCTCTCCTTTTTGCCCCCTTTCTCCCTACAGGCATTCAAAGGATACATTTGTTAAAGAACAATCAAGTGAACACAAAATTCCTATTGTCAACTTCATGCGTCATCTTAATATTATTCCGCACTTAACTTGCAAACTGAATCTGAATCATTGGGACAGTCATGTTAACAGATATCTTCAACCATGCAGATTCTGGTCATCCACTGAGCAGGCCAATCATCGCTATTTTCCTAATATAATTTGTTTTGTTTATTTTTTGGCTATCTGAAAGTAAAGAACTACAAATTGTAGATACAGCTATGAGGACCTTTGCCCAGGTACAGAATGCATCAACACCGTAGCAATTCCTGATATACAGATGATCTGTTGGGAATATAAAGTCAATCAACATCAGATTCTTAACTTGATTTCATTCAGTCCATGTCTTAAATAAACCTTCACTGTCAATGCAATGGGATGAATATTTTCACAAAGATCAGACCCCCTTGATGAGAATTCTTCGATATTCATGCCAGCACTGCCTGCAATTGACAATGCAAACTCTTTTCTGAAGAATGCAAGATTCAACAAAAAGATACGTGGCGTACGAAATCCTCAGCAGTACGTGGTCCCACCATCCTTACCCGCGTTCCCTCCGGACCGGGATCACCCTTGTCACCCTTCCGACCTGGTAGGCCGAAAGGCCCTCGCAGACCCCGGGAGCCCTTGTAGCACGGTCAGGAACAGTGATGTAACAGATCTAGACATGTCTGACTTTCTAGTGTAACCACACAAACGCATCTGTGACCCCACATCACCATGCCACCAGATGTCAGACCAAGGCTTCTCGAAAGAGTAGGCAGGCTACGAGGTCTGTTCAAGTTATCAAGGAAGTGTTTTGGTCCCATGCAACCATTTTATAAAACGCGGTTACCTGCATGTACCGTTTCACATGAGGATATACGACCAAGTGGATATTGGTAAATGTAAACTCATCACCAATAGCACCATGCCACCAGATGTCAGAGCAGGGCTTCTAGAACGAGTAGGCAGACTACAAGATGTCTCTTGTTAAAGTTATCGAGCAACTCCTTGCATTTTGTTCTATTTTGACCGTATAATGGATCGAAGTCACCTGCAAGCACTGTTTCGGCAGAGGAAACACGACCAAGCTGATACCGGTGTTTAAAAACGCATCCTGTGCATATCCAAGAGTATGCAAATCACCCACAAACGTTGAGAGGCAATACAGGCGTCGTCCAGGAGATCGTCTCTTTTTGTCGTCGAAACTTTATCACGCACATTACAGACTCGATGCCACTACAGGTACAACAGGCAAGCAAATACGCAAACTATAAAGCCACCTTATAGAAGACATTTATGTACATTTGCCCAAGGTGCAAGTTCATGCGCAGCTAAAACGTGAACACACCTTATTACCGGGAGGCCCAACTTTACCCTGTATCGAGGAAGGATATCACATAAACTGTACGCTAAAACACGTTTTATTTCATGAATCAAAGACTATGCAGTTTTAGCAAAATAGAACAGAACAATGGTGACAATGATTTGAAGGGTAAAAAACAGGTAAAATTTTCGAACACAACGTTGACCAACCGTTGGTCCACGAAGACCAGGCGATCCGGGTTCTCCCTATAAACATAAATCCATTGTAAAACTGTCATGATAAAAAATTGACACATAAAGAGGTTATTCTTTTTTATCAATAAGCCACCATTTCTTCTGACTCAAAAAGATTGTTCTCAAGAATATCCTCTTGAATTAAAAGTGAAGTAACAAACCTTTATCCCTCCTGATGATCCAGATCCTCCTGATCCAGATCCAGGATCTCCCTTAGGGCCAGGGTAGCCCGGTGGACCAGGTGGCCCGGGGGTCCCCGGTGGACCAGGGGACGACGGACACGTGACTTCACAGGTACCGTCGGGCTATATGAGATAAAGACAGCAAGGTATTATGGGATGTTTCCCCCATGTGATGTCATGACTGTCTGCCATGTTGAACGGTTAAACTTAGAAGTTGACAGGTAAATTTGAAGTTGTACATGTAACAACAACATACGGGGAAATATATCATACCCATGCCATATTTATAAAGCCCACCAACATTCTATTATGCGGCCACGGGGCGGGAGACGATACCGACTTCCATCTATGGAGACTAGTGATCCAAATCTTGCAATTCAATCATTGTGTTTGACACTACTGAGTTCCTTTATAAGGAATGTGCATCTGTTGGATTTGAGCTTTTGTATGTAACAGATTGACAAATGGCTGCAATTGCTTGCAAAATCGGACCACCTTTGGTTTAAAAACGCCGGTAACAGTTGTCGGCGTTGAGGTCGGTGTGACTTCGTGCTCTCCGTCGGGTTCCACCGGAATTTCCGGCCTTGGCCCGACTTCTCCCGACGGCCTCAGCCTCTTCAGGACAGACGTAGGCGGTGGAGGAGGGGGTATGGGAGGTGGAGGGAAGGGCCCCAGGCTGAAGTCAGGCATTTTCAAGAGCGAACTCGGTTCGAAGGACGAGTCCATTAATATTTGGAACAGCAGATCGTCAATTTCTGTAGGAAATGGAAATGAGACACTTTTTTTTAAGTCCTTCAACACAACTAAAAACATACAACTCATGCATTGCATATGTTTACTTAAGTAGCATTGATTTTCAAATGAACGGCTAATGTGTTAATAATTTTGCCAATAATTTGTCAATTTCTACAAGATTTTGAAAATAGAAAAGCCTTAGAAAGTGACATAACGTTTTTAAGTCCGTCAATATATCTGTCAGGACGTAAACTTTTACATAGTTCCATTCATATTTTTTTCAATATCATTTGCTTTATTGACATTGCATGAAAGTTGATAAGTTTTCCTAGCAATTTGCTAGAATTATTCTATAGATTATGAAAATTAAAGTTCAGTTATTCGCATCTCATTTTTTACTTACCCCCAGAGAAGCCGGCCTCTGACAATACCGAATATTCGGCTGACAATATCATAAACACAACAACAAAGTAGGTGGTCCAGATCATTGTTGCTTTTCTGTAATAAAAATAATAAAATAAATTAAGAAATATCCGAATTTACCACACTATACACATTGAAAAAAGAAAATTTTTTCGTAAATTATTTCCCAAAAATTTGGTTTCTTTGAATTATGAAGCTAAGCTTATAAAAAAGATATACGAAGTAATTCTAAATATGATTAGAGTAATTTACAACCAAAACATAGGCAGCCAACCATAAACAAATAGCATATCCATCATTGAAGACCACATCAACACGCAAAGATGCAGCAAGTCTACGAAGCCGAGGTACAACTACATGCATATACATGTAATTTTCTTTGCTGTATATAATTTGATAACGCAAGCAGGGCTACAAACTTAACCACATTCTGACAACTGAAAAATGATATAGGTTATCATAACACTGAGTCTAGTTCTCTTCAATGGTGTGCCAACATGCGATGAACTAAAAACAATCGTCGCCAAGACCTATTTTGAGCATACGAGTAAATATCTTGGCTCTACGAACATATATAACGTTACGTAGATGTCACTGTTTATCTGCTGGCCAAATGCACAGAATATTACACTTACATAGCATCTATACCTTCTCAAAGACCGGACGAAAGCTGCAAACGATAAAGACTTGGACTAGGAAAATGGCCTCCGCGTTTGACACCGTATGTTGTACCTCTAGTAGCGTAGTTCTTTCAAAATATCAGCGGCAGGAGGGGCGTTCGGCGGCGCCCGATCTGAAGTAGACAAACAAGCTCGCAGAGAACTCTGCGCTTGTCGCGGGACCGCCAAATGCCGCGGATAGCTACAGTTATTTGCAGAAGAGCGATCAAGGCTTACTGGGGTCGGAGCAATGCTAAAAACACTGGCGGGGTATTTGTGTCTACCATTAAGATAGATCACCCGTCATATGGGCGGGAAGGCAGATTTATAATGTCAAGTGTGACGTGTGGCGTTGACAGGAGAAAACCCCTTTAATACCCACTCCTCACTTGGGGCTGCGACCACCCTGTAATCAAAAATTTGACAGATCGCTCCCAACGAAATTTATAGATGAAGAACAAATCTTTTAAAATTCTGTGCGTTTTGTTGTCTTAAATATCAAATTTCTGTATTGTTCACAATATTCTATTCTTAAAATCATCAATGGTCACACAAGTATAATTCACTGTGCTGTCGCGCTCAGGACAGAAAATTCATTCGAAGTGGCTTTTTTTGCGTTCTCTACATTGGTATAACTATCTATTACAGGGACAATGAATTCATTAGGTGTAAACGTTTACTATTTACAAGGACGTCTCATATAACGTCCTTGCTATTTAGCTGTATTATATTGGAGTGCGTGCAGCATTGAAAATTGAAGTCAAACAGATGTACACATTTAGCAATGAAGTTGAGAATGCCCGCCAAGTCTTCAAATGATATCCCAAAATACCCAATGCAGACATCCGTGCCAGATATCAGTGCTTATATGTGACGTCATAGCCGCCATGCTGGTTGGTTGAACCTGTCAGATCTGCACAGCAAAAGCTGCATGTGACGTTTTGGTCACGTGAGTGCAACCAACCAATAGTACCTCACATTCTACTGGAACAGAGGCTTTTACCTTCTAATCACGTGTAGGTGATGACAATTAATTATCTCTGATCAAAAGAAATGTTTGCAGTTACATGTACCTACTTTATATCACTTCAAGTAAAAATAGTGACCATCACAATGGTGGAATGACCAAGTGAGTAGCTAGTGTGTCAAGTAGGTTGAGAGTTCAATCCCTGGCAGTCAAACCAACAACTATAAAAATTGTACATGCTGTATTCTTTCTTAGAACCCAGCATTTGGAAAAGAGTCTAACGTAGTTGAACACACACTAGCGGTGACCTACGCAGCTGCTGTAGTGATTAGCACAAAGCTGTGTGGCCTAAGGGCTACAGAAATGGAGATGGACACAGCCCTTTGCACCATCTAGGGCATGGAGTTTTAACTTGTTAATGTTCTACAAATCTTTGAGTAAAGTATATCCCCTACCCTGTAAATATCCCAACTATCTACGATTTATAATTTTATAAAAAATTAATAAAGCATACATGTATCTGTCTATGATAAAGATACTATCAGGCATGTTTGTCTATAATAAAGATGCAAAGGCTCAAGTAAATTCTACAATCCTACACTAGGAAAAGAAGCTACATCATTTACACAATATACAATGGGATCTAGAATGGAAATATTTTTATTAAGTTTCCATATCTTCTTGTATTGTTGGACTGCGAACAAAACAGCCATTGCAACAAACATGGCCATAGGTTACAAAAACCCTAAATTCTATTCTATGTCCTTCATTTGACCAATCACACGTACCCATTCCCCAGACATCCTTCCAACTGTACATCCTAGATGGTGTAATGCTATTGGTTATTGAACAACAGTAACCGGATCTGATTGGTTAATATTAGTGTGGAAGATGATGTGATTGGCCAGCTATGTAGAGACACTGCATTACATGATTGGCAGGAATATCAAGACCCAAACATTTGGTGAAATTGTCTTGGGAAAAAATTTGCTGTTCAATGATACCTGCTTCTTGAAACATCATACTTTAACTTTTCACTCAAATTGAATACCTAGGAATAGAATAATATGTTTTACACAAGAAAAAAAAGAAAGCTCTTATACAAAACACAATCAATAAGATGCTATTCCATCTTCTGTAAGTTCTTTCAAAAAGAACACAATTAAAAAGCAAATATAATATGTGCTCTATTCCAACAACAAGACACTACTTTATAATGTGTCTCTTTTTTTCAATCGATGTTCATCATATTTCTTTCGGAACACAGCCACACACAAGCAAAAATTCGAATCACAGGATTCAAGAAAATACTCAATAGCAATTACAGAAAATAACAGCATTCATACAACTTATGCTATCATATAAGCATTTCATATCTAAAGGTGTGAGTAGTGTAGATTCAAGGTGCGTGTTGACTTGTCATAAAGTGATGTAACATATTGATTACATAGAAAAATCTTGCATATGTTTCTATTCAAGTGTGCAAATAACTGCTCTGATATCTGGGTTTAAATAACAGCCAAATTCAGAAATTTGTTTTTACAAACTTTTGAGAAGAAGCAACTACTACCAAAACTGAAAATGGGCTTTTGGATACAAGTCGTCATTTATGCAAAGGAAGACAGACTTTTTTTTACATTTTCTATTAGAAATATAGGGGGGGAAAAGTCATGTTTGTTGCAATGGTACCAAAAACTGGTATATTTGTCCACTTCTGATGGTAGCTATGAAGACCCATCATTATTTGTTGTTTTGTATTAATTTTTGTAGGCAGAAGGAAGTGAGGGAAGTTTAAGTTTGGGAATCACGGCTGCGTGGTGGCTTCCTGTACTTGACCTTCCGCTTGCTTCGATGCCTACAGTAGGAAAAAAAGAAGAATTAGACACTTTCATTACATAGCTATCAATAAAATAATTATATGACACAGTATAGATCACATATCACACTACACAATTCTGTATAATGACCAGCACTGAAAGACATGAAGATGACATGTACATGTATAAAACATATGCTCGGAAATCTATATTTGTTATCTGGCAATAGACATTTTGCGTACACATTTTCTTCAAATGTATATGGTTGGGCTACCCTCAAAGACCAGCCATTGTTTAGAACAATACTACATGTAGTTACTTATAAAGCTGTCAACAGTTTTCCTTGAGACATTTTCAAAACAATTGAAAAAAAAAATTGGCAAGTACACCCTCCTCCCAACAAAAGACATTATAAAACCTTTAAAAGAGATGCAACCTTTAAAAGACATGCATACATTTGTAATGTATCAAAAAGGTCCATAAAAAGGACATTTTTTACTATATGTCTGTGTCACATGTCCTGCTCTTCTGTTCATCGTATGATCATTTGCAAAGTAGATCATAGAAACAATGGCAAGTTGAACTGTATATTAGGTAACTAACATTGGCATAAATGAATGTGAATCTACTTCTTGTACAGGAAAAAGTCTTACTATTTCAACAAGAGTTCGGAGACCTCGTATCTCCGTGAAATAGTCTGATTATGTAAATGACTTCCATATTTGCATATTCTATGCTTAGTTATATACACCTGTAAATAACCTACACTGGTCACTATGTTGATTGTCCAATCATTTACCACATCGATGAATTATGGCACATTTGCATTAATTATGCAAATTAAGGACGTATTTGCATAATCTGTAATAATGTTCCACCTGCCACAAACAACATATACTGCATGTATTTGAGTTCTATACAGGAAAAACTGCAAATACATATTTTTCTCATTAAATATGCAAATTAAGTGTCAGTTTGAATAATTTGCACTTCATAATGTGCACCTGTCTAAGCTACCTACATACCAAATATCAGGTAAATATATGTTATTCCCTTCTTCAGTTTTTTATCCTCCTTAGAAGATTTTGACCAAAATGCCCCTGCAGTTCCAGAGCAGCCTGCTAGAGGGCCCAAATATACACCACACATTCCTTATGTTACAAGTTATCTGCCACCCAAAAATCAAGACCATAGCACATCCAGTTCAAAAGATCCAAAAAATGAATTTCTGCTGCAGTACCAAGGTCACATACTAGGGGTCCCAAAATTGACCTTAACCTTTGTCTTCCCAAGACCTACTTACCAACCAAATATCATTGTAATCCATTCAGAGGTTCTTGACTTATGCTCACTACAAAATCCGGACACACAGACAGACACACAGACACACACACAGACACACCCAAAACTATATCTCCATTCTTCATGGAGATAATAAAGGAATGAATGAAAGACCTTTATTGTATATTTATGCTCAAACAAGCTAAGTACAGGTCAAAGCAATATGCCAAAAACTACTACATGATATAAGAAACATATCATCTTTCTACATCTACAGAGACTACTACATGTTAGTATGTACAGGTTCAACTTCTTAAAAAAAAGACTTTACCTTCTTTTTCTTCTTCTTGGCTGCCTTCCTGTTGGCGGAGGAACTGAGAACAGCCTTGATCTTCTCGTCTGTGACCTGGTGCTCCGACTTGATCATGTCGGGATCGAAGGGCCCCTCCGTCAGGCGGATGTTCCCGTTTGGCATCAGGAGCACTGTGAACTTGAACTGGGCAACAAATTCTCCTGCAGAAAAAAAAAATTCAGTTAGATCAGTGTTCTACAGGGTTGAACAAGTTTTCTAAAATCCACTTGTCCTATCCGGCAAGCACATAAAAAATGTACTTGCCCGAACTAATTTTTCACTTGCCCAAAATTCAAATGTTACTAGTATATGCATTTTCACTTCCAGCAATGGAATTCTCTGCAGACAATTGCTTGATGTCATGACTGTAAAAAGTAACAAGTATATCAAAATTGCACTAAAATCAATGGAAAAATCTTACTTGCCCGATCGGACAAGTGGGGTAGGACATGCACTTGCCCGAACAGCACTTTCACTTGCCCTGGACAATAGGGCTAGTGGACTTGTTTATCCCTGGTTCTAGCCAACCTGAAATTGTTTTTCGTCCCCTGGATTTAGAATGGAAATCCTGTCGAAGGTGGGACGACCTAGGGGGTCCGGGTGCATGCTCCACTGGGAAAATTGTGAAATGTAGACCGTCTGAAAAGCAGTTTATTCTATCTTGAGGGGAAAACTTTGCTGGTAGACTCAGCTTGATTCAATTAATAACATTACATGCCAATTTTTGTCTGTCATAGTGGACGGAATGGGCAAAATTTTTGTCTGTCCCCAGCAGCAAAAATCCATTAAAGGACGGAAGGGTGGACGCTTGCTACAATGCTGAGTTTGATTGAAACTGTGAGGAGCTTACAATAGTTTGGGCTATATTGCAAGGGTCTGGAGCGGGTGCCATTTGGCGCTAAGTCAGGTGACCTCAATATGACTGTTGCAAGGGTCTGAGCGAGCTGCCATTCTACACTAACACAGGTGACCTCGATACAACAGCAATTGCCCAAGGTGCAGCAATAACATTGTAGGTTTTGAACCACTCATGTCATCAATGTTATGCCTCTTGGTAAGAAATGGAAACAGGAAGAATATTCTACTGACCCTCTCTCTCATACAGCACCGGGAATGGAGTAAGCAGCTCATGATTGACACATTCCACCACGCCCATTCTCGCCTTCTTCTCATCATCCATCAACCTAAAAAAACACAATGTTTATTGTAAGTAAGATATAACAATCTTTCAACATGATGTGTGAAAGATCAACACAAGATGGCACTGTGGCAATGTCATTAACTGTGAGTGCAATGAACTTTGCTCTCATTTATAAACAAATGTTGCCTTTTCTGTAATCTTTAAACCAATTTTATACTATGTACTCTTTGGCAGGACAAATTTGGTAGGAGAAAATTTCATTTCACTAGCACTCAAAACACACAAGATTAACACAAGGAAGAATTGATTTACAATGTACAAGGCAAGTAAGAATTAGACACCCATTTAGTCTCAGAATTTTTTTGTCTTATTAAGTTTTTCTTCAGACGTATTTCATCTTTTGTCGTCTTACCTGAGCGTAAAAGGCATGGTGGCAAACCGGTTGGCTACATCACTGAAGAATGCTGTGGTGGGAAGAAGATTTCATCAGTGCAAAGGACAAAGAAATGAGGTCTTTGTACACATAGAGCATTTTATGAATGGCACAAGTTCACATGGAAGTGACTTTGCTGCTAAGGTCACTATGGTGAGGCTTTATTCCTTTTAAAGTGTGCGATGGGTTCCCTACAAATCTAAGATCAATACTTCATGTTATGTGTTTATACATAAATACATACATACATACATCGTACATCCGGTTTATGATCTAATATAAGATTATTTATTGTACCTCTGGATGCCTTCATCTTGAGTTGGTACACCCTATCCATCTGT
Organism: Branchiostoma floridae x Branchiostoma belcheri; assembly: GCA_019207045.1. Classification (NCBI taxonomy): domain Eukaryota; kingdom Metazoa; phylum Chordata; class Leptocardii; order Amphioxiformes; family Branchiostomatidae; genus Branchiostoma; species Branchiostoma floridae x Branchiostoma belcheri. Next base: position 12,127,427 of record CM033041.1, read on the forward strand.
CTCTTGAACACCGTTGTTCTCGTCTCTTGTTCACGGCCCTGGAACATCAGATGTAACAAAACATCAGCACATTTATTTTCTATTACGTTTCAAGGTTGACGACTAAACTACATCTAGCCTGCAAACGTATGTGCCACAATACAGAGTACACAGTACACAAACAACCAATGACTCACAGTTTCTAAATCTTAAGAATTCTTTGGTCTTAAAACACAAATATATAGTCTGAAGGAGGTAGTGATGAACAAATAAAAGCTTATGTTACTGATATCTACTTTGATGTCTTTCCAGTAAAATTCAACAATACACACAGAGAATGTAAGAGCAGGTTTTACCTTTCCCTCCCCAGAGGAGACAAGAATGTCGACAGCATACACTTCATGCACCTCAAACTCACACTTGTCATGTTCCTTCCTGTAAAGAAAGAAAACACATATACGATCATACACTTGTATTGTGTACAGACTACTGTTTAGGCCTAGGAAAAAAAATGTTGTGTTTCCTGTTTCAGTCCTGAAAAAATTAGGGTCGGTAGGTAGGGGATATCTTTTTTTTTTTGTAATTTTTTTTAGGCTAGCCAAAAATCTAGTGATACATATTACAATACAGTTGAACAAAGGAAACTGAAATGCAGGAGGACACCTGTCTTTCGATGTCAAACTTTGATTTTGTGCACAATAGATAGGACAAGCAGACTGTTTTTACTTCAATAGCTATGTGACTCTACTGCCCACCCAAAAAAAAGTCTAGGGTCGGCAGGTTTTTCTAGGGAAGGTAGGGAAACAGGAAACACAACATTTTTTTCCTAGGCCTTAGGCCTTTGAACCGTGCTCTACGGCAACGTCTTGCAAAGCTGAACTACTGATTGGCCTTCAAAGTCTAAATAACATTTGGCAGCACTATGCCCAGTATTCTTTTCATCATATGATTTTTGGGGACTGGCTGACTATTCATGTCAATGAGCCCATTGATGATGAAAACTTGACTACGCTAAAATCTGTACTCTTGCAATTTTGAGATTCTGCAGCCTTCTGCATTAGTATGAATGGCACTTCAATTAAAGATTCAGCTAAGCTTGTCGTCTGTGTGACAGTGGCTTTCTCTTACCTCTGGTTCTCGTTAGGGTTCTGGATAACAGACTTGTCTCCGTCAATCACATTCTGTTTCAGTTGGTGAGACAACATGCCTGTAGGAAAAATACAACATTTTACAGTTTTAACTCTTCCATTGTGAATCACTTATAATAACAGTACAACAGAATCCATTGTGTCTATACAGAGCTGTGTGCCAACACAGAAAGTTCAAGTTAGAGCAACAATTTAGAGTACGACAGATGTACAAGACCCTTTTGATCTAGGTAACCTACAGTATAGTTTAAGACTGGTTATGTTTTAAAAAAAAAAATCTAGTGATACTTCAGCTTACCTTCAATAGGCTGACATTCATATGATTCGGCAATCTTCTGTATGACATCAGTGATGTCATAGTTCTGCATAAAAAACAAGGCAAGGTTGGAATGAAATCTATTTTCGTCCTTTCTTTTCCTCTACTTTAAGACTGCTTTGTCTTAGTTGTCTTCCTCAACACTTCTTAAGACTTTCTGAACTTTGGAGAGCAAAATAAATATTGACTAATTTCTTTCAGAAAGGGGAAGCTACACTCAGTATCCATTTTCCACAAGTCTAACGTTTCTATGAATTAAAGGTGAAAATCCCAGTAAGGTACCAACTGTAGTTCAATTTACAAGTGATTTGAAAGTTGCACTCCATGCTTTCTTGGTGTCAGCGCCAGAATTACACCTACCTCATTTCCTGGTTTGACCATCCTCAGTGCGGCCTCTGCGGCCAGATACGCAGCCTGGATCACGTCAGCTTTGCGTCCAGTCACAGGCTTGTCCTTGGACGCGCCAACAACCAGAGTGTGTGCTACACCGGCGATGAAGCCATCTATGTGCACCCCAAGATCTCTGTAAAAATCAAACAACTATCATATCCAGTTGCTTGAGTAACTGCTTTTTGGCGTATCTTATTACCTGGATGTCTAATCTTCATTGACAAAACAACTATCAATCTACTGTACAAGATGCATATTTTCTTTGACACATGTACTTTTACATCAAAGTCAACGGAACCAACACAGTCAGTTTGTTGTTATCTTTGATAAAGCTAATGATAAAAGAAAGCACAGTAGAAACTTTGTTATTGTTTCTTCTACAGAAAATACCATATTAACCAGAATTTCTCAAAAACATGACAGGACAAAGTCAATGAGTGCAAGGAAAGTTTCATAAGGCTGCTTTACTTTTAATTCTTTGATTCCTATACAGTTTTGAGACTGCAAATCAGGGGTCTAGCCAGCGTCCGTTTTTCCGTCAATTGACGGAAATTTGCTGCGTCTGACGGAAAATTTTAAAACCAATCCGTCAACCTTGACGGACAAAAATCCTTGGTGGAAGCTACAGGCGTCCACGGCCGTAAAAGCCACTCACTGTTTGTTTAGCTATTGTTATGATTGTTGACAATGTGTGTCGGTGCCCTTTCGCATACGATAATCTCATTAAAACCCGTTTTTCAAGGTCTCAGTTCAGTCCTTCTAATTAATTTTCGCGGTTTTCGCGACGATTGTAATTGGCTGACGGAAAAAAATTTCGAGCTGGCTAAAGCCCTGCTGCAAATGTACATGCATAAACCTTCTCTATGTTACAAATCTACATCAATGCAAAGTCTTTAAATATCTCACATCTTGACCATATCCCCATCCTTCAGTGTGTAGTCTGGGTCGCTCCTCAGTGGTGAGAAGTGGCAGATACAGTTGTTGGTAGAGATGCAGGTGGGAAAGGCAATACCTGCAGGATAACACAGGATAGAAATGGTAGATTGGTACCAGAGGTCGCACAGATCCGGTTCTGGTCCAGAGGATCTGAACTTGGACCTGATGATGCTAATCATCTGTGAAATCTTAATTGTGCATGGGTGATACTTAAAACAATGGTCTGCTAACTGCCACTGATTTTTTTCAGGTCCGCTTTTTTTGGACCGGTCCAAGAAGAAAAACCATACCGCTACCGCTATTGTATACAGTATCAACTTAAGGGCTTGCCTTTGCAAATTTAACAGTCTGGGACTAGACATGGATACAGCTTTACTGCCTTTACACAACATTCTTATGACTTTTTGCATACATTACCAATCTAAACATCAGAAATGGCCATACCCAAACTGTTTGCATCACATCTATGCATATACAAAAAGTACTTGAGAACCTTAAGAAGAAAGGGGCTACAACTAACAATGACTGAGTTGATACAAACCTGATTCAGTAATACGAATCTTATCTACCTCTAAAAATATAACTAAGGGAACACACCTTTCTTCATGTCCTTGTCCTTCTTGAAGACCTTGCCAGTTTCCTCAAGGATAAGTGTGTCTCCCGCCTCACAAAGATCTCTCACAGAGGCACCTGTCACACACTGGGCCACCAGCTTCCTCAGAATACCTGGTAAAAACATTCAAGAACTTCAGCTTGCAACTTTAAGTTTAAACATATGTTGAGGAGCAAACTAACACAGAATCAGCTAATACATGATATAACTGAGATGGTTGAATGGTACATTCACAGTATGGAAAAATACTATCAAATTGTGACAAAAATTGTAAACCACATTATTACCGCCAGTTTGTCCCCTGTTGAATTTGAAACATGTTCGAGCCATCTCCTTGAACTTGAGACCCCTTTTTACTTCCCTTCCAAAAGACGGTACACCTTGAACCAGTTAGGATCATACCAAAATTGAACCAGGGTCTCTCAAAGTCTTCACTAACTTCATGTTCTTTGTAGAACCAGGGGTTTTGTGTGAAGTCACTACCAATTGAGCTACAGGGACATTCTATTTATCATCTACATCTCAGTTTTTTTTTCAATTCTTTCATGTCTTATCTGTTCTAACTATCACTTTACAGAAAATTAGCAACCAATATGGAATGAAATTGTAGTGAACTACAGTATTTGACCAGCCATATCAAATTTCTTTTCACTGAATGACTGATTTCTACATGTGCGTATCAATAATTTGCCATGTGGTCAGAAAAATGGAGCTTTTGCATTGGTAGGGGCCAACTGAAGTCAACTTGTAAACGTGCGGATAACAAATTATGAATAATACAGCACTTAATTGTTTTTGCCATAGGGATCTATTGCACAATTACAACAAATCATTTGAAATTCTGGCGGCATTCATCAAAATTTCTAGCAAAATTATATACCAGTTTCCCACTAAAACGTTCCAACACAACTTGGTAACATTCAAATGCCTAGTCTGATGGTATCACCGGAATGTATCTACTACGAGTGGTGTTTAAAGTAATGCAAGTTTGATTTTTAAAGATTTCAGAAATTTTTGAATGAAAGAAAGGGGGAAGGTGGCATGGTCGCACATGGCGGTATATTCCTCTTCCCACATGGATGCGATTTTCTCATAGACAAACGATCCCTGGACTTCAAAATCTCTCTCAGATTGTTCCCAAGTGTGTGAGGAAATGTGAACTTACCGTTGGCCATGTCGCCAGCCATTTTGTACTTGGTGACGACGATATCTTTGGCCACAGTCTGTTCCTCATCGCTGCTGTCGTCCGCCATCTTGGAGGGTCCGGGAAAATCTCCTGCCCAACATGCACCGCGCGGAAATTTGGCGGGAAATTGGAGCGGGAATCCAGGCTAAGGTTTCTTGAAATTAAAACTCGTTTTTATTAGCCACTTTCGCCTCTTAAATAAAAGGTTTTGATAATTTTTATACTTCCGGATAAAAAGCGAAAGAAGAAAAGGCCTTGCCACCTCACTCCAACCCAAAAATTTAACCATAAAAATCTTGAATGGTGTAAACTTTGCTTAAACTGTCTTTGGTAGAACTTCTTCAGAACATGAAGTGGATAAATTTTTGGTATCATTCATCTAAAGCGGCTATTGATAGGGAAGGGATGTTCATTTTCTGTTTGCAAAATTTTGGATCAGTAATTTCAACTATGACTCCTGACCTTTAACCTAGCAAAGTAAAAGATGACACCAGAAGGTAAAAGCACACAATACTGCACATTACTTCATCCGCTTAAAATGAAAGTCAAGCCTTTAATATGAAATAATCTTTATCGTTATAATTTTTTTATAATACAATAAATATCCATCAATTACCAAATGTACTCTATTACGCCTCTATCTCTTTACAAATGTACAAGCGTACTGTTTGCGTTTTGTTGTTGTCAAATCGGTTCAAAGTTGAAATGCAGAAATTTCTCTTTTCAGATTTCTGACGATGAAAGCATTGAAAAACATCACAAACTGCATGTGATAGTATCAGAAAAGCCACAACCTTTGCCTGGTGACAAGTGTAAGCTCTGCAACATAAAGGTATGTTACGTTTATCTCAGTATGTGAGTTACGTGAAAGAAACGTGCAGCGTTAGGATGGGGGAGGGGGGCAGCCACGTTTGCTGCAACGCCTCCAACTTGCATCAGCCAATTTATAACGGTTACATTATACAAAACACGTGTGTAAAAAAAGGAAACCTTGACATTGCATGTACAGGGCGGTTTTGTACACATAGTATTCTTGTTGTTGTTGTTGTTGTTGTCCTCGTTTAACGTCTATTATTTCGCTAGACGTGGCCTCTTGGTGCAGAGTAACACATGGTTCCGAGATTGCTATGAAATGCCTTCAACTTGTATCGTCAGAGAAATTTATGCAAACTTGATATATATAACGGTTATGTATGTACTTGTATGCATGCATGCTTGGAAGCCTGGTGCCATCCCACAGACCTGACATAAGGTTCCGGTTCAGAGTTTTTTTTAGGATTTGGGGCCGATTTGACTGTCTCTGAGAAAAGCACTAACGCTTCTCAAAACATCGTTTTTCGGATAATTCAATGTTTCCGATGGAAAAGGGTGTGTTGTCGCTGACCGACAGACTCATTTGACATTTTTTGTAGAAATGTTATTTTTGGTAAAAACCATCAAAAATATATGCTTTTCATCCAAAAATTGCTAATTTGGGGCCATTTTTTACAGGCCGCTACACGGAAAAAATGAATTTTCCTGGGATAATGACTGATATGGCAATGAAGGTCAAGACTTCTTCTGTATACTGAGTAAAAAGGAAAAAAAGTTATCCAATACGTTTTCCGCAAGCTCTGATGGCACTAAAACACCCAAAACGCACATAGAATGCATGATCTGGGTAATCTGGCCTGTAAAACTGAAAAGTATAAAGATCCTTCCTACCTTCAACTGTTCACTTGTGGAATGAACTGCCTACGAATGCTAAAGCCGTCCTCTCAATCTACACTTTCAAAAAAGAGCTGGACTCACTATTTAACAAGCCGACAAAATAATCCCATTTCTCTTACGGCCAAGGTTGTTCCGCAGTTCATCTTACAAGGCTCCGTCTAAATTTCAGTCAGTTAAACTACCATCTATTTCAACACCATTGTATTGATTATCCTACATGTAAATGCGGCTATCATTGTGAAACAACTGAACATTATCTACTACACTGCACACTCTATACCACTCCAGCCAAAGAAGTTCTTTGTTATCGGCTGTCTCCAATATTATAGTAGACCTAGAGCACCTCAACGACACCTCTTTATGCACTTTACTGCTATCAGGATCAACATCTCTCTCACATCAACAGAACTGTAACATCTTTGATCTTGTCATTACTTATATCCATTGTACAGGCAGGTTCTCCTAATTGATTAAGCACCAACTTGTCTCGTTTAAATTTACTTTTCTGTTATCCATTTGTACTTATGTATGTAATGTGTTTTACTGTTCTTGTTTTATGCGTATGTTTCTTGAGTAGAAGGCTTAATATAAGCAATTTGTTGCTTTCTGCCTCATACTCTCAAAATATATGTGAATAAAATTTTAAAAAATCAGGCGACGAAACGCTTTACCGCTATCGCGCGCACTAATACCAGGAAGTGTTCGCCGCACCATCAAATCTCCGACACCATAAAACGCTACGAACAACAAGCATTTGGAGAAGTATAAGATATTATAGACTTCTAAAGCGATAGCCGAAAAATCTAGAGCCAAAACTATGGAGGCAACCTCTGATTTGCGTCTTATTCTTAGGGACTATTTAGATATCTGGACACTTGAAATTCCGAACCGGAACCATAAGGGGGTCTGCATGAACCTTTCCTTAGGTTGTAGCAGGGCTCTAGCCAGCGTCCGTTTTCCCGTCAATTGACGGAAATTCGCTGCGTGTGACGGAAAATTTTTTAAGCCAATCCGTCAACTTTGATGGACAAAAATTCTTGTTGGAAGCTACAGGCGGCTTGGGGACGCTGTCTACGGCCGAAAAGCCACACACTGTTTGTCTTGCTATTGTTATGATTGTTGACGTAGCGTGTGGGCACCCTTTCGCATACGATAATCTCATCAAAACCCGTTTTTCAAGGTCTCAGTTCCATCTTTCTAACTTAATTTTCGCGGTTTTCGCGACAATGGGAATTGGCTGACGGAAAAAAATTTCGAGCTGGCTAAAGCCCTGGGTTGTAGGCAGCCGCAGCCCATTTTGATTTTCCATAATTCGAAGCCGTCTGATTCACGCAAATTCGTAGCGAGACAACCAAATTTTGTGTCATCTTATCACTGTCTGCAATGTCAGTGTCACACTTAGTAAAAGGCTTGTACTAGGGACCCTTTCATACAGACCCTCACAAGTGTTTAACTGGCCCCAGTATTGGCAGCATTTTTTGACAGCCAACAGGGATAAACAAGTCCACTAGCCCTATTGTCCAGGGCAAGTGAAAGTGCTGTTCGGGCAAGTGCATGTCCTACCCCACTTGCCCGATCGGGCAAGTAAGATTTTTCCATTGATTTCAGTGCAATTTTGATATACATATGTACTTGTTACTTTTTACAGTCATGACATCAAGCAATTGTCTACAGAGAATTCCATTGCTGGGAGTGAAAATGCATAAACCTAGTAACAGTGACATTTGAATTTTGGGCAAGTGAAAAATTGGTTCGGGCAAGTACATTTTTTATGTGCTTGCCCGATAGGACAAGTGGATTTTAGAAAACTTGTTCAACCCTGGCCAATCTTCTGATTAACTGAATCCCACCGAACCATTATTGCTGTCTATATGTCTAGTCAGTTGATGGCCACATGTGCTTAGTTCCTTTCTCCCACCCTGTTAAAGTTTTCCAAGTGCATTTATTATTAACTAGACCAGGGAACTCTTATTATAGTTGCAGATCGAAGGGGATCCAGGATTGCTTACGATGGCCTAACTAGGCAAAATGCATCGGATCATACATGACTGTGCCAGCAATTACACTCTAATATAGGAAGAATTTCAAGCTAACAGAAATACTATGTTATAGAAATAATTTCCAATTTAGGTACTGATGAAGAGCTATTTAAAAAAATGAATTTTCAGGTGCATTCTGCTGAATTTCTAGCAGTAGTTTGAAACTGACAAGCAACCACCATGGTGAAGGAACAGTTCCGAGAGGCAGATTTGGCGAGGAGAATGTAAGTTTTATAATTCTATAAACTGTATTAATGCTGCATCCTTGAAATTTCTTTTTAATCATAACTAACAGGAAAAGAAAAGGTTTTGCTCTCAGCAACCAGAACACTGAGCTGTTACGTACTGAAATTGCTGTGGTAACCATGTATATGCCAATGTATATGTACAGCATCTCAACATTGTAGTATCAAGATCTGTGTGGTAGACATGTGTCTTTGTTTTCTCATCCTAACTATCTGAAAATATTAAATTTGAACTTAAGATACTAATCGTAACTCCAATATAACTCCCATGATACTTAAGTGTCTTATTCTAATACAGTGGTAACCCTGAAAAAATGATAATATCATTAACAATTGTTAAGTTATTGACTTCAAATTCAGTTCAAAGTTGTTTCTTTGGTTTTTTTGTGAACACAGAAGCCATGTTTGTTTTGGGATGATGTCAGACGAGGAGATGCGACAACAGTCCCACATCCATGTGGTCAGTAAGAACCTGTATAACCAGGACAGCAGGCAGGTGCCTGTACCTTATGGTGTACTGGACAACCACATGGTAGGTCTATATATGTTTTCGGTACATGTCTGTTTGTTATGTTGGTGTCTGTCCATGCTTGTTTGAATACACTGTCAACAGAGTAGCAGGATGTGAATGGGAAGATGACCGCAAAGGTCAGAGTTACCAGAGTGACAGAAAGTAGAGTCCAAAGGTGGTAAAATCAGTCATTAATCAGACATCGGTCATGAGATCAATGAAAGAGACTACTTAATGGTTAGGAGGTTTTTGTCTGTGTTTTTGCAGTTGTATAAGTTTTTCTTGTGTTTCCAGGGCACCAGTACCAAAGACAAGTCATGTGAGACTTGTGGTAAGAACCTGGCCGACTGTGTGGGACATTATGGATACGTAGACCTGGAACTACCAGTCTTCCATGTGGGCTACTTCAAGTCTATCATACATGTGCTACAGTGTATCTGTAAGGTATGTGCCTTCATTCCAGTATGATTTGTATAGCTTCTACCAGGCTCAATGGGTAGGTGGTCTAATAGTAGAAACTGGACAAATAGAGTCAATAGTACGCTAGGGGAGTCGGACGGTCAGAAGAATCATTTCCCCACAACGAAGCCTGTGCCAGATCACATTGTTTCCCTGTTGAGAGTGTGGCCAAACTTTACTTCACCTTTCTTTTTACTTTACTTTATCTGACACAACCACTTTCGACTAGTAAACTTTTTTAGTTACAGAAAGTACAGTGACTTTCGTACGTTGAGGTACAAAGTACAAAAATAGAAATACAAAATAAATCTTCAAATTCTACTTGCCCAGCAACATGAGTACATCGATTCCATAGTGTCATTTTTGCAATCAGGTAGACCTAGTCATCTTTCAGTATCTTTTTTTATAACAAACTTTAGGCAATCTTTATGTGAAGTACATGTACATGTACGTTAAATCTATTCTTCCAGAGTTGTAGTCAAGTCCTGCTGGGTAAAGATGACAGGAAGACGTTCACTGACACACTGAGACGACCCAACCTCAGCTACCTGCAGAGGAAGGGACTGAAGAAGAAAATCAACGAGAAGTGTCGAAAAGTCTCGTACTGTTCTCACTGTGGGGCGCTCAATGGTAAGAAAGATTGTGTAGCAAGCAAAGAAACAAACAATCTTTAGATGCTTTATGTACAGTTCGTTTTATATTTGGGGAAAGAAACATTTCCTAAAAAACAAGTAAATCATGATTTCTTCATAATCTAACAATTGTGCTTTTGTTGACTTGTATATTAGCCTGGATACCATCCCGATAGTAGTTCGCTATGTTCACTTCTGCTATCCGTCTGGAGACATGCACATTCAAACCGTTTGGTGCTAACGTCAGTTAATGAGCGAATCAAGGAATAGGTTCTAGAGCACTTGTTCTATGACAACAGGCCCACAAGCGGACGGAGGGTTTGTCCGGTGTTGGAACACTGGTTCGAAAGAGAAGTTGAATCCAATCAGCGCTTGCGTCCAAAATTTGGACGATTCCAGACGTTAAGATGGTCCGCGTTCCCAGACGGAAACACAGAGAAGCGACAGTATATAGTGTATAATGAAAGACTGTCTGAAAGGTCAAAATAAATATTATTAAAATTATACAGCAGTGAAGACTGATTCAACTATACTTGAATTTCCTGGATGACTTATCTTCACAAATGCACTATTAATTTTTGCGTTTTCTTTTTATGGATTGCATGGCTAACTTTCTTACTATGGTGCATTAAGTAACTTAACAAACTATACCTAAATCTATATGAAATAGCATAGAAGGTAGATTTCATCTCAAACTTGTCTTACTTTCTCTCAGGTCCAGTGAAGAAGTGTGGACTTTTGAAGATCGTCCATGAACGGTACAAGAGCACCAAGAAAGTGGTGGACCCTGTCGTTACAGACTTCCAGTCATCATTCCAGAGTGCTGTAGAACACAACAAGGAGATAGAAGGGCTGATACCTCGTGCACAGGAGAATCTGAACCCCATGGTGGCTCTGCACATGTTCAGTAGGATACCCCATCAGGTATAGTAATAGTCCACTGTAGAACACAACAAGGAGATAGAAGGGCTGATACCTCGTGCACAGGAGAATCTGAACCCCATGGTGGCACTGCACATGTTCAGTAGGATACCCCATCAGGTATAGTGTAATAGTAATAGTCCACTATAGAACACAACAAGGAGATAGAAGGGCTGATACCTCGTGCACAGGAGAATCTGAACCCCATGGTGGCTCTGCACATGTTCAGTAGGATACCCCATCAGGTATAGTAATAGTAATAGTCCACTGTAGAACACAACAAGGAGATAGAAGGGCTGATACCTCGTGCACAGGAGAATCTGAACCCCATGGTGGCTCTGCACATGTTTAGTAGGATCCCTCATCAGGTATACATGTAGTGATAGTCCACTGTAGAATACAACAAGGAGGAGAAGGGCTGATACCTCGTGCACAGGAGAATCTGAACCCCATGGTGGCTCTGCACATGTTTAGTAGGATACCCCATCAGGTATATAGTAATACTAATAGTCCACTGTAGAATACAACAAGGAGATAGAAGGGCTGATACCGCGTGCACAGGAGAATCTGAACCCCATGGTGGCTCTGCACATGTTCAGTAGGATACCCCATCAGGTATACATGTTTGGATTACTAGTAGTAGGTGCACTGGATAGTCTGATTAAATCTCGCTTATTGCTGCCCACCAAACATCCACCGGCCTCACGGGAGGGGCCAGTTACAGCCCCGGACAGCAGACTTTGTGTCACACAGACTAGGAGACTGGTGTGCCTATCTAGACTAATCCCAAGACCATAAAATTTGGGGCAAAATGTACAATGGTGTGGAAACAAAAATATCCCCACCCCCAGCTCCATCTTCCTCATATCCTTCCTCCTGCATCCTTCCTCTACAATCCATCTGTGCTGGGATCCATGCTTGGATTAGAGATTATGGAAGTTTGAATATTTGTTGTATTACTTGTGATATTTGTTGAACCCCTACTAGTACCTTTTCCCTCATGATCTCATGAAAAGGCCAATTAGAGCTTCACATGATCATGAATAAAGAAATTTTACATCCTGGATCTTTATTTGTACAGGACCTACCATTCCTGATCATGGATGCTGAACATGGCCGGCCCCAGGACATGATCCTGACTAGACTACTGGTCCCCCCACTCTGTATCAGGCCTTCTGTTTCTACTGAACTCAAGGCAGGAACGTATGTACCAATCTTCTTTATTATAACTCTTAACATGATCCTGACTAGACTGCTGGTCCCCCCACTCTGTATCAGGCCTTCTGTTTCTACTGAACTCAAGGCAGGAACGTACGTATCAATCTTCTTTATTATAACTCTTAACATGGTCCTGACTAGACTGCTGGTCCCCCCACTCTGTATCAGGCCTTCTGTTTCTACTGAACTCAAGGCAGGAACGTACGTACCAATCTTCTTTATTATAACTCTTAACATGATCCTGACTAGACTACTGGTCCCCCCACTCTGTATCAGGCCTTCTGTTTGCACTGAACTCAAGGCAGGAACGTACGTACCAATCTTCTTCATATAATCATTATAACTCTTAACATGATCCTGACTAGACTGCTGGTCCCCCCACTCTGTATCAGGCCTTCTGTTTCTACTGAACTCAAGGCAGGAACGTATGTACCAATCTTCTTTATTATAACTCTTAACATGATCCTGACTCGACTGCTGGTCCCAACACTCTGTATCAGGCCTTCTGTTTCTACTGAACTCAAGGCTGGAACGTACGTACCAATCTTCTTTATTATAATTCGTAACATGGTCCTGACTAGACTGCTGGTCCCCCCACTCTGTATCAGGCCTTCTGTTTCTACTGAACTCAAGGCAGGAACGTACGTATCAATCTTCTTTATTATAACTCTTAACATGGTCCTGACTAGACTGCTGGTCCCACCACTCTGTATCAGGCCTTCTGTTTCTACTGAACTCAAGGCAGGAACGTATGTACCAATCTTCTTTATTATAACTCTTAACATGATTCTGACTAGACTGCTGGTCCCCCCACTCTGTATCAGGCCTTCTGTTTCTACTGAACTCAAGGCAGGAACGTATGTACCAATCTTCTTTATTATAACTCTTAACATGATCCTGACTCGACTGCTGGTCCCACCACTCTGTATCAGGCCTTCTGTTTCTACTGAACTCAAGGCTGGAACGTACGTACCAATCTTCTTTATTATAATTCGTAACATGGTCCTGACTAGACTGCTGGTCCCCCCACTCTGTATCAGGCCTTCTGTTTCTACTGAACTCAAGGCAGGAACGTACGTATCAATCTTCTTTATTATAACTCTTAACATGGTCCTGACTAGACTGCTGGTCCCACCACTCTGTATCAGGCCTTCTGTTTCTACTGAACTCAAGGCAGGAACGTACGTACCAATCTTCTTTATTATAACTCTTAACATGATCCTGACTAGACTGCTGGTCCCACCACTCTGTATCAGGCCTTCTGTTTCTACTGAACTCAAGGCTGGAACGTACGTACCAATCTTCTTTATTATAACTCTTAACATGGTCCTGACTCGACTGCTGGTCCCACCACTCTGTATCAGGCCTTCTGTTTCTACTGAACTCAAGGCTGGAACGTACGTACCAATCTTCTTCATATAATCATTATAACTCTTAACATGATCCTGACTAGACTGCTGGTCCCCCCACTCTGTATCAGGCCTTCTGTTTCTACTGAACTCAAGGCAGGAACGTATGTATCAATCTTCTTTATTATAACTCTTAACATGGTCCTGACTAGACTGCTGGTCCCACCACTCTGTATCAGGCCTTCTGTTTCTACTGAACTCAAGGCTGGAACGTACGTACCAATCTTCTTTATTATAATTCGTAACATGGTCCTGACTAGACTGCTGGTCCCCCCACTCTGTATCAGGCCTTCTGTTTCTACTGAACTCAAGGCTGGAACGTACGTACCAATCTTCTTCATATAATCATTATAACTCTTAACATGATCCTGACTAGACTGCTGGTCCCCCCACTCTGTATCAGGCCTTCTGTTTCTACTGAACTCAAGGCAGGAACGTATGTATCAATCTTCTTTATTATAACTCTTAACATGGTCCTGACTAGACTGCTGGTCCCACCACTCTGTATCAGGCCTTCTGTTTCTACTGAACTCAAGGCTGGAACGTACGTACCAATCTTCTTCATATAATCATTATAACTCTTAACATGATCCTGACTAGACTGCTGGTCCCCCCACTCTGTATCAGGCCTTCTGTTTCTACTGAACTCAAGGCAGGAACGTATGTATCAATCTTCTTTATTATAACTCTTAACATGATCCTGACTATACTACTGATCCCCCCACTCTGTATCAGGCCTTCTGTTTCTACTGAACTCAAGGCAGGAACGTACGTACCAATCTAGTTCATACCTCCAATGTGTGAACCACATTGTCTGGCATGTAAGACTCATTAGGACTTTAAATAATGTAAACTGTATGTACTCTGTCTGACCCTTGCCTCTTCCCTCATGACCCCAATGAAAAGAAGCCTGCAGGCCAATTTGAGCTCTTATGAATAAACAATGGTTCAAACAAACAACATGTAAGTCCATATGTTTGTGACCCAGCCTGTCTCTAGGACCCGCCAGTCTGTCCAAAGATGGAAATTTGCATGTTTGGATGAAAAACTCATTCATCCGAAAATCTGAACTTACTTACATGACATTGATGAAAGTGTATTTTTGTGAGACTAAAATGACAGATCTTACAGTGAAAATTAACAAAACAACACGGGTTCCCAAACAATCGTGAAAGGAAAAAAATTAAGGCTGGAGAGAGCCCTGTTTTTGTATAATGTGCAGTAAAAATATTGTAGAACAAAGAAGAAAAGCCTTACAATAACATTGTCTTGTTACTATTCTTTGTAGGAATGAAGACGATGTGACCATGAAGTTGACAGAAATCCTTTTCCTAAATGACGTCATCCAGAAACACAGGGCAACAGGGGCACGAGCTCAGATGATCATGGTAGGTGCAGTATTTTTAACATTTCCTGGGCATGCACATACTACTTTCTGCTTTGTATTCACAGAAGTATAAAAGAACTATTGAGATTCCAAATATTAGACACATTTCTCAACACTCTTCCAATGATCTCTGCCCCTACAGGAAGACTGGGACTTTCTACAGCTCCAGTGTGCTCTTTACATCAACAGTGAACAGGGAGGCATTCCTCTCAACATGCAGGTTAGTGCTGCAGTACTGCATGTGATTGCTAGGAGTCACTGCTGCACTGTACAACAACAGTGTTTGGTTTGACACTTAGACAAGCATATCTGTTTACTTGAGAGTTTGCTGAAGGCTTTTGAAAGAAACATTTTCAAGCAAATGTTCTTGTCTTGCAGCCAAAGAAACCAACTCGTGGGTTTTGCCAAAGACTGAAGGGGAAGCAAGGTCGTTTCCGTGGCAACCTGTCAGGAAAGCGAGTTGACTACTCCAGCCGTACGGTCATCTCTCCGGATCCCAATCTCAGAATAGACCAGGTAAGACTTCTATCTATACCCTATGTGTAATGAATAATAATAATTGTTGATAAAGATGTTCAGGGCTTGCAATACCACCTGCATATGCATATTAGTGCAGGTAAAATTGGAACTGTGCAGGTATTTTTGGTGTCTACTTTCACCTAACCTGCACTGGTCCATGTACTGGGTTTCATACATAATGGTTTATATGGATTGTTATTATATTATATTAGCTGCATTTACTGTTACCACCTATAAAGAATAAAAGACAAAATAGCAATGGTTCCTTAACAATTTTAGTATGATCCATACTTTCTAAATTCAGAATGGTGCAGGTAAAATTTGTCTAGTGCAGGTAATTTTCAATGTTACCTGCACCAGTGCAGGTATGCAGAAAAAAATATTTCGAGCTTCATTATAAAAATGGTCAGGAAGGTTGAGCAAATGATAAAACATACAGAATATGGTATACTAGTACATCTTCTTCTTTGATACTAGAATTTACTTCAATTAGCACTATTCTATGGTACATTGTTTCCATAAATTACGGTAACCTCAGACACTCACTAAAATATTCTGAAGTACTGTGAAATATTGTAACAATATCTTGGACATTAGCGTACATTTAAGGTTATATTCTATTGTAGAGATTAGGTCACTGTACTCTAATAAAACCATTCTATGTATCAAACACTACAGTAATTGGTAATTTAGAAGATTGTTGTCACTCAAAATGTCTAGAAGTGCTTTCTGTATCTAATCCAGTTACTGTATAGAAATTGACTTATCTTTAAATACATGGTTGTTTGTTTATCCCAGGTTGCTGTCCCCGTACACGTAGCTAAGATCCTGACGTACCCAGAGAAAGTAAACAAAGCTAACATCCAGCTGATGAGACGTTTATTTGTTTGTTTGTTTTTTTACCCCAGGTTGCTGTCCCCGTACACGTAGCTAAGATCCTGACGTATCCAGAGAAAGTAAACAAAGCTAACATCCAGTTGATGAGACGACTGATCGTTAACGGCTGTGACACCCACCCAGGGGCAAACTTTGTGGAGTCACGGGCCACAGGGGTCAAAAGGTCAGCCAGGGTTCACAAGTCAAAGTTCAAAAGTTCAAAGTTTGAAGAATTATGAAGTAGACAAAGAGGACTTTACAAACATTTACTTTATTAAGTTGAATATTATGAATCTGGAAGTCTGCATTGGATCAAAACCTTGCATTTAGTCATTGATAGGTTCTGGCAATGCAATGTGTTAAATTTGTGTTTCAGATTCCTCAAGTATGGCAACAGGCAAAAGATAGCGCAAGAGCTAAAAGTAAGAAAGTTACAGAATCGTCTTTGGTAGGGGGACTTGAAGTAGCTATATGGGGGTTAATATCATCACTGTTTTAAGGGAGGTTGATATTGAATAATCACTCACTCACTATCCATTGCTTGATTATACTGCTGCTGGGATCCCTGACGCAGCATCTAACAGCACTAGTTTAGTTGTTTTGTTGTCTTTTGTTAAACTGACATTTTCTATGACAATGACTGCAACACTTGTAAATGATTCTGTATACAGTGTACATAAAAACTTAATGCAATGTATTTTATTCAGTCAGTAACAAGATTCTCTGACCCTTTACAGTATGGGGACATTGTGGAACGACACTTGATGGACAAAGATGTGGTTCTGTTCAACCGACAACCATCTCTACACAAGCTCAGTATCATGGCTCATTATGTAAGTCTGTATAAGACAGTGGCCTTCTATCCTTTACAACTATTGATAAGTATAGCGGAAATTTGATATGTAGACGGTTTTAGCCTAAAATATGACATTATGACGTCATAATTACGTCATATTGCATCATAACGATACAAAACTTACAGAAAATATAAAACTTTACTAGTACATTGTCCCCTCCAAATTTGGTGATCGTAACCCAAGCCGTTTTGAAATTACGAAGGGGGGGTCAAAAGAGCCCCCCAACCCACCCCCACCCCCCCGGTCCCAGGTATCCCAAAAAAGCCCGGTCTGGATAAGGATAAACTCTTCATTGAGTTGCCACCTGCATCCCTTCAGTTGTCAGTCAAATGAAGTATGACTGCACATAGCTTGACCACCCCTGTGTGTCCTGAACTTGGTACCTCCCAAAACGTGAGCTTTTCATACCATGCATTGGCATACATGTCAATTTTAAGTTTCTTAAGCCTATCGTACACACCTGTGTGTGACTCTGCTGTTAATCATAAGCTAGATTTGGTAGCTGTGATCCATTGAATAACCATTGATTGGATATACTATTTAGAGTTTGTAGCCTATTTCAGTCATTGACTCTGTGAAAAACTTTGGTGACTATTTCTCACCAGATCAAGATAGAAGGTATTTCGCATGAGCAGAGCGTTGTACTTGTTGAACATTTGCTGACAGAATGACTAGGCAAAAAGTCACAATTCAAAGACTAGAAGAAGGATAGTCAATGTCCATAAACAAATATCATACAGTACCATGGACAGGGTTCAGAAGTACTTCCTGAACTGAGGATTAAGATCATGTATCAATACTAGTAGATATTCAGTATAATTCACACCACATGTACATTCAACATATTTAGTAAAAATAAGGCCTAGGTTGTACTAGTAAGGACTGTCATTCAGCACCAAGGACAGACTTGACTTGTGTTCCCTCCAGGCCAAGGTGATGCCCCACAGAACGTTCCGGTTTAACGAGTGTGTGTGCACGCCGTACAACGCTGACTTTGACGGAGACGAGATGAACCTACATCTCCCACAGACGGAGGAGGCTAAAGCTGAGGCTCTCATTCTCATGGGGGTTAGTATAACTCTACATCTACATCTACATTTTATTAGACAAAACCCTGTGTGGGGCATGATGTCTAGGACAAACTCAGAGGTCTTACCCTAGTGTGGCCCTTGGTGGTGCGAACAATCAACAAATAAGTGGTGCATGGAACAAACAAAAAATAAACATTGTGATATTGTACATTGACACCAGGGATAAACAAGTCCATTAGCCCAATTGTCCCGGACAAGTAAAAGTGCTGTTCGGGCAAGCAGAAGTGCTTCCCCACTTGCCCGACGGGCAAGTAAGAATTTCCAGATGTGACCCGCTCAAATTACCACTGAGTATGACAGCACATGAGCTGAATGCCCGCCTATATTGACCATGTCATTTTTAAGCCAGTAGAGACATGGATTTTGTTGTTGTTGTTGTCCTCGTTTAACGTCTATTATTTCAGACATGCCCGGCTCTTAACAAAAGTGAAAATTTATGAAAGGGAAAACACATAGAAAAATGTAATTTAAATTTCGGGCAAGTGAAAATTTGGTTCGGGCAAGTAAATTTTTAATGTACTTGCCCGATAGGAAAAGTGAATTTTTGAAAACTTGTCTAACCCTGGACACACTGGGTATAACTACATGTATAAGCTCCTACAGCTGGGCAGAGCTAGGGTAGCCATAGTGCTTGGCTACCCCAGCTTTGAAGTTATTAATGGTCTTAGCTTCCTAGACTCAAGTTGTTACTCAAGCAACTTGATATATTTTTGGAAACGGTCAGACATTTCAGATAGCATCCAAGTTATCATTCGTCAGTGACACTGAAGAGATCTGGAAGAAAATGGGTACTTATATCCTTCAATAAATGCAAAAGAGCTGAAGACAATTTTAGATGTCCAACAGGAAACAAGTTTTGTGTTCATTTTAGTAACACTGAAGAAGAGTGATGGATGTCACTCGAAATGTCTGGAAGTAAATAGAGATAGAGATAGAATTGTATTTGAACATAACAATCAATGTAAATATTTTTCCATATAACAGTTTGTTATGATTATTGTAACCTACAGGTGAAGTCCAACTTGGTGACTCCGCGGAACGGTGAACCGTTGATCGCGGCCATCCAGGATTTCATCACGGGCTCGTACCTCCTGACGCAGAAGGACACCATGTTCGACCGCGCCAAGGCGTGTCAGATCATCGCCTCCATGCTGTCCGGAGGAGACAGAACGGAACGGATCGACCTACCACCTCCTGCTATAATGAAAGTAAGTCAGGCTTTTAGATAGGATTTTATTAAAGGGGGTCCAAATTTCTTGGTGAGTTGATGGCATGCGGCCATCGGCAAACAAGCCCCTTGAATTGAACTCTGGACTTTACCGTAATTATTTCCAAGTTTTCCATTAAGTTTATGTATTTTGTATTTAACTTGCACACCTTTTTGTATTCTAGTCTACATTGTCATTGTCCCTGCATAATGTCATAGTCTGCATAGACCGATGGACAGTAGTGTGGTAAGTGATATAGGCCCAAGTCTTGCAGGGAGGTCTGGGGGCATCCACCTTCCATGGTACAGAGTTTGGGAGAATATTAAGTTAAAATGGTGCATTCTAAGCTATCTTGAGGGGCAAACGTACTGTCACAGTAGAAGACTGACTACAAATACCTAGTGGCATCCCTGGTCAATCTGAATTCCATGCTTGTCAGAGGATCTGCTCTCCAGTGTAAGGGCATCTAGTGCGTCCTTGTTATTTTAAGAAAAGCGTGTCCAAATGACACCTTGACGCATGCCTGGCTTAAAGCCTGAAGTAAGCACAGCATTCGGTTCCTTTGATTCTGTCTTCTTATCAAATTCAAATACTTTATGAATTGGAAGGTCTAAACAACTGTGAAGTGCAAACACAAATGACTGACATTGCAACTAACCAAAAATGTTCTTTTGAGAAGCAAACTGTCCTTTTTATCATTCTAATTACATACAATAGCAAGTTTTGTAATGTTTGCTTTTCTGCTTCTCAAATTTATAGTTGCTGTTTTTTTTCAAGTTGAGCACCAGATTTCAAACTGGCTGCTATATTTACTTTGATGTCACAAGCAGAAATTAACCTGATTACCTGGCGACAGGAATCAAGAATTAGAAATATAATTTTTGAGATTCGATGTTCAATAACATTTTGAGGGTGACTGACAGGTATATTTTGTACAAAAGTCAGAATAACACTGTTATGGCTGAATGTACAGTAATCATTAAATGTTGAATTTTGGTGACATGAGCACTTTTAAGACTTCTTGTGAATTAAGATATGCGTTTAATCTTGTCTGTTGTTCCTTAGCCCATGTGCCTGTGGACAGGGAAGCAGATCTTCAGTCTCATCCTCAAGCCCAACAAGACGTCTCCGATCAGGTGTAACCTCAAGGCCAAGACCAAGTCTTACACCAAGGGGGAAGACCTCAGCACTAACGACTCTTGTAAGTGCTCAAAATTCCTTCTTGGTAATACAGTTACTGGTGCACTTAACCTAAAAAAGCTAAAGCTAAAGTTGCCATGCATCACATTGTGATGTGTAGGCCCGGCACCCATCTCCGTTTTTAAGCCCTGGGGTCACACATATATAAGTCAATACAGCAGGGGGCCAGTCCACCGGTAGTGAAGTGTTTAGCTTCCATACTCTTTCTCTTTGCAGAGAAAGAAGTATGTACCATTTTTAAGAGTCTTTGGTATGACCCGGCTACAGCATCCAGTCTTCCTTGGTGGTCTCCCATCCAAGTACTGTCTGGACTGCACGTTGCTTAACTTCCGAGATCAAGGAATCGGGTGTACCAACGCGCCACTGCCGTAGCTTATCCTAGCATGACACAAAACACTGGTAGGATCTTGCCAATGACCGATTCAGATAGAGATGCCCACTGTCCAGGTGGCTAAAATCAAGGGAAGTAAAACTGATTCACAGAAAAGCAGATCCGAAGAAAAGAACTCTGCAATAGACCTGAGTCAGCCTACAGACTTGTGGCAGAAACTGTCATTCTCGCGTAGGACTGTTTGGCTAGAGCCAAAGCTGTAGGGATGACATATTAATGTAGGATTTTTCCAAGTTTTGCGTTGAAGTTAACGTCAATGTAGTTTTCACATCATATTTCTACAGGCAAGATTTTACTTTTAAGTTAGTTTCTTAATTAAGATGTTGGCAATATTTTAATAATCTCATTTTTTGTTAACGTTGTTGTTCCATTTTTCCAGTTGTGATAATCCGTTCAGGAGAGTTACTGTGTGGTGCTATGGACAAAGCCATGCTGGGATCTGGCTCCAAAAACAACATCTTCTACATACTACTCAGAGACTATGGAGAGGAGGTAAGATTTGAATATTATGTTATTGATATCATTTTCTAAATATCTTGTTCTAAATATTTTTGATACTGATGAAATTAACTCTGTCTCTGGTTGTTTCTGCATGTATGCTGAGCTCTTTTTTTTACCAATATCTTGTGACCTACATGTATTAGTACCCACCTCCAAGTCATAATTTAAAGCGGTGTTCCAGCTTCAAAATTTCGAATTGCACACTGCACTACCTGGGTTTAATATTAAGTTGTGCTAAGCAAAATGTGGTTGCATCTGCAAGTGTGCAGGTGGGTATTTCAAGCACTGCATGTGATCATTGACTGTCATTGTCAATCAATTGATTTTGCATTACTGTAAATGCATTTAAGTTCGCGGGGATTTAATTTCGCGGTAGCGGGAAAAAGGACTTTTTGCGGTGGTTTTAATTTCGTGGTAACACCATAGACTGCAGTCTAATACTATAATAGAAACATGTTCTCGGTGGTTTTAAGTTGACCACTTCACCGTGAAAACCGCGAACATTAATCCACCGCGAACATTTCTGCATTTACAGAATTTCAAATTTTTGCATATTTTTTCCCAGGCTGCTGCCACAGCGATGAGTCGCCTGGCCCGTATCTGCCCGTTCTTCCTCAGTAACCGCGGCTTCTCTATCGGTATCGGAGACGTCACCCCCGGGGAGGGTCTGCTCACCGCGAAGAAGAACCTCCTGGACACGGGCTACGGGAACTGTGACTCCTTCATCCGAGAACTGGAGGAGGGGAAACTACAGAGTCAACCCGGATGTACTCCGGAGCAAACCCTAGAGGTAAAAATTTTTTACTTATTTTTTTGTTTTTTTGTTTTTGGTTTGCTCTATCTTGCCTAATTTGCATCTTTTTTTTCTGGATATTTATTCTCCTGTGTTGCTTTACAACTGAAGATATGTTTCTAGTCTGCCTTTTGCATCTAATTTGAGATGTATGGAGTTGAACCGTATTTATATTTAATGAGACCTGCAAATGGTTAGATTTTAGGCCCCGTGCTGCTTGTGGCGGTATTGCAGCGGTTTTGATATCTCAAGCTTGGGACATGCTATGGTCGTGGTTGTTAAGCGATATACATTTGTACCTCTTGTTATTTAAGTCTGAGTAATTTCAAAGCAACAAGTAGCTAAGATAAGATAGAGTTAGCTAAAATTTTTAAAAAAAGAATCAGTTACCATTTGATTTAATGCAATATATTTTCTGCAATATATCTACCAATACCTGCAATTGTCATTTCAGTGGAAAAATCTATTACATAACATTCTTACCTTTGCAACGGTTATATTTGGGGAAAATTGCAACTTGGATGTCTCTTGTGTTTCTGTGAAAATGACATATCTAGAATGCCTGCAGGATTATCTAGATATTTTATGTCGATAGGTGTTGACATTAGACCTAGTTTTGTGGCTATTTATGTTCTGGTACACATGCATGCACCACTCCTGCTATTCTAGCCCGCTAACACATGCTAGAGAGGTGTTTGTTTTAAAGTGGCTGCAACACTCTGACCACATGTACGGTCACCGTCTGACCATGCCCCAAACATGTGATTAATTCAGCCACCGACCAGTCTCTGGCCATGTGCTGGCCACTTGCCATACAGCATACAGCCCTTAGCTATTCTTTCAGTATCTCGTAATACAATATCATCTTTTATCTGATTATTCCATCATCTTAGAGGGTTGGGGTTGGATGAATCATGATGGTGTATAGGCTGTCTGAACTATTATTTTTAGCATCTCATAGTCTACTTTGTACATACTGAAGCATCAGTTAGAAATGTCTGTATCCCCTGTTAATATTTATCTGCCACTTTGGAGTTCTCTATTGCAGCACCCCCAGGTATACATGTACATGCACTAGTACACAGTGCATTTTACTTGGGGACATTTCATTGGAGTTTTATGAAGAAGCATTTTTGGGGGTGAGCGATATGTATACATGTACGTCCTTGTAGAATTATGTTTGTTGATGTTTTCATGACAGTTTTTTATGTTGTCTTTTTCTAGGCTGTTATACTGAAGGAGCTGTCGGTTATCCGAGACCATGCAGGAAAGGCCTGTCTGACAGAGTTACATAAGAGCAACAGCCCACTCACCATGGCTGTATGTGGGTCAAAAGGTACAGTGTAATCAAACCTCTTGGCTATTTCATAGCCACAGATGCAGTTTTCCAGAGAACTGCTAGGGGGCAGTATTACACAAGAGTCAACTTCACTCAGCATAAGCAAAAGCAAAAGCAGCAATCTCTGAGTGGCTGTTCATCACCGTTGTTTGTGGGTCAAAAGGTTTACAAAACCAAGAAGTCGATGTTCAATTTCTTACAATTTCTTTTGCTACTTTTTTTGTTCAAATTTTGCTTTTTCCAGGTTCGTTCATCAACATCTCCCAGATGATAGCATGTGTTGGACAGCAAGCTATCTCAGGACAGAGGGTTCCTAACGGGTTTGAGGATAGGGCACTCCCACACTTCAAACGTTACTGTAAGTTCATGCAAGATATTGGTTCTCCTTTATCATAGAATGTTGTGTTCATTGTTGTTTAAATATTGTTTCCCAACGGAAAACATAATAATTGATGTTTTTCTGGTGTGCCCTTCTCTCTTCTTTCTTCTTCTGTCAGAACCAATCAGAGCTCAGAAATGCCAATGACATCAAAATATTGCCTGTATCAAAACAGATAGATAAATAAAATAAAAATATTAGCTCTTACAGCAAATATGAACAAATTTTGGTGTTAGGTTTTCCTGCACATGCAAGCTAGAAATTGGAAATGAATATTAGAAATGTGTATACATAAGAAAAAGCAAAAGTCTTCTAACAGTTTAACCAAAAAATGAATAGGAAAATCAAGTACTTGTAGATATTGGCTCCTTGAGTATTACTCTTCTAGATCTCCAGTTGCTTGGTGTTGAATTTTAAAATGATTTAGAAACTCTCTACATATTATGTAAATATTTGTATTATGTAAAAAAATGTTTTAAAATTTGTAATGTCATTTTCTGTCTTTGCCAATAAAAAAAGTCATTTCCCAAAGATTCCAGAATTTAAAACGATGCAGCTAAGAGTATTTTTTTTCTAATTTTCAGCTAAGGAACCAGAAGCTAAGGGTTTTGTGGAGAACAGTTTCTACTCTGGCCTGACTCCGACTGAGTTCTTCTTCCACACCATGGGAGGCAGGGAAGGTCTGGTGGACACGGCTGTCAAAACTGCCGAGACTGGATACATGCAGAGGAGACTGGTCAAGGTTTGGGGCTTAACTTTCTCCAGTGTGTGTGTTTGTTACATTGGAACATTGCTTTCCCCCCACCTACGTGCATAAGCTTTTGTATTTATTTTTTCATAAGATACAATGAAGTTACATGGAAGAAAATATAATAGATAAGTAGCTGATTTGAAGATAACTTAGAAGTGGGACAACCTAAAATGTTGATGGTGCAACCTGGCTTTTGACTCAGGTTACCACTTGGGAAATCTGGTATTTCGAGCACTGACTATGATAAAAGAAGTTGACAACACACAGTATCTTTGCCAACTACAACTTAGATTAAAGAGTATTTAATGCTTCTAATAGCAAATAGCAGATTGACGATATTACATGTAACATACGAATTTACTCCACAAATAAACCCATGGCACAAAAGCTTGTTATTTATTTTCTTTCAGCCTCTGAATATGTCTGTCAGAAAAGAATAGATTGAAGAAGAAAAAAGGGACAAAAGTAAATTAAGACACTTTAGTTGATTTAGTTACCTCGCAAAAAGAATCATGTTCATCCCAACTGTTATTCAAAATTTGATTATTTGTGATGTTTCAAAACATAAATTTGCATATTTGTGCTCACTTATTGCAGTCCCTAGAGGACCTGTGTTCCCACTATGACCTGATGGTGAGGAACTCCATGGGTGAGATCATACAGTTCATGTACGGGGGAGACGGACTGGACCCAGCTGCCATGGAGGGGAAGGACACGCCCGTGGACTTTCAACGGGTCCTGGACCACATCAGGGTAAGGACAAACAAGTGCTTGATAACCCCCCCCCCTCCCCCCAGGGGATGTAAAAGTGGAAGTTATGGAAGAGTTGTGCAAAGTATGACTTGTGAACTTCAGTATTCTACTTGTTAATAATGGGTGGATATGGCGGTTAAATCCTTTATATGTTGCTGCAGTGGAAAGGATGCCATCCCAAACGTGACTGGGCTTGTATCCCCCCTCATAGCAGAAAAGGTCAATCACGTTTGGGACAGCATCCTTACCAATGTGACAACACTGTAGCTGCGAGATGGTAGACTATCACCAAAATGCTAGCCTGATACCTAAACCTCTTACCAAGTCTCTTCGTCTTCTCTAGCAAATATTATAAGGACAAAGAAACTTGAAACAGCTACGAGGCTACCAAATACTAGTTGTGGGTAAAGAATTTTGTTATCCGAACCTGATTAAACTATTTACATATTAGTATTTTTAGTGTAGAGGAAAAAGGAAAAAAAAATTATTTCAATCACTGTGTTTGATTCTCTCCACAGGCGGTTCACAGGTGTGAGGGGGAACCGGTTCTGACCAGTCCAGAGCTGGTCAAGACGACAGCCAAGATGGTGGACAGTCCTGAGTTCATGAGTGTCAGCGAAGAGTACAGAAAGGAGATCAAGTAAACAACAATAATAAACATTATCTACAGAACTTTACCTCTGTGATGAAATCATGTATTATGCCAACACATTTCTGAGTCTAAAATGCATCATAATTAGAAGTGTTGGGAGTAGGTCTAAGTGTCCTACTTTTTAATCGTTATGTTACATTCAAATTGACATCTGTCGTCCAACCTTTAGGACTTGTCTGGTTTTGTGCCCTGTACTGTTTTCTGTCTTAAGTAATGATTTCTTCTTCTTTCTTGTTGTGTTTTTGTGTCTATCCTCTCTCCACTGTATCCTGTATATCTCATCTCTAGTAAGCATTTCTGCAAGGCCATCAAGTAAGACTTCATTGTATATTCATTTTTTTTTAAACAAATATACCTTTCAGATTATTTCAGATACAAATGTACCAACGTTTACAATAAAAGTTTGACTAAGAGTGTTTTTGTAGATACTGGTATTAGTTCGTGGTAATGAAATTTGGAAAAATTATAGTTATGAATGTGTTTTTTTTTTGTTTCAGGGATTTTGTAGCTGAGATTGCAGCAAGGGTAGAAGCAACCCACGAGAAATATAAGATCACAACAGGTACACAAAGCAAACAAAATGCCACATATATTCTAAGACCTACTAAAAGACAAGAACTTTTAATTAGAAGGTGATATTTTAAGACATTGTAAAGGAGTACATTGTTAAGAACAGTGAGATTATCAGATCATCAAATCTGTTTTATACATGTCATATAATTAAGATTGACTCAACGCGTCAAGGGCAATAACACTTACACCATGTACAAAGTTGTAACTTTTACATTTTTACCTCCAGGCCCAGGGAATAGCACCCAGCCCCCAGTCCTGCTCCAGTTAGAGAGGATCACCCCCACTCAGCTGAAACAGTTCTTAATTATGGTCAGGGACAAGTACCTCAGGGCCAAGATAGAACCAGGTGAGTGTGGTACTGGCAAAGGTACAGTATTTACAGTTTGTGGTTTTAGTTGTGTGTGTATGGATAGTATTCAGCACCAAGGACAGGTGTGTTTATATGTGTGTGTGTGTCTATATGTATGTATATGTGCATTTAGCATTAAGTACAGATATGTTTGTAGGTGTGTGTGAATGGATGGTGTTCAGCATCAAGGACAGGTGTGTTTATAGGATAGGTGTGTGTATGGATGAATGGATGGATAGTATTCAGCACCAAGGGCAGGTAAATGTATGTTTGTAGTCTGTGTGTGTGTGTGTGTGGTAGTGTGGATAGTGTTCAGCACCAAGGACAGGTGCTTTTGTGTTTGAGAGTATGTGCAATATAGCTGTCAATCAGATTAGGCCTAAAAAAATTAGGAAAAAAAATGTTGTGTTTCCTGTTTCCCTACCTACCCTAGAAAAACCTGCCGACCCTAGACTTTTTTTGGGGGTGGGCAGAGGAGTCACAGTTTCCAGTTAGAATTTTTATTCAGCCTGCTTCCTATTGAAGCAAAAACACTGCTTGTCCTATCTAATGAAGGATAAATGTATCTATTGTGCACAAAATTAAAGTTTGACATTAAAAGAGAAGTGTCCTCATGCACTTCAGTTTACTTTGTTTGACTGTATTGTAATATGTATCACTAGAGTTTTGGCCAGCCAAAAAAAAATTACAAGAAAAAAAAGAAGATAATCCCTACCTACCGACCCTAATTTTTTCAGGGCTGAAACAGGAAACACAACATTTTTTTTCCTAGGCCTTACACATATGAAGCAACCTACTTGGGGCATACTGTACAGCATAATAGTAGGAGATACTAGAACTTGTTCTAACGCATGGATTTGGAGTGTCCTACCATAAAAAATGTCCCCCTTTCTGATTCCCAGGTACTGCAGTTGGAGCTGTGTGTGCCCAGAGTATAGGAGAACCTGGGACACAGATGACTCTCAAAACCTTCCATTTTGCTGGAGTCGCCTCTATGAATATCCTTTTAATACGTGTGAAATCTTGTTGATATAGCTTTATTGTATGGTGCACACATGTGTAGTAATGTATTGATGACTTTCTTGAGAGAGTTTTCAATGTTTGCATCAGTTGATTTTGTAACCCTGGCTACCTTGAATCAGCATACTGCAGTACCTTTGTCAGATGCTAGATGTCATTCATGAAGGTAAAGTGCCAGATCTCAGGCTGATCGCGCTGAATACAAAGCATTATGCCTTGTTTTCTGATAGCCAGTAGTGCAATGTGACCTTACTTTTACTCTTACTTATTTTTAGAATCATATCATAGTATAGACATTTAAAAGGTATGCAGCAATATGAAAGAAAACATTTTGATTTAAGATTTTCTGTGTCAGTTTCTTCTTACAGAATCTATGCCAGTTCTGTCTAAAATGAAGTAGCACCAGAAAGTGACAAAGTCTTTGTATTAAGCTCCTTAACCATGTTGCACATATCACCTTGGGTGTTCCCAGAATTAAGGAGATCATCAATGCATCTAAGAACATCAGTACCCCCATCATCACTGCACAGCTGGAGGACGATACCAGCGCAGAGTTCGCTCGCAGGGTCAAGGGTCGCATTGAGAAGTCCCTACTGGGAGAGGTTTGTATTATGATTGTTTTTTCATATTATGTTATTTTTTTGTGGTTTTGAATAGTTGAGGGGGTAGGCTAAAGATTGATATCTCACAAGTTCAATTATTGGCAAGACGTTGTGTCCTTGGGAATGTTGGCCAGAGGTTTTGAGAAGGTTATGCCAAGCACATAAGAGAACCCTTCACACTTATTGAAAAGAATACAGGTTTATCCCTATGTTGATGAATCCACCTTTTTTTTTTTTTTTTACTCAATGGTCACCACGTAACAAGGCCTGAAGGCCACTCAAGGTTACGGGTTACATGATTGGAACTGTAACAGCAACTCTTCGCCCTAGGTCAGAAACATCATGATTGCGACCAGCCCAATTGCTCACTATGAGTGAGGACTAACTGACCCAATAGGCAAAGCAGGGGTTACGAGGGCTGCTCGGGAGATTCCCTACCCCTATTTTGACCGGAATGGTTTGATCCGCTCGGGTGGATGTTCGCACATGTGGCGGGTTCTTTAACGTGCATAGGGTATGGCTCTCCCCATACACAGGACCTCCATTTAACGTCCTATCCGAGGGACGACTCATTTTTCACTTGAGTAAAGTGAGGAAAGTCGTGTAAAGTGCCTTTCCCAAGGGCACAAGACCGGCAACACGGCAGGCGGATTCGAACCGGCGACCTCTCGGTCGCGGGCCGAATACACTACCACTGTGCTACGCGGCCGACTTTGCAGTTCGGTTTTTACACAGCTTCTATAATTAGTTATTACATTACATACAACTGGTCTGTTGATGCCAAACAGTAAGAATCTTAGACCTATGTGAATGTAAATGTAAAGTGTGTAATTTCTGTGCAACATGTTATAGGTAACAGAGTACATGGAGGAGGTATACCTACCAGATGACTGTTTCCTTCTCATCAAACTACATATGGACAGAATAAAGCTACTCAAGGTAAGAGGATAACTTTGTGTTTCTTCCAATTGTTTCTTAAGATTTAGATATTTTTCTGTCCTCTCAATGTCCTCTCATTGACAGAGCAATGATCCATCTGAAGGACAGATGCAGTAGAGACCATGTCCCATGCTAGTTTCTGTTAGAATAAAAAAAAATTTGCAACCAGAAATGTATTTGATGCCCTTTAATCTAATGTACATATCACATGAAGTTTTGTGTTTTGGCTACCCGGTGCCTTTGACTTTTAATGGGAAGTAGCACTAAGTCTTAAACATGCACAGTGACTACAGAAATACAACAACTATGTTCTTTGTGTTTTCAGCTGGAGGTATCTGCAGACACCATACGTTACTCCATCTGTACATCCAAGCTGAGAATTAAGCCTGCGGTAGGTACAATGTACATTCTATGAAGTAATGGTCTAAACACATACGTACAATCACATACAACAGATACAGATAGTATTGATATCAGCGTTCCCGCCAGGCATACGTCTTTACGTCTTTGGACGCATTTTTTTCTGGAAAGACGCACTCGGCTCAGCTGAATGCGTCCATAAAAAAATATGAAAGAAAGGCTGACCTGTACCACCAGTGTACAAAATGTATCTGGAATCTTTTTAAAAATCTGTCCTTATACGAAGGAATCCTACCTTTACAATTTATACTTCAAATTCTTCACTTTCCGGTCATCCTAGTAGTCTGGGCATGGGGCGGAGCGCGGCACGCTTTACAACTAGCGGACCCATGTGCGACACACCCAGCCACGCGCCAGTCTGAGCTGTCCGTTGCGCAATGTAATTTTTTGTAGTCCGTGAAATACGTCTGACAGTCAGCATTCTTTAACACTCGAAGAAATCTTATGCAGATTTTATATTCTGATATTAACATGATACTTACTTGTCCTCAGTTTCAAGTATTTGTTAAAGATTTGTGGGTAATACTAGTATTGAACAAGCAAACTGCTCTGCGCGAGTGCTGCACATCTCAACAAAAGTTCTCACACTGTGGGCAGTTGATTGGCAGTCGGTATCTTTGACAACAGGCCGCTAGCGCCAAGCAGTCTAGATTGGCCACCAGGTCCAAATCCAATCATCTTAATAACCAATCAGCGTTTGATAAATGTAATGTTGCACTCTGTTATTGGTCACCGGAAAAAAACAAAAGTTACCGAGTATTAGCGCACGTGACGTTGGTAGCCGCCCGTGTCGTCTGGCAACTTGAGTTTCTTCCCTAGCTGCTAACAAAAAACGGTGCGCGGTAAATAAGTGAACAATCCAAAACTATACACTTTACTTCTTATTTACAAAATTTCTTTTATTTCAAAAAGACAAAATTTGCGGCAGAAAAGCGGCCGCAATATTGTTGTCAAGCGTCGATCGAGTCGGCTGTGCACTCCGTGGCACATGTCACGGCACGCCCCCCTCCCCAGACGGACCGTCGATGGCAGCGCCGTCTTTCTGGCTACTGCTTCAAGGTTACACCGGCAATGATCACTGCCAAAGAGGCAGCAGATCGTCCTCCTCGAGTAATGTATAACGTTCTTGATCTATTTAAAAAGAAATCCAGCCAAAGATTTCACGCCGAAAACGGGGTTACCTGAGGTCGCAGGAACAAACGCACGCTCGTGGAAAATGACGGCAAGGCCTTGTAAAACCCCACCGATTCCAAAAATTTGACTAAAATCATCGGGCAAAACAGAAAAAAGACACAAAGTGTGATGGCGCCATTATTTTATCGTCTCGGAAAAATTTTTGATGCGGGAGGGCGCAACATCGATCGCACGAGGTAACGTTAGACATTTTTTTTTTCAATGACGGAAAATAATTGGCAGAATTTTTTTCACGGGCTGACGGACAGGCTAGGCCGCTAGAGCCCTGTTTCGAAGCATCAAAAATCCAAAATTTTCATATAGATATGTCTGGACAAATAATACCCGGGCCAGATCACGGAAGGCTGATTCCCTGTGCTTACAGTTGTTTTTAATATAACGTATTTTGATGAAGAGGGTGGTCGTCGATAACTGAAAATGGGAGTAAAAGAGGCAACCGACATCCAATCTCAAGTGCATGATTATCCTCTCAAATTGCAGGAAATTGTGTTCTAGAGGGATTGAAAATCCAAATTTTCCCGGGGGAGCATGCCCCCGGACCCCCCTAGAATGCGAGCGCCTGCGGCGCTCGTCTCGCGCCTCCGGCGCTCATTACGCCCCTCCCAAATATTTGGACGCATACTTTCAAAAACCTGGCGGGAACGCTGATTGATATACATTGTATTCATTTTGTTAACTCTTGCCCGAAGGCTAATTGCAAGGGGATACGTGCACATACAGGTATGTATGAAAAATGTAATACAAAAAAGTGCAACAAATATCCTGTAGGTCTATATGATGTTTCTATGTACATCACTGATTATGTGTGTTGTGTATTGCAGAACATAGTTGTCCATGGTGAGTCCATCCTATGTGTGACTCCTAGTGAATGTTGTGTGTTGTGTGTTACAGAACATAGTTGTCCATGGTGAGTCTATCCTATGTGTGACTCCCAGTGAAACTGCCCAGAGCACCATGTACTACAACATGCAGAAACTCAAGGAGACTCTACCTAAAGTAGTCATCAAGGTAAGGACTCTGCAGTTACTATGGCAACTGTAAAGGTGATACAACATGTAAAATATTATCAATTGTCATTATGTATTTCGTATGATTCTTCTGAATTCATGACTCAAGTGATAACAATATTTTTTATTCAAACACTTTGTGCAGTTAATGTATTTTTGTGTAAAGCCTGTGATATAGTAGCTCCCTTTGAATCTGATATTTTACCGACTGTACTTTATCTAGTACATGAATGTAATGTATTTACCCAAAATTTATGGAGTTTGAACTTGATATGTGCACTTGAACATAGCAACTGAACACCAATGTTGGGTATTTTCACACGAAGGAAATTGTACCAGGGTTTTAATGGTTTATCCACTTGATTTCACTCTTTGTTTGTTTGTTGTTTACCCTAGGGTATAGACTCGGTGTCCCGAGCTGTGATCCACCTGGATGAAAAGGGAGGGCAGCAGCAGTACAAACTACTTGTGGAGGGGGACAACCTTAGGGCTGTCATCGCTACTCCAGGTACTCAGGTCTACACTGGTTAACTTCAGTAGACTGTTATACATGTACATGTGGGAGGGGGACAACCTTAGGGCTGTCATCGCTACTCCAGGTACTCAGGTCTACACTGGTTAACTACAATTCTGTGTTAATCATGTTATAAACATGTACATGTGGAGGGGGACAACCTTAGGGCTGTCATCGCTACTCCAGGTACTCAGGTCTACACTGGTTAACTTCAGTAGACTGTTATACATGTACATGTGGGAGGGGGACAACCTTAGGGCTGTCATCGCTACTCCAGGTACTCAGGTCTACACTGGTTAACTACGATTCTCATGTTATAAACATGTACATGTGGAGGGGGACAACCTTAGGGCTGTCATCGCTACTCCAGGTACTCAGGTCTACACTGGTTAACTACGATTCTCATGTTATAAACATGTACATGTGGAGGGGGACAACCTTAGGGCTGTCATCGCTACTCCAGGTACTCAGGTCTACACTGGTTAACTACGATTCTCATGTTATAAACATGTACATGTGGAGGGGGACAACCTTAGGGCTGTCATCGCTACTCCAGGTACTGTAAATGCATTTAAATTAGCGGGGATTTAATTTCGCGGGAGCGGGAAAAAGGACTTTTCGCGGTGGTTTTAATTTCGCGGTAACACGATAGACTGCAATCTAATACCATAATAGAAAATGTTCGCGGTGGTTTTAAGTTCGCGGTGAAGTGGTCACCGCAAAAACCGGGAACATTAATCCACCGCGAACATTTCTGCATTTACACTATATCATTGTTCATTGCCATATACTTGTGATTGGCAGTTTGAATTTTTTTTTCATCCGCATAAAGCTTTTGTCACATTTTGTATAGGATTCACATTGAACAAATTGAATGCACATTCAGTATGTTATTGATGGAAACCTTAAATTGTGTTTCCCATAGGTGTAAAGGGAACGAAGACAACATCTAACAACACCTTTGATGTAGAGAAAACACTGGGCATTGAAGCAGCCAGGTAAGCATAAATCAACATCATGTACATGTAATCTACTTAAAGATAGACCTCTCTCTGTAAATTCTTTCAGAACATAAATGATATATGCTTCCATATTCTGAAGAACACATGTGTATGTATAGCAACTGTGCAGAGATGCTAAATCATACAGAATGGATACTGTTAATGTTTGATGAAATGTTTCCCCTGCATAATGGGAAAAGTTCCCTGCCTGATTTATATAGTTTATCTTTAAATTATGGAAAAGGTAGGGAAAAAAAGTGTTATCGCCTTTAAGTTAACATAGACCATTATAAGAAAATATCAGTTTATACCTCATTAATTTGACCTTGTTCAGAGAATATACATAGTGCAGTATTCCTGTGAATGATTAGGAGATATGTCAGTGACAACTGTGTAATATATGCTCATGTGTTTTGCTATTTCTTAATAAACTTCAAAACCGATAACTGTAGACAAATGTAGAAAACAGAAAGCCTTGTCTCCTTTGCAAACTTTCCACAATATCCAACTTTACCACCATGACGTTTTGAAAGGCCGCGGTAAAATGTACATTCATTTGTAAGTTAAGTTAAAGTTAAACCCTTCCTGCGCCAAGGGCAGTGCCCATTTCTGGCGCATAGGGCGGTGCCCATCTGTTTCATTAGCCCTGGGCCACACACAACGCAATCACTACAGCAGGGGGCTAGTCCACTGTTAGTGGTGTGTGTTCAACTTCCATACTCTTTCCCGAATGCTGAGTGCTAAGCAGAGAAAGCAGCATGTACCATTTTTATAGTCTTTGGTATGACTCGGCCGGGATCGAACTCACGACCTACCGAGTGCAAGGCGAACACTCTACCCACTAGGCCATTGCACCGGCTCGTCTATCTAAAAGTTGAATGTTTTATGTTGTGTTTTCCTACCG
Organism: Branchiostoma floridae x Branchiostoma belcheri; assembly: GCA_019207045.1. Classification (NCBI taxonomy): domain Eukaryota; kingdom Metazoa; phylum Chordata; class Leptocardii; order Amphioxiformes; family Branchiostomatidae; genus Branchiostoma; species Branchiostoma floridae x Branchiostoma belcheri. The sequence goes on from CM033041.1 coordinate 12,162,359, forward strand.
TTTCCAGGGTGACCATTATGAATGAGATCACCTACACCATGTCCAGTCATGGCATGAGTATTGACATCAGACATGTCATGCTGCTAGCAGACCTCATGACATACAAGGTACATAAAAACTTCTAGAAAAAATATAGCTTGCTTCTTGTATAATCATAACAGGTACATTTACTTGGTATAGTAAGATTTGTCTAACCAATTTTTTTCACACCACATGTACAGTCACTTCTCAGTAAGACATCTAGAGTTGCATACTTATTAGAGGAAGGTGACAGACGGTCACATAAACGTTGACTTGAATAAAACATTATGGTTGTATACAAAGAATTTTGTTTCTCTGTCACCTTCCTCAGAGCAGTAATACAGGGGGTCACGAAAAGGTTGGCTTATAATAATACTGCCATGTTTTTGTGAGAAGAACGTTGTGAATTGCCAAATTGCAACTGATGAAACTGTTCAGGGATATCCTTTTTTGATTCAGTGATGTGATATTTTGTGTTGGATGAAAACGTATTTAGGACAGCGAATAGTCCGACTGTGATACTATATCATGTGCAGACAACTTGTTGAATGTACATTGTATGAAACAAGAAAAATGTGTGTGTTTTTTCGTGTACGAAGTAAACCAGTGACTTACCAAATGAAAGTATTCACTGAGGTAAACTAGTTTTGATTCAGTGTTGTAATATTTTGTGTTGGATAAAAATGTATCTAAAATGATGAATAGTGATACTTATATGTGCAGACAACATGTTGAATGTAGGAAACTAGAAATATGATTGTGTGTTATGTTTCTTTAGGGAGAAGTTCTGGGAATCACAAGATTTGGACTGGCAAAGATGAAGGAAAGTGTGCTGATGCTGGCTTCAGTAAGTTGCAAAACAGTCAAATACATTCAGCTGTCCAAATACCCCCCTCACATGTAGCAAAAATTGATCAGACGACGAGTCTGCGAGCTCTAAATTACGAGGAGGCATGACCCTGACGGGAAGGGGGCAACTCTGCCATTTCTTCGTCGGCATCAGGGTCATGCCTCCTCGTAATTTAGAGCTCGCAGACTAGTCATCCAATCGATTTTTGCTACATGTGAGGTGGATATAAGTAAGCCTTACTTTCTAGTCTTATGCAGCTTGTACTTACCAAATGGAACTGGTATGTTACTCCTACAGGTACAAATGTAGTTTTCTAGTTTTGCCAGTAACCCTAGTTCACCCTGTTCCGCGGGGTAACCTATATCCGTTGTTTTTAAGATGGGGTATTCAGAGATATCAGTATGTAGCTTCAAATTTGAAAAGTTCAAAATGCTCACAGTTTGAAACAACCGTCCGTTAATTTGATATCGCTGAATACCCTGCTTAAAAAAGCAACGAATATAGGTTATCAACGGATAAAGGTGAACTAGCGTTAAATCAGTTATGTGGGAGTGAATTGACCTTGCAGTCCTGTCTTTTTAACCTTGATATCCTTGCTGTACAAAGCTGGTATGTTATGCCCACGGGTATTTGAACTGTGAGTCAAGGAAGTGAATCAGTTTTGTGTGAGTGAATCGATCTTACTGTTCCGTCTTTTGGAGCTAATGTACTAACGTTATTAAACTGGAGGTAGGTTATGCCTAAGGGCAGTTTCCCAGATATGCAAATGAATTCATTTTGTGTGAGTAAATCAACCTTACTAGTTACAGTCCTGTCTTTTGTAGCTTGTAACGCTGGTTCACCTTTATAGGAGGGTAACCTATATTCATTGTTTGTAAGAAAAAACATATTTAGGGATATGAAGTCGACAGACGGTGGATTCAAATCAGAACATTTTGAAAATATTGCAAATTTGAAACCACTGTCAGCAGACGTAATACTGAGTCTCCTATAGAAATGTGCTGTTTTTAAAGACAACGGATAAAGGTCACCCCACGGATAAAGGTGAACTAGCGTTAAATACTGGCAATGTACCACAATTTACCAGTTATGCAAAATAAACAACAAACTGATGTTTCCTGAATGAGTCACTGTTGTTGTTTATTTCACAGTTTGAGAAGACAGCAGACCACCTGTTTGACGCATCGTACCACGGACAGGAGGATGCCATCTGTGGTGTGAGCGAGTGTATCATCCTGGGTATACCCATGAACATTGGGACAGGGCTCTTCAAACTACTGCACAAATATCCTTTTTATTATACTTATGCCAGGAGCTTTAGATTTTAGTAAGGCATTATTTATTTGTCTAACTTAAATCCATTTAATGTACTGTAAATGCAGAAATGTGAATGGCAGTTTTTGCAAGGCAGTCTTACCGCAAACATAAACTACGGCAAACATTTTCCCATTACAGTATTGTGACTATAGTGTATGGCACTACCATATAGAGAGATATCCAACTCAGAAGTTTATAATTGCAGGGCTCTTGAAAACCCACAGAGACCAGTAATGACAGTAAATTGAGCTTGCAGAGTGGCACATACCGGAAACTACAATTTCTATAAATGTCCAAAGAACTCTTAGTCTATTCAAGGGCTTTTTTCTTATTGTAGACTGAGTGCTGAAGACCAGTTTCTCTTACAACAGCCAAAATAACTCTGAAAGCTAAGAGCACTCACAAGTATTCTTTTTGTTATACTTTAACTTGGAACTTTGGATTTCAATTCAGGCATTACATTCAAAACCCAGTAAACTGTCCTTCTAGCAAACTGGTACACAAGCATTAGTGCTGTCATACTTGTACTGGGAACTTTGGGCTTGATTTTAAGTTGAAAATGTATATTTTGTTTATCTTTCTTACAACTAAAAATACAAGGCTTTTCCTCAGTGTAGATTTAATGCAGGTCAAGTGTAGTGTCAATGACCTTGTTGGTTTTGCCAATGGATACCATATTGAAAGGCCATGGGTTCAATTACTGTCTGCTGGGCCAGACATTGTTTCCTTGGGAAAGTCACTTCTCAGGACTCAATGAACCCTAGACTTTGTGCTCTTAGGAAATGCACGTAGAACCACTCATAGCACTCAAGCATTATTGGGTACCAGTTAAAAGGATTAGGACAGGGATGGGCTACACCTTCCAATACTGTGCCCAAGACACAAAATAACTCAAGACCCATGGCTTCAAAAAGGCGTTGGAACATGTGTTTACCTTAAAATGTTATTAAGTGCTGCTCACTCATACTCAATGTGTGTTGGTACATTTGTACATGGATATCTGTGGTAGTACCGTTACCATGCAGGGCTCGAAATACTGGGTGCATGTGCACCCAGGTGCACCCAAAATTGGAACTGTGCACCCAATTTTTTTCAATGGGTGCACCCTGTGCACCCAAATATTTTATTAGCTTTATGTATGTAAAGATATCAAGTATACTAGTATACATCATATTCTTGACATCTAAGTGTTAGAAAGATAATAAAAATGTCTGTCATGGTAGTTGTTTAAGAATTTGAAAGCTTGTAACTAAGTTTTGTTATTAGGTTTTTACTCAAATTTAAGTGGTGCACCCAAAAATTTATTGGTGCACCCAATTTTTTAAGCTGGGTGCGCCAGTGCACCTAATCCCAAAAATGAATTTCGAGCCCTGCCATACATGCATGCATTGTATAATGTTTACTACATTGTAGGTATATCTTTCAAATTGGTACATGCATGTATGTATGTGGTTCTGTGCATATGTACATTTTGTAGGTATTCTGTAGTACATACATGTATGAAGGCAAGGCATGTATAATGTTGGTATTTCTGTGGTACATGTGGCATGTATGTAGTTTTATATGTGGTACATGCATTATGTGTATCTATTAGATTTATCTGTGGTACATGCATTGTTGACATTGTATGTAGGTAGGTTTACATGTATCTGTGGTACATGCATATAATGTATTTTACATGTACTAGGTATATCTGTGGTTCATCCAAACATTCCAATCTTGATCTTGACTTTCCTTAACCTGAGTTTTTACAGCAGAGAAAGACACTGCCCCTGCCAGTAGGAAACTGTTGTTCGACGTACCAACTTTCCACGTGCCAGGTGGTATTACATTAATAACTTAATATTTACCTGATGATTACCTTTCGACTTTTTGATAGGTGAAAGGATGTAATATCATTTATGTGGTGAACTGAGAGCTTTTACCATTTGTTTGTTTGTTTTATCTGATCACAAGTGACAGAATTTTGATGTATGTTTTTTATCTCTTTTCTAGGTGTTTCCTAAAGGTCATCTCCTTGCAATTGCTGGATATTCGCTAATTGATGACAACTTACAATACTTGGGTACAATATACCTTTAGTCTTGCCAGGCTTTTAAGGACAGATTCTCAATTTGTTTCTCTCAAAAAAGTTTATTAACATCAGCTTGGCAGTCCTGCAATGTAAATGTGGCGAAAACCTGTAGAAGTCTACAATAAGTTAAGTACATTAAAGGCTGCTAAACTAATGATAACATTAACCATCATTATTTATAATTATTTACTTTGAGTTTGTGCAATTTGAGTAGTAAACTTTAAGATAGAAAGTTTACAAAAGTTACTGTAGAAATATACAGTTTCTTTGAAAAGAAGAAACATTAAAAAGTAGCAAAATGTGCTCCAAACTGCAGAAATCCATACACCACAGAAAGTACAGTGAATCAAGGGTTGTGAAGTAACGTTATTTTTCTATATCTATTGTTAAATGCTGAAACTAAAGTAATAAAGAGACATCAACTTATTTCAAGTATCTGTTCTCTATTCATCCAGTAGTATATATCATTATTAAGTCTTTCCAGCTGCCTTGCATATGACAATGAAAACTTGAAACTAAACTGACCAACACAAAATGCTACAAAATTAGAATTCACCCTATACATCTTTTTTTAAATATATAATATACTTGCAGTGTGTCGTTTTTGGATTGGCATATTATGTTTATATTTGTGTGGCTTTTTTTCAATCAGAATTAAGAAATTCTGTCATATGCATTAAGTCTCAATCAAAGGCCAGATTTACAGGAGGAAAATATGACAACAGCGGATGATGAATCCTTGTGATTGTATAATGACTTGTTGCTGTGTGTAAGTCAGCCCAAAGTTCAGTACAATCAGCATTTATGTGACACACAATTGCCTATCAGTAGATTTAACGTCTGTCTATAGAAGTGAGTCATTTCCCAGTATCTGCTTTCAATACATCATACTTTGAAATTCCTTGCAATGGAAATATTTTCCCTAGCAATGCAAATTTTAGCTACTAAGATACCATTGTGTTGTTTTCAAGATTGCCTGATTGGTGAGGTAGCAAAGAAACTGTTACAGTATAGATTACCCTACCTGATGAAATCTAATGTGTACAGATATGGGCTTTTAAGCTTCTTTCTGAACTGTTGAATTCTTATTATCTCCCACTGGTGGTGTTACTTCTTCATACGTTTCGTCTTCCTTCCCAGCATCTTCTTTCTGCTCTTCCTTCCTCACTTCTTCTTTACTTTCTTGAACTGGTTCTTCAGTACCTTTTTCAGGTTCTCCATTTTTTGTTGTCTCCTTTTTCTTTTTTGATCCTGGTTTCTTCATACAGCTGAATAGATTCCCTGTGAAAGAAGAAAATTTATGTAAAACTTATGACATCTCAAACGTACAACATTTATTGACAAAGACTGGAAATGATCAGTCAAAATTAAGGGAAGTCCACTTTTTTTCTGTTAACAATAACTATTTGACTTTATCCAGAATATTATTAATTAAAGTTTCCAAGAAAATAATATTGAAATGGAAGGAATTTCACACATGTAACATTTATCCGAAGGCAGCCCCGGCTTGTCAAAATTTCACTTTACCTTTTGTAGATACATTCCATACACCAGTTAACACTTTCACTGCTAAATATTTTCTTGTATGTCATCCCCTTAATCCCTCTGTTAAGTTACCTGTGCATCCTGGTGTCTTTTTCTTCTTCTTTTTCTCTTTGTTGTCATCTCCTTGTTGTTCTGTAGTTGCTGGTGCAGCCTCTCCTACAGAATGTAGATTCAAACATAACTATCAGTATTTGTGGACTGTTGAATCATAGTGTTAAAGATTACGTTAACAACAGTGTTCATAATACAAAACAATGCCAAGCGAAAGCTAATAGTCAATGACATTCAACTGCCAGTATACCTATAAGCCCAGAAGACACAGAAAGAAAAATCAGAAGTACTGTAAATGCATTTAAATTTGCAGGGATTTAATTTTGCAGTAGTGGGAAAAAAAGAGTTTTCGCGCTGGTTTTAATTATAAGTTCGTGGCAGCACCATGCACTGTAGTCTCTTATTGCCATAAAAAAATGTCACTGTGGTTTTAAGTTCATGGTGAAGCGGCCACCGCAAAAACTGCAAACATTAAACCACCGCAAAAGTTTATTTACAGTAGTAGGTTACTCATACCTCATCTTGAAGAAACTGAGACTGAAATGTGGAAACTGAGGCCCTGATTGACGCAATATATACTTAAGAATATTGGAAGCTGAACACTATGCATGCTTCCACTTTCAAATAGTGTAAGTGAGTCAGTACTAGATACTCTCACCTTCCCCTGTTGCTGCCTGGGTGTTGCCAGCTTCTGTCAGTTCGTCATACACAGGTACAACTGACTCTGGGTCTGCTGTCGGTGGGTCCTCTGTAAGTGAATGATATAGATTATAAGGACTCTTTAACATCAGCTGACCATTGAACCTTTATGCATAAAAATGTCAATTTAGCTTACTGTCTGCTCTTCATTGGGGTCGAGAGAGAAGGGGAAATGGTCAGACAAAAGATACAATGCAATATATAGAAAAGAAAAAAGATAAGGGTTACATAGTGTACGTGTAATAATGTGGTGGAGAGGCTGGTCGAAAAATACGGCATATAAGAAAAGGCTCACGATTTTCCCCACCAACCTCTTCTTAGAGAGTAACCGCAACTTAACATGTTATAGTTATGCAATCATTTTCTTACATTCCATCTTTTTGTAATTTGGCTGCAACTCTGCAAACATCAACTAACGTAAAGGTAGTCTGTTTCGGGAAATTGAACATTTTAACTTCTTACATGTAACACAACCTGAATGGAGATCTCATAAAGAATGATGAAGACTTTTGAACTGAAGGGTACCTGTGTCTGTGTAGAGTTGGTCTGAGTTGGTTGTATTATCAGAGCTCACGCTCACGTTGTCTTGCCCATCATCGTACGTGCCCGAATCTTGCTCGGTGTCCCTCTGAACCACGTCCGAAGACTTCACATCCACCATCCGGTCCGGGACCGTAGGCTCGGGATGAACTTCAAGTTGGGTGGCGTTGACATCTGCCATTGTGGTCACTTGCACTGTTGTGTCTTTTTCGACGGGCTCTGGATAAGGTGGATCGCTGTCTTTTTCGACGGGCTGTGGAGAAGGTGGATCGCTGTCTCGTCTGATCGATATCTCTTCAGGGTCCACTGGCTTCGCCTTTGCTGCTCTTCCTAAGGTGCTAATCGCACTGAGCTTGGTGAACTGTGCAGTAGAAAACAAAGGAGTACATGTTAGTAAGTTTATTGTACCAACAGATAAGGTACGAACAAACAAGTGCACAATGTAATTGTATTACTCTCCAAGCAATGGTTCAGCTCTGGCTAATTTTCACGTGATCTATGCGGCTTTTGTCGGGTTTTCTATTTTATACTATTTCTATGTCTATTGTTATCTTCATGTCTTTTGGTTGTTAGACATGAAGAAAATGGTAGAAAATAGAAAACCCGACAACTAATGCCTAAATCATTTCAAACACCGAACTTTTGCTCGGAGAGTAATTTGATAAAAAGTTTTGCATGCTGCTAAGGAAGCAAGTAAAGAGAGGCCACGTCACAGCTTAAACCATGCGTTTTGCCAGGACAACCATGCCAGAAACCACCGCTTCTGTTCCTAAAGAGTATACCATAGCATTAATTATAAGTTGCACAGCTAAATGATAGCCCATGCAGAGCCCACCATATCATCTTTACGTATGTAGTAGAAGCACAACTCTCCCATAAAACACCTTGTGGGGTAAGGCAATGTGCTGTGGGGTGTAAGAAAACTATAAAAAGATGTTATTAACCAAGTCTGAAAAATATCTCTTCTTCGGTTGACTGGAAGGGGTTGGTTTTGGTTGTGGCGCGTTTTGTGTATCGTCGGGTCTTGGCTCCGAAACAGCACTTTCGGTCTTCGAAGCTACGGTCCAAACGGTGGGATCCGAGACCGCAACCTCTGGAGCGGGTACTGGAGGTTTGGGTTTGGCTTCTGTGTCTGCAAGTAAGGAAGAAGGAAGGGTTCGGTTCCAACCGTTGGGCTCCGAGACCGGAACCTCTGGAGCGGGTTCAGAGCCCGATGGTTTAGGTTTGGCTTCTGCGTCGGACTGAAAGAAGGATGGAGGGAGGGCCTCCTCGACATCAATGACAGCTATCGTCCACTCCCCCATAGGGTAAGATAACTGACACCTGGATCAACATATAATTATAACCTCAACTTTAATTGGAGAGTATAGGAGATGGGGTAGGGAAAGGCCACAATTGATGCCTGGATACAGAGCGTACACCAACATCACACAGGTGTACGTGTCGGTATTGGTCAATTGAACCAAGGAAGTTATCCCACTACAACTACTGTATTAGCTAGAGAAGCCTTACGTTAAGCTATAGAACTGTAGTTATGTAGATGCCATACTCTGACTGTACCTTGTACAATAAAGTTCTCTATATAACCTTGATTGGACTATTCTAAGGAGCCCACGTAATTGCCCTAATTCTAGGATTTGTTGCTGAAGTTATCATAACAATACGAGCAATCGCTGTTATTGTTTACATCCGGGGTATTCGGCGCACGAGCGCTGACTGGTAGGCAAAAAGCGTTAGGAGATCAGATTACTAATTAGCATACCGGCGCGGAAGCAGATCGTACTGTTTACGCGAATTTGCGCATTTTCAGCCACGTTTTTATCGCATCCATGGGATTTTTTCAGATTTTGTATTTTTTTCACTACTTCTTAGTCTTTTTTTTTTTTTTTTCTTGTGTAATATTTTGGGAGAAAATGACCCTTGCCCTCTTGACTTCCGTCATGTGTTTCCGGTTGTTTTGATTTTCCCGCCGTACGGGCTTTCTGTCATCCGTTCCGGGCTGTTATATTTCTGTTCCTAATGTGGTTTAATTAATACGTTTAATCAATATGAGTTCTTCAAACAGCTACATTAGCTCTTTGGAGCCTAATGACCGAACCAGGTATTTTGAGAAATTAATGGTAAGTGTCGAAGACGCCGGCGATAGTTCAAACCCGGAAGTGACTGGTTCGGCGGTGACTGGTGACGGTGTACGCCTACCTGACCCATACAGTCTGACAGGTGAGGATCATGTGTACATGTGTTTCTAGATTTTGATAAGGTAGATTTTTGTGTCAGATAAAGGTTACAAAAACATGAGTACGTGTAAATGTGTTTGTTGCTAATCTCTAGAAATTCTGGCTACGTAACGTTATGTTTATTATCATTTGTATGTTATACAGGTTGGAAGGATGATTTGAGCCTCTGGCCAGATACGGACTATGGGTGCATCTACACCTACCTAATCGAGGCTCCAGGTCCGTTTAACGGAGAAGCCATGAAAGCCTATAAATCCCTGGAGGCGTACAATCTCTTTATAAGTGGCCATGTGAGGGAGTGCAGGTACCACCCTATTGGAAAAAATGTGAAGGTCTGCTTCCTTAAGGCCAAGGTTGTGCCAGGTGGGTGTTGGAGTGCATTGGAACAATATTTCTACTTACATGTACCTGTAGTGAGAACTCTTGAAGATGAAGAATGAGATGCGTGATTAGTATTTAACTGTCAGATACGTTTTTATATTTACTGTATTATCTTTTTTTTCTGTTACATTTGTGTTTCAGGACAGAGAGTAACAGACTCCTCACAACCCATGGGTGTGTTTGACCAAAAAAGAGGGTTATGTCATGGCAGCTCACTGCACTTGTATGGCAGGGTAGGTAATATAACTGCATTGACCATCATATCCAAAAAGTCACATTTTTATCTAACAGTGTTCTCGTCAGATGAGGTCCATGGCAAGAAACAGTTTTAGAAATAATGAAAGTCAAACTAGTACTCACCTGTAAATGTTCCTCCGTATATTTCCAGGGAGGAGCGACCATGCAGTTTGTATGTGGCAAGATAACTGTCTTAATTTTTTTCCTTGGTTCATGTTCTTGTGCTTGATGGTTTCCAGTTGTATTTGTACCTGTTGCAAATGCATTTCTTCTTGTTGATGTTCTTGTTGCAGGTTTTACTTGTTGATGTGTTTCGTTTTCTAGGTAATTTGGAGTTATCAACAGTTCCTGAGAGTGAGTATACTAACACATATCATCATGTAGATGTAGATAATGCTAAAAGAAATGTGTATATAGTAGAAATATTCAAATATCACAGAGACTTCCATAATGAGAAGATAAGGCAAATCTTTCATTGTACTGTGAAGCTGGCCAACTTATCCGTTCCTTTTACCATTAACTCTAAAATTGCTCCTGACTATAGTACCTATAATGTATACTCATTTTTTGTTATATTTCAATGTAGATTGGGAGAGGTCTGCAGCCATGTGGCTGCACTGCTGTTCGCAGTGGAGGCCTCCAGGTCTCTTCAGGAAAAACGGACGTCATGCACCAGCAGAAAGGCCGTGTGGAACAAATATTACAAAGATAAGGTCTGTTCATATTTGGGCATTATAATTGAGTAGAATTTTTTTCAATGTCTACAATTTTTTTGCCTAAGTAGACTGTTATAACTTACATTAATGAATGGATTTCTTTGCTTCTACAAAATCATGTGGCATTTACATGTATCCAATTCACAATATATAGCACTACACTATAGATTTACAGCAATATAGTAGATGTTCCTAGCCTGGAGTCCAGCCTTGTTGTGCTTTAGTCCACTCCCAACGGTGGCTACCCCGTCAATGCCATGGGGTAGCGACCTTTGGGAGCGAACTAAAGCACAACAAGGTTGGACTGCAGGCTAAGATGTTCCTCTTTGTAAAGTGTAATATCTGACATGGCCACTGTATAATGCTTTTTCTCACATATATTATTGATAATTCATTTTGTGGATTATTTCTTTCAGGTTGATCCACAAAGGGCTGAGGACATGGACTTTTCGCACCCTAAACATGGAGTCCAGATCAAGAAGGCGCGCCGGAAGCCGCAGTGTGATGTGCCACCACTCAGTGAAGAAGAGGCCGCTTCTGCTTTCTCACAACTGAGGAAGCTGTGTCCCACTGCCAGTGCTGTCATTAAAGAGGAGGAGGACACAGACACAGCATCAGAAGATGAGTCAGATGTCAACACAGAGACGCTTCCCCCTGTGGTATACAGGTCTTGTCATCCAGCCAAAGTCCCTGTTACTAGTGTTAGTGTAGACAGCATCCTTGAGGATGTTCGGTGCAACCCCGAGCAAATCACAAACCTCAACAAAGCTACAGTGGGGCAGTCCAAGTCTGCTTTATGGCGTCAGCAACGCAAGGGTCGTGTGACTTCTACATCCATGCATGATGTCCTTCATGCATCAAACCCCACCACTGCAGTACGGAAGGTCATGCAATATGACTGCAAGGATTTGAGCCAAGTGAGTTAACTGAAAACTAGTACAGTGTACACTTGCAGGAAGCCATTTTTCGTAGGTAATTAAGGCACACAAAGAGACAACATTACCCTGTATATTGGAACATGTACCATAATAATCCCAGAGCAAGTGTAGCTCTGATCTTTATTTGGATTTAAACAATACCAGGAGTCTAAATATTTCTGCAAAGTGTGACAGTCTAAATGTTCAGTCAATGCGAGATAGTGTCATATTAGAGATGTAATTCATTTGTGCTTTCTATGTCAGAAATTCTAAATAGGGAATTTCACTTTCAGGTTCCAGCTATACAATGGGGGATGAAACAGGAGGAGAAGGCAAGGCAACAGTACCTGGAAGCTACCTTGTGCATCTGCAAGGATGTGAATTTTTTGGGAAGATTGCGCTTTACGGTTTCCTTGGACGGCCAATGAATCAGGAACTTTAGTCGGACAGCTAAGATTGGAATACAACGGTTTATGACTTTTGAAACTGTGGAGGCAGAAACACTAAATCTCAAAGCTAGATCAGCATTTTTGAGGCCTAGTCTCAACTTCATGAGAGTCATGAGTATTTGATCCTGCTGACACATGGACTTTAGAGGAGCAATGAAATCACTAACAAGTCTAAACACAAACATAAACAGTGCAACAGTAGGTATTCCAGTGAAGAGCTTGTATTTTGCATCTGTGAGATTGGAGGCTGATGTTGATGATTTCTTGATTTGTTCTTGAAGGTGATCACGTTCTTCCCTAAGGTTGTCAGCTTCACTTTGAAGGGACTCGCAAAACTGTTCCAACTTACATTTCTCCTCTTGTACTTTTGTGAGCTGTTCTCTCAGAGTCTCTACACTTTCAGGAAGGGGGTCTCTCAGAGTCTCTACACTTTCAGGAGGAGGGTCAGCGATCATTTCTTCATCTGAAATAAAGCAAATCCGAAGTTCAATGAAAGTGCTATGTGATTATGAGTGTCATATATCTGAACTGAACTGAATGTTCTAAACTCTGATTCATATGTATGTATTGTTGTTTCAATATTTTACTCATGCAGGTTGCATGCTTCTCTACTTGATTCACATCTATATCCCCACTCCGAAAACCAAGCGGATAAACTTTGTAGCAAGTAGTCTTGTGTGTATGGTATGTGATTCATGTTGAATAAGTGACAAGTGATAGATTTACTTGTTGAGCAAGAATGATAGATTAAACTGTTGATCAAGAATTTATATGTTTAGGATTACTGATTGTATCCATTAGACACTTTTCTTATTCCCTCTGTAATGCCCTTACCATTTAGTGATGTAGGTGGGGCTTCATTCTCTGATGACACCCGCAGCCTTTTTGCTGCACGCATATACCTGCAAGCAATGAAGCATGTTGTAAGTTGTAAATCAAAGTTGCATGCTTTGTTTCCTACATACATTCTGTTAGCATAGCATTTAGTGATTACCCCAATGTTACCTACCGATCTTTCTTGGCAACTGGGTTTCTTGAACGATTGCAACTTGCTGAGGTTGGGAGGTTAAACAAGCTTGGGACGTAATCTGGATCTGCAGGGTCTTTAGAAGGGTTCCCTGCAATGCAAGAAGCAAAGAACTTGTCAGTATTATAAACATGATTTTAAAATGAGGTGGCAATTGGTCTTGTGGTTAGGGTGTAGGACTCATAATCCAAAGATAAGTATGAGTTGGAATCCCTGATAGGTCACTTTGTTGTTGTGCCCTTGGGAAAGGTACTTAAACCATACTTTACACCTATTTCCTCACTTCACTAAGGTGAAAAATGAGTACCTGGCTTCGGCTACACACCTCGGCATGTTAAACTGAAAGAACCCACCACACTTATCGAAAAGAGCAGGGGATCATCCCGGTGTGAGTGGATCAAACTCCACAGTCTGGTTCTTTCTTTCCCCTGCACTATCCCACAATGGTCCGGACCAAGGTGGAGGTCTACCCGCTGGGGGCCTCCCCACACAATATGCTCCAGTAGGGGCCATCTGGGGGTATTCCCATGTAGATGTAGATGATTTTAAAGACATTTTAAAACATTTGTAGATGTCTTCGTCAATCAGTTAAGTGATGAACGTTATACTTCTGGTATACTATATATGTATACGTCCATCCCAGATACTTTACCACTATTTATAAGTCAGACCCCCCCCTCCCACGTGGACGCGCTGTAAAACTTTGATACATGTAACATTAATATTCACTATCCTTGATATGGCATGAATCAGCGACAAAACTTACTTAAGCTTTCCGCAGATGTGTAACGAAAAGTACACTATTACATCACGAAAAATGTATTTATGCAAGGGGGACAACAACAAAATATAAAACATATAGATCACAAACCTGAGATGAAATGGTCGCTGCACACTCTCTCGTGGCCTCGTGGTGTCCACGCCGCGGTCGGGTTTTTCTTTCCCTGCTCAAAATCTGACCTTTTTAAGGCTCTAAGCCATGCAGCCCTTCGTCCTGGTTCCGCAGGGATTCTAAAAAACTTCTTTCTACTGCCTTTATCCTTCCGGTTAGTACAATTCAGCGCACAACAACTGGTCGGCATGTTTGCGTTTCCCGCGCGCAACTGGTGGGCGAGGAGGGTTCAGCCCGCCCTCCTCGCCCACCAGCAGCTTTTTGCCTACCATGACGTCACGTGACGTAACCGTGACGTCAGCGCGATCGCTCGTATACCTTGCTCTGTTGAGCTAAGACGGCCCAGGCACGCTCGATTTGTGTCCGAGTTCCCATGTTCCATCACGTAATTCGAACCGAACGCGCGTTCGAACTTGTGGTTATTTGCAACTTTTCAACGTAAACAGGCACCGTAAGGACCATTTATCCTTGGTGGGTGTCTGTGCGGTCAAGTTATGACATTTACGGCTTAAGTCCCAGCTCAAAATAAGAGTACTGATCTTTTTTGTACTCAAGAATTACCTATTATCCCTTTGTTATCAAAATTGTCCGCGGCTATTTTGTTTAATCATTTTATGTTTTTGACTATGGTGCATTTTCAACGAAAAATTGAAAAAAATGGTCGTTTCTGATGTTTTCGGCCCAAAAAAACAATATAATCCTAATTTAAAACAAAATAGCCGCGGATAAAAATGATCAGTTTAAGGTTGGCTTTCATCCTTTAGAATGTCATAATTGAAAGTCTTGTTTCCAGCTGGGACTAGACTCATGAAATAAACAACACTTTTTTTAACCAAAATGTTTATTTCCAACCCAAAATCCGGCATGTACAAAAAAAGATCACAAGTATTCAATGTGTTTAACGTAGTACTAAAACTGTGTGAAGTTTCATCGTAGTGCGACCGAGCAATCAAAAGTTACGATCGATGTATAGAATACTACTTTATTCCAGGTCATGGGCCGTCTTAAGCCAACAGAGTGAAGTACAAGCCGTATTTGTGTATACAGTTAATTCCGTTCTATTCTCAAATTCATTGATAATTAAACCTCTTCCCTCACATATACAACAAGGAGACACATTCTTGTAATATCTGGGCACGTGTCAGATCATAGACTATATCATATTAGCATTACATACCTGCTTTAGTCCGTTGATATAATATTATCCTTTGTAAGATTGAAGAATGTAAACTAGAAAGGCAACATTTTTGAAAAAATGCAGGATGTGGGCGAAGGGAAAAGAAAGGAAAAATCGCAAGAAAAGAAACAACTAGAATGACAACATTTTCGCGAAAATGCAGCAAGTCTTTCCCGTGGCCTTTTTTTGAAGTTTAAGTCAAACTACCTTACACACAATAGTAATTGCCATTAGGTGCCCCGTATTCTCGGTTCACCCCTATTCTCGGCCTTTACCTGACGTCACGGGTTGTGCTGTGTAGCAATTATAAAGCTGAAATTCATGATCAGGTTCAGGTCCGGTACCGTACCGTAGCCTCCATTCCAAATTTGACTTAACGCCGCAGGCGACAGACATCGACGATACAGTATTTGGCTGCCGCGGCCGGTATGGTCCGAGGCGTTGACGAGCCCCCCTCCCCACATGGACCGTCCGACCGTTTAAACGCCGTCTTTTGAGGGCAATTAAAAAATAAATAAAAAGGCGTGTAAACTGAACGATGCTCTGTTTGCAAGATAAAATTGTTGTAAATATCATAAAAGAAAAAAAAAAGGACAACTAAAAGAAAGTTGTTTCCGCCCGGAATCGAACCAGGGTTGACCTAGCGAAAAAAACGCTAGCGTGGCTGGTGCTTTAGCCATTCGGCCAAGCTTGCCGTAACGTTATTGCCGGCATTTTAACAGGTAACATGTATACAAATGCAATGCATAGCTTGAACACGTCCGTTCACTGTTTAATTTGCAAGATTCCAAGGTCCCATTTTCTGAAGATAATGTTTTTCTGTGCAAATTTATCAATCTTGTTCATTCCGTGGCGGGCAACTTCTTCCTTGAGCGCCTGTTTGGTCGAATGCATGGCCGATTTACTGCCGCGTCTCAGCTGCTATTATAAAACTGGATGCCGAATGACATTTTGTGTTCTCTGCGTTGATAGGTCCAGCTCTGACGTACACCCGAGACAGTCTGAATTTAGGCCAATCAAAAAGCTGGGAACGCGGAGTATTTGCTAACAGCTTCCATTTTTCTGAGTTTTGATTGGCTATTATCAAAATGGATGCCGATTGTGTCCTGCGCGTTGATAGGTTCACCTCTGACGTACAACCGAGAAAGTGCGACTTTAGGCCAATCAAAAAGCTTGAAACATGGAGTACATGGAGGCTTCCATTTGTTTCTGATTTCCGGTGAAATACTTGTAAGAAAACTATATGTGTGGCTTCGCCCACATAATAAACCTCTATAACAATCTACATTGGTAGTTTGAGTATAGGAATTTTCTATCAGTGATGAAATCACGATAAACGTATTTGCTGTGTCAGAACTATATATAGTAGTCGACTTTGGCAATATCCAATGCCATGTAGTTGTATGGTAACAGGTGTCAGAACTATAAAAACGCCCCTGTTGCATGTAGTAACATTGATAAGTGTTTGGGGTTTGGCCTGGACGTAAAAGATATATGTCTCCTGACACACAAGTCCCTGTATTAGGCTAAATAGTATCCTAAAGTTATAAAAATGCCAACAGCTTACCTTTTGTTGTAGGGTTTCCTGTGACCACTTCGTTCAGGGTTCGCTTTTAGACAAATACACACGAGAGTTGTCTTAGCCACACTACGTGGTTTCTGCATTCCTGTGCATTCATACATTCAGTGACTCGTCCAACCTGTTTTACCACACGTCGCATCAGAAGACTCGGATAATTGTACAGCCTTATGTCACAGGGTATGGTTGTAGGAGTCTTTTTGTGTACGTCTCAGCAAGGACGTTAAGCTGGGTTCACACGTGACATTCAAGTCCGTATGTGGACCGTATGCGAGTCTTAGCCTCTACCAGGCTCCACAGTACAGGTCGCCGGAAAAATGATAGAAATTGCATCCGAGTTATCTTGACGCAAACAATACTACTCGGACAGCTAACTCTCTTAACGACATGTTATGTATCTATATTTGTCCAATTGCTACTATTTTTCCAGTTTGCCTAGTACAACTCCAGCTAAGAACTCCGTATACGGACCTCGTACGGACTTAGATATATAGGCACGTGTGAACTCCTTTGCCTTGGTCTGAGCTTGTGTGTGTGTGTGTGTGTGTGTGTGTGTGTGTGTGTGTGTGTGTGTGTGTTTGCGCGCACACGCGCGTGTGTGTGTGTGTTTGCATGCGAGTGAATGTGTGACTGTGTTTCTGTGAGTGTGTGTGCGTGCGGCCGGCCGTAACTTGCTTTGTTTTGTTTTGCTTTACACGTAATATGGCTGAATCTGGACCAGACAACTTTTCAATAGTATATCATAAGATTTTATTAATGTCGCAAAATCAACAGAAGACGAAATGAACAATCTGCCTCATAACGGCAATATTTTATTCATATTCAAAAAATACTGTGAAAATGCTGTGCACATATTCATCTTTTAGTACTAGTTATACCTACACCAACATATACTATTTTCAAGATATGGGCCATTTTTTAATGAGTCCATGTACCGTGGAAGCCAGTTAATTGCACCTCGGATAAACGCACACTTCGGGTAATTGCACGGAATCCCAAAATCCCAAACCGTCTCCCATTCACTACATTGTTAGTGGTTTCGCTTATCTGCACGACAAAAAATTACCAACGCCGGATAATTGCACGAAAATTTGTCAAGTTTTCCCACTCAATTTAAGACTATATTTTCATATTTCAAAATATGAAAAGAAAGTCTTCCACATGTTTCAGTCGTATCTAAATTTAATCTACTGTATTCAACGTAGAAAACGCTATTTGTTATCAAATACTGCCCACATACTAGTACATCAACAAATAAATCATTCGCAAGAGGTAAAATGTCTCCATTTATCTTAGTCTGCGTTACACAATCTCTTGCTATCTGAGGCTTATTGGGGTCTGCTCTACGAGAGCTTTTAACCAATCTCCTCAAACTTTAGAGAACAATTTCTCGAGTAGCCAATAGGAAGTCAGGAGCCTTTATCACAATGAAAATTGTCCAATAGGAGCTCAAGATTCTTGATTGCTACCGAAATTAGACCAATAGGAGCTCAGTATTCCCTGTCTCCATAGACACCAGTCATCACACCCTCCAACACCATGGTAACAGGCAGTTCTGACAATAACTTACTAATAAATTCATGTGAGAAGCGAGATTTAGTTAACACTCGTTTCAGCAGACATTACAGACGTCCATGGCAAAAAGTTCCGGAAATTTGTCATATTTGCTACTTTATGGGGGTGGGGGAGGGGGGTATCTTGAGAAGCCAGCATCCAAATAAGCTCTCTGGTAGACACTTATCCTTGTGACGTTTGTAGTTACATCAATACACAGCCTGCAAAATATAAGAAAACGTGTCAGTCTCAAGTCCAATTTAATGAAGAATTGGGTATTGAAGTTCCGCTATTGTAGTTGTGCCATTATATTTTCATCATAATAAGCAATGCTTTTCGAAGGAGGCTAGCTACCAGTCTATCCAATACACTTTAATTTCGTCTTTTTTCTTTAACCTTAACATCGCTTTTTCTATTGACATGCAAAAAAAATGGCACATAGCCTTCTTTCTCTTTAATAGCAATCTGATATTAAAAGCTTAATATCTAATGATAATTGGCCTCAATGTTATAGAACATGTAACCGTAATACATCTACCTTTGCATCCTTTCAATTTTCCTCCCTTCTTGTCTTTCTTCCCCTTCTTCTTTTTCTTCTTCTTCTCATCCGTTTCTGTTCCTTCCTCCCCTTCTTGTGCTCCATCTGCTTCTTGTGGCTTGTCTACAGTATTGGGCATATAAGGGACAAATTCTTGCCAACCTGTTGAAACTTTTCATGACAACTATCTAGATGGTAAAAGATATAGATCCCATAGCCATTTTGAGGCCGTATGTGCAGTGGCTTGTTAACAACTGTGTCTAGGTTACGGCATTGGAAGGTGGAGCCCATCCCTCTCTTTCCACCACCGTTTACCTCCCCAACCGAAATCAACTTACTCATGGGTGGAGTGAGGAAAGTCGTGTTAACGCTAGTTCACCTTGGCTTTATCAGCGGGGTAGCCTTTATACGTTTTTTTAAAACATTGGACATTAAGGGGCACAAGTCCAAATTGTAATATTTTCGAAATAATGCAAAATGTTCCAACTATTACAATTGCGATATATGCCTAAATGCGATGTTTTCAAAAACAGATATAGGTTACCCTGTGGATAAAGGTGAACTAGCGTGAAGCAATTACATCCCATACTTGGCATTGAAAATAAAGTCACTGTTTTGTCATTGTACATGCTTTTGTGACATGGAAAGTGGTCATGCAAAACTGAGGAATGAGACAGTATCAAAGTGACTCGTACCGGAGTTTGTGAAGAGTGAGGAGTTCACGGTGTTGTCCGAGCTCTGACTGCTCGCGTCCAGTCTGTCGTCATAATTCCCAGAATCCCCCTCGTTGTCCAGAACCCCCTCCAGCTTGGGAAATGTGGAGCCCTCCTCCATAACTACCGGGCCGATGTCATCAACACCTACTCCAGAGTCCCCCATGGCTTGTAGTCAACAGTTATCTGTTTTTAGTAAATGAAGAAAACTATGATCATTTTGACATTTACAAACTGTTTTTCTCCAAGCAGAGGTTGGGTAGCGGCTCGACTCCCTCACCTCTGCCTCAAAACGCATTAGGGGAGTAGCCGGTAAAAATCCCGACCACTACTATCTCCGCCACCGAACCTCTGCTTGGAGATTACAGAATTGTAGCATGTTAACAATATTGTTAATCGTTCACTTTTTCATTTCCATATTGCATACATAGGTATGTTAAATTTATCCAATATCTTTATTGTTTTGAGCAGAGGGCTTATCGTTTGGTTTTTGCCCGATCCTCATTATATATTTAAAATAGAACTATATGATCACACCTCCTTAAAGTTAATGGTATCTCCCTAAACACAATCAATGATAAGATCCACTTGTCAATCACCAAGCTTGGGCATATGGGTATTAATTTCAATCACATGAGTCTTCTCCTACAGATACATTGACTATTATATAGCTTGTAAAATTAGGCTATTGATAATATGTACTATTACTATAGTCTCTATGTTTTGTTATGTATTACTCCTGATTTACTAGACAGTACTTTTATAAGGGAACGTGCTAAAATATAAGTACAGTCAAGTAGACGTTCTTTGGTACATGCCCCACACAACTAGACACATATTACACAATATTTTACCGTAACCCTTTCTTACAGATATACTGTAAAGATCTCTTTTTCACCCCCTAATGTTTACTCCTACATTTTAGCAACGGAAGTGATTGACACCTCACATATATATAATCAGGAAGGCCAAACAATTATGTCAGTAATACTATACAAAATACATGCTAAATACATATAATCATTTCAGCCAAATTTGAGACACGATCCCATAGTCATCTACGTAAAGAAAATCTTCATTTCTTTAAGGAATAACACGATACATCCATAAGTGAAGGGTTCACCTAATTTCTTTATTCTATGTACCTATAGGTAAAAGTTGTAGACAGACAACTCAACTACTAATCGTAACAACCTGTTTTATGTACATAGAAAAAATACGACAGATTTTAGTGTTGACAAACAAACAAACTTACCTGCTGAATCTTACAGGTGTAAATCTACAGGACACGACGATTTACCTGGGCGTCTGTCCTTGATGTAACCTTAACAGGTGTTGTCTGTGTAGAAGTGTCTCACCTTTGCCTTAAGGCTTGTCATCTTAAGGTTAAACCGGCCTGGCCACTTTTAAGGTGTGCGTTTGTGTGGCCGCCATCTTTGATTCGATGTGAGCCTAGAATCCAACATTCTTCAGATGTAATTCTAAAGTATTTGGAAGCATGTGACGAACGAAAGCCTAAGATGGCTGGACCTGAGTCTTAGTTGGAAAGCATAGCAATACATACAATACAAGTTACACCACAGACCTCTATAGCTAGAGATTTGTTTGTTTTTTTCCTCCGTTTCTATACGAGAAAGGGTAGAAATACAACCATTAAATGTATCATTGTTACTTTACTCATTCAACAATGGATTTTTAAAAAAAGATACGTGTAGAATGCAAAAACTGTCGAGTCTTGGTGGTTGACTAGTGTTTTTGCGACATTGCATATTCCCGAAGTGCGCCTTTTATTAAAGAAGTAGACCTTTATAATAGCCCCTGGCTGATTGGGTAGCCCTGGCTGGATTTCCTTTTATAGAGCCGAATAAATCAGATCAAATCTATTGGTACTAATGTTAAAAGCAAACCCATAGGAAGGCCTGGTGAGGTCAAGTGTCATTTATCACTTACAAAGTACGCCCACCAAAGTATTTGTTTTGGATCAGCCCACTTTACGGGGGGTAGGGGGGCTACTATGCTGGTATTTCTTGTATCTAATGGACGCTACTCACTTGAATCTTACATCCCATTACAATAAAATAAATCCTTATCACATGTTCTTCTTTTATTCTAATGTATCTAGCATAGTCAATTTTAGGTTATATGTATATAATTTGATTAAACTACACTCCCTTTTGTATGCAATACGTACGCCCAATCCCTCTGCAAGGTGCATCGGAAATGCCAAATAATAGATAACCTTTTAGTCACCTTTTATTTGTATTTCGAGGACAGGGCGCATTTCTTGGCTTAAAGATCTGTCTAGTCACATTATAGCAAGGGGCTCAGTGACTTTGGACATATGCAGAACGCCTAGAATTGAGAGAACTTCGACCAACGGTGTTCCTTCTAACTTGTCGGACGAGCTACTTTCCAACTGTGTGATTCCACCTTTCTGGCTATGAACATGGCGAACAGACGATCGTGTGTTCCGTTCCTAACCTTCGGACTACTCCTATCGACCGTTGTCTTCATTTTCATCGGCATAAAGGCTTGGCAGAACCGACAATATGTTTTCTTTTATCAAGACTTGGGGACAGGGACAGTTTCTTCAACAGAAAAGTGAGTTTGTGAGGAAACTACAGTTAGCTTTTAACTTGACTCTCTCTAAAGGTGACGTCACATTTTTTTCTAAACTGGTGCCCGGCCAGGCTGTTTGTGGAAGCGAAAAATAGAAATTTATACATAGAAAAATTACGCAAATAATACCCACGGCCATTCTCTTAACGTCTTGTGTAGTTTGGTGATTTTTTATATCATTTTTTTTCGTTCCCGAAAGCTGCCTGTTAGGCCCCGGTTTTGGAAATGTGACGTAGGCCTAACCCAAGTTTTTTGAGCTGTTTAAAAATTTACTCACAGAACTATCATTATTAACATTGCCCTTTTGCGTGTATTAGACGCGTTTGAGGTATTTTAATCTAAAATTTTGGCAAAAGAAAGAACATAGAACAGATTCTTTTGGCAGGTGGCTTGTCTTCTGTTTCTGCAACTGACATTGGCATTGCGAAATGTAAACAAATGAATACTGCGCAACCGTAGTCAAGTGACCGAGCGTATATGTTTACAATCAATAAGCATGTTGTTGTTTTTCCAGTCTTTTTTTCCTGGTTACCACGTAACAAGTTTCGAAGGTCTAGGGTTAGGTTTACATTGTAACTGTAACAGCATTTCTTCTCTTGAAGTCAGAAACACTATAATTGTGACCAGCTCAAGTTCTCACTAACTGACACAATAGGAAAAGTAGAGGTTACAAAGGCTGCACAGGATATACCCTCTAATCTCTCTATGTCATTTAGATCCAAATTCTAACACATCGCACACGAACTTCTGTTTTGATGTATCGGAAAATACGGCTTTATATATGGTTTATCCAATTGTAAATAAAGTGATCTGTGTGCTAGACAGCCAACCGGTGTGGCCCCTAATCTCCAAGCAGATTCCTCCGGTGCATAAAACAGTAACATAAGGTGGGGAAGGAATTTAGCCGGCAGAGGCCAATTTTACTCCTCTGCCGGCTAAACTCCTTCCCCAGCTTATGTTACTGTTTTATGCCACCGGAGGAATCTGCTTGGAGATTAGTGGCCCCCATGTTTGTGAGTCATTTTGATTTTTCGAAATAAACCATTCATTTGAACTTCCCTAACCTACGCTAGGTACTCATTTTCACCGGAGTTGGGTGAGGAAAGTCGTCTTTTAAAAGGGCCTTTCCTAAGGGTACAAGATCGGTGACATGGCGGGATTCGACCCAGAACCTATGAGTTCTAGACACACCCCACAAATTTCCACAACACCAAGCCCTCTAACTTGGTGTCAAGGAAACTGCGTTCTTTCTTCAGTCAACCATACAAAAATAACACCCAACAATGATCCACTCTGGCCTTCGTACATGCCCATCCAGGCACATGTACAAAGTTGTCCAAACAAGCCATTATAAACACTGGCGCCGCAACTTAACGCGAGAAGAGTAAGGAAGAAAAGTGGTCGTTGACTGTTGGAAAAGAAAATAGAGCTTTTTGAAAGTCGTAGGGTTTTGTGGGGTACGTTTAGTGGGGGTTTGTGGCAAGAACTTAGAGGTTCGAATCAGACATGTCATGTCACCGATTTTGTACCCTGCACTTGGGGTGCCGGTGCGGCACTGCGGGTTTCATTCACTGCGGCACTGTTGTGTTATTTTTGGTCTTCGCTCGTCTGTACTTGTTTCAATGTAATTCTGTAGTACCCTTTGTTTTAATGGCAACACGACCATAAGCTATGAGCATGAATGTGTTGTCATCACTTCTTCCGTTATAAAATATTGCAAAAATGTCGTAAAAAGTTTGTGTAAATAATGCCTTTGACCGTCAAACGATTTACGGCCACTATTTGGTGGCCACGGTTTACGGCATTTCCATTGTACCATGCCCTTGTTGCATGTACCAAATAAGACTTAATTGGTACTTAACTCCAGATGGGAATGTAGGGTCTTATAAAACTGGATATTGTTGTTACCGTTTTAGTGAACTAGAGTTCCACGACCTCACGCCGTCACCAAGCGGTGTTAGCCTTTACGACTGACGTATTTGAAATGTTGTCATTGATTATGCAGATCAGGTCTTTTTGTATACTGTAAATCGTACATTTTTGCGTTAGTCTTATATTGGTGATTTTCAAATATAAAATCACAGATTTCCTCGCTTTACAATATTCTTGTCCGAATGAGCACACGCGCACGCAAACACAGACACGTACAAATACAGCGATATACTAAAAGCACACATGTGCGCACAGACAGACAGACAGACACACACACACACACACACACACAAACATACTAACATACACCTTGCAGAAGCTAAGCTAAGCGCGAACTTTCGCTCAAAAGGACTATTTATAGGTCCAATAGCATTCTACTTTTTTCTTGCACAGCAGGACCCACTTACCTAGAACAACCAAGATGCCGGGAGTGAATTTTAATACATCAGAAGTTGAACGAATAAGGTGAGGTACTCACATTTTTTTTTCTCTAGCAGAGTTCAGGAAGAAAATTTAAGCTCTATTGAAGTTGGTGTGCTACGTCGTATGGCGGTTAAACCGGGTATATGGATACAAATACCAAGGAGCTTTTATACAGACACAGAATTGCGATCATAGGATTTTTGGTTAGACTGTTACCGTAGGAGTAGTTGGAGTTTACGTTTTGGGTTAAAGGCATGCGTATAAGAAACTTTTTTTAAACTACAGTAACTGCAAAGGACCTTCCAATAATATTTAGTCTTTAAGGGTAGTATGGTCTAGTATTTTATCTTTATTTCATGGATTCAAACTTCTTTTGTATGTTCTTACAGAGAGTGGGTTTTGAAGTATTTTAATCCTGACAAAGACCTCACCATAAACAAGTTCCAAGTCCATCTTTGGCAACTTATCCGGTACGAAGCTACTCCTAAAGAATACGCCAACATCACCGAAAACTTCTACCGCCTGATTCCGGAAGCCTCTCCTCTTCTGGGCAAGCACTTCCGGTCTTGTGCAGTCGTAGGGAATTCTGGGATACTCAACGGCAGCCATTGTGGTTTTCAAATCGACTCTGCAGACTTCGTGTTCAGATGTAACCTTGCTTCTATTGAAGGATACGAAAATGATGTAGGGACAAAATCAAATTTTACCACAATGAACCCTTCCGTTCTTCCACACGATTATAAAGGATACCAAGAAGATAGCAGCTTAAGAGAAAAGTTTGTGAAACGACTGCGTCTCATCCGCGACCAGATTCTCCACATTCCTGCCTTTGTAACGGTAAATGGACGTCAGGACGTGGAGTTTACCAACGCGATGATTGTGGAGCATCATTTGCCAATTAAGCTTTCGTACGCACCAAGGGGGACTACTGGTAAAATGAACAAGTGAGTGTTTAATTTGCATAAATCTAACTCTAAGAAGCCATCTACATCAGAGCTTTATAACCGTCTCAAAACAGAGACGGAGTCAGCCATAGACTTTCTGCAACATATGACCCACTGCTCATGGAGTCATGTGTGCTGTCTACACAACGTGACGTCACAGTAGCTGCCCATTGTCCATTACTTGACAAAGACTGGAGACGATCAGTCAAGGAAATTAAAGTCCAAGTTTGTATGTGTTGGAAATTACAACCCAACTTCAATCACACACACACACACAAACACACACACACACACACACACACACACACACACACACACACTAAACAATCCAGAATTCGAAAGCATATTCTTCTAATAGCTGTGTTTTCCCGGCTAGTATATTCAGTTATACTGTGTGTGTTTTTGCATGCTTAACAAATGGTTTCTTTTAATTGTTTAGGCTTTGGAAGAATTCAGAATTCAAGCCGAAACGACCATCAACGGGCACCATAATGTTCGCACTGGCAGCTTCTTTGTGCGACCAGATCCACTTGTACGGATTCTACCCGTTTGGAAAGGACAAATACGGACGGAGAATAAAATACCATTACTATGGGAGAGTAGGAAACCTTCGCAACCATAATATGACTGAAGAGTATCGGGCGTTTCAGGTGCTCCACCAGCGGAAGGCATTGGTACTGCACACAGAGCCTTGTGATGACCACGTGCTGTGAATTATCAAAAACTCCTTCGTATTTGATGTGTTGCTAATTTTGCTAGTACATTAACCAGACCATTCAACATGTCATCGTTGTTAAATTCCTAATGTTCAGTGAACATTTTTATTTCTTGCAATGTCGGGAAATATTGATACAATAAATCTACAATCAATACAGTGAAATAAAACATTGACTGACATGATCAAACATCTGTCTGTATATCTGACGTAAAAAATGAGTATTACAATGCCTAAAATATTGATACAATAGAAAGCATCATTAACACTGTGACATAAAACATTGAATATATAATATCAAGACTAGGCATGGTTGTACATATACAATCAGAAACGAGTATTGCAATGCTTGAATATTGATGCAACAAATAATTCATACAGTTCTATGAAAAAATGTACATGTTCGTGATCAACAAGTGACATCCAAGCATTGTGAAGCTTTCCTGTTATACACAACTCTATAATGAGTCGCCAAAACTATGTGCAACACATTGACCAGCTAAGCCCTATGGCAAATCATCCAGTCTATTTCCACAATTTCTACTAGTAAATTACTACAGTCCTCTTTTTGGGAAAAGGGGTTCCTCCGGAAAGTTTACGAGCTGTATTTTTTGCACTTTGGGGAGTGACCCCTACGTGGCCCCATGTAAAACCATGTGTCAAACCGGGCTATTTTGGGGGCACGGCCGGGCCCCTGGAGTGTTTTAATGCGCATTCAAAATCATCCCGGGGCCCGGCAACCAACACAGTGAGAACACAAAGAGGTACCCCCGGTATCCGACATTCCACCGGGACAAATCGGTGGTTTCGGAGACCGGCCGGGGTCACGTACAGGTGCAATTGGGAACCTAGCATTACCCGTAGCTATATATAGAATCAAAAACCAAATTCATCATTTGGGTTTCCATGAAGGACAGTGGAAGGTGATTTTGTGGTATTTTGACCATCTTTCAAAAACTCTCTTCTCTGCAAAGAAGTGATGTACGCTTCTCATTTGTTTCTCCATCCAGTTATACTCGTCGCACTCTTTCCTGTAGTTGATTTTTTCAGCCTGGAAGTAATGGTACGCAGCGGGGTAGACTTTCGGGTCCCTGCAAGTAACAACAACAACATCTTTGTTTAACGAAATAGGCTGTCAAGAAAAGCCTTGTTGCCATTACAATGGCGACCTTTGACCAGCACGGCCTCGGAAAGAATTGCCTGGATGTTCCTGTCAATAAGCCAGCCATGATTACTCTTTGAAACTCAGGTTTGTAATTGTGATAAACAAATCCACAGATTTGTAACCATGATGCACGCACAAAATTAAAGTTTGACAATGAAAATATATGTTCTATCATGCGTTCAATATACTTTGCTAAAATTTATTGTAACACAGAAGAGTTTGTGCCAAATGATTGAAAATAAAAGAATATAATCCCTGCCTATGTATCTCAGGATTGAAAGAGGAAACACTATGTTTTTACCTAGGCCTATTGTGCATGAAAATGGTAAAGGTTGTATCTCACTGCACTTGGGGCACTGGTGCGGCACTGCGGGGCTCGTTCACTGCGGCTGTTGCGTTTTTTTTGTAATTCAGATATTGCCTAACTCGTAAAAAGACCGCCTTAGAAGACAACAAAATACACAAAACGTAAGAATATTCGTTCCTTATTTCTGAAATTCGGTATCTTCCGAACACCGTAGTGCTGCACCGGTGCCGCAAGTGCAGTGAGATACCACCTTAAGTAACCAAATAACATCAAAGATACAGAGGAAGTATCCTCACCGACAGCTGTCTACACTGCTCATCCCGTACACCTTGACATGATCACACATCTCTGTGGCCAGGACCATCGTGAACCAACCGGTACTGAGGAAGATTTCATGTCTGGAATCTCTATACAGTCCACAAACACAAACATGTATTTTGTAAGGACAGAAAAAAAGAGATGAATGTGTTATATATTTCGGTTACACTGTTTATGAATATATAAACCCACATAAATGCGCATATAATAAAAACACTCATAAACACATCCATACAAACAAGCACAAGCACGGATGAACAGAAGCTCACAAAGAAACAAGAACACTTTGAAACACACACACTCATAAACGCTTTCACACACACACACACACACACAGATAGATACTTTGACTCATAAACACACAGCAATGGCACAGAAACATTATATAATCAAAAACCACCGCATACTATCAAAAACCATAACACAACACACGCAAACATACACATACACAATCATACACATACACATGCATACAAACCCTCTCTCTCTCTCTCTCTCACGCACACACACACACACACACACACACACACACACACACACACACACACACACACACACACACGCACACACTCACGGCAATTACACATAAAGCATATATCATCAACACACACGGCTCATCAGAAGACAAAAAAAAGAGTTAAGTCATCAGAAGCTTACCTTTTCAACCCTGTCTCTTTATCAAACAGTTGGTGGCTATAATGCATTCTCCCTGGCGTCAACATGTAGAACTCCACGTCCTTGGAATCGTTAGCCATCTTGAATAAATTATTGTATGTCTTCCCCATTCCGTCTGTCCTCATGGTATCGTCCGGACCCCATACTACCACTTTGGAGCGTTTTTCGTTCAAAGTGATGTTCGTGATTTCATTGAAGGCGTACACAAAACTGCTGTGTGTTACAACCCGGACTGTAGTCCTCGTCCCGACATGTTTGGTGAATCCGTTAACGGGAGAATTGTTCATGCGTATCACACAGTCGGCCTGGTCAATCTCTGGTCCGGCCGTGTAGTTCAGGACGTGACCAGAGGTGGACACTAGGGCACACACTTTGCAGTGAAGGGCCAATGCCTGGGGAGTAAAACAGTGTATTCTATTAAATACACGTTTTGGGCAACAATTCAACCTTTAAGAAACATTGTTGAATTTCCAAGCAGTCATCTTCATCAGAACTGAGGAAACGCTTATATTACCAACACAGTTAAATTTTTGTATGATAAAGATATATCCTTAAATAGTTTTTATAGTCGCTGAATAAAGAGAATCTTTTACGCAACTGTCGTTTTGTAAACAATCACTGTATCTATGTAAATATACTTTGTGTTTGTGAACGCATCTGTAAGCAGCGACACCTATGCTGCAGTACAATGTGAACCATTCAGAACTGCCCTGAGGATGGTGACAGACGATCACCAAAACGTGGGTGGAAATAAAACAACGGTTGTGTGAGAAGAGTCACATTTGTGTGCCACATTTCAAGTGAACAGGTCTAGAGTTAGAATTCCTAAGTACTTCTATAAAAAAATTGTCAGTTGCTAAATCATTCTGGACTTCTGAACTACCACATGTATATAGAAAATCCCCAGGCAATATCAAACTAGGGGGCCCAAACATACACCACTTCTTCCTTACATCAAAAGCTATCTGCCACCAAGAAATCAAGACCACAGCATGTCCAGGTAAAAAGATACAAAAAATTGAAGCTCTGCTGCAGTACCAAGGTCACACGTCAGAAGGCCCAAAATTGACCTTGACCTTTGTCTTCCCAACCCCTTCCCACATACCAAATATCATCGTAGTCCATCAAGAGGTTCTCAAGTTATGATGTCCACAAATATCCGGAAACACAAACACACACACAGACACACACACACACACAGACAAACACACACACACACACACAGACACACTCAAAACTATACCTCCATTTTTCATGGAGGTAACTAGATAACGAAGGGTTCCCGTTTAGCCTGCTAAACATAAGGTGGTTTGTATATGAATGGTGCCCTAGCTAGTAAACAGTTTTTAACTAGTACCTGAACATTGTACTTCCTTATACCTTTGGGTTCAATTTTCTGCTCTACTCACCAAATAAAAACCAAATACATGTAATCAATTAGAAGTCGACAGACTCACCTCTCTACCCTTCAGAACGTTGACGTACCCACTCAGCGGGTTGGTAACATTGAACGGTGCCGGGTGGACCGGGCCGGGGGGTCTAGTAGGGCCGGCGGTCGTGTTCGGGATGGGGGTTGGGACTTCGGTTGGTTGTGAAAGTCTTTTAATCAGTTCAGCGTGACACAGCGGCTGGGTTCTGAGTTCTCCGAGATAAAAGTACGTGGGGAAGTATACAAAGTTGCAGAGAATGAATCCCACGACTAGACCAATCACGAGGGGTCTTTTGCCCTATATATGGATGACAAAAAGTAAAGTGAGCTGTGATTGGTTCACATGGAATCGTAATGTAAAATGAAACAAATAAACTAGAACAAATTGCTGTCAATCATAAAGACAGATGAACGAGGGGTGGTCTGCCAAGCATCCTTACAATAAAAATGATAACTGAAAATGTTTTAAACGAAAATACAAAACTTCAATCTTTATCTACATTTAGCGATCATTCCTAGCAAGGCTTACGCCAAAACCGGGACCCGGCTAACTATTGTAAATGCATCTAAGTTCGCGGGGATTTAATTTCGCGGTAGCGGGAAAAGGGACTTTTCGCGGTGGATTTAAGTTCGCGGTGACACCATAGACTGCAGTCTAATACCATAATAGAAAAATGTTTGCGGTGGATTTAAGTTCGCGGTGAAGTGGTCACTGCGAAAACCGCGAACATTAATCCACCGCGAACATTTCTGCATTTACAGTACACAAGACGTAAAGAGAATAGTCGTGGGCATTATTTGTGTATATCTTTACGTAACATTTCTACATTTCGTTTCTACGAACAGCCCGGCTGGGCCCCGGTTTTGAAATGTGACTTAAGCCTTAAAAGGGCCTTTTGGGTCACTATCAGTTTCCTATTTGCGGAGGGATACTGTAACCAGTACCTCAACAGATTGAATGCGTTTTGAACTCTGACCTTATAATTAGCACACCGTGTGTCATTAGACATAATTGTGAGTTCTTTTTTTTAGAAATTGTTTGTGTCAGTGAACAAATATAATAGTCCGTAGATCCATATCTTCTCTATGTAAATCACCAAAGCATTCACAGTATCAAGCCTAACAATAACAGCACTACTTAATGTATACAGTATTACCACAGTGGTAAAGCTTCGGGTATGATCGTATTTTTATTCTGTAAAGTTTTCACATTCAAAGCTTTGCAAGTCAGGGTTGGGCTACTCTCCAAGCAGAGGTTGAGTCGCGGAGATCAGGGTTGGGCGCGGTCTAAGGCTTAGGTCACAATTCCAAACCGGGGCCCGGTCGGGATGTTTTAAGAAATAAAAAGATAAGATGTATACACAGAAATATACACAAATTACGCCCATGAATATTACTTTGACATTTTGTGTATTTTGATGTCTTTTATATCATTCCTTTCTCTTACGAAAGCTACCCGGTCGGACCCCGGTTTGGATATGTGACATAGGCCTATATTAAACTGGCCCGGAGTGCCAGTGGACGAACGCATCATGCCAGTTGACCTGGAACGTTTACAAGCTACCAGCCTGAGGGGAAACTCTACGGCATCGGGGCCAACATTCCCCGATCAAATTTGTCCAAGTACCGGTCTGAAAACTCGACAGGGGACCATATTCGCCAGCACATCTCAAGTTTGACATCACCAATACATAGTAGTCTCTACCAGACTGACTACACTGGCTATCAAATGGAGAATAATTTGCCAGAGGAGTTTTGCTGCCAGAGGAGTTGGTCAGCTAGCCGCGCAGGCGGAGGAGAAACATGAATTAACCTTAGCGTAGACTGACTCCCCTGACCAATTTCCCGATATTTTTTCCCGAATTCTACGATCCCCGTACCCCCGTAGGAAAGTCTGGTATAGCCTACTTACATAGAGTCTCTACCACTCCTCATAGGTCGCTAGAAGAATTGTAGACATTGGTCAAACAGAGATATCATACCAGAGTTAGCCGGCCTTGAATTGGGGCACAGTATGCGACCCGCATAGACTCCCTATAGGTCACATACTTCCACATATTCTCTGTCTGTTTGTCCGATTTCTACTATTTCTATGTACAACGATCTAATACTAAGTAATAGTATGGAATCTGGTAGAGACTGCCATGTGAAAAAAAAGTTTGACACTTCCACGTAGATAGTTGTGTCACGAACTCGGGCACTTACCTTGCAATCAGAGAACGGAACCATATTGGTGACATGTACAATCGTTCTGTGTGTCCCTAATAGTAACCAGCCAGGGCAGGTAGTACACAGTCTGGACTAGTCGACTCCTAAAACAGGGATCGAAGGGTAGGAATAGCTAGTTAATAGATTTCACATACTGAACACTGATCACTAGAAACTGTTTAACAGTAGATTTAGCATGTACTGCGCGTCACAACACAAAAGAAAACGACATTTTGGAAAGCTTCCTTGATCCGTTCGTTCTGAATAGGTACAAACAGGTTTTCTTGCCCCGGGCGCTAACTGGTCGCCTATAATCTAGTGTGTGAAGATACGGTTGGACAATGAATCTTGTGACCGAAGAATTGCACGTCTTCAGCTTTGTAGAGAAGGGGGTTCAACGTTGCTGAGTATACAAATTTTCGCAGGGGGTCTGCCTAAACACCACAAACGAGCGCAAACGACCGCAAACGGGTCTATTATGCAGTATTCATGGGACAATGGCCTTGTTTAACGCTCTAAATACACTGTCTGAGCAATGATAAATTAAAAAAAACACGGCAAATTATAAGTTTTTACCAAGTTTTTACTAAGTTTTTTTTTAGTTATTCCGCTTGTTTCAAGTTCGAAAGGATTTCTGGCCGCCATCTTGGATCATCCGTGTTAGGGGTCTAGACGGGGAAATTGTCGGTACCTTATTTACTTAAAAAGTACGGTGGATGCTGTTGGTTCGTAGATTTTTGATAACATAGCACAATTCTCCTTCGTTTTCAACTCATAATTATTGTTTTATTGTCTCAAATATAAGCAAGAGTTCCATGGATACCTCCAAAAAAATTTGAAAAATATGCTATACTAATTCCTTTGATTGTCCTAGTCAGATGTCTACGTACTTAACTGTAAACAAACAAGGATACAACAAACCTAGAATATTTGAAACAAAACTTGGAAGAAAGAAAATGATATCAAAACAGTGATTGTTATCATATGTTTTGCCACAAGACATAGATTATAATTCAGTGTAAAATGTGTGCGGTATTGTTTTCATATGTGAACCGTATGTTCCGTCACCGAATCCCAATTATCATAATAGCAATAATGTGACACTAGCATATACAGAAATATACTCACAGTAAAATGTACAACAACAAATAAAGGCAAACCTCCAATCGAAAGAAATATACAATGCGCTCATGAACTAAACTTTTACCAACCTGGACAGCAGTCAAAATGGAAGGAAACACTTAAAACCCCGCATCAACGAAGTCCCTTGCATGTGACGGTCGCCATTTTGTCTTTCTGGCAAATCATAACATTTCTTCCTGGTCGTACTAAAAATATGAGCGACCTTTCCAAGACAGCCTACCTCACAACTTATCACAAGTACCATCAATCTAGTGTAGTAAGACTACTACAAGACATGGAGTCCATTCTTACCGTCAACCACATAGCATTGTTATTCAAATGACATGCAAATGTTCGTTATTGAGTGTGTCACACCGTTTTCAGCCATTGCCACGTTCTCTCGTCATTGTCGACCAAACTTTTCTTTGTTGTCTGGACTTGAAGTACCAGTAACGTGTAAACCATTTACGTGTAGCTCTAACTGAGAATAATATCTAAATCCATCCAGGTGACAAATATACACATTTTAAACGTGTAACTTGTCAAGAGGTCACTGCTATAAGGTCAAGGTCCCTTTAGCCGAATCCAAGGTACGATGTCAGTCCTTTTCGACAAGATCAGTACGCATGTGGAATTCTTTACCCAGCGAAGTAGTGAGTGCCGATAGTGTTAACACATTCAAAACACGATTGGATGAATACTGGGAGCAAAGGAGATACTAGTACCTGGAATGAAAGGGGGTTGTTTTACAGGCAGTATACGATACATCGGCAAGGTATCATCAAGATCGTTGTTAGATTAGAAAAGTTATCGCAAACTTAAGTCAGAGATCTAATATGATGAAACTTCTTGAAAAGTTCATGTCCGATTGCAAATTGCAAATACGTGGTAGAAACATACATGTACAATGGACAAAGGAAGGCTGCATGCTCGAATGCTAGTGTTGGATATTCTCCAAGCAGAGGTTGAATCGTGGAGACATATATAGTAGTAGTCGGGAGTATGCCATAATGACTTCGTCCAAACAATGCTATTCTTTGGTTGTGGTTAATGAGCAAGTGAAAATAAAACGTGTTTCGTCTCCCACTGGTTTAAACGCGCTGTATTTACTTATTCTGTTGCAAGACTTACTTTTTTTATTGCCCTCTTTCTACTATATAATCAGATGTGGCACAAATTGTTACGTTTACTTACTACATGTATAAGAGCTTGTCAAAAAAAAATTTAGAGGAAGGTGGTGCTATGCTATGGGAAAGGTGAAACATGTAGAAATATACTTTGAGTTAAATCTATCCATATTAGTAATTGAAGATGTAGTAAGATATCACATACAGATATCACTGTAATTGTACTTGCCACCATGACTAGCTTGCACTTAGCTTGCAAGAGAATAAATGTACAGTATAGTGTTATACTCTTTCTATTCGAGGTGTATCAATTTTTATCATACTATAACTAACATGTAAACTCAGTGTAAAGTATACTATAAATGCATGCATACATGTTACACTTTATACTTTTACGTGGCAAAGTCAGCTATGTCAACTTACGTCGATTAAGGGGAGATGTCCAGGTAATAAGATAGACAAGGTAACAGGTAAACAAGAAACTTAACAGATATGGCCCCGGGGCTCTAGCCAGCGTCCGTTTTTTCTGTCAATTGACGGAAATTTGCTGCGAGTGACGGAAAATTTTTAAAACCAATCCGTCAACCTTGACGGACAAAAATCCTTGGTGGAAGCTACAGGCGGCTTGGGACCGCGGCCGTAAAAGCCACACACTGTTTGTTTTGCTATTGTTATGATTGTTGACAATGTGTGTCGGTGCCCTTTCGCATACGATAATCTCATTAAAACCCGTTTTTCAAGGTCTCAGTTCAGTCTCTCTAACTCCTGGAATTGTGTTTTCGCGACAATGGGAATTGGCTGACGGAAAAAAAATTCGAGCTGGCTAGAGCCCTGTATGGCCCTATTTCTGTATCATTTAACCAGGGTAACTCAGTGGCTAAAATGGAAGTCCTGGATACACGTATACAGTTTACACACAATACCAAAAAGAAATGTTTATTGCAAACTCATGCCCATGGGGCTAATTGGAAGAGAAGAAAGACTAAATACATGAAATGAATGAATGTGGTTCGAGTACAAGTAGATGAACTAAATTCTAACATACAAATATTAAGTGGATGAATGTACATACGGTACAGGATAGGGTACTAAGTCTACGTAACTATTACGGGGTTTGACTTCTTTTTTGAAGACAGTTGAAAATGAAGTGCCCCATGTATTCTATAATAGATTGATTATACATGTATACTATAAACATAACAAAGAGAAGTCCATGATACAAATACTCGCATTACGTAGAGGAATCCATATTGAGTGACTTACTACACAAAATTCACAGTAGGGGTTTTTATACTTCTTTAGTCAGTCACCATGTTGGAAAGTTAAAGATTATATTGTGGTATTGTGCCCACAGTTGAAATGCCTTTCTCTCCGTGAATAGGCGAAGTGAACCCTTCTTTCTTTTCTCCATATTCTTGAGTTCGTCGCACTCTTTCTGAGCATTGCCGCCGTAGTAATGGAGTCTCACTGACTTGTCTTCGGGGTTTCTGGAAGTATCAAGAGCTTATTGATATTTTCATCTCCATAAGAAATGGAGTTATCGTTTTTACCTCCATGAAATGTCATGGAGGTTATATTTTACCCTGTGTTTGTCTGTCTGTCTGTCTGTGTGTGTGTGTGTGTGTGTGTGTGTGTGTGTGTAAACAAGATAACTCAAGAACGGCTTGGTGGATTGGTTTCATACTTAGTGTGTTGGTAGGGTGTGATGAAAGCTGAAAATGATTAGATTTTGGGCCCCCCAGCGGCTTCCCTTGGTACTGCAGCGCAACTTCCGGGTTTGCTATCTCGTGTTCTGAGCAAGCTATGGTCACGATTTTGAAGTATTAGATAGCTCTTGTGCTCGGAAATAAGTGACATAAGTCTGGGCCCCCTAGCGTCTAGTTTTGGGAAAGCAGGGGCATTTTTGTCAAAAACTTCTGAAGACGATAACTCAAGAAGGGAACAACGGATTTTCATCATTTTTGGTATGTAGGTACCTTAGGCAATGTTTTACAAGATAAGATACTAATTATGCAAAACAGGAGTACATTTGCATAATTAATGAGAATATTCTATCATAGCAGTTTTTTCAATGTATCTCTTGTTCCAGACATGCCATGGTCTTGACGTTTTGGTGATAGATAGCTTTTGGTGTCATGACAAAGTGGGGCAAGTTTTAGCCCCCTAACATTTAATTGTGGAACTGCATGGGTGTTTTTGTGAAGACACTCCAAAGAGGATAACTGCAGAAAGGAACGACGGATTGCCTGCATTTTAGGCATGCGGGTAGCTTGGGCAAAGATGTTCATAATGATATACATGTTATGCAAATGAGGACTTAATTTGCATACTTAATTAGGAAATTGTATAGTTCCATTGTTTTCAATAACTGGACCTCAATACATGTAACACATGTTAATTATGATAGGTGGAATATAAGCAGATACCAAATATGGTAATGAGGAACTTATTTGCATAATGTATGTAAAAGTTGCAAAACCGCTTTATGACTAATAATGGGAATTTTATAACTGTGACATGTGTACGTTAGTCAATGATGAACAACACCATGCATTAATTATGTTAATGTGTTAGTCAATTGCATTAAATTTGCGAAAGCTCTAAATTTTCATGGAGGTATGAGGTCGCCGAACTCTAGTTTTTTTGTGTGGTCAGTGTGTGTGTGTGTGTTTGTTTGTTTGTTTGTGTGTATGTGTGTGTGTGTGCGTGTGTGTGTATGAATGTGTGTATGTGTGTGTGTATGTGTGTGTGTGTGTGTGTGTGTGTGTGTGTGTGTGTGTGTGTGTGTCTAACCTCTGGTTGGATGATATTTGATATGTAAGTAGGTGTTGGTTCACAAAGGTCAAGGTCAGTTTTGTGCCCCCTGGTATGTGACCTTGGTACTGCAGCAGAACTTTTTTTGTATCTTTTGACCTGGGCGTGCTATGGTCATGATTCTTTGGTGGCAGATAGCTTATCAGTAAGTTCTTGACCGAATGCTAATTGGAGGTAAGGTCACACTTAGATCTAATAATTGGAAGACGAAATATCCCACTTTTTTTCTATGATGTACATACAAGGGTTGTGTAAACAAGGTCGAAACTTTGAATGTCTAAAATGATCTTTGACCAAGAAGTTCAATTTCAATTAATTTTAGATTTCCTTAAGATATAATTGTGTCTTTATTTCGATTTTGTGTAAAATGTTTTTTGAAATTACTCATTGATACTGCGCGTTTTTTTGCAAATATATTTCACATTTTCAACTCATATACTAGTAATTTTCATGATTAATACTCAAATAACAAAGACAATAATACTTAAATGACAAAGAAACAAAGAAGCCCGCCTTACTTGCAGTTCTTTCCATTGCTCATCCCGTACACCTTAATGTGATCACACATCTCAGTAGCCAGGATCATACTGAACCAGTCAGTACTCAGCCACGTGCCGGAAGTTTTTCTATGGACAGCAAAATATGATTATGATATGTGAAAAATGAAGAATTGAGCTTTGTGAATAATTCCATCAGCTTGGAAAATCACTTGATACTATACGGTCATATTACGGCCCTGTTTGAAAATAGGGTCCCTCAGGGTAGTTAACGGAATATGTTTTTTTGCACTTTCGGGCGTGCCCCCTATGTGGCCCTGTGGGAACCTTGCGGCTACTGGCCTATTTGGGGGGAATGGCCGGGCCCCTGGATTTTTCAAATCGCAGTTAGAACCCAGCGATATATACACACTGTGACCTGCCCGTTAAAACACCGATGTTTTGCCCCCCGGTATTCAAATATTCATCGGGACAAAATTGTTGCTTCGGAT
This sequence comes from Branchiostoma floridae x Branchiostoma belcheri, assembly GCA_019207045.1. Lineage (NCBI taxonomy): Eukaryota > Metazoa > Chordata > Leptocardii > Amphioxiformes > Branchiostomatidae > Branchiostoma > Branchiostoma floridae x Branchiostoma belcheri. Next base: position 12,200,659 of record CM033041.1, read on the forward strand.
CAAGGATATATTCCCTGAGAGCACCGTAGTATATTCACACGTAGGATCTGCTAGTTTATGCAAATGACAATCGATGTTTCGTTGACCGCCTGTCAACTTCCTCTGGGCAATATATACGTATATGTATACTGACTGGTGCTGTTTCGCACTGGTACTGCAGCCTAGGTGTCGCTACTAGCAATGCTGTCCCAAACGTGAATAACTACCCTTAGGTGACAGATGGACACCGAAACCAACGTCGAATGTATTATCCAATAAAGAACGTTGGGTTGGAGATATCGTCAGGAATCCAACTTTGTCATAATCTTGCACTAAATACTGAGTGGGGGGCCGGGGAGAAAAAAACTAGAGTAAGAAATAAGATAAAGAAATGTAGAATAAAACGCTTAGCGTTACTCACCTTGGCTTCCCCGTTTCATTCTCAAACACTTTGTCAGCATACCCCATTCTCTGTTGAGTCAGCATGTACACCTCTATAACCTTTGAATTCTCTTCAGCTAACTCTGACAAAAGATTGTACGTCCCCCCTTTTCCATCTGTCCTCATGGTATGGTTCGGACCCCAGGCTACAACTTTCAGACCGCTATATTTCGAAATATAACGAACTTTCTTGATGCTGGGGACACTGCTGTGTGATACCACGCGGACTGTAGTCCTTGTTCCAACGTGCTTCTCAAATCCGAAGACAGGAGCGTCGTTCATGCGTATGACACAGTCGGCCTTGTCGATTTCTGTCCCGGCTTCGTGGTGAAGTAACTGCGCAGAATTGGACACCAGGGCACAGACACTGCAGTGCAACTTCAAGGGCTGGAACAGGAATGAAGACAGTTAGGCTTAGTGAACATAAACATGTTTACACAATCTGAATGGATGACGTTAATGCTGCCAAGGAACTATCATAAATTTTACAAAGAGAAAAAAAACTGTCGTTCAATTATATTCCAGCCGTTGAGAACTTCATCAAAACTAGGTAAGAAAACAAAAACATTTAGATATTTGAAGGAGGAGAAAAAGAATAGACAAAATGTCTGCCTCTCTCTCTCTCTCTCTCTCCTCTCCTCTCTCTCTCTCTCTCTCTCTCTCTCTCTCTCGGCTCTGTGTGTGTGTGTGTGTGTGTGTGCGCGTGATGGTAGTAGTACTTAGAAGTACATGTAGTAGTACATGTAGTGGTAGTAGTAGTGGTAGTAGTAGTAATAGTAGTAGTAGCAGTAGTAGTAGTAGTAGTAGTAGCAGCAGTAGTAGTTGTCAGTAGTAGTAGTAGTAATAGTAGTAGTAGTAGTAGTAGTAGTAGTAGTAGAACCTGAACGTTTCTGTCACAGGATTAATCACAAGAAAACAAATAGGCAGCAAAAAAGGACACACTCTCACCTCTCTATCCTTCAGCACGTTGACGTACCCACTCAGGGGGTTGGTAACATTGAACGGTGCCGGGTGGACCGGACCGGGGGGTCTGGTAGGGCCGGCGGTCGGGTTCGGGATGGGGGTCGGGACTTCGGTTTGTTCTGCTTGAAGTCTTTTAATCAGTTCAGCTTGGCACAGAGGCTGGGTTTGGTGTTCTCCCAGATACAAGTAGACGGGAAACGCCACCAACATGTAAAGTGTGCATCCTAACAACAGTCCAATCAGGAACTGGCTTCTGGTCTGCGAAGAACATGAGAGACGAGTTGTGATTGGTCAGTCATTAGCCGGGAATGCGGATTTGCGTTAACACCATGACGCAAGGCCTACGTCACATTTCCTACCCGGGGCCCCGGCCGGGCTATTTGCGGAAAGGAAAAAAATTACTTCATGCCAATAGATATGTACAAGGCATGCTGTTAAATTATTTTCGATCCGTTTTGTTGTCTTTTATTTGATAGTTTTCGATCCGGAAATTGATTTGAAATGCACAATGTCAAAAGCCGTTTTATTGTTTTTTCCTAGTTGCAGACATTCACCATAATACGTGCAGTTGCAACGCCATTTGGTTTTGTGATATGTTCTGCCTTTTTTTTAATAATATTTCATCTCCTTGGTTAAGTCAACAGTAAACAACAACAGTCTGGTAGAATATTTGAATATTTTGTTAACTACAATGAAACACGTCTAGGGTGACTATTCAAATGACGAGAATGGTCACAAAAGGCAAATGGTCATTCTGGACAGGATTCGTATTGCTTGGTCAATGCGAAAATACTAGTAGTCTATAGGACCATGAAAAAAGTGACCACAATAGCCAGGAGTTCCTTATGCAGAGGTGGTCACTAGTTGTTGCTTGGTTGTACTCAAATGCAGGACACTGCACTGCATCAAGAATTTGTTTTACCTCCTAAGATATCTTACAAATCTAAGGAACTAAGGTTACCTATACAGGACACAGCATGTCCTTTAGGCTGAATTCACATTTTAAAACCCGGAAAGCCCGGCCGAGCTCAGATGTTTGTGGAAACGAAAAATAGACACAAATAATGCCCACGACTATTTTCTTTACGTCTTGTGTAGTTTGGCGTCTTTTATATCAGACTTTTCGTTCCAGAGAGCTGCCCGGCCGGGCCCCGGTTTGGAAATGTGACGTAACTAGCTATAGGTCTTAGCGGATACCCACCTTATGATTCGTGAAGTATAACAGCAAAGGACACAAGTCCATGATCGTTGGTAATAATAAGGTGCACAACTAGCCACAAAGTGATACACAGTTGGTTCTAACAGGAAACTAGGTCACAGGATTGCTGTGGCATGTAATTACCTGTCACAGTGCCCCCCACAACTAACCGGTTGAACAAGTTTACCGCGTAGACAACAAGTCATCGGACGGTAGTACTGCACTTTTTTTTCCACTGATGACTGTTTTTATTTATATCATCGGTTGTGGCATCGTGTAGCCTTGTGGCTCAACTAACCAGTTAGTTGAACAAGACTTTGCATTTTTGTCTACTGACTTTGGTTGAATCATATGTTCGTTGTGCCATCGCGTGGTCTTGTGGTTAGTTGAGCAAGACTCTGGAGGTTATAGGTTCGTAATGCCTCATAACATGCAATGATTCCGCCTGCAGTACCTATGTCTTCCGCTGGTGGCGCCCCTGAATGGTCCGACGGTTCTGTGAGCGCTCACATATTTGCTACGCTGCTGTTGTAATGATTTGTTACGTCACCTCGACACAAGTTTTATAAATTTTCGGAAAAGCCTGGACCGCCTACCTGCATGGGGTATGCATGGGGTTTGGGACCCTAATGGAATTTCTTAAAAAGAAACTCGGTCAATGACAATCCCAGTTCTTTTCTCTGTCCACCAAGAGGTCTAATACAGGCCAGGCGCCACCAAGGCTAACGTTTCCTGGTCAGGCTATTTGTGGAAACGAAAAATAGAAATGTATACGTAAAAGTATACGCAAATAATACCCACGACTATTTCCATTACGGTATTGGAAGGTGGAGTCCAACCCTCTCATTCCACTGCCTTTTAAAAGTCAGGTACCCATTTTTGACGACGCCTCAGGGTTGACGACGCCTCAGGGGAGTCGTCAAGTGGTATATTTTGCATTCAGTCTGCAAAAATTCTAGGAATTGCACAGGCATTTCCACAGGAATGCAGTATGCTGGGTATGCAAGCCCTCCCCCCCAAATCTGTTCCAGATGTATCTCTGGTATGCAATGGGGGAATGTAGGTCACACTGGCCCCCTGGAGGAATTTGTCTTTTGAAACTAGACAGGGAACTCTGCCCAATGGATCACGTTGTCTTGGTTGTTATGTTATGTTATGAAGGATACATTTTCTTTTCTAGAGCTTGTTCAAGCCATAGGCCACAGGCAGACAGGACATACTTCTGTAGTGCTCAGCTGTAGGTTTAGGTCACTGGCAGACCATTGTGCTATACCGGGGATAGTACATTTCTGCTGGCTGTAGGTTTATGTTACAGGTGGGCTAGTATATTGTGCCAGGGATAGTGCGACAGGGAAGTTCCAGTCTATTTCTGATTTGAGCTGTATTGTTGTACCCTCAATCGTCGTCATGGCAATAATACATTTTTATTGCCAGTCTTGTTACATCTGGGGAAGCAAGGTGCATTTCCCAAGGGCACAATGTCGAGGGCATGATCAGTCTTTAGACTCTTGGTTCCGAGCCCAACGCTCTACCAGTTACGTCACTCTAATGCCACTATACACTACCCACCCACTTGCCCCTCCCTCCCCGAAAAACGGTTATGTTAAAACAAATTATTGTAATACTACGTTATTGGTATGAAAATAGCGGATGTCTGATATTACAATCTTTTCAATTATCTCCCTCCTTCCAAGGATTGAGGGAAGCTCCTTGCTCCTTCGGCCCGCTCCTTAACCCAGTCCCTTGCAAGCCCCCCCCCCCCCTTGCCCCTCTCCCATAGAACGGTTATGTAAGAACAAATTGTGGTAATCCAAAATTGTAATTGGTGATAGAATAGCAGATACTACTGTCACTCTATAGGGCACCTTAAAACATGTTACAATAATATTATATTCTTCTCTATAAAATCATTCTTGCCCCTTCCTTAACGTTACCTAGTCCCTTGCAAACCCCCTTGCCCCGGTCCCGCCCTCCCCCATAAAACGGTTATATAAGAACAAATTGGGGTAATCCCTACTTATTATCATTGTGATAACAGCGGATGCTAGTGCCGCTGACTATGACAACTATTTACTATATTGGTACAATCTTCTAAGCTTTTCTCTAAACATCATCTTCTCCAGGGCCCAGAAAAAAGACAGTTACGTCAGAACAATGGTTTACCGACGTGTGGGTGTGAGTACAGAGGCCTAGTCTCCAAGCAGACGTGTCGGCTGGATGAAAAAAGAGAAGAATTTGGCCGACTAGAGACGAATAAGTTGCCATGGGATTTCAGTCAGTCTTTTGCAGTCTATTCAGCTATCATGCCGGTCGGTCAGTTCACTCCTAGGCAAGTTAACTACTAGCTCAGGGTTGTAGCCAGCACCTGTCCTTCAGTCCTTTGAAGGAATTTTGCAGCTGGGGACTGAAAAAAAAATATACCCCGTTCCGTCCCCTGGGACAGACAAATATTGATATGTAAAGATATAAAAAAAACTGAAACCCATGTGTTCTTCTTCACCAAAACAGATGCCATTGAACATCTTAGTCTACAAGCAAAATTTGCACCTCAAAATGCAGGAAATAGTGTTTCAGAGGGTCTTGATTAAAAAATTTTCTGGGACCCAGACCCCCTAGAAATGACGCGCAACGTCACGCCATGCCTTCGGTGCTCGATAGGATTCCCATTCAAAATCGAGGGGACTGAAAATGATTTCAGGCTGGCTACAACCCTGTACTAGCTATAGGCTTTTATTCGTAACTTCAAAGTCCCACATTACTATTCGACCAGGTCAGAGTCTGGTAGAGACTAACACTGAAGTGGATATCTCGATACGATAGAACGATAGAACATTGCGCCAAATTTAGGACACTTTGTCAGTTTTTCGTTTCTGTTACACTGTTGTGCGGCGCATTTCTTTGTGTATGAAACCAAGGAGCTTTTATCAGTGATAAAAGCTCTTTGATGAAACCCAGATGAAGAAACAAAAATGGTCGTGCCCGGAATGTCGCATTCTCTGAGTTTCGATTCGATACACTAGTAACTTTATTGTAAGTCGCAGTGTTACCACCTTATCAAAAACTGTAAAATTATTAAAATTTTTCAGCAAAAATAGATGAAATGATGTTCATCGTTTTGCGCCGCTTTGCACCATTTTGCCAATTGCGATTTTTTTCTAATTTTCTGGAGACAAATTGCGCTAATTGAATTCGATTGGCGTCCGTTTGCGCCACTTTGCGAATACCTGGCGCAATTTGGCGCAATTCAGTGAGATGCCCCCTTGAGTAGGACGAGATGAAGTGGTGACGTCATCCAGACGAGTTTGAACAATCAGGCTCAGAATCAGGCTCCGTTCTACGCGATTTTGATGAAGTCTTGTTGCAACGGGCGGTGTTATATCATTTGTACAATTACATATATTATACATGACATTGTATGTTGTGTACACTTTCCGAATGTTTTCCTTCTGTGCTCCAAAATAGCTGCAAATATGTAGACATTGACATTACATAACCATTGACTACATTACAGTCGCTTGCGTTAGATACTAACATACTTACTGCTCTTTGTTTACACGAATTGTTAGTACCGGGTTTTAACAGAATCGCGGGGATGGAAATTTACAGAATCAGTTCCTTAACACATCTTGTAAAAGTATACGTCATAGAATTGTCAAGAATAGTACACTTCGCTGTGCAAAAATCAAAGAATAAAAAAAAGAGAAGTGTCCTTTTTCTGTCCTGTAGGACATTTAGATATGTTCTTCCTACAGGGGTCATCGTCCATCTATACAAATATTCTCACAGTGATTTTCGGCTTTGAAAGAGACACAAATTTTCCCACGTTGGCGCCAGAGAACCCCGGCCTCCCTACTTCTCCAACATGCGTCTGTCACGCACATATCACGCACCGGATGGGAAAATGTAGAAATATGGACCAATCAGAGTTTGCCACGTCATCTATCTACCTGGAAGTCAAGTCTGATATGACCGTTTGTCCGTCGCTGGAAGATCATTCTGTGAGCAGAGACGACCGTTATCGGACAGAGGCAACGCCGTTCACGTTTTCGAGGCCTTTCTACCAGATACAGCGAGACATAGCAATGGGTGCTGGCTCAAGTTACGGGGTGAGATTCAAGCGTTGCAATATGTATGAACTAAACATGATTATCAATCCAGTGTATCAAATTCTGACTTCATTACATTTACTACGTATGGATGATATATGAATATTTTTGCTATAAGCCTCGGATAACTAGAATTACAATAAGTAAGGACACTAGTATTATACTAAGTAACTCTCTATTCTGTTTTTCTATGTCTTTTTCAACGCATATGGCACGTCTGACAAAAAGGAGGTAAGTACTTTAATATGTCCTATTTCAATTGTAACGTCTGGTACCAATTGGCTTGATGCTCTAAAAACTAAACATGACTTGTTAAAAGTTCTGCAGATAAGTAAAGAAAAATGACAATCAATCCAGTGTATCAACTTTTACCTTCATTATTACATTTACTACGTATGCATGTATCTATTTGCTATAAACCTTGGATAACTGGATTTACGCTTGAGTAAAGGACACTTATAAGTAACTCTCTATTCTGTTTTTCTATGTCTTTTTCAACGCATATGGCACGTGTGACAAAAAGATTGTAAGTACTTTAATATGTCCTATTTCAATTGTAGCGCCTGGTACCAATTGACTTGATGCTCGCTAGCTCCCAAAACTTAACATGATTTGTTAAAAGTTCTTCAGATAAGTAAAGAAAAATGACAATCAATTTAGTGTATCAAATTTTTACTTCATTACATTTACTACGTATGCATATTATATATATTTGCTATAAACCTTGGATAACTGGATTTACGCTTGAGTAAAGGACACTTATAAGTAACTCTCTATTCTGTTTTTCTATGTCTTTTTCAACGCATATGGCACGTGTGACAAAAAGATTGTAAGTACTTTAATATGTCCTATTTCAATTGTAACGCCTGGTAACAACTGACTTGATGCTCACAAAACTTAACATGATTTGTTAAAAGTTCTTCAGATAAGTAAAGAAAAATGACAATCAATTTAGTGTATCAAATTTTTACTTCATTACATTTACTACGTATGCATATTATATATATTTGCTATAAACCTTGGATAACTGGATTTACGCTTGAGTAAAGGACACTTATAAGTAACTCTCTATTCTGTTTTTCTATGTCTTTTTCAACGCATATGGCACGTGTGACAAAAAGATTGTAAGTACTTTAATATGTCCTATTTCAATTGTAAAGTCTGGTACCAATTGACTTGATGCTTCAAAAACTAAAAATGATTTGTTAAAAGTTCTGCAGATAAGTAATGGAAAATGACAACCAATCAAGTATATCCATTTTCTGCATTACATTTACTACGTATGGATGATATATATTTTTGCTATAAGCCTCGAATAACTAGATTTACGCTTTAGTAAAGGACACTTATAAGTAACTCTCTATTCTGTTTTTCTATGTCTTTTTCAACGCATATGGCACGTGTGACAAAAAGATTGTAAGTACTTTAATATGTCCTATTTCAATTGTAACGCATGGTAACAATTGACTTGATGCTTCAAAAACTAAAAATGATTTGTTTAAAGTTCTGCAGATAAGTAAAGGAAGATGACAATCAATCCAGTGTATCAACTTTTTACTTCATTACATTTACTACGTATGGATGATATATATATATATTTGCTATAAGCCTCGGATAACTAGAATTACAATAAGTAGGGACACTTACAAATAACTCTCTATTCTGTTTTTCTATGTCTTTTTCAACGCATATGGCACGTCTGACAAAAAGGAGGTAAGTACTTTAATATGTCCTATTTCAATTGTAAAGTCTGGTACCAATTGACTTGATGCTTCAAAAACTAAAAACGATTTGTTAAAAGTTCTGCAGATAAGTAATGGAAAATGACAACCAATCAAGTATATCCATTTTCTGCATTACATTTACTACGTATGGATGATATATATTTTTGCTATAAGCCTCGAATAACTAGATTTACGCTTTAGTAAAGGACACTTGTAAGTAACTCTCTGTTCTGTTTTTCTATGTCTTTTTCAACGCATATGGCACGTGTGACAAAAAGATTGTAAGTACTTTAATATGTCCTATTTCAATTGTAAAGTCTGGTAACAATTGACTTGATGCTTCAAAAACTAAAAACGATTTGTTAAAAGTTCTGCAGATAAGTAATGGAAAATGACAACCAATCAAGTGTATCCATTTTCTGCATTACATTTACTACGTATGGATGATATATATTTTTGCTATAAGCCTCGAATAACTAGATTTACGCTTTAGTAAAGGACACTTGTAAGTAACTCTCTGTTCTGTTTTTCTATTGTCTTTTTCAACGCATATGGCACGTCTGACAAAAAGATTGTAAGTACTTTAATATGTCGTATTTCAATTGTAACGTTTGGTACCAATTGAATTGATGCTCTAAAAACTAAACATGACTTGTTAAAAGTTCTGCAGATAAGTAAAGGAAGATGACAAGCAATCCGGTATATCAATTTTTCTTCATTACATTTACTTCGTATGCATATTACATATATATATATTTGCTGTAAGCCTCGAATAACTAGATTTACGTTTTAGTAAAGGACAATCATAATTAACTCTCTATTTTCTTTTTCTATGTCTTTTTCAACGCATCGGACTTGCTAAGTACTATTCCCTATTTCTTGTAATGTCTGGTCCCAACTCGATGCTCCAAGATTCAACAATAGTTATCATATTTGTATCATATACTTTCTATCTAAAACAACTGGCTGAAACTGCTAGTGAACAATATTGTTACAACAGTAAACATAAAGGATTGTATTACATAACTTTGTATTTTCTTTTTCTGACTGCTACAGCATTCAACAATAGCTATCATATACTGTCTATCTTAACTAACCTCGTGAACAATAACGACAGAATAGTGAACAGTATACATGACGTATTCTAACGACTAAAAAGCTAACTAGAATGTTACAAAATGAAGTAGTCCACATGCTTTTGTGTGCTCTTGTCAGCACTGTGAAAAGATCGAATGGAACTATGAATTAGTATCCATTTTCAGATCTTTTTATTTTCATTTACGGCATAAATTTGCTGAAGTTACAGCTTCTTTGCATGATTTTATGATTTGTTTTCTTTGGAAACGGATGAAAATTCATGCGCGCTTGGAGGTAATTCATGTAATCTTGTCATTGTGGCTGAGTGCTTGTTGTTTCATGCACCTGATTTGGTTTGTGTTGTGTTACAGCTGTTCAGTACAGCAGCTGCCGCAGCTGTGGCCAAGGTGACTGTGAAAGCTGCTCCCAAGGCCACTGAGATCTGCACCTTCTCTTAAGTCACCCGATGAGGCCAGGTATGTTCTACGTCTTCTCTTTATATTCATATTCCGCGTCTTCAGAAACTGTCCTTGAATGTAGACTTTGTTTTGTTGTATGCTGTATATTCATTCTTTTTTTTTTGCTGGGCTTCCTCACTGGACTGCGCCAAATTGTGCTGGAAAATTGGGACAATTTTGCGGATTTGTGCGCCCTTTGTTCTGTGTTATTCGTAGAGTCAACGTAAAAATGCTCGTCTATTATTGTAAAGTTTTACCTCTATTTTGTTGTATTTTTGACTGGACTAATGACGATTTTCGAATTCCCATGCCACGTGCACCCTTTGCAGCATCGACAAGGGCTTCAAAGTGTACCTGCAAAAATGCGCTAATTGTCACTGTAAGTATCCGGATTTATCAGTTGTGTTCTCTATTTTCACATCTCTATTGACTACAGCATATCAAAAATCTGTTGCAAATCAATGATGTGTCAATTTCAGTGGGATTCTAAATACTGATCAACCAGGGAATTGCATTTAGAGTCAATGTGTCTTTGCGGTCGCAAACCACTAGCAAAATCCACTGTATTGTAGTAGACTATGGTTAGATATTGATAACTAGCGTTTTCATGAATCGAAAACTAGCGTTTTCATGAATTGAAAAATAGTTAAGTTCCTGATTGTGATATTTAAGACCTTATTTTGCTTGACTATAATTTGAGTCTGACTAATATTGCTGTAAAATTTCTTTGCAATGTCAGCTTGTTAACTAAAATTTTATCCGTTTCTCAGAGAACTGATCCCATCTACCATAGAGGGCACCAGATGACGTCATCTGAGAACAGGAAGTGACGTCACTACACGTAGTTTAGAGAATGTGACAAGTCGTTAATAGATTATACATTTACAACTTTCTGTCGACAACTCTGAAATTCCTGCACAATTGAACAGTTTATACACAATGTATCCTTGCTACGTAATAACAACATCTCTGTACCGTATGCTATAGATACAAATCTAATAGCAGTTTAACAAGTATTTGAAGTCGACCATGTCGAAAATCACTGTTCCAGTTTGTTTGCAAGATTGCCATACACAGGCCCTGTTGAAGTTTCTTGATACAGGTACAATACCACATTTATGACTTAACGCAGAGAACCAAAACGACCTTCTTAGCAAACAGTAATTGAAACAAAACAGCTACATTAACATGTGAAGACTGTGTATTTTGGAGCGGCAAATGTCACTGTAGTTTAGTATTTAAAAATGGAACGAATAACGGTATGTGAATGTGTACCATTCTGTGCTACAATAAAATCTCTTCAGCATTGTGTTCCAAACTCCGATTGTGCTGGTGTGTTTTTCCGACATCTGTCTTGTTTCATGAGTAAGTTGAGTGTCATTTTCCCACAGCTTGTCGAGCGAATGTAAAGAACAGAAATCACACAGGAAAGATAGCAGAATCATAATGTACAGCATGACAGAACAGAATACAGTTGAGTGGCTAGGGACAAACCACTAATGCCAGGCCATATAGTCTTAATTTGATGAATTACTATTTATCTATTGACCGACCCCCACCCCTCACCAAAATACATGCCCCCTTCCCAACAATTAACACTTAGAAAAGATAAACAACAGTACTCTCAACACCGGTAGCAAAATCATCATTGCTTATTCAACATAACTTTCCTAGGTAGGCAATCTTATATATTTTCTCTACTGACATTTCGACTGCTGTGTTTTCAGTAAAGTAACTGTGGCCTTAGTGCTTTCAAACCTCTAAGGTGGAAGCATGGTGTAGCAAACAAAGGGGTGTGGCGACAGAAGGCTGATGGGAAGGATTAGGCGTGCCTCAGCAAAATGGCGCTGGGCAAATTTCGGAGGATTGACGTGCTGAAGGACCCCGGGGACTGCGCGTTTATTCAGCCGTGTGCCGACACATGGAAGGTGCGTATGGACAGGGGATAAAACAGTGTTTCATTTGGTATGCTATATGTACTGTGTTAAGTGCCGATCGCTCTTTTTTCACGTGTTGTATCTTGTCATTATATACAGAAAGTACATTTTTTGCCATTTTGAAAGTCCTAAATGGTTACGGTAATACATAGCTATCTTTGAGTACAACCCTTTGTCAGAACTCAATAGACTCTACTTACACAGAAAATTTGAAGTCAATCGGCCAGGCCGATCTTGAGAAAATGATTTTTGAAGTTGACATCCTGTCTAGTAGCCCCCCTCCCCACTATTTAAAAGTGTGGTAACTTCAACATATCCCAGGAATGTGATCAGCTAATGTAAAACTCACAAAGGTAGTTTGTATCATTAGTACATATATTTGTACAGCATATGAGGGAATATCAAGCAAATCCATGATTTTGATGAAGAAAAAGACAACCTAGAAGTTGACCTTCATTTGACCTCTTCTGTCATGTACACCCACCCACATTCAAAAAATAGACGGAAATACAAAAACTTGTCTGATTTTCAAAAAAAGGCCAATAATCAATAGTACTCATATGTCTCCAACATATATTGGAATATCAAGTAAATGCATACTTTTGATGAAGAAAAATACTCATCCAAAGTTGACCTATATTTGACCTCTTCTGTCATGCACACCCACCCACATTCAAAAAATAGACGGAAATACAAAAACTTGTCTGATTTTCAAAACAAGGCCAATAATCAATAGTACTCATATGTCTCCAACATATATTGGAATATCAAGTAAATGCATACTTTTGATGAAGAAAAATACTCATCCAAAGTTGACCTATATTTGACCTCTTCTGTCATGCACACCCACCCACATTCAAAAAATAGACGGAAATACAAAAACTTGTCTGATTTTCAAAAAAAGGCCAATAATCAATAGTACTCATATGTCTCCAACATATATTGGAATATCAAGTAAATGCATACTTTTGATGAAGAAAAATACTCATCCAAAGTTGACCTATATTTGACCTCTTCTGTCATGCACACCCACCCACATTCAAAAAATAGACGGAAATACAAAAACTTGTCTGATTTTCAAAAAAAGGCCAATAATCAATAGTTCTTATATGTCTCCAATGTATATTGGAATATCAAGTAAATCCATACTTTTGATCACGAAAAATACTCATCTGAAGTTGACCTTTATTTTGCCTCTTGCGACATTCACACCCAGATCCATAAGAAAAATAGACAGAATAATAAAAACCTGTCACATTTGTAAACAAATAGTATTCATCAAAAGTACTGTCTTAAATGTGTTCAACTTATGAGGGAATATCAATGTCATGCATGTTTTTGATGAAGAAATATGCAGTTGGAAAGTTCACACCAAAATGTAGACAGCCATGTTGTTTACATTCAGGTAATCTTCAAGCAGACGTTACAAAGCAAAATACACTCTGCCCCTTTCAGTGAATTAACAAACACAATTGGTCAACGGTACTTAAATGTCTTCAACAGTAGTAAAGCTTTTGCATTAGTCATTCATTAGTAATTCTACATGTGTTTTATGTCTCTCCAACTTTGGGGGGAATATGAAGTGGAACAAAGTTGCTACACTGTATGTCTTCTTGAAAGAGTACGTGTAATTTACACATACTTTTTATGAAGAAATAGTTTTGCGGCTAAGCTGGATGTGGCTGAAACATGGGCTAATATATCCCTCATCTTTGTAGCTTATTCTGATATTAATTTACTGTTTCCCTTGCAACAGGCCTAGTCACTGGGCTGTATGTGGAAAATTATATATGTGCAGCTGTCCTGTCAAATTTTAAGGAAATAAACATTCAATCTTTCTTTATGCAGAGGGGGATATCTTGTAATCAAACTTAAGTAGATAGCTTTGTACAGTGGGCCGGCGGATGTTTGGCGGGCTGCTATAAGCGAGATTTAATCAGGCTATGTACAGATATATGAGAAAAGAGTTTATTCTTTGTAAATATTATTAGGAAAAGATTTTCATCCAGCATTAGTACCATTTCGTAAGGTAGACAATATCTGAAAGTGATACAAATGAACCATCATTGATAATTGATGTATCTATTCAAAGTAATATCACATACCGGTGTAATGTATGAAGAAGCGGGTAACAGTGCCATGCCTTATTCAACGCACATCTGACATGTTTTATGACATCTATGGTCATCACACTTGGTGCATGTAAAAGCAGCTGTACTAGTACTGCTTACAATAGATCCTAGTAAAGCACCTAAGCTGGCACAATTATAGATTATAAGTAATAGCATACATGTTGTGTACATTCAGATTGTATTCAATTCTTGTAACCAGTAATTTTTATTACAAAAGAGGTCTTTATACAAAATCATTAGTGTAATTCGAAAATTGTGCACCAAACACTTGGGCAGGGAATCCTTTTTGAATTTGATGATCTTCAATGGCCTAAAATTGACAGTTTCTAAGATGTAAACATTGTGAAACTTATTGTTTACTCCCAGAACGAAAGTAACATTATTGGATGAAATGTAGCAAATTCTGGATAGCAAATGTAAAGAAAGTTTGACCATCTATCACCAGATTATAAGAAGTCAATGATAAATGAAACCTAGCATGAATGATCACAATATAATGTATACTTCTACAAGACTACAGGCCATAACACAGCATCACTGTTATTGTCAGTCTTTCTGCGCTTAGGCAAAACAGTACAGGCCATTTCTTCTAGATTGACAGGACCTGAAGTATTGGACTTCAGGTCTGCCTTACATGTGCTCCTTGAAACAATAGATAAAACGTTGTAACCGTACATATGACCAGTCATGTTTGTATTCCCCCCTCCTGCAGCCCTCTGTAAGGAAAAGAAATTTTCAACACAATCTTGATTCAACCTGTTTGGTACAACATACACATCAGGATAAATTGCCTGGAACTGAGGGGAGGAAATATAAGAAACCAAACTTAAATAAGTGTTGACAGTCAAATTAAGATCCTCAAATGTTTGCCATGAAATGAAATGTTTTGCAACCAAAGATTTAGAATGAAACTGAGTTTGGAGAGATGTTTTCCAGAACAAAAACCAATGCTGCACATTTCTTAAAACAGTAAGTCTTTCATCGTGAGAATACTTAAGTGGCAAATGACTATTCCAAACTGTCCATAGATCATTGCAATGAGAAATATACAATTGAGTGGACGTAGTTGCAGCATTTTCATGTTCATGCATCTCCTGTTGAACAGCTGAGGACAATGTGTGTACAGACAGGTTCACTCGCATCTTGGCCCAATTGTCTAAATAGACATGTTGTTTTGTTAACCTAGTCAATGCAAGTGGACGTTTTCTGTCTCTGTCATAAACTGAACAGATATGTTTCCAAATCATAAATTTACCATTGTAGCTTAAACATCTAGTATTGTAATGCTCATGTCCACTGCTGTACAGATTGTTCCTCAGCTTCTTCATCAGGTGTGGTGGATCAGACATGAAAAAAAGAGGACCTGAACTAAAAGGGTTCTGACACATATGACCAGTCTCACCACAGTTCATTCTAATAAACGTACGATTAGCAGAAGCACCATCACATACAGAAAGCATAGTGTGGAAACCAAAATCATGTAGCAAACTAACTCCAGACCAAAACATTCGGTTAATCTGCAATCCAGTGAAGCCTTTAGTCAAAAAATAGGCAACCGGAAAGGAAAATGGTGCAAATAAACTCTTGAACATAAACTGCATTACGTGAGTTGCTACATTCTCATGACATGGTACATGTGCATCTGGGGACTTAGAGGTGACTGTAGACAGATCAATGGGAGTGTCATCTAAATCAACAAAACCTACTAACTTATTGCTATTGGCCTCCCAAACTAAACCCTCTTTGATCTTTACCTCATCAAAGGCCAACATGCCTATAGTTCCATGTGAGCTGGTTTTCTTAACGTCAAACGATTCCTTCATCCTCTGTATCGAAGAAACATTCCACCCACTTGATGAAAGAGAAAAGTTTTTGTAATCCCTTAGTGTTCGTCCACTTGGGAGTCTCAAAAAACCAGACTTAGAAAAAGCCTCATACTTGGATGTGGAATGGTAGTGCCGCAGGCACCATCTGATGACAAGCGGGTGCCAGCGCATCTGCCGCTTTGGTGTAACCAAAGCTTTGGCCTGGTCAGCTAACAAAATCAAAATAAATTTATCCGACTCTACTCCTGTATGCTCACTTATGTGAGACTTCAAAAGTTTCAGACTTTGGAAACTTTTATGAGAACAGCTCTCCCACATACAAGAATAAGAACGCTTACATGGTGCAATATCAGGATCACAACTTTCAACATGACAAGTAAACAAATGTTCATTAAGGAGTGAGATTGAAGAGAAAGTTTCCTCACAGTTATTCCATCTACACCTGGCATTAGATTGCTGTTCTTTGACGTTGTGGATACCTTTGTACAGATTACTGAAAATAAATCTGAAATCCTTGTCCTCATGTTCGGTACATAATGCCATGGTCTTTGTTTTCTCCTGAAGCTTTTCATAATTCTTGCGTAAAGTAATGATCTCTTGTTTTGCTTCTCTCAGCTGTTGCTCTAATGATTCTCTAGAAAGATATTGGTAATTTATAAACTTAGAGTCAGCTTTTGCTTTATGAGCATTAAGCCTAGACAGCATTTTCCTAAGGGTATGATCTTGCTTTTTACACATTGGACATATATCATTGTGGCCACTTGCAGTACTTGGGTCATTAGGGAAGAACAACACACAGTGCTGACTTCTTATACATTTCTGTTCACCTAAATAACATTCCACTTTAGCAGTGATCTGGCCATCCTTTCCTTTCAGAATACGTGTACTGTCAGTGGTTTCAACTACTTCTCTATATTTGTCATAGCTACAGCCATTACAGACTACCCCATCTTGGACAAACTGAAGAATTGTTTCAAAATGTGTCTGATGAGAAACAGTGTCAGGTAACCAGTCCCAAGATTCCTGATTTGCAATCTTTCCCTGGATCTTTAATGTCCAGGTCATGTTCTGTTTTATGTGTACAGTTCTAGTGAACACAGAAGTGGAGCCTGGGGGGGACAGGCAGTGGAAAACTACCTCTGACTCTGAACTTGTCTTTTGCCAATTCTCCCAGTGGTTCTGAAGCAGGTCTGTCCACTCTTGCTGTAGGGACTGCAGTGTGTATGATGTGTGAGATGGACCAGGAGGACCCATGTGAACGGTTCTGTTTTCCTCACAGATGCTGGCAGCTGTATCACGCATGCCCTGTATATCAACATCATCTGCTCCTCTTAACAGACGCTTAAGGTTTTCACCTTGTTTTTCAACTAACTCAAGTACCTCTGACTTAAAGTAGGTCCATCTCACCTTACCTTTAAACCGTCCAACTTGACATTTGTTAGACTGACTTGGTGCAAATGACAGATAGGTCTTTATTCCCTCTGCACTGTAGTTACTTGTTTCATTAAAGCGATTTGCAGCCGATGCAACTGAAGTGAAACCTCCAGTCTTTCCAGCTTTTGGTGAGAAAGGATCATGAGCTGCTCTCTTCAAATAGACTGGCTGAGTACCTTTTACATACAATAACCCGTACAGTACAAGTTCCTCAGGTGACAGTAGCTCACCCCCCTGGAACCATGTGCCCTCAGTACAGGGATTTGAAGAAGAACAACTGACATGAGGGGATAACTCAGGGACATCTGTACATGTGTTAGTATTAATGTCACACATTTCAGATTTGTCATTTTCTGCAGTGCAATGGGTTTGTGTTACCATTTCATCACATTTCTGTGCATTTTCTTTCATTGATTTGACTGCATGCCCTGATTGGGTACATGACCCAGCAGGGTAACAAATATTGTCATGATCAGAAGTATGATGACTGTTGTTAGCAGCATCGTTGCAAGTGTTCTCAGCAGTGTTGCAGCTGTTCTCAACAGCACTGCAGGTGTACTCAGCAGCACTGACACTGTTCTCAGCAGTGCTCACAGTGGTCTGAGCAGTGCTCACAGTGGTCTGAGCAGTGCTCACAGTGGTCTGAGCAGTGCTCACAGTGGTCTGAGCAGTGCTCACAGTGGTCTGAGCAGTGTTGCAAGTGTTCTGATTAACATCACTCTTTTTGGGACGTCCACGGGCACGGGGCTGTGTAGAACTACCAGGCTGAAAGAACATTTCTACGTTGATGCTTTTCTTCTTATTGATCTTAATGTGCTTCATGACTGCATCTAATCTCCATCCAGACCTTCTTGGGAGTGTGTATGTGTAACTTCGCATGTTAAGCTTGGCAAATGCCGGACTCTTTACTTCAGGGACAGTTTGTGAAAGGAAGTCAAGCCACTCCTTTCTAGTATTGAACGTCATCTGTGTGTGACTATCTTTAATCTTCCCACCGTTCAATAGGACAAACTTTCTTTCAGGTGCTGACAAACCGAAGCTGAGGTAGAGCTCCCGACCCACCAACTGGGGACACTCTTCTGTTAGGTCTTTCCAGAAGGTGCTCTGCCTTCCACGACCAGCCATGGTGTCCTGGAACAAATGGTTTTATGGTGCACATTTATAACACTCTGTATAGTGTACATTTACTTTTGAATACCATGTCACTTTGTCCAATGTGTCCAAGTATTTCAGAATTTCACTGATGATTTTCTCAATTCTTCATCGTTACGACTAAGAAATGATTTATCTTATGAGGATGTACAACACCATTAATAAGTAGGACAAGAGGACATAATTCAAATTTGTCACATAATTTTATTCATCAATCACAATTGCAATGTTTCAGTTCAAGTACATAGAATGTTTGACAAGACAACTAAAACTGTGTTCCATACTGCAAAATAACTGCCAACATCATCATGTGTTGTGCCACAGGATAAATGGACAATGATTTGAAAAAGATAGTGTTCTTCTAAGATAGATTATGAAAAACTAAGGGTAAGTCAATACAGAAAGGTCAACAGCTTTTCTATGCTGATGAAAATTGCAAAAGATTAATGGCACATGCTAAAGATTACTGGCACCACACACCATTATAACTGTCCTACTACTACTACTATTGTCATGTAATGTATGTACATTGTCATCATTCAGTGCTTTCAAAGGAGTATAAAAGCAGCCATTTAATCTTGCAAGTGAATGAGTTACATACAGTAACTTTAATTGGAATATGATATATGATTTCAGATCAGTAAAACATGTCTGACAGAAAAGGACTTTAAACCACAACAACATTTCTAAAGGTTGTTGCATGGAACCCTTGCTAAACAATAGTTAAGTATCTTGCCCGAGGGCTAATTGCAATTAGCATGAAAGAGGTTGGGCAGTTACTAGTACTGTAAAACAACCTAACATGTATACTCTTGTCTCAAAAGCTAACTTTAAATTGTAACTTATGTTATTTATTTTCTTTCACTTGTTTTTCTGATACGAGTGGAAAATGATGGATGCCACTTTTTTGTAATATGTGGGTTTTGTGAAGAGCACTTTTCTTTTTGTTGGTAACTAAATAGAAATTGAAATATAATGGCCTCAGTAAAGAGCTCCTTTCTTTCATAATCATAGAAGGAACAGTTTGACATAAATGTGTTTCGTTTTCCACCATAATTGGTGTCCACTATTTACAAGTTCTTTTGCACACATAACAATCGCTTGCCTATATAATATAAAGTTCTTGTACTTAACATGGTTTTCATGTACTAGTAAAAGAGTACTATCTGTAAAGTTAATGTACACAGCGTCAGCTGTCACACTGCAGGGTTGGAAATACCCACATGTAATTAGCAGGTTACAAACTAAACATGCAAGTAAATACCTTGCAAAGAAATGTTATACCTCAGGAAGGATTTCTTATTATGGAGTTTTGGGGTCAAATTCCAATATATCAAAATACTTCAGTTTTGTTGTCACAATTTAGAAGTGAAAATTTGGGCAGCAAAAAATCTTGCATGTTGGTAAAAAAAAGTACACATCTAAAGCCCTGAAGTATGTCCTAAATATGTTATGTTCATAGAGAAAATCTACAGAGGTTCAAAGATTCAAGGAAGAAGACAAAGAAAATTGCTTCTTAATCATGAAGATGCATTTTTTCTTTCATTCAGTGTGAGCAATAACAGTGCAACTTGAGCATCTTTTTTTTGTGGTGGACTTTTCCCCAGGAAAGAAAGTAAGGAACGTAAAGTAACACAAGTAAGCTGTTTGATAATCATTTGAACACAGTCTTGGCTTTGAGACATGTAAAGCAGATCAAGATGAGCAAGGGCATCTTTACACTTTTGCTCCGAAACCAGACCAGAAACCAGGCCATGAATAGTACATGTAGAAGATGCTTTCTTGCTGCCTCTACTGGCTCTGGCAGTACTGGCTGCAGACTTGGCACTTTTGCTAGATAAAGAATGGGTTGCCTGCCGAAGTGCCATGCTAGACTTAGCTGGCATGAGGTCAGATTGTTGCCTCATGCGTTTCTGTTTAGACTTGAGGAAGGTATACACAAGATGTTGCAGAAGGCCAACTTTGGCGGATAGTGGTTGGTCATGTACAGAGCATGCGTGCAGCATTTTAAAGTACTGCTCACGCAGATACTTGGAGAGACTGAGCTCTGACATAACATCATTGAGAGCATTGACAGACATGTTATCAGATGTGAATATTCTACCTACCAAAATGTCCAATATAGAAAAGAAATGTACTACAGGAGACTTTACTTTAACAAGAAACTTGTCATCCTGCTTCACATCATTACATAAACAGTCCAAAATACACATCATGGAAGCATTACTGACTCGGCACACAGTAGGATCTGTAACAGACCTTCGCAGGTCACATGTGTTGTCTGGTACTTTAATACTGTCCCTTACTGATTTTAAAACCCACCCACTGTGATATTCTCTTGTTTGCTTTTCAGAAGGAGACAGCACAGGGAGAGAAACAGGGGCCTCCAGCAAACGGTTGGCAGAAGAAGATTTGAGAGGAGAAGAGATGAAACGCGTCGTCCATAGATGTTGAACCACAGCATTCAGAAGAAGATGTACTTCATGAGAAGAGAAGGGGAAGTTGTTGCCAAGAAATGTGTCATGAGGGACTTCAGACATAGAAGAAGAAGTGTTTGCAGTGAGAGGATTGAATGCAGGCAAGACTGTCTGAGAAATGTAGGAAAGTTTCTTAGGAAAAGTAGAAGTGGCAGCAGTTGAAGAGTCGCTACAAGAAGCGTATGTGTGGTCAGGTTTGGTAGAAGTTTGCGGTAAAGCATAGGAATGATCTGACAGATTGACGGACGAGGAGAGAGAAGCATCATTATTGCGCACTGAGGAGAGAGAAGCAGTTGAAACAGAGGCAGCAGAGTCGTGCACTGAGGAGAGAGAAGCACTTGAAACAGAGGCAGCAGAGTCGTGCACTGAGGAGAGAGAAGCACTTGAAACAGAGGCAGCAGAGTCGTGCACTGAGGAGAGAGAAGCAGTTGAAACAGAGGCAGCAGAGTCGTGCACTGAGGAGAGAGAAGCACTTGAAACAGAGGCAGCAGAGTCGTGCACTGAGGAGAGAGAAGCAGTTGAAACAGAGGCAGCAGAGTCGTGCACTGAGGAGAGAGAAGCAGTTGAAACAGAGGCAGCAGAGTCGTGCACTGAGGAGAGAGAAGCAGTTGAAACAGAGGCAGCAGAGTCGTGCACTGAGGAGAGAGAAGCAGTTGAAACAGAGGCAGCAGAGTCGTGCACTGAGGAGAGAGAAGCAGTTGAAACAGAGGCAGCAGAGTCGTGCACTGAGGAGAGAGAAGCAGTTGAAACAGAGGCAGCAGAGTCGTGCACTGAGGAGAGAGAAGCAGTTGAAACAGAGGCAGCAGAGTCGTGCACTGTGAACTGCGAAGCGTGAGTTTCATGAACTGAAGAGAGAGAAGCAGATGAAATAGAAGCATCAGTTTCACAACATTTCAAAACATTGAGCCAGCAGTGCTGAACATGTGTATTCAAGTGCAAGGAACCAAACTGCTCTTCCATTACAATATCTCTCTGCCTGTGATAAGATTTTGGCATTCTACATGCCACATGATGGCATGATTCGAAATGCTGTTCCAAACTAGAAACAAAAATATCACAGGACTGTCGAACTAAAGAATTGCTCTCTACATTGTTGAGCAAAAAGTAAGCTAACTTATTGTTCCTGTCTGAACTCAGGTGATCTAGAAATGTCAGTAGACGGCTTGTGCTGACTCCAGGAAAGCTGAATGTTGACAAGGGCTCAGGTGGCTGTTCCTGGCAGACAGTAGAAAACTCACTTTCAGACAGGCAATCGTCGCTGGATGACATTGTTGATTGTTGATCTGTAGATTTTATACAATTGTTATTGTAATTTATGCTGGCTACAGATACTTTTCATTTACCAAAAGCAGTCTCAGTTTTACCAGAAGTGAAATTATACCAATGCTATCACATCTCTCTGAATGTTGTTTTATTTCCTACAAGATTGAAAAGTGAAAACACCATTCATACTAAAGTGCAATATTTTATTAGTATATTCAACAATAGTAGTGTTATTCAATAAACATAGACATTTGTGCCCTCACCAAATGTGCAACCTTCTGATAGTATTACTGTCAATCACAGTGAATACTAATAGAAGACTTTTTCTTTTCTTCTTAAACTGGGAAGACATCACAGTGAACATGGCAGGTAGTTTGGAAATTAACCTGGCATCATGGCTTGTGACGTCTTTGCGAAGCGAACTGTATAGTCATTGTGATTACATAAATTTGCAAAGTATGGAAACATTTGTTTCTCTGCATCTGAAAGGTATTCTTTCGTGAGCCACAAAAGGCTCAGAACAGGCTGCTGTGTCTACCATGATGCATGTGAGGGTTTGATGTTCAATACTATCGGATGGGTATATATTTGTTGTCAATATGTATGTTTTCAGGAATATTACTGGTATTGTCCTTGATGACTTTACTTTTGTGTTATAAACACTTTCAACATATTAGAAGGACATTTGGCTTCCATAATATTCTTCTTGGTGTTAAGTGGGACTTTTGTCTTTCTCTGATTTTGTTTTATTTGTTTGCACATTGGACAAAGTGACTGTTAGACTTTGAATGCATTGCACACATCTTAATTCTAGCATTACATACCACTGATCTAATATGAAGATTTAATTGATTGACAAAATTGTGCAATTGGTGTAACTATATATGTGCAAATAATATATATATATATATATATTTAAGTATACAGTGAGTGAGTGATGGAGATAATAATGACAGACAGTGCAGTTTGCTTATATGGTGGTCTTTAATGATAAAATTGCAGTGATTTTACAGTGCATATTTGAGCAATTGCTTCATTGGTGGACATGTATGTTACCTTGTAATAAGTTGTATAAATATATGATACACCTCTGGCAAAATAATGAAGTTGGCTGAAAATAAAGACATTTGGAATTAATATTTACATATAAATTGTTTCCATTTTACTTTCAATGTTACATTATCCGTTCAGCATTATGTTACATCCTGTAATAGTAATAAAGGCAGTGCGACTTACACGATTGTCATGTTTGGTTTTTAACGATAAACAACAGACCATCATAGTTATATGACAAACATTGAACTTCACGACTGTCATGATGTATATCGTCTCCAAGTATAACTTCAATCCTTACATTCATACAAAAATGTCAAGACATGTATGTTCTACTGATGAAGTAATAGTGTCAAATGTACCAAAAAGGAGATTACATACAGTAGGTAATGGAATTGAACTATTTTTTTTTATATGGATGGGGGGGGGGACTAATACATGTAAATATTATAACGTTTGCCAATATAAGTTTCTCAGTTTGATCTAAAATTCTAAACTTCAGCATACCTGTAAGAAGATATCTATATGGTGTGGAAATTATAACAGTAAAGAAGAACAAGAAGAATACTAGGCCAGAGCTACACTAGCACGCGTGGCAGGCGCAGGTTAGTATCATGTCGGCACCTGCAGACGACGTTGAATTTCCCGGGAGTTGACCTTTCACCTTTAATATGTTTCCCATCATCCTTAGCGAAAACCTTGCGTCGAGCCTCGTTTCCGTGCAGGGGCCTGTCGCCGTACCCTCTAATGATTGATACCATGGTGGAAGAAATAAAAGTAAATAAAGGCCATAGGACACCAGCGTGATTCCTCGTCCTGATTACCGAAATAGGTAGCTTTGCAGCACAGTATAACCGATTATCGATCTAATCCGGAATGAATAACCAGTTTCTGAGCATTCCCTGTTTTTTTTTAAACTAAAGTCTATGCAACGACAACGTAGTGGTTGGCGCCTTTGTCACATTAGGGCATTGTAGCAATGTAAATAAACAAGTCTTCCGTTAACTTGTAAACTATTGTAAGTCAGTGCCAATTTCACATACTTGTCTGTGATACTGATTTATCGAAAATAACAAAATAATTAAAGCAATCATCATTCAATCACATGTACAGGTAAAAGAACAACATTTCTATGGTAAAATCACATTTGAATTATGCCTGTACTTAGCCCGATAGGGCATGAATGTGCAATAAAGGCTATTATTATTATTATAGCAACTTTGAACTCTGTCGTGCTTATCTGTCAAGCTTTGACTAATCTAATTATTGAATTAATCAAAAACAATATGCAAATACTAATGGCTGTGAACAGGTGGTAAGAGCACGCCATGGCAAGATGGCGGGTATGTCTGGAAGGGACGGAACACGGCTCTAAAATTGCCCTCGGAAGTCTCGCTACGTCCGTTTTGGGTGGTGAGTAGTACCAAACGTTGTCTCCTATATTCTCGTAACTAATTGGACCGAACGTATTGCAATGAATTGAAGCAAAAACACAGTGTGGAGTAAATTATTTGTGGTAACGCTTCCCCTGTTTTAAGCCTGCAGTTAGTAAAACAGCCACTGGAGGGTGCTCCTATGATCTCTTCTTTGGATGCTTGGATGGATGTTTAACGTTTGTACGCGGACATTTCGGCCTATTTGAACCGAATTTACCATGCCTCGAGTCTTTGTTGTTGTTTACTTTTAAAATGGTGGTCTAAGAGTGATAACAGGGATCATCGTCTATCTATCACTGTGATTTTATGTGCGCTGAGTGCCCCTGACCGACCAATACTGAGTGGGGTAAGGAGCGCTCCCGGTGCCAGCCATATGGGGAGGACAGGCCGGGGAGAGTAGGCCGGGGAGAGGGGGCCAGACTGTACCATTGTACCTGTAGGGGAGAAAGTACAGCATTATTGCAATCACTTCTATGTCCTCTCAAACACATTTCTGGCTAGCTAGGGCCCGTTTTGGAAGCTAAAATATGACATTTCTTGGATTACCACATACTTATGCTATGGCAAAGTCGGGACTCTTAGTTAAACAAAAAACAACAAAATTATATAAACCTCTAACAGCGACACCTACCGGAGTGAGTGTCCTTTCTTACTGTCTTGCAAAATCCTACATTTTTACCGAACTAAA
This sequence comes from Branchiostoma floridae x Branchiostoma belcheri, assembly GCA_019207045.1. Classification (NCBI taxonomy): domain Eukaryota; kingdom Metazoa; phylum Chordata; class Leptocardii; order Amphioxiformes; family Branchiostomatidae; genus Branchiostoma; species Branchiostoma floridae x Branchiostoma belcheri. The sequence continues at coordinate 12,226,003 of CM033041.1, forward strand.
AGCCTCATCGACATTAAACTAAACAAAGAAGTTTGTCCAAACTCATTTCAAGTGTACTAAAATGTCAACGCGTCGTACTTCAAGTGACAAATTTAACAGACAGCAAGGCGTAATAACGTCAGAGTGCCATAAAGTTGACATATGCGGTCATATGGAAGCCAGAGCGGGTTTCAACCATTTTAATCGCATTAATAGCTTCATTGACAATAAACTAAACATACAACTTCAACCAAACTCTTTTCAATTACACCAGTGTGTCTACGCTACGTACTCAAAGTGACAAATTTAACAGACATCAATGCGTAATGACGTCAGGGTACAATAAAGTTGACATATGCGGTCAGAAGGAAGTCAGGGCGGCTTTTCCATGCTATTGACCTAATTGAAAATTTATATACAATACACTAAACATACAACTTCAACCAACCCCCTTCTGTTTACACCGGAGTGTCTCCGCTACGTATTACTAGTCTCAAATTTAACAGACATCGAGGCGTAATGACGTCAGAGTGCCATAAAATTGACATATGCGGTCAGAAGAAAGTCAGGGCGGGTTTTCCACTGTTTTGACCTAGCTCAAAAAGTCATAGACAATAAACTAAACATAAAACTTCGACCAAACTCTTTTAAAGTACACCGGCGTGTCTACGCCACGTACTCAAGGTGACAAATTTAACAGACATCAATGCGTAATGACGTCAGGGTACCATAAAGTTGACAAGGAAATCATGGCGGGTTTTCCACTGTTTTGACCTAATTGAAAGGGTCATTGACAATAAAGTAAACATACAACTCCGACCAAACTCTTTTTCATTACACCGGTGTGTCTACGCTACGTACTCAAAGTGACAAATTTAACAGACATCAATACGTAATGACGTCAGGGTATCATAAAGTTGACAAGGAAATCATGGCGGGTTTTCCACTGTTTTGACCTAATTGAAAGGGTCATTGACAATAAACTAAACATACAACTTCGACCAAACTCTTTCCACTTACACCGGGGTGTCTACGCTACATACTCAAAGGGACAAATTTAACAGACATCAATACGTAATGACGTCAGGGTATCATAAAGTTGACATATGCGCTCAGAAGGAGGTCAGGGCGGGGTTTCCACCGTTTTGACCAAGTTCATAAAGCCATAGACAATAAACTAAACATACAACTTCGACCAAACTCTTTTTCATTACACCGGTGTGTCTACGCCACGTACTCAAAGTGACAAATTTAACAGACATGAATGCGTAATGACGTCAGGGTACCATAAAGTTGACAAGGAAATCATGGCGGGTTTTCCACTGTTTTGACCTAATTGAAAGGGTCATTGACAATAAAGTAAACATACAACTTCGACCAAACTCTTTCCATTTACACCGGTGTGTTGACGCTACGTACTCAAAGTGACAAATTTAACAGACATCAATGCGTAATGACGTCAGGGTACCATAAAGTTGACAAGGAAATCATGGCGGGTTTTCCACTGTTTTGACCTAATTGAAAGGGTCATTGACAATAAAGCAAACATAAAACTTGGACCGAACTCTTTTAGATTACACCAGTGTGTCTACGCCACGCACTCAAAGTGACAAATTAAACAGACATCAATGCGTAATGACGTCAGGGCACCATAAAGTTGACATATGCGCTGAGAAGGAGGTCATGGCGGGGTTTCCATCGTTTTGACCTAATTGAAAGGGTCATTGACAATAAAGTAAACATACAACTTCGACCAAACTCTTTCCATTTATACCGGAGTGTCTACGCTACGTACTCAAAGTGACAAATTTAACAGACATCAATGCGTAATGACGTCAGGGTACCATAAAGTTGACATATGCGCTCAGAAGGAAGTCAGGGCGGCTTTTCCACTGTTTTGACCTAGTTCATAAAGCCATAGACAATAAACTAAACATACAACTTCAACCAAACTCTTTCCATTTACACCGGTATGTCTACGCTACATACTCAAAGTGACAAATTTAACAGACATCAATACGTAATGACGTCAGGGTATCATAAAGTTGCACATATGCGCTCAGAAGGAAGTCAAGGCGGCTTTTCCACTGTTTTGACCTAGTTCATAAAGCCATAGACAATAAACTAAACATACAACTTCGACCAAACTCTTTTTCATCACACCGGTGTGTCTACGCTACGTACTCAAAGTGACAAATTTAACAGGCATGAATGGGTATTGACGTCAGGGTACCATAAAGTTGACATATGCGCTCAGAAGGAGGTCATGGCGGGGTTTCCATCGTTTTGACCTAATTGAAAGGGTCATTGACAATAAAGTAAACATACAACTTCGACCAAACTCTTTCCATTTATACCGGAGTGTCTACGCTACGTACTCAAAGTGACAAATTTAACAGACATCAATGCGTAATGACGTCAGGGTACCATAAAGTTGACATATGCGCTCAGAAGGAAGTCAGGGCGGCTTTTCCACTGTTTTGACCTAGTTCATAAAGCCATAGACAATAAACTAAACATACAACTTCGACCAAACTCTTTTTCATTACACCGGAGTGTCTACGCTACGTACTCAAAGTGACAAATTTAACAGACATCAATACGTAATGACGTCAGGGTATCATAAAGTTGACATATGCGCTCAGAAGGAAGTCAGGGCGGCTTTTCCACGGTTTTGACCTATTTCATAAAGCCATAGACAATAAACTAAACATACAACTTCGACCAAACTCTTTTTCATCACACCGGTGTGTCTACGCTACGTACTCAAAGTGACAAATTTAACAGACATGAATGGGTAATGACGTCAGGGTACCATAAAGTTGACATATGCGCTCAGAAGGAGGTCATGGCGGGTTTTCCACTGTTTTGACCTAGTTCATAAAGCCATAGACAATAAACTAAACATACAACTTCGACCAAACTCTTTTTCATTACACCGGTGTGTCTACGTTACGTACAGTGGAAAACCCGCCATGATTTCCTTGTCAACTTTATGGTACCCTGACGTCATTACGCATTAATGTCTGTTAAATTTGTCACTTTCAGTACGTGGCGTAGACACACCGGTGTAATGAAAAAGAGTTTGGTCGAAGTTGTATGTTTAGTTTATTGTCTATGGCTTTATGAACTAGGTCAAAACAGAGGAAAAGCCGCACTGACTTCCTTCTGAGCGCATATGTCAACTTTATGGTACCCTGACGTCATTACGTACATGTATTGATGTCTGTTAAATTTGTCACTTTGAGTACGTAGCGTAGACATACCGGTGTAATGAAAAAGAGTTTGGTCGAAGTTGTATGTTTAGTTTATTGTCTATGGCTTTATGAACTAGGTCAAAACAGTGGAAAACCCGCCCTGACCTCCTTCTGAGCGCATATGTCAACTTTATGATACCCTGACGTCATTACGTATTGATGTCTGTTAAATTTGTCACTTTGAGTATGTAGCGTAGACATACCGGTGTAAATGGAAAGAGTTTGGTTGAAGTTGTATGTTTAGTTTATTGTCAATGACCCTTTCAATTAGGTCAAAACAGTGGAAAACCCGCCATGATTTCCTTGTCAACTTTATGGTACCCTGACGTCATTACGCATTGATGTCTGTTAAATTTGTCACTTTGAGTACGTGGCATAGACACACTGGTGTAATCTAAAAGAGTTCGGTCCAAGTTGTATGTTTGCTTTATTGTCAATGACCCTTTCAATTAGGTCAAAACAGTGGAAAAGCCGACTGACTTCCTTCTGAGCGCATATGTCAACTTTATGGTACCCTGACGTCATTACGTATTGATGTCTGTTCAATTTGTCACTTTGAGTACGTGGCGTAGACACACTGGTGTTATCTAAAAGAGTTCGGTCCAAGTTGTATGTTTGCTTTATTGTCAATGACCCTTTCAATTAGGTCAAAACAGTGGAAAACCCGCCATGATTTCCTTGTCAACTTTATGGTACCCTGACGTCATTACGCATTGATGTCTGTTAAATTTGTCACTGGAAGTACGATGCGTAGACATTTTAGTACAATTGAAACGAGTTTGGACAAACTTGTATGTTTAGTTTATTGTCGATGAAGCTGTTAGTTCGGTAAAAATGTAGGCTTTTGCAAGACAGCAAGTAAGGTCACTCACTCCGGTAGGTGTCGCTGTTAGAGATTTATATAATTTTGTTGTTTTTTGTTAAACCTAGGAGTCCCGACTTAACCATAACAGTAAGTATGTGGTAATCCAAGAAATTACGTCTTTTAGGGGGCGCCAGCTAGCCAGAAATTTGTTTTAGAGGACACTGATGTGATTGCAATACTACTGTGCTTATATAATTTTGTTGTTTTTTGTTAAACCTAGGAGTCCCGACTTAACCATAACAGTAAGTATGTGGTAATCCAAGAAATTACGTCTTTTAGGGGGCGCCAGCTAGCCAGAAATTTGTTTTAGAGGACACAGATGTGATTGCAATACTACTGTACTTTCTCCCCTACAGGTACAATGGTACAGTCTGGCCCCCACTCCCCGGCCTACTCTCCCCGGCCTGTCCTCCCCATATGGCTGGCACCGGGAGCGCTCCTTACCCAGATGCCAATACTAGTATTCGTTCAGGTGCAAGTTGTAACACACATATTGTGTTGCATTTTGTAAAAGAATCGCTGGAGGACGCTGTGAGACCGTGCGCTTTCACTTATCGTGAATGTTGCAACTGCAGTTTGTATTTACGCCGCTAGAGGTCACTAATATTGTAGCCGGTGGCTCGCGTTGTTGTGGCTCGTGATTTCAACAACAGCATTTCATCCGTGTTTCTTCCGTGAAATTCTCGGTGTTTTGTTGTAAAATGGGTATTCGGTGCCACCCGCTGGCTACAGGGATACTAGAGCACCATTGCTGCATTTGTCTCGCAAAGCTAAAGTGGTATCCAAATCCACGTTCAGCGCATGCCCTTCCAATATGTTCTTCTATGGAATTCTAAAAGCACACATCTAAAAAATCACCTTTATGAATATAAGTCCATGAAAACTAACCTTGACAGGATAACCCTTCTCCTAAACGGTACCTTCAAAAATCAACCTAACTACACCACTTGGACATACTTCCCCAAGTCGACTCCCATCGCTTTTCAGACAAAGTTTTCTTGACAAAACCAGTTAAAGTCCCAATATGGAAAACATTTTGTATTATAGATTAAAGATAAGAAATTCCAAAGGAAACAACAAAGAAGTTTTGCCACATTCTGCAAGATAGTGAACACAGGACTACCAAAACCACTGTACACCTAACTCACATTCCAGTCAACCAACAGTCGGTACCAAACACGGTCAACAACAACAAACTGCATCAAACTGTCAAAACCTAGGACCAATGCAGAAAGGAAGCGCTGCCTTCCTTTACCGTATGGCTTGCCACTGGAACACAGTTACTAAATGAACTTGTTTTTCTCTCAGTTGTATAGTTTGCAATGTACATATTATGTTTTGTATGTATGTAATGTTGTGCATGTATTAATGTATTTTATGTAGACCACTGGAAGAATAGCTGGCATAAATAAATGTTGTAATTAGCTAAAAGTGGATTTGAATAAAGTCAAAGTCAAAGTCAAAGCAAGCTCCTTGGGGACCAATACTAACTTTGACCATCATTCTTCCCAAAACCTATCCACATAGTCTATAATCACAATCAATACAAATGTTCTGATGTTTTACTAACTACAAATATCCAGAAACACAAATAGACACAACCCTCTTGGTGAATGGCATAGCCCACTCAAACTAAGGGAATAGTCGATACAGATTGAATGGTAATGTTACCTGACCCTTATCTAGCCAAGGGGGAACAGGCAACAGATCCCTGAACAGAGGCTTACTAGTGGCCTGAGAAGTAAACCAAGCAGATGTAGGTGGGGGGACATTGTGGCCAAACTGGCCCTGCAGCTTCAGGGCATGCTGCAAGGGGGCTCAAACCTATACAACTTCCAACTTACATTTAAGGATATGTGTCCAAAAAAAATCAAGACCACAGCATGTCCAGGGCCAAACACACTAAAATAAAAAGGCCCGCTGCAGTGTCAAGTTCAATTTCTTTTTGTACTGTGTCACTTGTATCGCTGGGTCCTAGCAGTTGCACAATGGAGGTTGCACCCATAACCTAACCGCCTCCGACCAATTACTAGTAGCTCTATTAGTCTCAGCCAGGACTAGTTACCAGTGAAGCAACCATCTAATTTGTGCAAACAAGCACCTGTACAGAGCAAACACCCAGCGAACATTTCCCAAGCGGTTGCGTAGAAAATGTTATCACATATTTGCAGTGACCACTAGATAATGTCTTCAAAAAGCTACAAACAATATCAAATTTAAAGTATAAACAAAGCCTTCACCACTTACATTGTACCAAACATTGCCTTTACTAAAGATTTCCCAGGTCAAAAACCAAGGACACAAAATAAATAGCCAACTGCAGTATTAAGACTAACCATTAAGACAACCAAAATTAAAAACAGTTAAACACCCAGGGCTCAAAAAATTTATGTAATTTAACCATCAGTACAAAAGTGAGCAAACGCATTAATGACACAAAGAACATGTTCCGACTTGAACAAATCATACACATACCTTTCTCTTACGTTCACACTCTATATATGCCTCCTCCACTTAGAAAGTTGTATCTTCTTCTGTGTAACCATGATTGCCAAAGTGTCAGAACACAAGAACTTCTACCAGAACTTTAAACACAGTACTATACAGCTCTAGATCTGGAAGAACCACAACAACTGATGTGTGTATGGAATTTGCATACAATATCTGGAATCTATATTGTTAAGATTTTTTTGATGGTGCATTCAATCTTATAATTTACTAATACAGATGTAACTTAACTTGTGTCATCAATGTTCTGTTTGATGTATCACTGGATTTCTTTCTAAGATTTAGGTAAGGTGGCCATGACTTCTTGATGTGTATTTGTAAGCTCCTTAGGACAGGTAGATGTCAGACTTACCTGCCCATCAGGACAGGTAAGAAAAACACCTTCACACCTGACCCTGGTTGTGGAGCAGTTCTAACTTCCATGGATGTGCCAAGACTTGTTAAGTTGGTGAGGCAGGTAGATTCAGGGACAGGTAGATCTCAGGCTCACCTGCCCATAAGGACAGGTAAGAAAACACCTTCACACCTGTCCCTGGTTGCAGTGCATTTCCAACTTCCAGGGCTGTGCCAACTGCCAAGACTTGTTAAGTTGGTGAGAGAGGTAGATTTCAGGGACAGGTAGATCTCAGGCTCACCTGCCCAGCAGGACAGGTAAGAAAAACACCTTCATACCTGTCCCAGGTTGTGGTGCAGTACTGTACATATGATGTTGAAACAATCGTCTCATGCAGTTCACATGATGATGATTCACTTGTGATGTATTTTCTATTACATATAATAACTGTACAAGTGTACATGTTTGATCATGAAGTCATTGTGTTTGAATCATGGTGTATACTTGACTGTTGAAATACTTTTCAAATCATATATAGTAATAGTGTTCATATTTTCTGTGCCTTTAGCACGTTTTACTGACTGAATCATTTAGAATCTAAATGTTTCTTACTGCTAAATGTTTCCCTGTCCTTGGTGCTGAACATTGATGTTAACAACCATGGCTATTGTCTGACTATGATGTCACTAACCTTTCTTGTGATAGACGATGTGCTGATGTGATTTGTGTCTTAACTTCTCGTGATAATTCCTGAGATTGATATCCAGATATTGTCATGACTTCTGTGATATGATAATCTGTTGTAGAAAATCTTAGAATCACAGCATTTATGTCTCTCTTTACCACAACTTTTCATCTCTGTTTTAGACACAGCATTTAGTGTATTATTGTAGGTAACTGAAATTCTTGATGAAGGTTTTTTCAGAGTATGTTAGTGTGTCATACTTGGATTGTTTTATGTGATATATATTTTTGATGTGATTGTTGTTTGGTCATGGTATTGTATGTTTGATTTTGGTTGTGCTCTCCTTTTGCCTCACTAACAAAGGTTATGTTCTCTTCTCCCAACCCAAAGCAGGTTAAACAGATCTTGAATATCTTTAAATTATCATGTTTTATGTATGTTCTATGAGTATTATTGGTGTATGTAAGTTTGGCATGTGATTTTTCTGACAGAGTCTTTCTTTTGCACCATAGGTTATGGGAAACTGATACTGTATACCTGACCATGTTCCTGTGTACCTTGGGACCTGTCAGCTATCCTGTGTGCCTGTCCATATTCCAGGAGGACCTGTCTGTGTTCCTGTGGGACCTGTTTGTGTTCCTGTGGGACCTGTCAGCTATCCTGTGTGCCTGTCCATATTCCAGGAGGACCTGTCTGTGTTCCTGTGGGACCTGTCAGCACTCCTGTGTGCCTGTCCATATTCCAGTAGGACCTGTCTGTGTTCCTGTGGGACCTGTCAGCTATCCTGTGTGCCTGTCCATATTCCAGGAGGACCTGTCTGTGTTCCTGTGGGACCTGTTTGTGTTCCTGTGGGACCTGTCAGCTATCCTGTTTGCCTGTCCATATTCCAGGAGGACCTGTCTGTGTTCCTGTGGGACCTGTCAGCACTCCTGTGTGCCTGTCCATATTCCAGGAGGACCTGTCCATTTTCCTGTGCTACCTGCCAGCAATGCTGTGCACCTGTCTGTGTTCCAGGAGGATATGTCAGCTGTTTACCGAGAAGAGAACATCTGACTTGACTGTGAGTTGGCTTTTACTTTTAGAACTCTTTCAAAAATGAGGGTCGGCATGCTGCAAGGCATATTCGTTCGTTGAATTTTCTGAAGTTGAAATTAATGTTAATTGTAATCCGTGTGCTAAACGTCCAGCCAGATATAGAAAGAAGCGTAATACGTGGCTGTCGGTTTCTGCGCCTCGCCTTTTAAGGTCATGAAATTCAAAGTTAACAACACTCCGCTTTAACGTGAAATGTAAAGCATCCAACCTGCACGAATGAAGCATATCTATGGAAATTAGTGCAAAGCATGATCGGGACCCCCAAAGCAGACCCTTAGAAATGACAACGCTAGGATAGGGCATGTCTGCGATCCTCAGAATTTCTAGTTTTTCACAATTCCATTGTTAAAACTTCCCTCCCAGTCATTTGTTGTCATTTCTGAAAGAGTTCCCATTTCTTTACTAATATCTAGTTTAAGGTTGTGACTAATACTTTATTGCAGATATGATGAAGAACACAGTACATTTTCCTATTGAAGAAAGCACTTGTACAATTGTCTGTTGTTTAATTCTGTATGGCAATGGGGTATATTTTCAAACTTTAATGCAATCAAACTGTTTTCCCTGATATCTTCTTTATTCACTTACACACGACCTTTTGAAAGCTTTCTAAATTGCAAATTGTCCTTTGTGTGCATGAAAAAATTTGTACGGTGAAGCAGTCATTTATTATCAAGAAACAAAATTTTAAGGGACAAACAAAGCGACAGATTCAACTTATTTTGTAGCAGTTCAAAATGGAAAAAGTTACATGGATCTAAGATTTTCATGAGGATCTCGCATTTAGCCATAGTATGCTGGCCAAAAAATACATGGAAAGCCATTATTATTTTTCAAACAATTACTTTTATTAATTTTTTGGCATACATAAGAATGGAAAGTCACAAAGTTACAGTGATTCAATAATGACATATACAAAACTGTAAGTCCAACGGCCCTTTTTATATACAACATACATAAATAGCAGCAATACAAATTAACTAGAAATAATTGCATAATGACAAAAAATTATTGAACAAATTCCCATTCGCTTTCAGTACTAATTCAAATCTTCTTTGATATAAGCTTTTACTTCATCTTTTTGGCACAGTGTATTAAGAAATTCAAGTGCAACTCTTCTTAATTTTCTTAGAACTTGCTTTGATCAAATTCATTGAATTTTTTATTATTGACATGATAATAAATTCCAGCTCTAATGTTATATTTTTCTCGGCAGTCAAAGAAATTAGATTCATGTATACCTGGATTCTAGCTGAAACATAATCAAGATTATTCATACAAAGTTACAAAATTTATGAGAAATTCAGACATTTTACAGAATTGTCTGTGAGTGAGACAGACTGTATTTCAGTGATGAAGTGGATTTCAGGGAAAATACTTTGATCACATGATGTTTGTTGGAAATATGTCCCATTGCTGTATACTGAAAATGGAAAAGACAATGTAGTGCTTTTTTTCTGTAGAGTGAAATGTACTACAGGTAAGCTGTGTGTGATGCTGGGAAGAGAGGAATTGGGTGTAAGAAATTGGCCAAACGAAATTATATCTGTACATTCTTCCAGGATTATATACTCTTAAGTTTCTTTCTATTTGAAATGTAGTCAGAGATAGATTTAATAAATGAATTAAAGGTACGTAAGACAGACAGACAGCTGTAGTGAGATTGGTTTTATAAGGCAATTGTAACAATAGTTAATAATAGGTAGATAGTTTACTCTAAATACTTTAGACAGGCCCAGAGTTGCAGTTTGAGGTTGACCTGTTTTACAGAGTTAATTTCCAGGCAGTTTTAACAAGTAGTTGAGGTAGATGATTTAGCTATATATATATATAGCTTTATAGACAGGCAGTTGTAAATGAAAACATACTGTTAAACAAAGGAAAGAACTTTCTGGTGAATAATCTCTGAGGAAATGACAGATTCATTTTCAGACTTTGTCATGACTGTTTATAAGCTGCAACAGTACCAATGTCCTGTTGCAAAATTTAGGGCTCGTCTCATGACTTTATTTGATGAGCTTGAGACTAAGGCCTGGATTTCAAAGCAGGAGGTTTGAATTGTTACAATACAAGTACTTAAAAACAGTGATAACAAAGTTTGAAGAGAGTTTCCATCACTGCATGACAAACAGAATTCCTCTCTTTCTGTATGACAATTTCTACTTCTTCCTGGGCATAGCCTGAAGGAGGAACTTCTGTCCCAGGGTTCTAACTTACACATGCCTCAACTCTGTGTAGTAGACCTGTTGACGAACAGCTCTGTCCGTCATCAGGCCTACTACGCTAAAGGAGAGGGGCTATGTGGATTTTTTTACCCTGGCCCAGAGGTTTTCTTCTCCAGGCTTCGACGCTAGGTTTGGTTGCTTGATGTCAATATTCCTGGGAGATAGTGCGCATAATATACACGTTCTTAAAATTAGTAAGGAGGTGGTTGGTTTGTGTGTGTATATTTATATAAGCTAAGTAAGGAGGTGGTTGGTTTGTGTGTGTATATTTATATAAGCTAAGTTATTTGTTTAAGTTTTTTTTTGTATTTTTAATTCTAAGTTATTTACCTGATCAGTCATTGCCAAGGTATGCTGGTGTTTCGAAGCACCGGGTCTTCAGCTTAGCAAAGACCTCCCCTGGGGAGCACACTGTATGCATTGCTGACAGGAGTCAAAAAGAATTCTAAGTGTTTGGACAACTAGAAAATTTAAGTGTGGAGGTTCTAAGTATGGTAAAGTGACTGCATGAAGGTGTGACGTACCGTGTAAAATTTTGGTTATGTGTTTGGACAACTGGTTCTGATGTAGGGAATCAAGTGAAAAAGTGTAGTGCTAAGTGTGATGTACAGTGGAAGGTAATGTGTGATGTGTTGTCTTGTGTTAATAAAGAAACCATACTCACAACTCCCATCTTCTTTCACAGCTCTGATGATAAAAGCCTTCTTCCTCTCACCACGCTTCAGTCCAGGCCTTAAAGACAGACAAACAAAAGTTAGTGCTTTAACAACAGCAATATTGAAGTCATGCTATAGCCAACTACAAATTAAAACTGTGTCTCATGTACGTACGTACAGGTGAAAAATCTAGGACAACATAAAGTGATATTGTGACTTAAGGGTTCAACACATTGAAAAAAGAATGCAGGAAAGTGTGACATACTCTCAAATTGAAGCATTTAAAGAGTATTGAATACAAGCCTTTAAAAGTGTCAAGTCGTGAGTTTGAAAGATCATAGAGGATGGGTGACACTCCAAAACTAATGTGACGTGCGAAAGGAAAAACATTTACCAGAACAATTAAGGACACCAGTATGTTGCGAACGACAGACTTACTTGAGGTATATGTTTATTCCCCTCAGTGTCCTCAAGTCAACAGGTTTGCTGACTGGACCAGTCTGGACGTCAGGTTCCTCCCAATCAGGTCAACAACATCCATGGCCAGACAAACTGACCCTCTGAGGACACTCCTGAGAATGACAAGATAATAATTATTACACTCCCATCCAAAGAAGAGGTGAAATGCAGGAGAAACACAGCATGCACAAGAGGAGATGTCAAAGTATGTGTTGACTGCATGACTGTGCTTTGTGATGTAGTGTGATGTTAAAAATCAATTTCAGTCAACAAGTACCATGAAAGATTCAACTGATTAAATCTCACTATAGAACAATCCATTTACTTCTGAATCAATATCTGTAGAAAGTATGGTGGTTCACTGGTGGTGTTATGTTCATTGACAAGTTCTTAACACATTAGTTTAGACAAAATGTAACATGTAATTTCTAAATTTATTATCTCACCTGTACATAACTCTTCACTTCAATCATTGTCTTCAAGTCAACAGATTTGCTGAGCCCTCATCTGGTCTAGTCTGGTCTGGTCTGGTCTGGTCTGGTTTGTTCAGGAACACCAGCACAGCTGATCCTCAGGACACACCTAACAATGATGGAAGAATCATCAGTGTGATGCACAGAAAATAAGATTGCACATTTGAAAAATCCCTTTGCTTGAATAAATGTATAAAGTGTTCAATTTATTAAGTGGTTATAGAAATGTTTTACTGATAGTGATGCTGTTATGCCTCAGAGTTTTTATCAATAATTACATGCAAAAAAAGCAAACAAGAAAGTAACATGTAAGTTGTAAAGCTTTGCTCACCTGTATAAAGTCTTTGCTTCGCTGTGTCTTCAAGTCAACTGGTTTGCTGAGCCCTCGTCTGGTTTGATTATACAAGTCTTCACTTGACTGTATCAGTCAGCAGACACCTAACTGATATACAGATATTATAAGTTATATACCTGTCTGTAATAACACCAAATAAATAGTAAGTAAAATGTAGAATTTAGAATTTTCTCACCTGACATTGCTCTTGGCTCTTCAAATCACCTGGTCTCATCTGGTCCAATCCAGTCTTGTCAGGTTCAGACAGGGGTCCTGACTACTGCAGCAGTCAGCAGACACCTAACTATACACACATTACAAGTTATGCATTTGTCACAAATAGCATTTTATAGGAACTGGTAGGTAAAATGGCAGAACTCATGTTTTCCTGACCTGATATTCCTCTTCACTGTCTTCAAATCACCCGGCTGGTCTGGTCCAATCCAGTCTCATCCAGTTCAGACAGGAGTCCTCACTACTGCATCAGTCAGCAGACACCTAACTATACATTTACAAGTTACACATTTGTCACAATAGCACAAAATGCTGCTGCTGGAAGATAAAATACAGAATTCACATTTCTCTGACCTGATGTAGAAATCTCTACTCTTGCATCTCCGAATGATCGCATGGTCTGATCTGGTCTGGTCTGGTCCAATCCAGTCTTTTCAGGTTCAGACAGGAGTCCTCACTACTGCATCAAACACCTAGTTATACAGACATTACAAGTTACACAGTATTAAAGTTGTGTCAGATAGAACAAAGTAATTGTTAAAATGCAGAATTTAGATTTTTGTCACCTGATATTCCTGATTCCTCTACAGACTTCAAATCAGTCTGATCTGGTTCAATCCAGTCTTGTCAGGTTCAGACAGGAGTCCTCACTACTGCATCAGTCAGCAGACATCTAACTACTTAGGAGTTACTCACTAGCTTGTCAGAAATAACAAAATTTAATGATACATGTATATCAAATGCAAAATTCAGATTTCCTAACCTGATGCATGCATTCTTCAAATCACCTGGTCTGTTCCAATCCAGTCTTGTCAGGTTCAGACAGGAGTCCTCACTACTGCATCAGTCAGCAGACACCTAACTATACACACATTACAGGTTACTCACTTGTCACAATAGTACAAAGTAGCTGGAAGATAAAATACAGAATTCACATTTTTCTCACCTGATATGCTCTTGCATCTCCAGATCAACTGGTCTGGTCTGGTCTGGTCCAGTCTTGTCAGGTTCAGACAGGAGTCCTCACTTCATCAGCCACCTAACTATACAGACATTGCAAGTTAAACATTTGACTGAAATGGCATTAAAGAAATGGTAGGTAAAATGCAGAATTCAGGATTTCTTACCTGACATTCCTCCAGTCTTCATATCACCTAGTCTGGTCTGGTCCAATCCAGTCTTGTCAGGTTCAGACAGGAGTCCTCACTACTGCATCAGTCAGCAGACACCTAACTATCACACATTACAAGTTAACGCTACACATTTGTCTCAAATAATACCAGGTAAATAGTAAATGGATTATGCAAAATTAAGTTTTTCTCACCTGAATTCCTCTTGTCGGAGTCTCTGCCACTCAGCAGCCACATTAAACTACATTTGCATACAGACATAACAAGTTTCACATGTCTCAAATAAAGGTAGTTAAATGCAGGATTCAGATTCTTCTCACCTGATACTCCTGTACTCAATCACTGGTACCTCTGTCATCACGAGTCTCATGAAGATAGGGTTTGATTTGATGTCCTGTGACAAAAATCAAAACAAGCAAAATCTTAGACTGGAACCATTTAGAAGAAAGAGCAGGAATAGTATCCGCTCACTTTATTCAGCAGTTAGAAAAGCTGTATCGTACACCCATGGTTCAAAAGAGACTTCTAGCGGTCAAATAAAGTGCTGCAGTATGTGCAAAAAAAATAGACTGACTGATTTCATCATTGTGCATCAGCTGATATTCTTCACGTTCAATCGATAGGGTTTATTAATTGCAATTTTTACTCGGACAGCCACAGTGTTCAGTTTTGCTAGTGTACTGCAATTAATCTAATAGTTATTGTAAAGTTCAACACCTGCAGTTTGCGCGGTTCAAAAGCGACGTCATACGGCTGGCTGAAGTACTGCAACACTCGTTCTCAGCAAACTGTTTTTCCTTTCGTACACTTCAAGCCATCTGTGCCAGGTCCACAAGCCCGGTATGTGGATGTTTAACCAGCCCCGGTTGTTTCTACAGATTAAGCCATTACGTTTCTGATTATGACTAGTCTGGACACTGTTACCAGGCCTACAAAACCCAGCTCCTCGACACCAGTACCAACTTGCAACCGATAAAACTTTGCCACAGGTCCCTGAGTTAATCCCTGAGATTACCAACATTTCCTCAGGGTCAGGTTTACCCTAATGAGCCTGTTTCTGTGTTTATGCCAGAAGTTTGGCATCCATGCTAGCTTATCAATTTTAGAAAACCATCGGAAGCTAGATAATTGAATCCCACCCGTAGCAAAATCTCCTGTAACGTTATAAGCTAAGTCAACTAGGTGGCAAGCATTTACTCCCAATGCCGAGAAGATGCCTGTGAGTTCACGACGGGCTTTTTTTCTGAGTCAGGCTAGGATACGGCTTCCGGAGTCCCAGTGCCAAGCGTCTTCGTCCCGTTTCAACTTGCAACCATTTTGTCGGGGAACACGTTATCATGTGCGGTTTTGGGCGGCTAGTTTAGTGCCCTAGCGGTGCAGTGCGGCGAATTCCAGGGTGAATTGCAAAGGTATTTACGTTAACAACTACACAAAGATATCCATGCTACATCAAAATTGTAGAAAAATAGGGGAATGGGAACCAAGATACCTTTAAAATACAATGTATGATTTGTTTTAGATCGACAGACGGTTATACTGTATTGTATGGCAATTATGCGGATTATCAGGGTGTACAATAGCGCTTTGACCTCCAGTACGACTAAGGTCACGGTAAATGAAGGTTAGAGGTCATGAATTCTTTTCTGTGTCCTGGTTACCCAATAAGACATCATGCAGCAAAGTACACCCGATTGTAGATCTAAACCGCACTGAAGTCTCCAGTTACAAAGAACTCCCTTTTTAGACGCTAAAAGTTACAGGGTTGGCTTAGCCTATTCGGCCGATGGACTTGTTACAATCTATGTCGCCTTGGGGCACTGTAGCCTTGCAAAATATGGATTCTTCTAACAGTGGGTGTTGCAGATTTTCAGTTAGCCGCGTGGTGTCTCTTTTGAACCATGCGAACTGCAGAACCCAGTCTTGTATTTACTATGGGGAAATTGTATCAACGAAATTGGGTTGATAAAAGAAAACTGCCTAACATGATTAATTGATTGATTCATCATTGATTGATTGATTGTATTTCAGTGCATGAAGTTCAATAATAACTTGACCATCTTGCAATAATTCACTAGTCGTAAGTCGTGTCTTGAGAACCACCATGGTTCACGTGGCTAGATGTGACATTTGTTATGCATCTACAGAAACAAACAAACTTTTAGTTGCATATATAACGCGGTATGAATGTAGTATAACCAACGTAGCTTAGACTTCCAAACTGTTGTGACGAGTTATTACAAGTTGAAGCTTTCAAGACACCACTTTGTTTACGCTTCATTTAGGCTGAAGATTTAGCGACATCCACATGCACATTCCTACAGGTGGTCGCTACCAATGATAAACAAATCTAGATTCTTTGTTCTAGCAATCTTTTGGGCAAATATGAACGGGGAACGTTCTGTAATTTACAAAGGAGGCATACTAATACGTCCAACGTTCAAAATTATTCCACAACTTCTGCCAAATATTCATAAGATCGAGAAAATGGACTATTTTGATGCATACCTTTAACTAAGAACTACTACAACACAAGATCTTATAATCATAAACTAAAGAACTACGCCACGTTATACGGGATACGACTTTGCATACTCTTACTAAGCATCTGAAAACAATGTCAACGAAATAGATACTATTTTTACCTCGTCTTCACCACACCACGCCAGCCGGGCCGGCCGCTTCGGCATGTTGCTGTCTTGTCCAAAATTGAACCGGCCAATTGAAGACCACGCACGCACTTCTCTTCAAACCACCCAGAAAATTGCATAAGTCTATATCCGAAACATCCCAACGGTTGCTACAAACATTAAAGGAAGAATTTCTCGGAGAAGAAGCTGGTAATTTTCTTCTTATGTCGGTGAAAAAGGTCCAAATCGTCCACGAGTTAGTAATCCATGTTGGATATCCGCACCACGCCAGAACGGGGCATAGCTATTGGACAGGCTTCTTGACTGGGCCATTTTTTTGCGTATTTTATACTTTTTCCTAATATTTGTCAGTACTGGTTTCTAAGAGCTCTTTTTCATAACTACTAGAAACCAAGAACAACCAGAAATGATGCACAAGCAGAAAAAAATCACACAATGTCAGTCATAAAAGCCCACGAAGAAGCCTGGAAAGAGGCTAACGGACATGCCAAGCGTGATACCTGCACATGTGTGTACAGCCACCCTACTTAACATAATCCATCATTCCAGTCATTGCGCACCTGGATATAACTGAATCTGTAACATTTCTTATCATCAGTCTAAACATTAATTTTACATCAAAGACGGAAGAATACAATGAAACTTTGCATCTTTATCTTTTATAGCTTTATTGCAGGCAAATGAGTAAAATATATACGTATCAGCAAATGTTTAAAAGATTACCGCAAAATATTAACCTTAGCCAAGTGAGTGAAATGAATATCTTCTATTTAGCTTGACAGTAGCAAGTGATTGTTTACCATTTGTAACGTCAACGCCCTCCAAGCCCATTCCTCGTTGCAGCACCACAAGTATCACCTCCGTCTAACGTTTCACATAAGTGACTACAGGGTAAGCGTAGAAACTACATAATAAATGATGAAACATTTAAATCAAATTACCAACTGCGGACACACATTGTTACAAACACACCGAATGATTCGTTTTAAAGGAGGTAAAATAAATCCTCTCTTTTGAGGCCTCGTTGTGTCCACTGTGGCTGTTTTATTTAAACCCCGCGAGTGATCAGTATAGATATGTTTGACTGTATGTCTGACAGGGTAGCAACACACGATTACATGAAGCGAAGTTATGAGTGTAGCAAACGATGTCTCGCATGGCTGCCTCCACACCACCAGTCTTGTTAGTACAGCGCCTTTCGGAAATGCTGTGGAAAGAAAGATGACATCAACATCATTGTTCTAGTTACATACGCTGCTATAGAAGTTATCATTGTTCCCTCAAAACAAACAACTCTTGTTGTCGTTGTTGTTTTGTTGTTGTTGTTGTTATGTCGGTGGTGGCATGGTGATGTTTTTGTAACACAAATCAGCAAGACGATTCGAAGTTTGCCTTTTATGCGTCAAATAAAATACATATAGTTGAGACAGAATTCGAAGCAAGGCGTTTAATAGATGAACATTGGAAAGATTCAATCAATGTAAAAGTAATGATAAAAGATGCATTCTCACCTTCATAAACAGCTCCCCTTGTATGATCCTCGGTCTAGCAGGGCCCCAAGCGACACGCTGTTAACAGAGAAAAAAGAAATAAACCAAAGAAATATTGAAACATAAGACGTCAAGCTCTAAATACGATTATCAAGCAAATAAAGTGGAAACAAAAACTGAATACCTTACTTTAACAATGTCAGCAAATGAACCTATCTATTGATCAGATACACATTGGTTATGAAAGCTGTAACAATTGTGTGACGTTTGGGGGTTCATTCAAACAGTCAATGTTCCAAGAGTTTGTTTCTTGATAACTACAAAACGTACCTTTTCATCGGCGGAGTATCTGTGCCATCCCTTGGGTCGTCTCTTCTTGTTGTAGTTTTGCTAGTGGAACGAGAAATGTAGCGGTTAGATATGACAGACAGAGACCGATCGAGTACCCTCGAAAGACAACCGTTGAAATTAACTTATATGATTGTATCTTTTAATTGTGTAACTCAGAGTTTAAGTCCCCAGCGGTGTTTAATTTGATTACAGTTATAATCTTATACATTTTTCTAAGAATGAAAACGTTTTACTTAACGTTCGCTGTATTTATCATTTGTCTGAATCTTTAATTATCTGGTTTACGTTCTAAAAGTTTACAAAGATTTCAATACCCCGTATGTATACTATATGCACAACTCGCAGATTGTACCAGATTTTCATGAGGCATAGGTAAGGTAAATGCATGTACTCATGAATATTTGACCTAGAACGGCATTTCACCTTACCTTTAAGTACCGCTTTGTCTTCCCTTCCGCCGACTTGCGATATCCTGCAAACGAAAATTTCAATTGTAGTCACAAGGACGGAAAGAGACAAGACTAGTACTAAATGTTACAATAGTTCCAACACCTTTTTAACAACGTATTGACAGTGGGTAACGTTATTCACTGGGTCTTGGATTCAAAATTAGAAGTTGAAACAATCCCTCTCCTTCCACTGCCTTTTACCTCCCCAACCGAAGTTAGGAAACCAGAGCCAAGAAGGTCACAATTTCTAGCCAAAAATGGCGTCAGGAGTCAATTACACCCGGGACCTCTAGATCTCGTGTTGAACGACCTAGCCACTTTGCCATTCGACTCTACTGACTAGCGAAACTAACAAGCAAATACCTTCAAGCAAAGCTCGTCTTCGAAGTATTGTACTAAATATTCTTCGATGAAGGCTTCTTAGATAGAGAGATTTCGCTGGACTCTTCTAATGAAAATGAAGGATAATAAGACTTCTTTTCGTGTTTCACATGTACATGTACGTACCCATTAAGTCCTGTCCATATGGTGTTCGTTTTTGCGATAATGCGGGCACTGAAAGAAAGAAAAAGGAGTTAATTATGTAAACTTGTAAGGAGTTAATGTCTACCAAAGAAATATCATTTTGGTATATGATATATACCAATATGATGACAATAAACATTGTTAACAACCAACAATATTTTTAAATCTAGCTGCTTAGGAGAGGGAGCTTTTTTTCCAAACAAATCAGTAACGAAGAAACTAGCTATAGACATAACCATCACGAATATACTGAGGTCATGTTATGTGCCAGTCCTAGAGCAGACTGCACTAACTTGCTGTACTGTGATTGGTTAAGCCACCTAGGGCACCTTGCACTTGGTCAGTTCACTATGCACTTGGCCTATAAAAGCGAGGACATGCTGTACTATGCTCATTCGAGCCCATAACACTGAGGAAGCCACACGGCGAAACATGTTTGTTGTGTGTCGGTTCGAATAAAGTTCCTAAACGGGGAACATGCGGCTCCAGCGTCTTTTCTGAAGATGTGGCGTAAGTGTGAACGGTTGGCTGAGGTCTCCTTCTCCACATATATCATCACGAATATACTACTTAATTCGGCTACCAGGTTTGGGTAAAATAGATAGTTAAAACAACAAGCAATTAAAACTCGGTATTTTTTTTCTTACATTCAACTTTGGGCCCTTTGATTTTCTTTTTGGATTTCTTCTTCTTCTCCTTCGGATCTTCTTCCTCGTCCTCATCTTCAGAGTCAGACTGTGGTGTTATGACAGTGCCTGCAGATGTACATGGAAAAAACAAATGCTGTTCAGTAAGCATAAATCTACATCAGATACTATATATGGTACGTGACAAAAATTGAAGGGATAGAATGCAAAACGTATATTTAAAGCATGCACATCGAAGGCGTCATAAATACGTTATAATAACTTATATATCGTCATGACGATACCGAAATTACCGGAATGATAACTTGATGACAAGTATTTTGCCCCCTGCAAATTTGGTGACCTTGGACAAAAGCCTTTTGGAAACTACAAAGGGGTCAAATGAGCCCAGACGGGTACCGGTTTGGAAATATGACCCTAGCATTGTTTCATCATATCATCATCATTTGTCATCCTCATGATAAGGTGCAGGAAATGAAGTTTGACTTCCAGAACAGTCTGTCATACAGTCTGGGCCGTCTAGTCCAGTTTCTAAATCTTTAACGTTTTAGACATAGATTAATATTTATCAACCCCAATACTAACTTACAGCTTTGGGGCTCAAAAGAAAACTATATTTGTCCCTAATGATATAATAAGCCTACACTTTGATATTTGAAAATGGTTTATTTCTGACAAGATCCTCACATGCTTGTCGACAAGGGAGATTTGCTGTGCTTCGGCCGTGGCAAAGCCGCCTTGCACTGTCGACACCCGAAAAGTCATTCCGCCTCACCATGTGCATTATGTTTAGAGTTCGACTGAAGAACGAGAAGAATTACACTTCTTTATATTTCACCCCATTCCACAGTATGGAGAGAAATATATTGTTTTGTTTATATATCATTTCTCCCACCTTCCTCGTTGTCCATAGCCTGTTCCATGTAAGCCGGGAGGATGAGTGTGACAGACTTGGTGCGTTTCAGCCGCTGGGTGCCCTCCTTCTTCAAAATTCCTGGAAAAGATTATACTCGTACATAAGAGCTATACAAGAGTCTTTGACAAAGTTCTACGTAACAAAATCATGACAATCCATACACATAAGTTCTTGAGTTTTGCAATGCACTCACAACACAACCACACAACCGAAAACATAAGACGAAGATATTGAAGCAACGTTCAGTGAATGTGTACCTAATTGTTTACACATTACATTATACCTTAGCATCCAGTAGTATTCTCCAGTCTAAAAATAGTAGTAACTACAGTATGTATTCATAGTTGTATGTACCAGCCGGTAGATATGACCCGAACGGCGAATATGCACATGTATATGTTCTAAGAGGAACTTGTAAACGTATTAATAATCGACTCAGTACGTGCCTTGTAAACGCTTGCATTGTATACTAGTACTGTACATTGTTCAGCCACCAGGGGTAGCCTTTTGTGATAGCCTTCCGTTAGTTGGGTAGTCCTGACTGTATGTCTTCATACAACCGAAAAAATGAACTCAAAGTAGACCACAGTAAGTGCAGACTGCAGTTTCAGTACCTTGAACAGCTTCTGTTGGCATGGAGCCCACGGACTTGGTTCGGTGCAATTCCGGGTCTTCTTCCGCCTCTTCTTCTGCAAAATAAAGAAAAAATCCATACTTTAATTAGTGATCTGTTTCGTCAATGAACTGCTCTCTTGGCCTATGAACAGAAACCTGGATTAAGTTGAAATCTTCCTATTCTTTTTAGATGGCGCGTTGGTTCTTAGGAGCCACACTTTTACAACTAGTATGCTAAAAAACTTTACCGACAGAAGCAAGTAATAAGGGTCTATTGCGATTCGAGTCGATCAAATCTGAGTGTCTGGTCTTTGGTATCTTTTACTTGATGTACAAAACCAAATTGTACTAGTTTACCTGTTATTTACTGGTTCTTTACTGGGTATGCAAACAAACGAAGTAACAAAGAACAAACAAACAGAGCACGACATAAAAAGACATAAGACAGGAAACTGTACCGTTTCCGGATGAGAAGTCTCCGTCTGTGTCCCTCCCGGTCTCCTCCCCTGTTTCCGGATCCGGTGTCATCTCGGATGGAGCTTCCGAAATTTCGGACACCGCTGACATTCTGCGAGGGGTCCTGAACCCAGACGCTTACACCGAAGGAAAATGTGGGAATATAGTTAAAGGTTGAAATAAAACTACAACATTTTATTTCAGGTACATGATACAAGTGCCTGAGTTGACCCTTCAACCTAAATGTTACCTAGTACATAACTTATGGCCGAGAATACCATACCATGATTCGTCAATTGTACATGTAGATTTTTGTAGAATACCTAATTGTGCGCTCATTCTTTGTCTACAAAGGTAATATTTGCATGCAAAACATAATGTTTACATTCACATAGTCTAGCCTAACAAATTTCTACTCTGTTATTCTTACTCAAACACCTTCATGCATATGGCGACCAGCCCCCTCAGCCCTATCCTGCCACTTGCTACATAAAATCAAACACCACAGTATGTCTGCTACTTAACCAGTAACCATGGTAACAGATGCGTGGTCAATATCATTCCCCCTTTTGTTTGTACCGCGAGAAGAGAGGGGGGAAGTAAAGAAGGAGAAAAAAAGGATCGGAGGAAAAACAAGCAAACGTACACGTCCGAGAATCGCCCGAATGCCGAAACTTTTCCACCCGATCCTGTCAGAAATACACAACCTTTCATCTCAAATCCTTCGGTATGACATGGGAGCGATAAAAGGCAATTTATGTTTCCCTCCCGTGGGAGGAAACATAATTAAGCCCGGATAACCTACCCGCCATGCGTAGTCGATGTCTGAGCAGTTTCCCCAGGAACTCAAAGTCCTCCTCCTGTCCAGGGAAGCTGGTTCCCTGGTCCAACATGTCCAGAACTCCTGCGTACTGTGACACGGCCTTGTCCACACTGTAAACACCGGCCTACAACACGGACAAGTACAACAAACGGAGAGAATATGGTTAAAAGTAAAGTTCATGTACTATATGTTGATGAAAGTTTTACATCCAGGCAAATAGTAGTGAACAACCTCATGCGAACCGTACACACTCGCGCCACACCTTCAGAAAAGACGCTGTAGCCGCATAGACCCTCTTTTTAGCACCAAGGACATCGTCCAAAGAAGTACCGCCACTTTACTTTTGCCACAACGGAGCCCTTTTCGCGAGGCTTAGAACGCAGAGGCGCTGTAACTTTTTTTAGTGGATAAAGAGACGTTTGGAAGACTGTCAACATTCAATAGGTATAAATGACCCCCTTTTTAGCACCAAGGACATCATCCGCGGACGTACCGCCACTTTACTCGGGCCGCAACGGAGCGCTCTCCGCGAGGCTTAGAACGGAAGGGGCGGCTTTAACGTTTTGTTATGGGTGGATGATAAGACGTTTGGAAGACTGTATACGCTTAATAGGTATAAAGCACCTCCATTTCTGAACCTAAGAAATGGTCTGCGGACGCACCACCACTTTACTCGTGTTACCGCTAGGTGTTCTCCGAAGGCTCAGAGCGACAAAGAAAAACTTCAATATTTTTACCCTTTGGGCAAAAAAGTTTGGTAGGCTATATACGTACAGCGGAAATACAGAACATTTCAGAACACCACTTTACTCCAATCACACTGCTACCTTACTCCTGCATGCCGTACTTTTAGAATGTTACCTTACAGTCCAAGTAAAAAGAAAGTTGTAATTACCTGTACATGCTCGTCCACTCGCTCTATCTCTCGCCTTGCGTCTTCCGCGTTGAAAATCAAAGATGGCGCCAAGTCAAACTTTTGAGCGTAAATATTTGCCAGTCTTTCCGCGTCCGGTATACTCTCCGAAAACTGCAGTCCCTCTGACGTAGCTCTGACGCTGTACAGCCTCACACAAAACACTCCGAACTTCTCCTTCTCTGGGATCAGATTTGCTCTGGGCTCTTTCCTGAAGCACCATGGGATTGTTTTGAGGCCGTGTCTCGCGAACTGCCGGATGATTCTCGTGTCTCGCGAGAGTATGACGTCAAGTTCACCAAACTCGCCAGTCATCGGCAAACATCGGTGGGACAGGTCGAACCGCGAGAAATCGCCGACGGTTCCGTAGGCAAAGACGTATCCAATGTCGCAACCTGATAAAGTGAAGCAAGAATGAAAGAAGAAGAGAGAATATGAAAATTCAAATGCAATTCAATCTCTAAAACTGGATAAAAACAGAGATTTACTTCCGGACGTTTGAGTGACATCCATCACTCTTCTTCAGCGTCACTAGAAAGAACTAGCAGAACCATTACATACAAGTTCAGCTAATCATAACGAAAAAAACTGGTGGAACATGTCAAAGCACTAACTCCTAAGGATCGTATGCAAATTTCAAGACAAGAAAAATGCAGATGAAGTTAGCTTTCTGACGTTTATTTCTCATAACGCAAACTGAAATAGACTTCATGGAAGCCTTTTCTCTTATTCTATTCAAAGATGCATCAAAATACTCAAAACATCTTACCTTTGTGCGCTACGAAGTACGCCATCTTGGCGAAGGCATCCCGCATAGACTGGAACTCTCCTTTGAACTTGTCCGTGACCCTTTTGACCTCCATGGCCAAGGTGCAGCCTGAGAAGTTGCAGAAGAAGCTGGTGGTCGGCAGGGGGAGTTCCTCCTCCTGAAAAAAGCTTTATTTTTATTTCTATACTTTTGTATACTTTTATATAAAGATTGAGAATATATCATGGCAAAATATATAGTGTCAGTAAGCATTTTCGTATAGATTTCAGAATACCGAGACGGTAGGAGACAGGTCGCATTTCCTCACAAGTGTCGTTTTGCTATCTGTTGTTGGGTTTATTCTTCAACCATTCCAATCTAATCAGTACAATGAACCAGTAGCTACACAGAGGCCTAGTCTCTATGGAAGGCTTCTTAATTCTTTTGTTGTTGTTCTGTGCTGTTTTCTGACTGTTATATAACGCGTTTGTGCGAGAACTGTTTATAAGTATGTGGCCTTCACCTCCGATATATTCATTACCCACAATCTACTTACTAGTATGAGCTCTTTCATACTTCCAACTACGCCTGTGCAGCGACAGGTATTGCGGGTAATGTGTCAAAGGTGAAACCCCAAAGATATAGACGAAACACACAAGAAAACTGTAATGAAATCTAGACAATAGTCGAGACCAGAGCTCTTTACAAGTCTTCATCTTTGACATATTACTCACAATTCCTGTCGTTGCACATGCGTACTCGGAAATGTGAAAGGTCTTATAAGCCTTCTCTCAGAGGTCAGAACGCATGTGCGGTAGCAGGAATTCTAGGTAATATGTCAAAGGTAAAGGCCCGAAAAAAAGCGTCATTTATATAATTTTCTCGACCATTATTTCGATTTGCATAATAATGTTCAGACGTTTCCCCCCCCTTCTTTTACGAGGACTTTACCTAGAATTCCTGTCACTATACATGCGTTCTAACCTCTGCGAAAGGGCTTATTACAAAGACCTACCATTTTTGCCGGAGTGAGAAGGTTGTGTGTGGCTTCCATCTCCACGTGCTTGATATCGTCTGCCCGGCCGGACTTCTCCAGCTCGTCACAGATACAGTCGTACAGCCGGGCCTTCATGAACTGCTCATCCTTCACTAGCTGTTTCTTACCCGCACGGATATCTCTGTAGGAACCATAGAAACATGGGAATTAACAAGAACCAACCACGTACCAAGTTTCAGAACAATGCCTCGGTAGCTTCAGAAGTGTGCTCTCTCTCTCTCTCTCTCTCTTTCTCTCTCTCTCTCTCTTTATCTCACTTGCACACTCTATCAAACACACACAAACTCTCACTGAAACACAAACACGCACATACACACACACACACGCACACACACGCGCGCGCACAAATATGCAAACAAGCACAAACGCACACACAAAGACACACATGAACACACTCTCACACACACACACACAAGCACAAACTGTTGCAAACACGCACAAACACACACAACCGCATTGATGTTGGGTATAAAAAAAAATTAAACATATGTCTATTTCACCACTTTCAATTTCTTTATTTTAGCATTATTACACTACAGATGCCACGTCAACACAAGTTTACTCTATGAATCTTTAAAAGTCTCTGAAAATTACAAAATCTCCCCCTTCCCATCACCCCCTGAAAGGATCTTTCTGGATCACCCCTAACCTGTTAACGCTCCTAAAAAGCGCCGCAGCCACATCGTCCAGGAAACTTCGCGTTCGTTGCGCCTCCTTCGACTCTTCGGGAATCTTCGTGAATTCGGGAGAAATCGTCGGTAGCGTCGGAACTACTTCGGAAGGCAGTTCCTTCTTATTGAGAACATTCAAGACAGCCAGGCGAGCCCGTAGTCGGTCTAGTAAACTTGTGTTGTCACCCATGACTCACTACGTCATCAACAGTCGTGTTCTTACGATGTAAAATGTGTCCTGTAAGTAAATAGATAAGACATGGTTATCATTTTTGGAGTTATCAAATAAACATACATGTAACACTGTAACGATAGGCCATTTCGTTGTAGTTTTGCTCTTCCATAAGTCATAATATATATGTGTATATGATATAGGAAGATATACTCTTATAAAGATATATAGCTACAACACACTCTACACACAATAAGGTTACGCCTTTGTCCCTGGCATAGGATTTTGGGGTCATTTGCTTGTGTTTTCATTTAACATTAGCTTTTCCCTGGTATTTACTATTTTTTTCTCCACAGAAATGAACTTATTTCTGAAAAAAAATACGCCAAGTGCCAAGAAACGTGTACACGGAAGGCTCAATATATTTCACATTGGAGAAGATTGAACCGAACATTCAACATGTCTGTTAAGAACTTGCCCCCCCCCCCTCCCCATTTTGACGAAAAATAATTCAAACATTTTACAAACACGGAAGACACAGAAAGAAATATCTAAGTCGTACTTGCTCCCGAAATGTCGACATAACTTCTGCTATATCCACAAATAAGGCATGTAGACTGTTTACGTGTAAACTACTATGGTTGAACAGAGTGACAAAAATAACAGAAGTCTTTTGTTTTGTAAAATCGCTTTGTTGAAACCAGTGTAGAAGTTTTGTTTACCCTTAAACGAACTGCAATGATAGATATCATAACATGTATGATTTTGATAACTGAATATAACGTACTGCATGTAACTTTCCTGTAATTTTCTTTCACATATGATATTATTAAGGTAAGAAAAAAACCAGAGCAATTATAGTTTGATAAGTAATGTCAATCTCTGTCGAAATCCCACTTATATTGTATATATAAGAGCTTTTAGATATGAAATATCATAAATATAACTTACCAGTGACACAGGGCGCTAAATTCTTTGGCGATCAGCGAGGTTTCTTAACATATTGAGCATGTTTGTCGCTCATAACTATGGCGTGTAGACAACTTTGTCGTGTGAAAGACTATTCTATATAAGGGAATGGAAAAACCGGTTTACAGGGGATGTAAATTAGTCCTCACCGGCCGGGTCACCGATCATAGCTTGGGACAATACCTCTGGCTACGTCATAACATGGTGGCTTAGGCCACAACAATTTAATTTCTTGGTTCACGGATTTTTTCATAAAAAATATGGAGCGAGAGGGCGAAATAAAAATAAAAATTGTAAAATGGTTGGGGTAAAGGTAACGGTTAATGCAAAACATAAGGAAAAAAAGTTTTCAGCTTGAAAAAAGTACAAATACACTATTATTGTACAGTAACATTACCCGTACAGACATTTTAATGAGCTTATAATATAAAGGCCAATTTGCTACACCAGAAAGTTGGTGAATGGTTTCATTAATGGTGAAAATTTGCTGAGTGGTAACTTTTATTTTTATTTTTTCCCCCAAAAAAAGGAGCGAGCGAATCCGTGAACCAAGAGATTAAATTGGTGTGGCCTTAAAGTGCTATGCAAGGTTGATGAAAGGGGTTCAGACGGCAATACTTTAATTGCTATATGAAGGTTGTACACTCCAGCCGTGTATGTTTTGCTTAGATTTTAAGTTACTTTTGTTATCAAAATATGAATAAGAAAATCAAATGGCACAGATAACTAGTAATAGTTTCGAAACGATTGGCCTTTTAAAATTAACAATGGCATATCTAATCTTAAGTTTGTGTGGCCAGGTTTACGTTTGAAAAGTGACATTCTGTGTTCTGGTTTTAAATAACAGTCGGAAAAGCGGAGTTATAACGCAGTGTGCTATCAAAGATGTCAACCTGTCTACAAGACGTTCTACTATTAATGCCCTAGTACTAGTAGTAGCATCTGTACTCAAAGCTGTTTTGACATGCTTTTAGGCGTTTTAAAAGGCTTTCTATTTTGTACCGTTTTCTTTCTGTCTCGCAGCCCGAACCTCTGTTTGGAAAGTAAGTAACACCGCCTTTCCAAAATAGGCTGTGACGTCCCTGCGACCCCAGAGCGACCAAAGATTTCACAGATCGCTCAACGAATTTCATCGAATTTTTTTCTATTTTATGTCTTGTTGTATTTTAAGTCATACGTTCACCCATCACAGTTATTATCATAAAATGAAGGGTCACACAAATCCAATCTTTGTTGCTGTACGATTGTACAGCGGTCGTCGTTTCATAGAAGGGGGCATTGCCCTAAATAAAGGAGTCATTGCCCTAAATAAAGGGGCATTGCCCTTTCACACAACTACTGCTTTGTTCCACCAACGTTTCTCAAGGCAGTTTCACCTTCCTCAGGGCAGTTCTGACTGGTTCGCATTGTACTGCAGCACTAGGTGTCGCCGCTTACAGATGCGGTCACAAACATTTTTGCATTGCGGTCCCAAACGTAAAGGAGTATTATCTATACATAACAGTAGTCAATTAACAATAATAAACGTGTAACGGTTTTCGTCTGCTAGCTTCTTACGAATGTGGCCCCAAGGGGGCCTTGCCCTAAAATAGTCCGTATGTAGTCAGCTTTTTGTCTGTCTTCCGTGCTTCTAAAGTCGACGTCTTAGCGGACACGCACCTTTTTCCGTGGGGACATTAATCTGGGCATTAAAGGGTTTGTTACATAATCGGGAGGAAGTTATGAACATTAATGGCACCCAGGGAATACGGTAAATAGGAAAGTCTTATAAAACAATCAATACAGGATGTTTGGTGGCTGATTCATCGGTAATATCAGGTTTTATCTCTTTATCATTATCATGGGTCACGAGTTCGCTTTTATGCATTTCTGGCTAGAGGCTGTGTCAACGGAAAGGGTACTTAAAGACTTTCGAATTCCTCACTCTATCTGGATGTAAAACAGGTACCCGATGATAGTGTTGTATATAGTAGAAGCCGTTTAATTGCACACTCAATTTGCCAGCGTATTTCTTGCAATTATCCGGTGTGTGCAATGCAGAAATGTTCGCGGTGGATTAATGTTCGCGGTTTTCGCGGTGACCACTTAACCGCGAACTTAAAACCACCGCGAACATTTTTCTATTATGGTATTAGATTGCAGTCTATGGTGTTACCGCGAACTTAAATCCACAGCGAAAAGTCCCTTTTCCCGCTACCGCGAAATTAAATCCCCGCGAACTTAACTACATTTACAGTAATGCGAAGGCGGACACTCTACCCACCCTGTCATTGCACCGGTTTTCGCTCTCTGGAATTAGGACGCAAAAAGAAATCCTCATAAAATCCTTATTGACTTATGATCCGATTATCTATGCACCTTTGTGTATTTATCTGTCAAAGGTTAAATCAGGATCAGAAGATTGAGAAGAAGATCTCGAAGATGGGTAGCGGCGCGTCTAAGTCAACCCCTCGGAAAAGGAAGGCCAAGAAAGGGCCCCTTCCTTCTCCTCAGCCACCCAAACCACTGGACCCGCGGCTAAAATTGGACGCCAAGGAGAAGTTCTTTCTTGAGAAATCTTGGAAGACGGTAGCGAGGAATGAGGATGTTGCGGCGATGGCTATGTTTATCAAGTATGTGTCACATGTAGTTATACTTATACTAGTGATAACCTCTGTATTTGTATGTATATGTAGCCGGTATAACACACCAGCTGCTGTATCTGTATCTATATATATAGCCGATACAAGAATAGAATAGAATAGAATAGAATAGCATAGTTTATTTGTAGATACATGGCAGTCAATGTACATGTCTGAATTGCGTATCAATTACAATCATTCTTAATATAAAGACCTTAATACAACTTAAGATCTCATACCTGTGGTACAACAACCCTTCAGCATACCAGCCTCCCCTTCGGCGTAGCACACCAGCTTCTGTATCTGTATCTGTATAGACGGTATAACCGCCCTTCGATGTAACACACCAACTTCTGTATCTGTATCTGTATAACCTGTATAACTCACCATTCAGCGTAACACACCAACTTCTGTATCTGTACATGTACATTTTGTATATCCGCCCTTTGCTTCTGTATCTGTATCTGTAAAGCCAGTATAAGCCACCCTTCGGGGTAACACACCACCTTCTGTATCTGTTTCTGTGTGGCCGGTATAACCACACTTCGGCGTAACACTCTCAGTATATAGGGTATAACCGTCCTTCGGTGTATTAATACTTTTGCATCTGCATAGCCGGTATAACCATCGTTCTAAGTAACACACCAGCTTCTGTATCTGTATGTATAGCCGGTATGTATTTTTCTTTTACAGAATTGCATCAATTTACCTAGCTAAAGTCATTACTAATTATACACTTATCATGCTTATTGTTATATTTGTTTGTAGCCTTTTTCGATCCAGCCCAGAGATCAAAGACAAGTGGCCGCAGCTGAGGAAGTTATCTGAGGATGAAATGCGGGACAGCCCGTATCTACAGAAGCTATCGGTGCGGATACTGGGTGCTATGGACCATGTCATAGGTAAGGCTAGTGGTGCGTACCTAAACTCAATTTCAGGTTCAGGTCCGGATTCAGGTCCAGCAGTTCAGGTTCAGGTCCGGACTTAAAGTCCGGACCTGAACCCATCATTGCATATTATGTTCATTTTTTTTTGAGGGGGAGGGGTGGATGGTGCATATAAAATTGCATATTAGCATGAATTGAAATGCAATGTGAAAAGTACATGAAAATGACAGGCAGTGTAAACATCATCATCATCAGTGTAAACACGAACTGTTTACCTGCATGTATGCAGGTATGGTTTTGATGCTGGTGGGAACTTTTCGGTAGCCGGGGATGTAGGGCGCTGTATCTCGTGAACGGATGGTGCGAGCACAACGATTTTTGGTACGTGGGTTGGGGGTGGTAGCCTAACACTCAGGTT
Source organism: Branchiostoma floridae x Branchiostoma belcheri (assembly GCA_019207045.1). Taxonomy (NCBI): domain Eukaryota; kingdom Metazoa; phylum Chordata; class Leptocardii; order Amphioxiformes; family Branchiostomatidae; genus Branchiostoma; species Branchiostoma floridae x Branchiostoma belcheri. Next base: position 12,257,613 of record CM033041.1, read on the forward strand.
TGATTTTGGGCCTCCTGGCGTTTGAACTTGACATTGCAGGTGGCATTTTTGGTGTTTTTGGGGCACTTTTGGCGCTGTGTGTCCGGAACGATACGCGCGATTGCAACGATTTTTGGTGCATGGGTGGAAAGTTGTTGCCTGTTGCCTAGGATTGACTTTGGACCTTGTCGCATTTGAACTTGACCCGGCAGGTCGAATTTTGTGTCCGAGAGGGGTGTTTCCGGAGTTATATCTTCTGAACGGCTGGTGCTGGCGCGATGATATTTGGCACATGTGTCGGCGGTGGCTGAATAATGCTCAATTTTGATTTTGGCGCCCTTGGTGCTTGAACTTGACATTTTAGGTTACCTTTTGTGCGGGCACGGGGCGTGCGCTGTATCTCCGGAACGCAAGGTACCATTGTGTTGCTATTTGGTACGTGAGTTGTTTGTGGTGTCCTGGTGGTCAGGTTTGATTTTGGGCCTCCTAGTGCTTGAACTTGATACTGTATAGGTTGATCCTGTTTTTGTGTGGTTTGGGCATCCTCCCAATATCTGCTTGGTTTTAAAAACAGATTATGGTTGGGTGTAGAACCATCATCTGGCCTGGGCCACCTTCAATGTATCAGGTTACTTAGTGGCACTGACAGTTTGCCAGATGACGGGAGTGTACAAGATTATATATCTGTTGGTCAGGTATAATTGGAGTTTGCTTATTACTCTTTGTGGTGTTTCTAGAGCTGTATAGTACTGAGTTTTAAGTTTCGGTACAAGTTCCTTTACCCTGTTGGCAATCATGGTTGAACTTGAACTTAAACAGAAGAAGATGCAATTTTCTAATGTGGAGGAGAATTGTATAGAGTGTGGGCATAAGAGAAAGGTATGTGTATGATTTGTCCTGTGTTTCTTTTTGTTTCTTTGGTAATGCCATTTCCATACTGTATACAGGTAATTTGTTGTTTTGGGCTAGTCATATTCGCTTGGTTTTTGGGTCTGCTTAATCTATGGTACAGGCAGGGTTAAGTAGTGGAGGCTTAGCTTTGTTCTGTTTTAAATTCAGTATCGTTGGTTGCATTTTGTCGTGGCAAATATATGATGAAATTCCCCTTCTAAGCAACTGCTCATTGGTTTGCGGGGATGTTTGCTGGGTGTTTGCTCTGACTACAACAGCTTCTGAACTTTTCAAAGCTTCCATTGCCAGTAGTCTGTGTAACACAAACTCCGCTGTCCAGGGCTGTAACTGGCCCCTCCCCGCGGGCCGGCGGATGTTTGGCGGGCTGCTATAAGCGAGATTTAATCAGGCTACATTGCCAGCAGCTTGCCATCTATAAATGGGATTGACAAGGACATTTTTCATAGTAAATTATGCTGTTAAATTTGGCTTAGATACTACAGGAGATTTAGGTTTGGGTTGGATGGATTGAATGAAAATATCATACCACCCTGGGGACTAACTGTTGCTGCTGCATGGGGGCTACCACTATTCATATTGTCTAATGTCTATGGAACTACAGATAAAAGTATCATTGGTCAAATTATGCAAGTAACATTCCGATGTCAAGTGAATAACACCCCAGAAATAAATCTTTAATGAATATCATTGGAAGAACACAAACCAAGGAGACTTAGCAGCTGCATTAGGTCAGTACATTGAAATAGGAAGATATTAGTATATCATGTGACAGAGTAACTACATGTGCATGGGCCATCTGAGACAAAAAAAGGTAGCGTCTCAACAACTTCAAAGTACTGTGGTTGGTTACATACTTAAGAAATCCAAAATAAGTAATGTTCATCCATGTCCAAACTTACAAATTCAGAAAATGGAATTTCAGAGTCAGACTTTTGCATGGTGCACAACCAACACGGTAAAAAGCTCATTTTTCCAACCACGTACCACAGACAAAAAGGCAAAAATACCCAATAGGTCTACAGAAACCCAATACATTTCATGCAGGCCTGAGGTCTACGAACTCTTGTTTTTGTCTTTTTCCAGTGCAAATTTCACTGTCTATGGAAGGTTTTAGATGGTATAGAACAAAAAAAGGGAATATAAGTGACAGATTGCTTTTTGCAAGTCCGGACTTGGCTCCGGACATTTAGGTTTTTTTTTGGACCGAGTTGGACCTAAACATTTTTAGGTCCAATTCCAAGTCCGGGCTTTAGGTACGCACCACTAGGTAAGGCCATATATTCATCGTACGATCTTCGTGCGCGCGTGCGGTCATAAACTGGGGATATTCTTGGGATGGGAGTCGACCGTCCTGCAAATGTCTGACTAAATTATTAGCTGTCTTATATAGTAGAGTAGATTCATCCCTCAAGCTACCGACATCTTGCACACTGCAGTCGACCCTCAGAAAGACATCTGGAGCCGCATAGTTCAAGTTTTGAACTTTTATTCAGCCTGACGGCCTGTTTGTTGTGTGTTGGTTGGAATAAAGTTCCTAAAGCTAGGGGCACAACCCGCCGTACTTGCAAGTGCGTGCTGTCTACGTGCCAAAACGTGGGCAATCTTTTGGTATCCGTATTAAAGTGGTAAGTACCGTCTCCGTACGAACACGTGGCGAATCCCACAGATTTGGGAGCACGCAGACACGCCGTAGAAATTTAAGTGCATGCACTTTCTCTGCGTTCGGGCTGTGGATTCGCCCTCCGTACGTGCCAGTACGGGCCAGTGCCAGGTACAATTGCAAACTGAACGTTTTCAGGAATACGTGGCGGACGTGGCCTCCACAAAAAACGTACGGACAAATTGCACGTACGGCGGGTTGTGCCCCAGGCTTAAACGGGGAACATGCGGCTCCAGCGTCTTTTCTGAAGATGTGGCGTAAGTCTGAACGGTTGGCTTGAGGTTATCCTTCTCCACATACTCTAAATCTAGCTGTCTTGTTACGGAAAACGCTGTCTTAGATCCTTGTCAGTAGAAAACTGTAACATCTTACTTGAAACTTCTACATCAAATTTGTAGGACCGTACGGTAAACGGCAGACGATCACCACTCCACCTTCTGACATACACGTCCACTTCAGTTGAGTCTGAATTTTGACTTGCTCCCAGTTCTGCGTATAAAAAACAATCTGGATATACTAGTCACTTTCAACTTTACTTGCGAATTGACAAAAGGATAGAATAATTTTTGTCTTATCCACTCTTTTTGCATTTTGCGACTTGCAGTCGCAAAATGCCTTCTGGCCAGTGTAGTCGCCGTTGTGATGTTGAGATGAACGGACCTGTTCAATCCATGCCAAACATTTGTATACCTGTTAAAACAGGCATTTACTCAACATGTTCACAATAGCGCAGTGGTAAAGTTTACGCATTCTAAACCAATGCACCCGGTTCGAAGCCGGGGAGGTAGATTTTTTCAACTTTTTTTTTTCTTTTTTACATCCATTAAAATACTAATTTTTACATCCATTTGGCCACACCAATCTATTTCTTTGGTTAACGGATTCGCCGCTTCGTTTTTTTGCCGAATAGAAATGAAAATTAAAAAAAAAAACTTAAAAATGCCCCGCAACAGAGCTCACTCAAAAACAGGCAATGTGTAGTGAAATTTGCTGCAGTTCACGCAAATTTTAACAGGTGGCGTCTAGATCTGCTGCAGTTCAGGCACATATGTGAATCTCTCCATGCGCCAATATCAGGTTTAGTTACTCTGTTCTATTTATATGACATTCTAATAACTAGAAAAAAACGTTCACACACGCAAACATTGGCAAAATGCCAGCTTTTTTAAAAGCACTTGTTTAGTTCGTCATATGAAAATAGGCATAGCTTATTATTAATGTCATCAACGAACCACTAGACTCATGTGTATACGGTGTCAAGATACATGGGCAGTTCCTTCTTTATTTCTTTATTTGAATTTACCACATGCAAAAACAAGTGGAAGGGAGGACAAAACAGGTGTATCAACACCTTTACAAGTTGTCCTCCCTTCGAATAAACCACCGAGTGAGCAAAGTTTATTAGATATCTGGCAGCTCTCCGGCACATCACATCCCATGATCATTATGATTTATCATTTGTTACACAGAGTAACTGTATTGGTCTCCTCCAAGCAGAGTTTAGGCCGCGGTTGTTTTATGACGTTTTTATCGGGCTTTCTATTTTGTATTGTTTTCTAAATGTCTTGCGGTTAGACCACAGGGCCGTGTAATGGGCGCTGTTGCTAAATTTTCCATATATAATCATTTTGCCATAGAGGTGTTGTGGATATTAGTATTGCTTTCTCCCTCCCAGATTCCCTGGACGACCCAGACTACCTGATCCCGGCCCTGGAGAAGCTGGGACAGATGCACGCAGACATGACCAACCCCATCATACTACCGGAGGACCTATGGGTAAATAAAGCCTTATTGAGGCAGCAATAAGTACAGCGACGTTCAACTAAAACTGAAATAAAACTAGAATTGCAACATTTTTTGCAGAAAAATTTTGCGAAAATGCAGAATTCCCCCCTAGCCTTGTGTTTTAAAAAGCTACTCGCATACACTTTTATGCCATTAGGTTCGCCCCAAAGTAGTGCGTGCGAGTCAAAAAAAAAAGAATCGGGGCTTTGAATGAGGGTACCTGAGTAGCCTGACGTGATAGCCAGTCCAGGTAGACAGGTCAGCCTTTTTCGTAAACCCTTTTTACTAGGAGGGAGAATGAAAAATACGCACCTGCAAAAATGACGTTTTTTTAGGGAAAGCATGAAAATATACCCTAAAGTGCTACTATCATTACCTTACACCTTGTTCCATAGGCCAACTTGTGGAACAATTTTTCTCCAGTCTTACCTTTATATCGAAAGCAGTTAATCGTTGCTTACCCGTTTTCTATTTGTTTCCATACAGAAGCTGGAAGGCCCATTCCTTCGCGCTGTGGGGGAAGTCTTGGAGGACAGATTCACACGGAAGTACCAGGACATCTACCAGAAGTTCATCATCTTTGTACTGGAAAGCATTGTCATTGGCTTCGATCCACATTGAAAATATCCGGTGTCATGTCAAATTTCTGCCCGTCAAATATTTGCCTCGACACTATTTGGGGGTTTCCAGTATACCTGAACTGCGCCACTCTCTTGGGGAGTGATGGTAAAAGATTTTGCAAGAAGCAGTTGTGCTGTGGAGGCTAACCCTAGCTCAAGCCCTAACCCCAACTCCGGTACATGCATACTTTGCCATGGAGCAAAAATCTTGGTGGAGCACAAATTTGGTGCCACACTGGATCACAAGTTAAAACTGGCTCACTGAAGAGATGACCTTTCACTAATTGTGACAGGAAAGGTAGATGCTATCTAATTTTTACCTGTCACATCAATTGAAATTCTCCAAGCTCTTATGGCTTAAAATCCTACCCTAAGTATAGCAAAACCTTCCAGTATTGTGTAAGTCGGTTGAGCCACAAGGACTGCTATTTGAACAATCAGTCCGGAGGAAGAGCTGTCAATGCACACCGATCAGTATGATGTGAAAGTAAAATGGCTATATCATGTGTTGCGGATTGAAGGGATGTTATCGCAATGTTATTGAGCTTCGTTTTACAATTCATTGAAAATAGAGCTATCACAGGATTTGATCAACAGCATTTAGGCATAGATCCATTATACCATCAGGTCAAATTAAAGATGACACTGGGCCCATATTAGAGGATGCTCTCTGGCAAGCTGTAGTAAGATCAATGAGAAAGGCATGAAATAAATGATATTACTATGGAAAAGTAACAGGCTATTTTAGTGGGGATGCATGTAAATGCTTTGCCTGAAGTAGGTTTTGGTTTTTCAGAAAATCAATGGAAAGTAGTTTGGTATGAGCCCAAACATTATGAATATGTGAAGTTAATGCTATGCATTAATCACTTGCCGAGGAAATGGCTACCAAAGTGATATGTACATAACACTTAACTAGCGTTCGAAATACCAGTGCACAACCTAGACAAAGAAACAGCGAGCATGTGTCGTGCGAGTGGCCAATCGCTTGAAATACTTTTTTCAGCCTTGTTGTCCAGGCAGCAACCTGAGTCAAAAGCCAGGTTGTGCCATTAACATTTCAGGTTGCCCCACTTCTAGGTACTAGTAATGACTTTCTTCAAATAACCTACTTATAATCATGTATTTTGCCAGCCAGTAGGTACCCAAATTATCCATTATCTTTTCTTCTTGTTACATGTAACTTCTGATGTTTTAACTTTATCTTCTAAGAAATGGAAACAAAAGCTTATGCACGTAGGTGGTGGAAAACTGTAAAACAATATTTCAGGTTGTGCACTGTGCTACCTGGATTCAGGGCTCTAGCCAGCTCGAAATTTTTTTTCCGTCAACCAATTCCCATTGTCACGAAAACACTATTCCAGGAGTTAGAGAGACTGAACTGAGACCTTGAAAAACGGGTTTTAATGAGATTATCGTATGCGAAAGGGCACCGACACACATTGTTAACAATCATAACAATAGCAAAACAGTGTGTGGCTTTTACGGCCGTGGACAGCGTCCCCAAGTCGCCTGTAGCTTCCACCAAGGAGCTTTTATCAGATTTTTGTCCGTCAAGGTTGACGGATTGGTTTTAAAAGTTTTCCGTCACAAGCAGCAAATTTCCGTCAATTGACGGAAAAACGGACTCTGGCTAGAGCCCTGCCTGGATTTAAAATTAAGTTGCGTCAAGCAAAAGAGGACTGACGTATCACACTGACCGTCCCTTACTGTGCCTTAAGAACCTAACAAAACTATTTGTTGTTGGGAAATGCCTGTAAGAATAATGACTATCACAACAAAGGTACCACAATGGAGACGTGTTTGTTATGGCTGTGTTTCAATTTACCATTCCACTGTAATGTATTGTACTAACATTGAATAAAAGCCCCTACAAAAAGTACAAAATATGCAGCTTTTCCAGTGTACTGCAATGCATTACATTCATACAACCTATCGTTAACCTGTCTTCCGATACTGTTGTTATTAAGACAAATTCAATGCTACAACGTACCATTTTACATGCGCTAAAACACACATTTACAAATTACCCATAGACAACTTCCAGACAATCTGGTATCATTCCCTATAACCTTGCTTCCTTTAAAACATTTACAAAACAAAACATTAAAAAAGTGTTTCTACAAAATTTGAATTAACACTATTCAAAAAAAGAAAAGTTTTCACAATGACTTATTGTGTACAAATTTTCTGATGTTCATCTTTGGTCACTACATGTAGGGTTTTGGACCACACCATTTGTTCAAGGGGGTGTTTGAACCTCAATCTACCATGTAACCCCCAGTCTAGTAAAATATACTGTACATTGTGTACATCAGCACCGAATGTATTGGCAAATATGCAAGTATTAGGTCCTACAACTACATTAGTTAACCACTTTTTTGGACTAGTCCATTTCAAAAACAGGGGTCACAGCAAGGTAGTAATATGTACAGTTGACTTACATTACAAGAGTGCCAGACCTCACGAAGGCCGACACTCTGGAAAAAGCACCAAATTCTTTTCATAGTTACAAGTATTTCCTGATGTTTTCTGCTCTATGTATAAAAAAACAGTGCGTTTGAGCTACAACTATTTTACACTGTTGTGGTCATTGTCAGTTGGACACAGAATAAGAGACAAAAATGTGTGACTTTAACAGCCCAATGCTGACAAATTAAGAGCTACTGTTAGTCCACTGTGATCACACTAGAGTCCAACTGGATGCATAGCATCCATGGTAACCTTTCAACTTTACTGTACAAGACTCAGTGATCTGTTTTGACTTAAAGGTCCTCTCGAGGTGAAGACTGGTACAGTCCGTCGAACTTGCTCATGTACTTGCGGACGTACTCTCTCGCCTTGCTCTTGACGTTTTCGTTGACTTCCAAGTCTTCCACGTGCCTGCAGTGTTTGAGCTCCTTGTTCATGATCCCATGTGTAAGCTGTAGGGGAAAGAGGGTTTATAATGACATCAAGACAATTTTACAAAGAGAGCATATCTTACACAGTGCAGAAGTAACTCAAGCAACAATAAGATGCAATTACAGACTTCACACTGGCTTGGCTAAGTTGCATACTTGGTCACTCCAATGCAACATATAACTAGAGAGGCAACACTGTTGCAAAACTGCAGAATGTTTTCCCTCTAGCCTTGTGCCAAGCTACTTGCATACAATACTGTACCATTAGGCTCACCCCAAAGTAGTGTTGGAGAGTGAAAATGAGAATGAGGGCTGTGAATGGGGGTATCTGAGTACTCTCATGTCCCTAATAAACATACCTTCCGGAATAAAGATACCCCCCGGAAAAATCTTCAAAATCTAATAAACATACCCCCCGGAATAAACATACCCCCCGGAAAATGACCAAATTGACATGTAGACTGTGTCCATGCTACTTCTGTTCAAGGGAAAGAAGATAATAAGCAGGTAGGTTATTTTTATTTACTTATACCTGATCACCAAATCAGTTAAATATAGCTGTATGAATAATGAATATTGAATAACTATAGATATCTTGTTCAAATTATAATATTTTCTCCATTTTCTGATGAAAGGTATACAGACTCCTAACCGGGGGCCAACAGTGCTTTCAAATTCAACAAGTGAAATTTACATGATACATGAATTTTCTACTCAGAACTTGAAGCAAGTAATCAATAAATATTTTTGTACATTACTTAAAATTACTGGCATATCAATAAAATCATTATAAATATAGCTCCAAGTACACTTACTCAACCATATATGTTTTAGACATAACCACCAATTAAAACACACATCAACATTTCCAAAATGGACACAAACTGTTCACAAAGTTTTTGTGAGAGCTCGTCTGTGAAGTAGCCCAGCATTCAGGCCACAATTACTAAATATGTTACAGATTATATTTTGACACTAGAAACCGCTAAAATTAGAAAATTTTATGATTATTTCTGAAATCCAACATTATGAAAATATATATGACATTTTGTGCCCATCATTACACCGAAATAAAATCATTTTCACCCGTTTACGGCCTCATTTTAGTGATTCGAATCTGCCTCGAACAGGGTGCTAGCTTTACTGTCAGTGCGTGTTATTCCTGGCAGCCATGTTGGATCAGTTTCGGTCTTTTTCTTCAAGTTTAAAGCTGTTTTTACGGACGGATTTCTGCTGTTTTTGGAGAATTTGCGGCCCCAAAACTCACATTACAAGGGAAAGAAGGTTCTAATTGTTGTTTCTTATGTGAAGGAATTATTCGTCCGCCCCGTTGACGCTGCCGATAGCGCATGGAACCACATGGTCGGAAATATACTGTACCTGTACATGCTAAAATTATGTGATCAGTGTGTTCATTTACGATGTAAATAGAGACTGTAAAAGTTGTTCATATTAAAAATTGTGCTTCAAAACGTCAGTGTGGCAGCTTATTTTCCCAATAATAACATTTATTTTGTACATTCATAGTGAAATCGACCGATATTTTAAATAATCGCTAGGATGTTTGGGTCACAGTGGAGTGGAAATCCGAGCCGCTTCGGCCAAAAATAGTGAATTTTGAGCAAAAATACCGCGGACATATGGGCAGAAAACCCCAAACTTTTTATTATGCGGTTGTCCCTGGTTAGCAAAGCCCCAATTTTAAAAAGATAATAAACGTACCGTCCCAAATAAGAACGTACCGGGTGGAATTTTCCTGGGAAAAAAATAAACGTCCCGGTACGTTTATTAGGGACATGAGAGTAGCCTGACGCGATAGCCAGCCAAGCCTTTTCCGTAAACCTTTTCTGCTAGGAGGAAGAGAGATAAAGAACGCACCACCAATAAGACTGGCAATAAAAATGTATTATTGCCATGACGACGATTGAGGGTACAACAATACAGCTCAAATCAGAAATAGACTGGAACTTCCCTGTCGCACTATCCCTGGCACAATATACTAGCCCACCTGTAACATAAACCTACAGCCAGCAGAAATGTACTATCCCCGGTACAGCACAATGGTCTGCCAGTGACCTAAACCTACAGCTGAGCACTACAGAAGTATTTCCTGTCTGCCTGTGGCCTATGGCTTGAACAAGCTCTAGAAAAGAAAATGTATCCTTCCTAACATAACATAACAACCAAGACAACGTGATCCATTGTGCAGAGTTCCCTGTCTAGTTTCAAAGGACAAATTCCTCCAGGGAGGAAGTGTGACCTAAATTCCACCATTGCATACCAGAGATACAGATTTGGGGGGGACGGCTTGCATACCCAGCATACTGCATTCCTGTGGAAATGCCTGTGCAATTCCTAGAATTTTTGCAGACTGAATGCAATATATACCACTTCACGACTCCCCTAAGGCGTCGTCAAAAACAGTATGTGCACTCCTGCATATCTAAACTGTGCATACCTGGAAAGTACTCTCAAACATATTGTTTTTCAATGGGGCTAAATACAGCAGGTAAAATGTTGTTGGAGGTTAGGTGTGAAACCAAAAGGTACCACGTCGGATCATTACCTTTCTCGCCAGGTGTTTGAAGTCTTCCGTCGACGTGATGCGTCCGTGCTTACAGTCAGGCTTCCGGTACGGGTTTAAGATCGAGACGACAAAAGTCGCCATCTGTGGTACGTCAAACAACAAACCAATCAACAAACAAACGAACCAACAAACTGGAAACAAACAAAATGCAACCTGTTGATCTAAGCAAAAGCCTGTCAATGAAAACGCTAGTGGTGATATGAGGATATGACTTTGAGATTCTATGTGAAAATCCTCAATACCCACTACCATTTTGACCAACAGGCGTATTATAGAACAAAAGGGAACGAATATAAAGATTTAGCCATTCCTTACCTTTTTCCTGAAGACATCCTTACACTTGCGTGCTGTCTCACTGGAGGTGTCAGCATCAGCCTTTGTGGGTTTTCTCTTTCCCTGGTTAAGGAATGAACAAAATTATAGCTTAGTGCATCTAGTAGCACAACTCTATGGAAGAATAGGTAATAGTTTTACTACAAGGGGGACACCTAAAAGTGCTGACTATAAAATGACCAAAAAATGTCATGTCACAGTCAGTTCTTTACAGAAAAAAAAAAATTAAAGTAAGAAAGTAATCTTAGCACAAAAAGAACAAAACTTTTATTTTACTAAGAAAAAAGTCAAGCGGGCAGCTGTAAAAAACACCCCATGACCATACATCTAAAAGAATAAATATACAACTGTGAAAGCAGAATTTCTGATGGCCAGCATTGTTTGTAAGTATATCAATAGCAAGGAAACAAAGGTGTAACTCCAACCATAGACGCAGAACTCTGGTTAAGGTCTCATTGATGTATTACTCCGCGAGTGGGTACCCTAAAAGAGATCCGAGCCAAAAATGAACGGCTGCACGGACGCATGTTTTTAGCGGTGAGAAATTCCCTTTTAGCCAGCGGAACTGATCTCAAAAGTTAGATTGGTGAAAGCTTATTTGTAACTGAAGAAATTAGCAGGTAAAGTTTTGCAGCCGCGCGCTAGGTCGGAGGTACACAGTCGTGGGTTCTGAGTGGTGCGGTTGTACACTAGCAGCGAAAAAGTGCCTTTTGTGGGGATTGACTAATCGTAGTTTGTAATTGCTATAAAAAAAGTTCCTACGTATAGTTTACGTTGGCAATTTTTTCCCACGATATAGGGTAAATGTGCTCGACATAGAATGAAAAATCTGCTGAAATTTCACGTAGCTTCATTATAAACGCGCCCATTTAAACCACGAATTATAACATGGAAGTCTATGGGAAGAAGAAACTCATCAATGAGACCTTAAAATTTTTCGACTTTTAACTATTTCTAGGCAAATGTGTGTTGAAATATTTTCTACAGAGGACAACCTCTGCCTGAGTTCAGGCTGCCCAAAGCAACATGAGGCTGTCATTTGATCGGCAAAAGCCCCTTTGGCAGAAATTCTGAGTTTGAACTTTAAATATGATAAGGGAAAGGCACACAAGTCTCCAGTCTTAAATATAACAGTTCTAAGTCTTCTTTCTAAGACTTTCCTCACCTAACTCAGGTGTAAATGAGTACATAGCTGCGGCTAGTGGCAGTGACAGGCCTTTGTGGTGGTGACAGGCCATAGGGGCATGTTCGGGCATGACGCACCCGCCATGACACACGAGTCAGGGGTAGGAGGAACCCCTTGCATCCTTGGTCGGAAGTCCTCCTAGGAGACGGAAACTCCAAACAACAAACCTGCATCTGCTGGGGCCGTCTTACACGTTGCATACAGTTGCCCCTGTAGGACTTAGTGCGCCAGTAGACGAGAGGGTGGAGAAGGAAGTGCACACCCCTCCCTCACCTTAAAAACCCACGTGCAGGCCAGGCAGACGGGTCGCCTTACACCCGTCCGCCTACCATTGTCTTCCGAGACAGACGGATGCCAACCAACCCAAGTCTTCTTACCTGAGACTTTAAGACAATTAAGAGAAGTTGTTACCTTGTGGTGATCATCATGTGTAGGTGTTCCCAGGTCCATGTCTGCCTCATCTCCCCCTAACTCTGGTTCATTACCAATACCATCCCAGGATGGAGGGTCCCACTGGGTTTGTCTGGGGGAAAAAACAAGAACAGAAAATTTTTTTCGTTCTGTAATTATGAAACTTGAGAGATTTGAACAACCTTTTGTTGTGAATTACTAAAAATGCCAAAACTTTCACTGTGGTTTTATGTTCGAGGTTTTTGTGGCGGTTGCTTCACCATGAACTCAAAACGGAAGAGGAAGATGGACAAAAGGAAAATGTTCATGGTGGTTTTGAGTTTGCGGTGAAGCCATAGGCGGCGCGAGTGGAAGACAGATGGAAAATGTTTACGGTGGTTTTGAGTTTGCAGTGAAGCAACCACCGCTGCAAACTCAAAACCAATGTAAACATTTTCCTTCTGTCTTCCACTCGCGCCGCCTATGGCATCCCCTTCTCGGTTCATGTGCCTACTATACATTGTAACATGGCCCACGTAGGCTTCTGCCCTCCCCCTGTATCAATTGTGTTTTTAATTCATGTATTATATGCAAAGAAATACAGAGTACAAAGAAACTACCTTGTGACAGCATGGTAGTAGTAGACCTTGCCCTCCTGGTCCCTAGCTGCCCTCCAGTTGGGTGGCAGTCTCAGCATGCGAGGTTTGGGGGGAGAGGGAATGTCTGGTGGCTGCATCACCATTGGCTGGGGCGTCACCATCACTGCTTGCTGTAACACGGATTCAACAAAACATAATAGCTAAATTACAGTTACTTCACAAGGGCTTCTATCAGGCTTTTAGCTAGGATTTTATAATAGGGAGTCCAAACTTATTGGTGAGTCGCAGTTTAAAAAAGTGCATCCCAAGAGGCAAAAATACTGTTCCAGAAGTCACAGAAGACTGTGACCACAGATGACCTGGTAGCATCCCTGGTCAATCAGAATTTCATGCTTATACCAATGTGCAAGTGTGCAATACCAGTGTTACAGACCAGGCAGTAACTTGGGTTATTGCATGGGGTTCTGCTGTTATCACACAAGCTTGCATAGAACAATTCAAACGCATATAGAATGCCTTGAGTGCGCTGCTGTCAATGATTTAAATACCAGAATACCTTTGGCTGACGGGCGAACCTACCTACGGATAGGCTGATACCTCAGGTGATATGAAATACACTGTGTTGCATTCTATATACATGCACCTATCACCATGTAACGCGTACACTGCAGTGTCTAACAGTTTTAGTTCAAATTAACACCAGTGATGAACAGAAACAAGTTGTGTTCAGGGCTGCATCCTTGCCATTATGCCATCCATAAGATACTGTAAATACAGAAATGTTCGCGGTGGATTAATGTTCGCGGTTTTTGCGGTGACCACTTAACCGCGAATTTAAAACCACCGCGAACATTTTTCTATTATGACATTGGATTGCAGTCTATGGTGTTGCCGCGAACTTAAATCCACCGCAAAAATTCCCTTTTCCCGCTACCGCGAAATTAAATCCCCGCAAACTTAAATACATTTACAGTATCATAAAAGATAAAAAATTTTATCAGCAAAGTACATTTCCTTGACTTTTTGTTTCATTTACTATCTTGTGAACATTATTTTCCAAGTTTATTTGATGTGTCCATTCTATTTACCTGTTGTATAGGCAGCATGACCTGAGTATGTACCAGTCCAGACTGGGAGTAGGTAACGTTAGGCTGTTTACCTGTTGTATAGTCTGTTTACCTGTTGTATAGTCTGTTTACCTGTTGTATAGGCTGCATGACCTGAGTATGAACCAGTCCAGACTGGGAGTAGGTAACGTTAGGTTGTTTACCTTTTGTATAGTCTGTTTACCTGTTGTATAGTCTGTTTACCTGTTGTATAGTCTGTTTACCTGTTGTATAGTCTGTTTACCTGTTGTATAGGCTGCATGACCTGAGTATGAACCAGTCCAGACTGGGAGTAGGTAACGTTAGGTTGTTTACCTTTTGTATAGTCTGTTTACCTGTTGTATAGTCTGTTTACCTGTTGTATAGTCTGTTTACCTGTTGTATAGTCTGTTTACCTGTTGTATAGGCTGCATGACCTGAGTATGAACCAGTCCAGACTGGGAGTAGGTAACGTTAGGTTGGATCATCACACCCTGAGGCTGGGGGTAGAACTGGCTGTCTCCTGGACCTGGCTGGATGTACTGAACCTGTACAGGAAAAAATAACAGTTGTACTTGAAACTGTTGTTAAGTCTTGATAAAACAATACACAGAATCGGTAGGATATTTCAATGGAGCCCACCATATGGTGGTTATGATTCTAAAAAACAAAGATGGAAGTTTGAACAACTTTGGGATGATTTATGTTTGCATATCAGTTCTTTCTAACTGGAATTTGAAAGTAACTGTGTCCAAAAGTCTGCAAGAAAGCCGGCTAGGTTAGTAGTCATAGAATTAAAAAAACAAAACAAAAAAACTGACAAGGTAACATTTGCATGACCTATACCTTCACATGGTCTAGCCTAACAGACTACTGACCTGTTAGTTTTACTCAAACACATTCATGTAACGTTATATGGTGACCAGCCCCTCCATCTCTGTCCTACCACTTGCTACACAAAGTAATACAAAACCACAGGGTGTCTGCTTCTTTACCAGTAACCATGGTGACAGCTGTCTGGTCCAGGTCATGGACATTGTATGTTTAGAATAATAGGAAGAAATTGAGAAATAACAATATGTTTCCATGAAGGGAAACGTAGACATAGTCTGACCTGTGGTGGTTGAGGTAGGACTGCCCGAGGCGGAGGTTGTGGTTGCACGTAGGTGGGTTGCACTGTGTACGCCATTGGCTGGGAAAGATCAAGACAAAGATCGAGATTACTTCTTCTGATGTTATAAAAGCACACAACAAAACTCAGACTTGTACCAAATAATCAATCTCTCTTTTCTGGTTCTTGCAGAAAGAATTGTAATTTCAACATGTAAACAGCCTAAGCAGAGAACAGTAAAGTGGCAGTACTTCACTACACTGACCTGTCAGTACACAATGTTGTATTTGACCTTGTCTAGCAGGGCTCGAAATACACTTTTCAGTCAACTTGCACCAGTGCAAGTTAAGCCAAAGGTAACTTGCACCAAAAGAAACTTACTTGCACAACCCAAAATAGTGAACTGTTAACCCTTTATTCTTCTTCTGAAAATTTGCAAATATATGGGGATACATAAAGACCACATGTTTGGATATTTCTTTTCCAAAGCGTATTTTATTTTGGATTTCAAATTGTACAACAAATGTGAATTTAGGCTTAATTTAAGACAATTCAATGTCTACAACTTGATAAGATCAATAGATTTCTTCTGGACTCTTCGAGTGACTTCCATCACTATTCTTAACCATCGCTAGAACAACTCAATACAAACACATAACTGGAAAATCCAGTTGATCAAATCAAATTCACTAAATTGTATGCAAAATGTATGTACTCATATGCAAATCAAGGTAAGACAACACCATAGGAATTATTAGCATTATAGAGATGGAATTGTCTTCAAATTTTGTTTTTTGTTTACCTGGATGTCTAACCAAGTTTAGAAATAACAAATTTAGGCTATTTTTTTAGTCAGTGTTGTTTTCTTTTACCTTTCAATGGCAGACAATATTCTTGGTGTGTGTAAGCTTTTTCTAAAGTCAGGTATTAGTGGATAAAAGTAACTTGCACTGGTGCAAGTTTGGTCCAAACTTACTTGCACCACACCAATTTTACATGCACAAACTTGCATATGCATGTAGTATTTCGAGCCCTGTCTAGTTTAGCAGTACACGACAGCAAAAGATATCTTCTTAAAATTATATCTTTACAATCTGCAGTTCACATCAGAACTGTTAGGAGGCAGTGCTGCACTCACAATGTTCCGCTGTTGCTGTCGATGTGAACTTATTGGGCTTATCTAGCAGTACATGACTGCAAAAGATAGCTACATGATTACAATCTGCAGTTCACATCAGAATTGCAAGGTGGCAGTGCTGCACTGACCTGTTGGTACACAATGTTCTGCTGTTGCTGTTGTTGTTGTGGAGGTATCTGATGTGGTGGAACGATAGGCGGCTGTGGAATGTCGTACGGTGGCGGCTGCTGCTGCTGTTGTTGGTTCACCACGAAGCTTACCGGCTGACCCTGCTCCCATTGTTGTTGTTGTTGTTGTTGTTGTTGTACAGGTGCAGCTGGCAGTGGCTGTGGTGTGACTGGTAATTGCTGTGGCTAATAAAATGAATGCCAGAAAAATGGTTAAAAATAGATATCGTTATCATCTGTTAGAAGAAAATCATATCCATGTTAATTGAAACCTTTGATCCAATGAAAAGAAAAATTATCGTCATACAAACATTGACAAAAGAATTACCGTAAGTGTATTACATGATAGCAGTCTCAGCTATGAAAAATAACAAACTCACCATGAAAATTTTTAAAACTATGTGTTTGAGTTAATATGGTTGCAAGGGTGCTAATTACATTAGAGATCACCATAAATCAAATATAACTCTGAAGGATGATTCTTATTGGCTAGTGAGCAGCCAATCAGAACTCATTACCTGGACTGGTTGCTGCATGTGGCTGACCTGAGGAGAGGGCACGGACTGTACCACTACTGATGGGGGTGGCTGGCTGCTTGTGACTGGATGGACTGGTACATTGGACTGAAAAGAGTGTACAAACATTTGTTTATAGTTACACGTGTATGGGAAAGACTATTCTACAGCTGGGAAGCATTCAAAGGAGAGAATGAAGTTAGGACTGAATGGATACCTGGCTAAGATTGCCCCACCTGTAGTACTGGTATAGGCTGAGGAGTGGTAGGACGTGAGGAGGTTTCTAAACCCACCTGTAGTACTGGTATAGGCTGAGGAGTGGTAGGACGTGAGGAGGTTTTTAAACCTACCTGTAGTACTGGTATAGGCTGAGGAGTGGTAGGAAGTGAGGAGGTTTCTTAACCTACCTGTAGTACTGGTATAGGCTGAGGAGTGGTAGGACGTGAGGAGGTTTTTAAACCTACCTGTAGTACTGGTATAGGCTGAGGAGTGGTAGGAAGTGAGGAGGTTTCTTAACCTACCTGTAGTACTGGTATAGGCTGAGGAGTGGTAGGACGTGAGGAGGTTTCTTAACCCACCTGTAGTACTGGTATAGGCTGAGGAGTGGTAGGAAGTGAGGAGGTTTCTAACCTACCTGTAGTACTGGTATAGGCTGAGGAGTGGTAGGACGTGAGGAGGTTTCTAAACCCACCTGTAGTACTGGTATAGGCTGAGGAGTGGTAGGAAGTGAGGAGGTTTCTAACCTACCTGTAGTACTGGTATAGGCTGAGGAGTGGTAGGACGTGAGGAGGTTTCTAAACCCACCTGTAGTACTGGTATAGGCTGAGGAGTGGTAGGAAGTGAGGAGGTTTCTAAACCTACCTGTAGTACTGGTATAGGCTGAGGAGTGGTAGGAAGTGAGGAGATTTCTAAACCCACCTGTAGTACTGGTATAGGCTGAGGAGTGGTAGGAAGTGAGGAGGTTTCTAAACCTACCTGTAGTACTGGTATAGGCTGAGGAGTGGTAGGAAGTGAGGAGGTTTTTAAACCCACCTGTAGTACTGGTATAGGCTGAGGAGTGGTAGGAAGTGAGGAGGTTTCTAAACCCACCTGTAGTACTGGTATAGGCTGAGGAGTGGTAGGAAGTGAGGAGGTTTTTAAACCCACCTGTAGTACTGGTATAGGCTGAGGAGTGGTAGGAAGTGAGGAGGTTTCTAAACCCACCTGTAGTACTGGTATAGGCTGAGGAGTGGTAGGAAGTGAGGAGGTTTCTAAACCCACCTGTAGTACTGGTATAGGCTGAGGAGTGGTAGGACGTGAGGAGGTTTCTAAACCCACCTGTAGTACTGGTATAGGCTGAGGAGTGGTAGGAAGTGAGGAGGTTTCTAAACCCACCTGTAGTACTGGTATAGGCTGAGGAGTGGTAGGAAGTGAGGTTTTTAAACCCACCTGTAGTACTGGTATAGGCTGAGGAGTGGTAGGAAGTGAGGTTTTTAAACCTACCTGTAGTACTGGTATAGGCTGAGGAGTGGTAGGAAGTGAGGAGGTTTCTAACCTACCTGTAGTACTGGTATAGGCTGAGGAGTGGTAGGAAGTGAGGAGGTTTCTAAACCCACCTGTAGTACTGGTATAGGCTGAGGAGTGGTAGGAAGTGAGGTTTTTAAACCCACCTGTAGTACTGGTATAGGCTGAGGAGTGGTAGGAAGTGAGGTTTTTAAACCTACCTGTAGTACTGGTATAGGCTGAGGAGTGGTAGGAAGTGAGGAGGTTTCTAAACCCACCTGTAGTACTGGTATAGGCTGAGGAGTGGTAGGACGTGAGGAGGTTTCTAAACCCACCTGTAGTACTGGTATAGGCTGAGGAGTGGTAGGAAGTGAGGAGGTTTCTAAACCCACCTGTAGTACTGGTATAGGCTGAGGAGTGGTAGGAAGTGAGGAGGTTTCTTAACCTACCTGTAGTACTGGTATAGGCTGAGGAGTGGTAGGAAGTGAGGTTTTTAAACATACCTGTAGTACTGGTATAGGCTGAGGAGTGGTAGGAAGTGAGGTTTTTAAACCCACCTGTAGTACTGGTATAGGCTGAGGAGTGGTAGGAAGTGAGGTTTTTAAACCCACCTGTAGTACTGGTATAGGCTGAGGAGTGGTAGGAAGTGAGGAGGTTTCTTAACCTACCTGTAGTACTGGTATAGGCTGAGGAGTGGTAGGAAGTGAGGAAGTGGGGGTTCCTGAAGGGTCCTCCAGTCCTGACAGGTGCGATACATTTAGGCTGCTATCCAACAGACTCCTACTCATTTGGTCCATAGGGTCTCCCCCTATACTGTCATCCAGGAAGTCCTGACAACAAAAAACAGACAATGTGAATGTCAGTGCATTAAAACTTCTTCTGTCAAACTACAAAAATGCCCTTTTTTGGTACACTTTAACACATATTTGGCCTGCTATACACCAGTAAGTGGTGTCAAATGGCCAAATGTTAGGAGGATTTTGGGTGGGCTGCTATAAGTGAGATTTAAAGGCAACCTAAGCAATATCACATTTTAAAATTGGAAATATTCTGAATAAGGCAGTCTGTATAATATTGACATCTAATGCACTATTTTATTATTTCATAAATTGAGCCTTTAAAAACAGCGCGGGAATGAGTTGCACAAGGATTCCAGATCAAGTCCTTATTTTTTGGGGGTACAATAATAAGGAACATCCTTGTCCAACTTGTCTCTGGGCTGTTTTTTAACCGCTCAAAGTATCAAATTATGCTGTAAATGTGAGAAGTACAGTGCAGTAGATGTCAATATCATGCAGATTGCCTTATTCAGAATATTTCCACTTTGATGCTGTAATATTGCTTAGGTTGCCTTTAAGCTGGCTATTGAGTGAATACCATATACTAGACAACAATGCACTGCCTTTGCAACCCCAAAAGGGCTATTTTACCACCATTACTTTTACTTTTAAAACCAGCACATATTTAGCAAAGGAATAAGAACTATGCGTACCTGAGGCGGATACTGTGGTAAGTTCTCGACAGGTTGTCCCGGTACGATGTGGCTGGTATCCATGGAGACGTCGGGCGCGTGCTGGGGTCCGCCAGGGTACAGGGGCGCCCCCTCCTGATCATAAGAATACTTCAGGATAGAACAAACCACGGAGCCAACGTCAGAACAAGCCAAACAAAAAAAACAGGGCTCCCACTTTCCGGGGGTGATGTAGAAAATGTAAGGCACTACGAAGGAAAAATGATTTAAAGAAAAGTATGAAACGCAAATCATGCCCTAATACTAGCTAGATATCACCAAAACGCTGAACAGAGAGTTGATAAAGTACTCTCATGTCCCTAATAAACATACCCTTCGGAATAAACATACCCCCCGGACAAATCATCAATATCTAATAAACGTACCCCCCGGAATAAACATACCCCCCGGAAAATTACCAAATTGACATGTATTCAACTGTGACCATGCTACTTCTGTCCAAAGAAAAGGAGATGATAAGCAGGTAGGTCTTTTTATTCATTTATGCCTAAGAACCACATCAGTTAGTTCTATAAATGATGAGCTGAAGAACTATAGATATCTTGTTTGAATCTGAATCTGAATCATGAACATTGTTTTCTCAATTTTTAAATAAAAGGTAAGTTAAAATTCGCAGTGAAACCTGCCTTAGGGGTCACCTGAGTATAGGGGCCACGTAACTGGCCATGCGGTTAGTTTTCGTCGGTCCCTTGGATTTTTCCCGTTGACCTAAGCATTAAGAAATATTATAGCGGTCACCTGTCGAATGTGGTCGCGGCCAGACGATTTTCAGTCCGGCCGCTATGCCAACACTGCCGTCACGGGCGCGTGGCCGGCCGAGTTACGCTGCGCTAAATAGTAAATTATCCACGAGGGAATCACTTTTCTTTTTTCTGTACTACATCAGCAAAATGTCGGTTCAACTTGGAGTCTTTATATAGACCGTCCGTTCATGTATCTGATGTTTTAGGTTCTTGAAATGCATGTAAGCTGTCCCAATTTTCGTATTCCGCGGGCCAAAAATGGAAATCTTCGTCTTTGCGTTATTCTCCAACATGGCGTCGCAGCAGCATAAACAAGGTCACTAGGGGTCAGTGGACGACTCCACTTTTACCAAGGTAAAATATCGCAACAATATTTCTGATGTGTAGCATAAATACAGTGATTACGGTATAAAAACGATTAAAATCTATTAAATGACAGTTAGTTATGTGAGAACTAGACTAAGGTTGATTTTTGTCAAAGAAATAAGCCTACGTAGAGAAAGTTTTATTTCGACGTGACCACCTCGGCATAATGGCACATGCATCTACAAAGAAAAGTTGTGATTATGAACTTGCTGTTTTTACCGACGAATTCCTGTCGTTTGGGAGAATTTGCGGCGTCAAAACTCATATCACAAGGGAAACGAAGTTATAGTTGTTATTTTTACGTCCAGCATTTATTATGTGAACGAATCACTCTTCCGCCTCGCTGCCGAAAGCGCATGGAACCACAAGACCGGAAATTCCTCGTGCAAGGTACTGGTTTACGATGTAAACAGAGACTATAAACTACTACTAAATTAAAACTAAAAGTTATTTATGTAAAAATTGTATTTCAAAACGTCAGTGTGGTGTTTTATTTTCCCCCCAAAACAACATTTACTTCATAGCGTCATAGCGAGATCGACCGAAATCACCGAAAGAGTACCGCGTACGCGTACACGCTCATGGAAATCCGCGCCGTTTCGCCCGAAAAATAGGGAATTTTGAGCAAAAATACCTCGGAAATATGGGCAGAAACCCCCAAAACTTCAATTCTTTGAGGGTCCTGGCTAAGCAAAGCCCCAATTTTCAGGAAAAAAAAATAAACGTACCGTCCAAAATAAGAACGTACCGGGTGGATTGTGAGGCTGAAAAAAATAAACGTCCCGGTACGTTTATTGGGGACATGAGAGTAATAAACAATCCAGCAAAAAAACAAGCTTTACCTATGATCTTGGATTAGGACTGTCAACAGTCAACATGTGTAAAATTATGTAAAAAGAAAATCCTTGCCCTTACAGTAAATCTCTACCTTGGTAGTTAAAAGGAAGATTTCATAGATTATAATGGGAACATCTCTAGCAAGAAAGTAAGGAAGAGGGGGGCTGGGTGGTGATGTGGAAAAGGTAAAACACTATAAAGTATAACAAGCAAAATGATTTAAAGAAAAGTATGAAACGCAAATCATGCACTAATACTAGCAAGAAATCACCAAAAAACTGAACAGAGAGTAAGTAAAGTAATAAAAAATCCAGCAAAAAACAAGCTTTACCTATGATCTTTGATTAGGACTGTCAACAGTCAACATGTGTAAAATTATGTAAAAAGAAAATCCTTGCCCTTGCAGTAAATCTCTACCTTGGTAGTTCAAAAGGAAATTTCATAGATTATAATCAATAGCTATAGCTATTACAGAAATTTTTAGCCAGGAAATAAGGGAGTAGTTGTTATAGTAGTGTACCTGTTGAAAAGCCTGTGCCATATTTGGGTCGAACGTCCCCAAGGCTTGGAGTGCCTGGAGTTGGTGCATGTACAGTTCATGCTGTTCACGTTGTTTGGTCTCTTCTTCTTCAGCAACCTGCAATAAGGCAATATATATATAACTACAGTCAAACCTGCCTGAGCGACCACCTCTTCTCAGCGACCACCTGGCCATTTCGACCACTTTTTCTCGGTCCCGATTTATTTTTCCATTGACGTAAGCATTAAGCGACCTTTTCTCAACGACCACGAGGCCAACGCGACCGCGACCGGCCCAAATTGGGACCCATAACGACCGCATCATTTTCAAAATTGAGGTTTTCATCGATTTTTGATGATAACTAGCACGATTTTGTGCCGAAATCGGCCAGTTTTCGTCGGATTTTGGGGTTTTAATTTACAGTTTACAGTATGCCTGTTGTATTTGAGATTAAAGACCTCGCTTCTTTGCGTGCGTGCAGTGTGCTTGCTTTATGCCATAAATCACAATGGAAACCATTTATACTTTTCATCGGGCATGTTTTTAGTCGTTACTCTTCTCAGCGACCACCTGTCCAAATTGACTGCTTTTTCCCGGTCCCCCGGGTGGTCGTCTTGGGCAGGTTTGACTGTACATGTACATGCACAAACATTGGGATATCTCTTTAGTTAGAATGTCCCTGTGGCTTAACTGGTTCCAAATGGTAACTGGGAGACCCTGGTTCAAGTTCCGGGGCTATCTTGGTAGCAGCTGCCCCCAGTCTTTTGGACGGGATGTAAAACAGGGGTCCTGTGTTCAAGGAGGCGCCTTGTTCACATTTAAGGGGAAGGGCTAGCAACTAGGGCTGGGTATCGGTACAGCGTACCGGTACAAAACCGGTTTTTCTTATTGGACCGGTCAAAAAAAAACGGACTTGAAAAAATTTGGTGGACCGGATGTTGGACCGATTAGAAAATTAACATATTATTTTATCAGGCATTCACACGTTTTGGCGCTTGCAGGTGGAAGAAAATAACAAGAGTGAAGTAGAGTAGACTTTATAGTACTTTCTACCAAGTTTTACAGCCAATCTTACAGGTGCAGTTAGCGTTGTAGGATTTTAAAATGCCAGTGCAAGTCCAATACTCCACCAAACAGATTTCTTTGTAGTGAAATGGACCATATTGGTATGAGTCATACTGAATCAGGTCCATGTTCAGGTCCGGACCTGGACCTGATCCTTCGGACCTGAACCGGACCTGGACCTGAATTTTCTGTACTGGTACCCAGCCCTACTAGCAACCCAACCCTGTAAAAATATATAAATATATCCCGCGTCTAAAACAGGAAGGAAACTTGCTATTATGACCATGCCTTTTTTAATCTCAAGGCACTGACCATGTACGAGTCACAACTTACACTGAGAGAAAGTTTTGATGAACCCTCATACAATACTTCACCACACACAGAAGCACAGCAGTCTACAACAATGTAAAACACAAGAAATAATTTTCTAGACATACCTTCTTCTCAAAGAGTCTTCTTCTCTCCTCCTTGCTAAGCTTGATGAGTGGACTCCTTGGTCTATCCAGAGGTTTCTTCCTAAGCTCCTTCCACCGTGCCTTGATTGGAGTAGAGTGACTATCAGGTTCTTCAAGAGGTCTCTTCTTAGCAGACATGCGCCAAGGATGCTCCTCTCTTCTCTCCTCCTCTTTGAAATCTCTTCTTCTGTCTCTCTCCCGATCTCTTTCCCTGTCCCTTCTTTCCCTCTCTCTCTCTGGGTCTGGCTCGGATTCTATGTCTGAATCCCTCTTTTCTTTTTCTTTCTTGGGGATTCTGTATATTTCCTGTAAAAACAAGAAGATTGTGTTTCTAGTTGTTAGTCCGACATGGTAATGAAATACTCAGTTATAGTGTATCAATTTCCAGGCATAGTTATTATGCATTTACAATATAAGGGTTATTCCAAATAAAAAGAAAAGTAAAAAACGAAAAAGGTTGACATTTGCTTATGAGCAAATACATCATATTTCAATCCATCTCCATCCAAATGCAAAAATGTACTGTTCTATATCAATCTTTCGCAGACATTGACCTATCCCAAAACATCATCCCAATCGAAATTGGATTGAAAAAAAGGTGCCCCCAAATAAGCTCTTCTAGAACATCCCTATCCATGCCAAATAGACTGGTCTAACAGCTATGCAACATTTCCCATAATTCCTCAGCCTGACCTTCAGTGAACTCCATGACTCCAGCAGCTGTGCCGCCATCTCAGCGATCCCGCCGGGCCGCTCGGGCTCCTGACTCTGCTCGCTCTCCAGGTCCGAGCTTTCCTCGTCATCCTCGCCATTCCCAGCAGGCTTTGCACTGCTGCTGCCTGACTCCGCTGTGGGGTCCGCTGTGGGGTTAAAGGTTAACAAATGTGAGGCCAAAGGTCACTAGGTATCGTAAACATGTTTGTTTCTAAACATGCTTTCTTAGTCATAATGGAAACTCTGTTCTTACAGTTGAAAATATAGGAAATTCGTATCTAAAATTCATGTATATATGTTATCACATGAAAAATGATTTAAAATACCACCTATACACATGCAGGTGAACTGGAATTGTGTGGACATTTTTAATGTTTATATCAATCTTGTATTGTATACACATGGATTTCTGCTTGTTGTACTTTTTTTGTAATGAAACTTATCTAGTGCAGGTATGTAGAAAAAAAGCATTGTGAGCCCTTTCAATAATAAATATACTGTAAATGCAGAAATTTTTGCAATAGTTTTAAGTGCAGATTTTACGTACACCACAAACTTATAACCACCTTTAAAATGTCTTTTGTACACCTACCCTTTTGTTTCAACCGTGAACTAAATGTCACTGTAAAGTGTAAACACTACATTTTCTCTCTACTAAATATTGAATCCTTGCAATTTTAAATGCAGTTACTGTATCTCACCTTCTCTTGTTTCGTTGGAGTCCTCCTCCCCATCCCCAGAATCCTTTGCACCTTTCTTAGCATCACTGCTGGTGTCTGCCACCTCCTTTCTTGTCTCCATCATTCTTTCTATCTTCTCCTCCTCTTCCTGCTTCTTTTCTTCTGTCTCTTCAGACTGTGTGGAGCAAGTCACATCGTTCTTGTCCTTGTCTTCAGCAGTTTTGACGTTTTCCATGTCTTCTAGGAGCTGTACTCTGCGTCGCTTGGCAGGCGTTCGCTCGTTGTCACTCTCAGAGTTCTTCTCACTTTCTGACTTTAGCTGTAAGAAATAACAAAAAAATAGATTGTAAGAGCAAAGCTAGGGAGAAGATAGTGCTGAGTTTAACTATAATGTCACAGTGGTTGTATGTTCATGGTTTTTGAACATTAAACCACTGGTGGTTCCATTACCATACCATATGTGGCTATAGCGCTAGCACAAACTTTAAACCACCACAAACACATCTTTTTTCTCCTAGCTGGGAAATTGAACCATCGCAAATTTTAAGGCATTTCAAGTATTGGGTGGGCCAAAGCTCTCTCTTCACAGCCAGAGAGTTCACAATAGACGGGGCTAAATCGCAAGGGTCTGGAGTGGCTGATACGTAACAATGTAGCATAACAGGCTTCCTAGTGGTGAAATCATGATCAGAAAAGTTTATCCAAAGACTATGACCATGTGTGCGAAGTGGCCAGTTTGAATTTTCTAGTTTTGTGAGTGCTCTAAATTATAAGAGAGCACAGCAAGAACAAAACCTCAACATTTGTACCTCTGATGGACTGTTTCTGTACGCCAAGCTGAGGGTTAGGGGCGTGGCCGACCGGGACAACGGTTCGCCGCTAGAGGATTCCGTGTCCGCATCTGCAGGCTGCTGATTGGCCAGCTGCTTTGCCCAGCGTTCCACCACAGCCATGACCTTTGACTCGTCCAGGATGGTGCGATTGGTGATTGGCAGATGACTCAGACAGCGGAGGACCTGGAAGTGGTAGAAAAGAGGTAATTAATTGGTTACCATTTGATGGTACTGAGTATTTCATTGGTTACCATCTGATGATACAGAGTATTTCATTGGTTACCATCTGATGATACAGAGTATTTCATTGGTTACCATCTGATGATACAGAGTATTTCATTGGTTACCATCAGATGATACAAAGTATTTCATTGGTTACCATCTGATGATACAGAGTATTTCATTGGTTACCATCTGATCATGATAATACAGAGTTTTTCATTGGTTACCATCTGATGATACAGAGTATTTATTTCATTGGTTACCATCTGATGACACAGAGTATTTATTTCATTTGTTACCATCTGATGATTCAGAGTATTTCATTGGTTACCATCTGATGATTCAGAGTATTTCATTGGTTACCATCTTTAAAATCTTATGATACAAAGTGTTTCATTGGTTACCATCTGAAAAGAAAGATCTTATGATAAGGAGTATTTCATTGATCATCTGAAAGAAACATTTTATGATACAGAGTATTTCAATGGTTACCATCTGAAAAGAAACCCCTTTTGTTTGTATGCCATAACCAGTAAACTGTCTTAAGGCACAAGACACCAGTTTTGTTGGTTAAGAAAAAGCAACCCTTATTCGTGAGTGTGGTGGGTTCTTTAATTGTTTGTCTTTGTCCCTACCAAGATGAATCAAAATCTTTTTAAAACATCTTCCCCAAATACACAACATCGAGACTTGCCGGTGATTTCAACCCAAATGAGTCAACTAGCCTAAGCACAAGGCCAGACGATGCTATGGTAGAACATTTGACCAATGTAAACACTTTCTTCACCTTGACTTGCAGGTCTGGAGGGGCGGAGCCATCAGTCATGTCTACCATCCAGCTCCAGATGAGTGACAGGCCGTGGTACCTCAGGAAAGCCTTCAGACACGACTGATTATCAGTCGCCTGGAAAAATACAAAATTATACAGGTTAGGCCTATGAAAAAAAAACGTCACTTCAAAGGAATCTTCTTGGTGAAGCATGAGACTCCCACTGGCATTTTAAAATCCTATCTTCATGCAAACAATGTTAACTGCATTTGTTAACTAAAAGTTAGACTGTAGGAACTAGGTTGAAATGACTAAACTCTACTCTACTTTGCTCTTGTCATTTTCTTGGACTGCAAATCCCCAAAACACTTGCTGATTTTTTAATTGGTCCAAAATCCAGTCCACTGATGCTTTTTTAAATCCATTTTTTGGACTGGTCCAACAAGAAAAAATAATAATTTTGTAGCCATATTCTACTATTTACATCTATAGCCATAAGAAAAGCGGAGTCTTACCAGGAGTATCTTGAGAAGTGTGAATCTCTGTTGAACTGTCTCGGACCGTACCATTAGTCTGGAGAGGTAGAGCACCTGCTCAGTTTCGGTGAGTCCCTCCTCACACTCCTCTGCCATCTGGTCAATCTCCTCATCCAGCTGAGACAGAAACGAGACATTTCAATTAGAGGTGAGAACTGGTAGAAGAAATTCAGGAACAGGTATGGTCTAGAAGATCTATGAAAACTTGTGAAAGGGCAATACACACAACAACTGTCCATTTTGCTACAAAGGAATCTGAATGGAGTATCCGACTAAATCTGGAGTTTTGAAAATCCTGTCTTCATGTAAACAACAACAATGCCTGTTTACTTGTTTACTTAGACCAAGTTTGACTGTACAAACTAGGTAAAAATGACAATCAACTCTCCTCTACTTACTAGTCAATAAAGAATGATTGAACAAATGAAGAGAAAACCTAATATTAAAGCTCTAGTTTAAACTTTTAATACAATAATTAATATATGTTTTATCAAAGACCATAACAAATTTTAAAGATACAGCGTCTTGTTCATCTTACCAAGTTGTCTTCCACTTTCTTCTTGGTCCTCTGTCTGACAGGTGTGGTCTTGTTACCACCCAGGTAACCTCTACAGTTGGCAGCTCCACAGTAGCATTTCTGGGCTTCCTTCCTGTTCACAGGTAAAACCACAAAATACTTCCTTAAATAATGAAACAACTCCATCCTACTGTAATCCCGCCACCACCATACGAACTTTCAAACCGGGTGTTTTCTTATGAATATCAGTATGTTACTTCAGAATTTAATTCTAAACAACAGCAATATGTATATACCACTCAAAAATTATGATCATAGCTTGTCCAGAAATCCAGATATCAAAACCAAAATGTTACATTGCAGTACTGTCACAAGCTGCTAGGTGGTTCAAAATCTATACACGAGCACAAGTGCAGTTTTAGGGACACCTTACCCATATCTCTGGAACTTGTAGTCAAAGGTAAGCTCCTCTCCATCAGAAATGGGTCTCCTTGTGAAGAAACCAACCCGCAAAACTCCATTCACTGTCCACTGTGGAAACATAGACAACATTATCACAAACAAACCCAGCAGAGTAATATAAAATGCATAGTTCAAATATGATGGGCTTCGAACATGATGGTAAAATAGTGGGCTTCCATATCATAGCAAACATAAACACAAATGCAAGAGACTGAGACATGTTCAGAAATGTTGAGACATGAATGAAATGTTGACCAGCGAAACTGCAGAAGCTAATTGTAGGGACATCTAGTCCATTTTACCTTCTGTGTCTCACAGTTAGGATCACAGCTGTGGTTGATGAACCTGGACACGTTGCCTTTCTTCGTAGCATCAATGATCTGAAAATAGGGAACAAAAGGTATCACATTTGCAGATAAAGTCGAGAATACTGATTCATTGCAGGGTTTGACAATTACTTTTGGTAATAGGTGCACTGGTGCACCCAACCTAAAATTTAGCTGCACAGAAAAAAAGTTGCTTGTGCAATATACAGCAAAGATTTCATTATTTGTTCTGACAATTATATGCAAAGAATATGTTGTACACTCTGATGTATAGACGTACTTTACATATCCTAAGTATCTACACAAATATCCAGGTGCACTGGTGCAACCACAAAATTTTTTTTTACGAGGGGCGTGCAATTAGTAATGGTCCTGACCCATTTCCCATAGCAGGAGATTAATGAAACTTGGCACAGTTATTAGTCTTTCTCTTCATAGGAATCACCCAGAGTTATGCATTTCTCCCATCGTTTGATGCAGCTCTGGACACCGATTTTGTAGGACACCCCAGGTTGGTCCTCCAACTGATGCCTCATCAATGGCACAAGAGGGACGACCAGGTCTGGGAGCTGTTTCCACAGACTTCCAGCCACGTTTGAATTCAGGATGCCAGCGTTTTACAAGGTCATATGATGGGGCATCATCACCATAAGTTTCATTTATTTCATCAAAAGTTTTCTTTGGTGTGCGTCCTTTCAAATACAAAAACCGGATCACTGCGCGACACTCAACTGGTTCCATTTCACACCTGGTCCATTTCGCACCTGACTAAGTTCAAACACCAGTAAATCAAAAACCACAATTAGTTCAGAGCTGTCTTTTGCAACATAACCCATAGAGATATGAATTATTACACATACAAAATTTCATTTAGATCAGACAACTGGAAGTGGGTCAGGACCATTACTTATTGCACGCCCCTCGTAGGTGTGCAGCTTCTATTTTGCATGCACAAAAGTGCATATGCATCCAGTATTTTCAGCATTGCACCTTCAAACATATCTATAAAGTTTTTTAATCCCTAATTATGTATGAGCTGAAATTGACAGCCGATTGTGTTTACCTCATCGTTCTTGAGTGCCATGAAGTAGAAGTGGTGCTGTTTCTGCCTGTTGTACTCCTTGGTGCGCTGTTTGAACTCACTGAAGTTCAACACCTCTCCTACATACTCCATTACAAACTGGTTCCTACAGAAACAATGCAACAACACAATAAAGTTTTTGTTGTTCTCACTAAAAATGTCATGATATCAAGTGATATCAACCACAACAAATTGTTGTACAAGTTACAAAAATTGAAATAACCATCAACATTTTCAAACATCATTTACTGATGTTTGAAAGTTCATATTTTTTTGAGTCAGAAAATTCCTGAAAGATCTGAACACCAAAAATGACTATATTTCTTGTTTATCATGTCTTCTACAGAGTTTATAGAAAACTTCAATGGTAACGGAGTCTTGGTAAGTACTATAATTCTTCATTTGTTAACAGTAACTTAAAAGGTGTTAGGAGGCCCAAAGCTACACCACTTACTCTCTGTCCCTAGAGGAATCTACAACTCAAAACTCAGAACCATTGTAGAGAGCCCAAAATTTAAGCATTTTGAGAACTCTTCAAGACCTACCTAGTACATATCAAAACAATCCATCCAGGCATTTCTCAAGTTATGCTGGTTGCTTATACCAAAAACGAAGGTAAAGTCGAAAGATCTTTTCTGTTATCAGAACCCATGTGTGAGAGACTTACGATATCATGTCCTCAGCAGCCCTGAGTCCCCACCCTTTGTCTCCACAGTTGAAGGGTTCTACTCTGGAACACTCCTTCCTCTGGAACCGCTTGTTGGTACAGTATTCTCCACACAGACACCTGGGGCCACTGGAACAAACCAACATACACTCTTTTAGTTTTAGATATAGATGCAGTTTAGGGTAGATACGGGTACAGTGTTCTGATACAAAACCGCTTTTTTACTTGCTGGACTGGTACGAAAAAAAATGGACTGAATAGAAAATGAACAGATTATATTGTCGGACTTTCACATTTTTGGGGGTTTACTGGTCCAACAAAATAACTAGAGCAAAGTAATAGAGTAGAGTTTACTGTTAATTCCTACCAAATTTCTACAGTCAAATTTGGTCTTAGTTAGTACAACCCAGGGCTCTAGCCAGCGTCCGTTTTTCCGTCAATTGACGGAAATTTGCTGCGTCTGACGGAAAAATTTGAAAACCAATCCGTCAACCTTGACGGACAAAAATTCTTGGTGGAAGCTACAGGCGGCTTGGGGACGCTGTCCACCGTCGGAAAAGCCACACACTGTTTGTTTTGCTATTGTTATGATTGTTGACAATGTGTGTCGGTGCCCTTTCGTATATGATAATCTGATTAAAACCCGTTTTTCAAGGTGTCAATGGCAACATTTACTACTTGTAGTGTCATTGGGAAAATAAATTTTCGCGGTTTTCACGACGATTGAAATTGGCTAACGGAAAAAATTTTGAGCTGGCTAGAGCCCTGGTACAACCACTTTTAGGCCGCCCCAATATTTTTCAGTCCCCATAGACACATGTCAAAGATGACAACATGTATATCATAGCCACTACCTCCCAGAGTTGAGGACACAAGTTTTCATAGACAACAAGCTTGTATAGCTTTAACTCTTAAAACATTATTACAGATCCAGAAAAGGCAAATGAAAAAAGATTGCATGTAGTAGATGTCAGATTAACTGTAAGGTTCTGTTTGTACTGACCATTCTATCATCAGCAGTCTGTTCAGACAGTCTTCCCCACATGCAGCTATCCCAGCATCCCTCTCTTCCTCTGATGTCATACACTCGCACAACATCCGCCGGATATCCTTTCTCATCTTCGATTTTTTCCTGTGGGACCACAAAATAAAGAAAAAAAATGCTTAAAATTCAAACTTCAAGAGTTATTTGTCTTTTACCAGTAATGTACTTAGTGTTACTTGTCAAAAATGTGCTTTCAGAACAAAATATGCTTTTCAATATCTTAAAACAAGCTATATCTGCTTTTACACAATCTGATATATAATGGCAATGTTGATTTCAATACAACACATCTATTGAGAATTTTCTAGAAATACATCAATGCAGAAGTAGCTGTTTAATTGCACATCATATTTGTCAGTGTATTTTTGCAATTATTCAGGTGGTGCAACAAAGCAAAGTTATCCAGCTGATTTGAGATGTTAGAATCCCATGCAATTAACAGAAGTGCAATTAACTGGCTTTTACTGTTAGTGCTTTGTGCTTTAGTGCTTTAGATTTGATATTCAGATTGAGGTCTACTTCATCGTTTTCAAACTCACCTTTCACTGAGGTAAAGATTCTCTGTAATTGCTTCAAAGAATGGCGGGCGAAGGTTTTCTTCTGGTTTCTTCTTTTCCTCAACAGCCTTCTCAGCCGCCACCTCGCTCGAGACATCTTCTGTAGTCTCTGAAGACGCTTCCTGAGGAACCTCAATCGAGACTCTTCTCTGTGGTTTCTCTGTTCCATCTTTACTT
Source organism: Branchiostoma floridae x Branchiostoma belcheri (assembly GCA_019207045.1). Lineage (NCBI taxonomy): Eukaryota > Metazoa > Chordata > Leptocardii > Amphioxiformes > Branchiostomatidae > Branchiostoma > Branchiostoma floridae x Branchiostoma belcheri. Next base: position 12,290,168 of record CM033041.1, read on the forward strand.
AAAGATGGTGAACTGCTTAAGTCGGCCGAGTCTTGGGATTTAAGACGTGCACTTCTCCTGATTGGTGTAAGCTCTAAGTCTTGTCTATCTTGCTCAGAAAACTGTGTGGAATCTTGTACATTACTGCTATTCTGAACATCAAGGTTTCTTACTTCATCTTCTTTCCAAGTGTCTACCTCTGATGGTTGTTCTGTGCTCTGTGTACTTTCCACGAAGTTAGAAACATACGGAGGGTCTTTAGAAGCCGAGGAATCGCATGGCGCCACACTGTCGGATATACTGGGAGCGCGTGGGAGCATACTCGGGCCAGAGAAGTCTGCGTACAATCCGCTCTCTTCGTAATCGTCCCAGGGGTTGGACAAGTCGACTCTAGGTTGCATCGAATGGATTGTACAAGAGGGATACGACACGTCGTCTTGCTGCGGGTGTGAGGAAGTTGATGTAGCTGCCATGATTGACACTCTTTCTTCGCTCCGGCCGTGGACAGTGCTCAAGAAGCGACCTCTCTCCTCATTGGTCGAATGCCCCATAACGATTGGTTCAGATTCAAACTCCTCATACTCATCATGGAGAGGGGTACTACCTCCGTCATTTTCGTGAAGTGGTTGCAGAACGTGTGGCTCTTGCGATCTGTCTTCAAAATGACTTTCAGGCGCGTCCATTACGTAGTGTTCATTCACTTCTACTTTTTCCCTCGTGTCTGAATCCCAACGCGTTGCTTTCTTTTGTCTTCGACCAGTCCCAGACACCACAGGTATTGCCATTTCCTCACCCCCCTCTCTAGTTGGTATTGGTTCGGTCCTCTTGGTGTCACACGACTTTTCTTCAGCCAATGGCCACACACCTTTTTCTTCCATGGGAGGTTTACATTCTGATGCTGTCTGACTGAATTGTGAAGTAATATCGTCAGGTCTGGTCTCCTCTTTATGAAATACTGTATTAATCTCAGCATTAGAAGTTAAGGAAAATCCTACGCTTTCTTCAAGTACACCTCCTGAAGAAGAAGATACTGTCTTACTGTGATCTTTTTCTTCAGAGATGCCTTCTTCTACTATTGGACTTGTAGCACGGCTACTATCGTCTTCCTCCTGTGAACTATAGTTAACAAGAGCGTGATATACTACTTTCTCCTTCCCATCCTTATGCTGTGTACTGCTCTCTTCAGAGTCCAACATGGGGGTTTCCAGCACTGTGTGTTTATGCTCAGGGAAGGAATCATCTTTCTTGTTTGGACTGAATCTATCTTCACTGTGTTTTGTGGCAAACGTTTCGATGGCTGGCTGTGAAGTCTCCTTGCCAGATAGGCTTTCTACTTCGAATTCCTTTCTGTTCGTGGCGAATGTTTGTTCGTCAGAAAGGCGCGAGAGAGGTATTTCTACGGGCTCTTGTCGCAAAGAAGATGACACCAGTGTTTCCCCATGCACAGCCTCAGTTGGTACAGGCTTTACGTTGCTCTCCTGTGTAACGTTTTGTTCTTTCTTTGGAGACACAAGCAAAATGTTTGAATCTTTCACGTCAATTTTCTCTACTGCACAGCTCAAGCTTTTGCCGATTTTGGTATCCATTGAGTCTACAGGTTTGTCTTTGACAGGGAGAATATTTGCATTGCTTAATTCTTCTTGCGTAGTTGCTCCATGGGGCTTGCTTTCTGAAAAAGATCTATGTTTGTCGGACGCACTCTCGCGTCTTCTAGAAGTTTCAGGCTCTCTTTTGATCTCGGACGAGTCTGACTTGGTCTTTGATTTTTCTCTATTTCGTGAATGGTCGTTGTGAGGGCTAGTTTTACTACTGCTGCAACTTTCGCTCCTACTTCTAGTCCTGGAGCGTTCGTGTCTGTCCGCTTTAGAATCGTCTTTCGAGGAGCTACCTTTCCTACTACCCGACCGCCTTTCTCTGTCGCGTTTCTTTTCCCTAGGTTCTCTTGCGCTTGAAGGACTTTCGTGCTTCTTATCTTTCGATTCTTTCGTGCTAGGCGGACTAGAGGTCTGTTGCTTAGTAACAACCACGGTTACAACTGAGCGCAATCGCTTCCTGGTGTCTGCGTCTGAATCGGAATCTTCCTCGGTGTCAGAACTAGAGCTTTCCGCGGATTTGGCGCGCTCCACGTCAGACTGATCTGAAGCAATGTCCATATCTGATTGGTCGGAATTTTTGTGATTAGCGCCGCCGTGTAACTCCACCTCGTCTGTTTTAAACGTTGTATGAGAAGGGGCCACAGTAGTGCTGTCTACACATGGCAGTGGTATAGAGTCAAGGGCCTGTTCAACTGGTAATGTTCTGGGCGAATCACTAGCAGGCAAGGCCTCAAATTTAGTTGGCACGTGAGGTAACCCAGCTTGTACGTTTGGCTGCACTCCTGCCTCAAAACTCCATCTTGACGTTTCCTTGCTATCTCTCCTTTCAGTCACTACTGCGTTTGGCTGCATTCTTTCCCCTGAGGCATCACTCCATCTTGAAATTTTTTCCTTAGAATCTCTTCTTTCGATACACATACCACTTTGACCAGAGGATGGTCGCTCTGGAGTTAGAGACTGTACTCCTATGCTGATAGGTATTAGTGGCTTTTCTTTTCTTTCAGATTCTACAATTGGCAGTGGAGGTTTAGTGCTTGCTTCTTGTTCCATCGTAGGTAGAGGAGGTTTCACAACTTCCTTACTTTCTTCCTTAGGTAGTGGCGGTAAGGTTTCTTCAGGAGGAGGGGAAGGGTCTTCAGAAGAGAACGCTCTGGGTAAACTGCTTTCTGAACTGCTCCGGACCTTCAGTTGCCTTGGCATGAATACTCTGATATTAGGTTTTTGTCCCAGTGTTGTTTTCCTTAACTGAAAGGAGATTGCTCCGGACTTGTTCGCTTTCCCTCCCTTACGTTTCTGTGACTGCTCGAAAATATCCAGGCCGTACGCGTCGTCTATGGTGGTCTTTTTCATCGGGATGAAATCTACGGGCGTCTTCTTTACAGGGAGGAAACTGTTGGTCTTTACAGGGATTTTGACGTCAGTTTTTGAGGTTTTGTTTCCTTGCAATGCTGACCAACCAACAGGCTTCCATTTTCCAGCGCCATCCTTAGAGTCGTCTTCCTCTTTCTCAGTCTTACCCAAGATTGTGTCTTCACTCTGCGTTGTAAATACAGAAGCAGTGTCCGTTCTTTCTGTTATTGGTCTGGGAATCTGTATCGTGTTCTGGTCCTTGAATATTAGTAGTGGTTCGAACATGGTGTTCTTTTCTGGTCCCTTCACAGCTTTGTCCGTGATACCTGAGTCTAATTCTTTCGAGTGCTTTTCGCCATTTTCGACAAGCGGGGAAAATTTTGTACTCCCTCCGTGACCCTTTGAACTTTGACCCTTGGCCTCCGTTTGGTTGTCTCGCTTTGTGTCGTCTTCCTCGCTGAGGTCTGATGATTCGCTCGTGTTTGCCACGTCGTAGTTTACGAGGGCTTTTATCCGCGGGAGTTGTGCGACAAGAGGAGGGGGTGGGGGAGGGATGTCATCTTTGTCTGCTTCGTTCTGAATAAGAAATGAGTATCATAAGCATCCATGTATGAATGATACAAACTTTCTACATATAACAATCCCAAAGGTCCCTTTTCTACTATACTGTGATTGCTGAGTACAGCGACCAAACTTAGATTTCTGTATATCTCAAATTCATAACTGGAATATGCTGCAAGATGTATAACTATAAGTATGATCTAAAAGGCAACAAAACACACAAAACATTAATGTATAGAAAGATCTTTCATCATCTTTTTACCCGGGAGCCTCAGCTCCCCCCCCTACTTTTGCCCCTCGCGGGGTCATTTGGGGGTATCCTATGCAGATGCAGATGCAGATCAGTTTCAAATCTTGAAACTCGAAGAAAACAATACAACCAAAGCTGACAATGTAACAAAAAAAGTAACATAACCTATTGTCATATTGTTTTATCACACAACAGCAAACAAACGTCAAAACAGTTTTGTCAGTTAGGACATTGTATCATCTAAAATATCTGAAAATTTGAACTGTCCTACTGCATATGCTGTTACCAATACATATTTGGTGTCAATGTTACTCTAGCTGGTAGAAACTTGTTGTGCATCTGTGTTGTTTTAAGATATCTTTAAACAGCTGCATCTTTCACTGAATGGACAAATTGTCTGTATATACTATAGATTAACTGAGACAGACAGAACAATCCATTACTGCATCGTGGGGGTGGTCTCTGATCCTACCAAAACCCCTGGTGTTGAGTGAAGCTGACCCTACCTGGCCTCTCACATTTAGTATAGCCCTATTGTCCCCTGTGCTATAGCTAGTTAAGGCACCTTTTTTGGCAACACATTTGTATTGTTTGCCACTTGGTTTGGAAAGGTTGAAAATGGCCAAAGTAGATATACAAAAACATCCTTTCAGTTTGTACAATGATGGCAAAAGTAGTCTATTTCTGTATCAGGATTCTAGCCAGGACTTTATCTTATTATTTTCCTGGTCGCAATCTTTTAAAGGCAATGTAGTGAAGTGACCAATCGGAGGATAGTGCGGAAGGGGGTGTCTTTGTCCTTCCATGGCGAGGGGATTTTGAAAATGTTGGGTTAAAGTTGGCATTCTAAAGGTACCCATGTAGGAACGTAATTCTTTTCACACCACATGACTTTCTAGCCAGTTTGAAAGGTAATATATCTTTCATATTTGATCAGACATTGCTACAGAACAATACCACTATACTAGTAGAAAATAAGCATAATAGTTTTCATTTAGTGTGGTGGTCACAAACTATAGCATGGTGGTCCATGATAACAGTAAAAAGAACTAGCTAGAACCTTGTGTTTGAGTAGGGATGCGTACCTAAACATACGTTTAGGTACAGGTCCGGATTCGAATCCAGAGGTTTAGGTACAGGTCCGGACCTAATGAGTCCGGACCTAAATGCATGGCATTGAATATTATATCATAATATTATATTATAATATGTTATAACGGCAAAACAATGTATTAAAAAGGGTAGAAGCATGTTTGAACCAATTAAAACGTGTTTATTATGGTAGACACATGATGCAACAAAAATTTGACCCTTGTTGTTTTTCCCTCACTGGGGCTCAGAGACATTGCTATGGTGATTTCACAGTAATTTTAACTGTCAAAGTGGCCATCTCCTGACCTGTTATCCTGCCTAACTTGCACTAATTAGATATAGGTGCAGTACAGGTACACAAGGGTTCCGGTATTTTTGTATCTGTACCTAATTGATTGTACCGGTACTGTATCGGTACAGTGTACCGGTACGCATCCCTATGTTTGAGCCTATACTTTATACATAATAGTCCTTTGGAGGTCCTTGCTGGATTAATGTAGATTTAGCTGATGATATAATAGCTTTTAGATAACCTCTCACTCTTGGCAATAGTTTAGATGATCAAATTTCACCCCAAGAAGCTAAATCAACTTCAAATAAATAATCACTTTAAAGGAAAAATATTTTTCAACTAAAAAGAACATAATCATGTGAAATATGGTTAACAACCTAGTCAAAACATGATGACAGATAAGTAGTGGACAGGCAACTTTTACATTTTGTCATCTTGAGATTATACCTATTTCATTGTTAAAATTTAGATATTCTAATTTCTGTGTAGTATCAAAAAGAATTATGGTTACCTCTGAGCCTGATTCTGAACTGATGTCCATGTCCCTGCAGAAACAAAGAAAAGAAAATAACAAGGTGTGTTAGCATTCTTCTCAATCTTTTCAACATACAAAGCTGAGTAAATATGCTAACATGTGCCTAAAAATTGCTGGTACGAAACGGGGTCAAAATGTTTGTTACTACAGTGTTACTACAGTGTTACTGTTAAGTTACTATTTGACTAATTTTCAAAAGCTAACTTGTCAAAATTGTCATCTTTACTTAGAGACAGCATTTAGTTTTTACCTATCTTTTGCCTAAAGAAAATGATATCCAATATAATCTAACATTAGTAACAAGTACATTGTACTTTAATATTCAAACCTGTATGGCTAAATAATTTACCAGCTTAGGTGCATTGGTGCACAGCCCTATTGAAGACAAGCCTGCTGGGTACCATCCGAATAGTACTTCGCTTTAACGTTTATTATACACTATACTGTCACTTACTGACTTAGTTACATGTTGTCATTGAACGAGTGCTCTAAAACCCATTCCTTAATTCATTCATTCATTACTTGACGTCACCACCAAAAGATTTGAATACACAGTTCCCCAGACGGACAGCAGAAGCAAACGTAGGAGCGAACTACTACCTAGATGGTACCCAGGCTAATTAAAGACAGTGTTTAAAATACATAATACAAAATAATTGGAGCAACTGCATTATTCCTCAGATAATATCTGCTGTCTTTCATCTGTAACTGAGAATGCTAGGTACTCACTTACACCTGGGTTGAGTAAGGAAATTGGTATAAAAAGCCTTTCTCTATGGCATAACAAAAGGAGCTGTCACTGTCATCAGGGATTCAAAGTCAGTCCCACAAGGTTCTAAGTAGACAGCCCGAATCGCAAGTCCACCTGTGACACTCTACCCTATATTGCCTTAGATGTTTTAGAAAAATATAATGTTTCTGACGCATTCTCACAACTCGAATAGAAACTTCTTCCTAGTAATTTTCTAGCTGTGGCATGTAGACAGCTTCCGAGAAAATTGTATTTAATATAACAAATTACTCTTTTTTTCTGAAACCAATTTGTGATATTATGATATCTTCAAGGTATGACAATGGTGAGCCTCATGTCTCCTATCTTGACAATGGTACATTACCAAATAAAGGTTCTATATTTTATAAGTATCGCACTATATATAAATATACAGATATAGGTCCTATACTATAAGATTAAACTTTACAGCAGTGCAGCCAATGCTGTCAAAAAAAACTAAGTCTGCATGAACCTATCCAGGCCAGTAAAAAAAATGATATCTTCTTCTTTTTCCGATTGGTACTACAGTTGTAAGAAACAGGACATGCAGATAAAGTGAGATAGCTTCCACAGGCCTTCCTACAGGGCCATGAATCGTAGAATTAAACAAAAAAAGGAAATAATTGGCAAGGAGAGTCAGCCTCCTTTAGAAGAAAATGAAATCGGATGGTGACCTCCCTAAACATGCTATTGTAGTTAGTCTACTGAAGAGGTTTGGATTCAATTCCCTGTATTCCTACCTAGAAGATGTGTCTTTGCGATAGGCACTTTGCATGACTTTCCTCACTCTACCAAGGTGTAAATACGGGTACCTGACTTTGGGGGAGGTACAAGGCAGTGGAAGGAGTAGAGAGGGATGGGCTCCGCCTTCCAATACTGTGCACTAGACACAGTATTGGATGGGGATGATAACCCACTGCCCCTACGGCCCGAAAAAGGCTATGGGACTAGCATTACCTACCTTTACCTTTATGTACCTATGCTTATGTGACGTTGACAACTTGTCATATGCTTTGACTTAAGTGAAACACATACTGTAATTCACTTTGTCTTTTCGGTACTAAACTTTCACGGTCTGAGAAAATTGAACTTGTTCTCTGAACTAAATGTTCACGGTGAATGAATAATTTGTTATTGTCACTAAGTCAAATTATTTGTTATCGGTAATGATAAGTTCATGTTACAGTTGTCACCGTGAAAACCGTGAACATAAAAGTACATTGAAAAAATCAGGAATTACAGTATTTTTCAAGCCCCAACATGCAGAGTTTCAGTTTTGTGATTCAAATAGGCTTTGGTCTCTTGACACTTGTCTAAATTCTTTCTATTCTATAGAACAGAATACAATTTGTTATATGTAAACATTCTACACAATGAATGATTTACATATGTGAATTTTGTGAAGGTAACAAACATGGTCTCTGAATGGGGTAATTGGGTATCAAAGGTATTGAGGGCAGCAATGCCACATACCTATAGCTATACCCAACACCCCCATAAGAGACATAATTTTACCCACACCTGAAAACAGACTTCTAGATGATAATAATATGCCATCTTCAATAAATAGTTATCAACTAGGTTATGTTAGTGATATCTTATACACCATACGAGCTAGCCTAGCCACAGTTTTTGCACACTACCATCAAACATTAACAAGGTATTTTCCACCTACCTGATTGACATGTTTTGGAAGCGTGGCTTGGCTAGCTCGCATACATGTGTGATTTTCGACATTTTCACCTTCTTTCCTGCGATCTCTGTCCACCTAGGCAAATCTATCCCTTGTTTAGGATCTTACAAGACAGGTGTACCTTTGTGTAACAGAGAGGTGTAGTATTTAGAATATAATACTCACCCTGTTGGACTTTCGGGGTTGTAGTAGTGATCACTCATGATTCCAAATTTGCCTTTTCGCGGGGAAAGCTTTCTCGTGTACCACCCAGTTTTCTTGTCACCTGGCCGCTGTCTCTCCAGCCTACTCCAACAAAACACCACAGATCAAACGCCTAATTACTTCATAAGACACACATGCTCGAAAGATTGGAATACCTGTCTGTGTAAGTCACAAACGCCGCCGATTTCGGGGATTTTTAAACATTTTCAATGGAAGCGACAGCCATCTTGGACCTCCCTCTTTCCTGCTTCTACATCCGGGATATTGACTAGTCGACAACCTGATTTCCCAAAATCGTGTCGAAATATGTTCGTTTGTAGATGTTGCACTACTCACATTGTTGTCTGTGTTCAGCTATAAAAAGAAATCCATATGGAAATAATGCGTCAAGATTGTATCACGATCATCATATTCCAAATTTCAGTATTATAACGTTACTTATAAGGAATTAATCATCAGAAATGAGTTGACATTTTGATGTAACTTTTATAGTGCATTTCAATGGGAGGGTCAAATAGAGTTTTGGAGCATTATATAGGGCTACATTACACTGGTACATTCCGTACATTTGTTTACCGGGCTTTTCATTGTTGTCATATTTGTGAATGTTGTTAAAATTTCTGCCTTGTTGATCCGGGGTTAGTGGAAGATACCGGGTCATCAGAGGACATATACCTTTACCTTATATATGGAGGACATATAGCCAGGTGTTTTGTATTGAAAATAGCACTAAAGTAGCAATGTAAATTTTATCTCATGTTCATATTATCGGCTGTACTGTTGAAGTATTTCACGATAAAAGACAAAACATCAAAAGATTTTTTTTTAATTATGAAAGTTGTGTAAATATAACTGTAGCCAGGTATTAAAGAACGGTTAAGTTATGATATTATATACAAGTTATGATAAACAAATGCACCAACTAGGTATGATAAACAAATGCGAATCATTTGCTAAAGGAAAGGAATGTTAAGAATGCCACCCGAACGGTTGCATGAAGTCATTAGCCTAAACGTTAATCAACATTTTGATCATATCTCAATATCTCAGAGCACAATCTACTTTATAGGCAGGCTGAGGAATTGAAATCAGTCCTTACAAGCAGTACTGTGGCAATCCTACCGGAGTACAAAGGAAATGCAGCTCTATAGTCTATACTTCGTTACAATGTTTAATATTGTATGAAAAAAATAGACAGTGGACAAAACGTAGTTTATAGTAACGTAACTAACGTTAGAGTCATGTTTTGAAATAAGATCTTGATTAGATGAACTGTAAATATTAAACTGCGATGAACTGTAAATAAAGAACTGTAAATAATGAACTGTAACTAGTACTTGTATTGTTACATCGTATGTTCGTATCTTCACATGTCATTTGTCGAGGAAGATTAGATGAGTACAATTTGTAAAGTTTGTAGTTTGTCAGCTGATGGACTAATAAAGTATCCAAGTGTCCAAAAATATAAAGGGTTGAATCTTTAGGCCACAGCAAGTAAATTTTATGGATGACATCAGCGCGCGCATTAATTTTCGCCTGATTTCAGAAAAAAAAAACAAGAATTTTTTCTTCTGCAGGGATGGTCAACATGACGATCAAATGAGCAAATATATTGTGTTGTAGCCTAATGATTGTACTCGTAGAAGTGACATTTGCGAGGTACCCAGGACTGTAGAAATGAAACTTATTGGATAGCTGTAAAAGTGACATCAATATGGAAGCCGTAGGTTGATGATGCCAGTCTACCACACTAGTGTCACTTTTAACACACCAGTACATGTCTTAAATACAGGAATGAATGTCTTGTTGGCTCTGACACCATGTTTTGTCCCTTTAATTCTTTTTGCAAGAGTCTTAATGGTGCCTATTTTTGAAAATATAGCCATCTTGTTTTTTTTTCACCCATCTTGTTTTTTTCCGCCCTATCGCACTATTTTTGCAGTCTGCAGAGGATGTCATCCATAAAATTTACTTGCTGTGGCCTTATTGCAAATACGTGAATGGGAAAATTCCAGAAGGGATCCCGCCAGTTAAAACAATAGATCCCATGTGCCATCTGTCTACCGTTAACTACATTACTGATCATTATCAGTGGCATTGTTCTTGCCAACTGGACTTATAAAATGCAGTATAAGTGTTCATACTATGTTTACTTATGATTAAAAAATGCACATCCCATTTTCGATTGATGTGGTTTAGTTGTTTAGAAGATATTACATAAGTTATAATGATACTACCAACTGTAAATGACCATTAACTAACATTGAAAACTAACAATCGCTGTCAATCATGTAATAAAAATGTTAACTGGGGCTTTTATAAACACTTGATTTTTTCAAGAAAATAAGATAACGAATGAATAAATGTACGTGCATGAAACAAGACGATGTGTATCTTTTTAAAATCCAGAAATACCCTTAAATTAAAACGCCGGCGTTTTGTGGTGTGTATTCTGTCCATGTGGCCAGACAATGGCGACGAAAATGCCCCAAAACAACAGGCCGTTTCGTCACTTTTGTTTCATTAAATGCGGAGAATTCTGAGCGATCGGGGCCAAGTGTTCTGAATAAACACCTCCATATTCATACATGTCTACGTGAAACGTCGGACAGAATGCCCAGATGATACTAATCATGGAATGTTTTTATAACGATCAGGGGGAGTCGTAAGAAAAACACGGATCAATTAGCACGAAAAACTCCAATGATAGCCTAATGCCCACGTGATGGTTAAGACGCAATATGATTGGCTCGAGGTCCGCCATGTTCATGACGTCACTGCTTGTCTGGCCGAGTGCTGGAGGCCTTTGTTGGAATGTGGCGGAGCTGAACATTGATTCTGACAAATTGCGTCCCTTTCCTGAGTCAATTTCGCCGAGAAATCCTCATATTTCCTGATCACCCGAGTTCTAGATTGGTCCAAGGATTCCCCGTGATGATCCTGAGGTGAAGAAGGCGCGTAGAAAGGATGAAGATGAGGGTTTTGGTCGGCTTTGGGTGGGTCGGATTGCTGGTGTTGTGCTGTGTGCTCCAGGGTGGAACGCTAGTCGTCCGGGCACAGCAGTTCTCTTCAAGCTCGAGTCTTGGCCACCACGGCCGCTGCGAAGCCATCACCATTCCCCTCTGCACGGACATACAGTACAACGAAACCATCATGCCAAACCTACTCAACCACCAGAAGCAGGAAGACGCCGGCTTGGAGGTACACCAGTTCTTCCCACTGGTCAAGGTACAGTGCTCGCCCGATCTCAAGTTCTTCCTATGCGCCATGTATGCGCCTGTGTGTACCGTACTAGAGGAAGCTATCCCTCCCTGCCGATCTCTTTGCAACAGCGCTCGGACTGGCTGCGAAGCCCTCATGAACAAGTTCGGCTTCCAGTGGCCTGAAAGCTTAGAGTGTAGCAAGTTCCCTGTACAGGGCACGCCTGGAAAAATCTGCGTCGGGGAGAACCGGACTGAGCAAATCCCCACGGCCGTTCCTACGGCTAACAACGGTAACAGCTCCGCTGTAACAGAGAACCCGATCCGTAAGGACTATGGTTTCTACTGCCCAAGGGAGCTCAAAGTCTCCCCGGCTCTAGGCTACTCCTTCCTCGGAGCTAAAGACTGCGGAGCCCCGTGCGATTCCATGTACTTCCGCGACGATGAGGTCGAGTTTGCCCAGGTTTGGATCGGCATATGGTCGGTACTCTGCGCCTGTAGTTGCCTCTTCACCGTCCTTACCTACCTGATCGACCCGGGAAGATTCAGATACCCGGAAAGACCGATAATCTTCCTCTCCGCCTGCTATCTCATGGTCTCCGTCGCCTACATCGTCGGCTATGCCCTGAAAGAAAAGGTTTCTTGCATGGAAGGTGTCTGGATGCAAGACGGCAGCCAGAGATATCTTACGCAACCAACTGTCACACAGGTAAACCACATTTTCTTCCAAAATCTTTAAAAAAAGATTTGCAAAAGACGCAAACCTTTTCAGTTTATCTTTCTGTGTTTCTGTGTTTAATTTTGAACTCCAAAACCCCATGTTAGTTCAAACCACAAATCTCAGTTTATCCAACAAAGAGATCCATTATTTATGTGGTGATTGTATTGTTGCGACTGGTAATCAAAAGGTAGTTCTAATGCCATAGTGTTAACCCAACACCCCTTAATTGAGCTGGAATAAGATATGTGCATTGTTTGTTGTATCATTTTTGACCTCACTTGTTAAAGGATAACCGAAACATCTTTTTCAGCTACAAGGTTGCAGAAATACTAACCAAAGATATCGTTCCATTTTCATGTGTATTTCAGAAATATTTTTAGTCATTGTGTTAGGGTTGTATGCTACATTTTTGTGTGTGTGGTACTTTACGGTGGTGAAATTAAGGTGAAATAATTGGTTTTTGTGAATGTATGTGATTTTAGATACATTAGGAAGTATATTTCTCAAGTAGAGTTATAAACCGTGTTCAACTGATCGCTTTGTAAAGGCAGACCCTCACTGCGTACCTTGTAGGGAATTGCATGCTTTGTTTAAAAGGGAAGATTCCCCTGCTGTGAATCATAGAACTTCCCAATCCCTCCGGATTTCCAAGGTCAAATATCCAGATCCAAGATCTATAAGCTCGTCCGGAAATATTCCCCTAGCCCCATGGAAGATCACAGCCTTACCATTATTGTGTCTGACTGGCGAATGAATATGTACTGGAATGAATTGCTTAACCTTAACCTTAAACCGAGACTGAAAAGATATTAAGAAACCCTTCGAGAGCTGTATAGCTAGAGGGTATGACATCTATACTGTCTGAGATTGTTGTAGATTAATTCACAAGAGATAGGAATTGTCTGTTATGTATTGGATAAGCAGATTACCTCAAGTCGGGAAGTCGAAGTCATCCAGCTGTTTTGTAAGTCGTTCCAGAGGTTGCGCTTGTTTTTTCCGCTTATCACAGGCGTTGACACAACACGAAAACTTCATTCTTTTGTCGTGACACGCAAATATAAAGTCAGGCTTAACGTAGCGACAGGAATGTTAACTGTAACAGTGTATTGTGGACAAAACTCAACCGGACAAAATGCATTAAACATGCAAGTTATTCGGATATGCACAATCTAACGCTAAACCCCATCTTACCAACAACTTCGCTTCAAAGCGGGTACGGACAAGAGGAAAAGTGTTCTTTTGAAGTTTAAGCGAGTTGAACTTTGAGGATTTTTGCGGATTAAGGTGATGGTGGCGAAGAGAACAATGGTGAAATGAATCCCCCGGGGGCAGGTTTAGTTCAAGTCTTTGGTTGGTTGGATCTGTGCAATGCTGGAATAAAGCTCCAAGGGCATGATGTAATCTTTTAACCCCCCTCTAGTAAAGATATAGCAATCTTAGGGCTAAAATCTTACAGCACTAAAAAAATATACATTTTTGTTTGGAAATCTAAACAACTGTTTTTTCTTAGAGAGGAGAGTGAGATGATAATTGTCGATCGCTTTATTTTGTGGAAACAAAATAACAAGTAAAACAACAGATGATGCAAAATGCATTGATTTTAGCATAGATAACAGATTAAAAATGCTTGAGTAAACACGGGTTGGCCAACTTCAAAGGGATCGAGGCCCTAAATCTGTTACCTCCCCCCGCTGGGAAAGAAACGATAGGTGCAAATCCCCCCCACCCCCTGAGGCAGCGCAATTTGGGGGGTTAAATTCTCGCTGGAAATCGATGCCGGTTTTACAAACAAAACTCTGTAGGGTATGATATTGATATGTGCATATAATTTGCTGTGTACTTGAGGCCACCAGACTTTCAGTCTAACCGAGAAAGTGCCTCCTATCGTACAATCTATTCAACATCAAAAGCTTTGAAGTTCCCCGGCGATTGTACAATTTACAACAGAAGCAAAGACTTTGTGATTGTGTAAAAGGGGGGTCCTGTTCACGGTATAGAATTTTGGAACACGGGTTAAAGTTGCTTTGTCCACTGAATAGAAAAAGAGCGTTATATCCTTGTTACGCATTCTAAAAGTGCTTTCGGCTAGACCAGTGAAAGGGCCGTTCTAAAGCAGAGGGTACTCCCTCCTGTGGTTGTTTTTGTCCAGGCCTCCCTGTTATATACATTCCTACATATTAGAGCAACTGAGCCTTGTTGATTGTATCGCTTCCACACAGATTTCAAGCTATAAACTGGGGATCAAAAGCGGCGTAACACAATTAAAAGCATATCCCTGGGTAGCCCTGGAAAAAAGGATAGGACTCTTGGGACAGTGAGGGGCTTGTGGTATGGCTGATATTATCGCAGCTTTGTGTTAGATTCCACAAGAAGATAAACGCAAACAGACCATGCAAAACATGGCTGCCGGCGAAGCAGAGATCAAAGCCCGGCAGGCCACGTGTATACACCGCCGAGAGAATATTGAGTCCGCTACCGGATTGGGCCGCAAAGTGCGGCTAAGTCCGTCGTCAATATACCCCCTCATTTTTCCAACCCATCCGTGTCCGCGAGATTATTAACCCAAGCGACCTGGCAGTAGATTATAGGATGGTTGCGTGTGAAGAAGAAGTTGATCTCTGTCTCTGTAAGCTGGCTGGGACGTTTCCTCCTCACTCAGTTTTCTTGTCCTTGGGAACAAAAACAGACAAGCCAACCCCCTAAGGGGAAAACTGCCCATCAACAATCGCTTCCTTTTACATCCAGTCTTGCTTCTCTTGTAGTGAGTTATGAGAAATCTTGATGACATGTCTGTTCCATATGGCCCTTTTTTAGACCATGTTTTGTTTGCCACAAGCCAAGGTTAGTTTGTATAAAAAAACAGAATGCACAGAAGTTCCTTTGATCTGTTGCTATCAGCAAGGCTAGTTCTGCAGACGTTTCAAGGCCATGGTTTAGATTACAGGAGCCTTCATAAACAGAACTGCCCAAAGGCCTGTTAAGAGAGGCTATGTTAGCTGCCATAAAAGATCTTAGTTTCAAAATTTTTGAGTCAGAGTACTCAAATTGTACATTACAAATGTGTTCTGCACATGTTTGGATTTGTTATTTGCTATTGCCAAATATGAGAAAAGTATACAAAAGGTTTTAAGTCCAAAAACATGTAGAAATTTTTGGCCTACCCAGCAAGGGAGTCATTTTTATACCAGGACAGAAGAGTCTATGTGTTCAATATATACAGTGATTCTAAACATACGTTATAGTACTATCATACATGCTACGAAGTCATGCTAACTGCTTCTTCATTGGAAACGGTAATGGTAAACTTTTTACAAAAGTTTGCAAAGAAACAACCAAAGGAAGTCAGTTTTACTTATTTGTCCTTGGTTGTTTTCCTATTTCCTTGTCCAGTTATGAGGTCAGTATGACAATAAGCAGGTGTGTTAAAGGTGTGCGGAAGGATGTGCATGTCAAAAGTCATTGACAGGAGAATGTTTTGATGTACAACAAGTCCTGAGAACAATGGTGCCTGTTGTAGCTGGGGTAGCTTCAGGGCATTTTCTTTCTTACAAACGGAAACCCAGGCCAACCCGTAATTACACCTGTCAGTATATTTTTGAAGCACAACATTTCAACTGAATCGTTGACAATTTTACAATTTTCTTAAGTATTCATGTGTAAAAGATTTATGTTTATAATCCCTCAAATAGATAGGAATATCTGTTTTTTAAATCTAGTTTTCATATGGCAAAGAAGAAATGACGAGGAAATATGGTAAGTTATGGAAATATATTAAATGATTTTTAAGTGTTATTTTGGTCCGTTTTGCTTATTTTCCACTTCTTGGTTGAAATTTAGGCTAAAAAAGTCACAAGCAAAATAGAAATCCTTCAGATAATAGTATGTGGAATTTTTTTACTCTCCTCCTCATATACTTGCCAATAATGTATGGTAATTTTGGTATATACTAAAGTAGGAAATGAAAATCATTTCAATTTCTCCTCCTTTTTTTGCCATGTTTAACACAGGTGGGAGCTATAACTCCCTTGGTATTTATTTATGTGCTCTGCCATGGGGTGGGCTTTAACCAATCACAGTTGAGATCTCAGTCTAAATTCCTGTGTCAGATGCTTGTCTGAGGTATCCAGTGCATGTGGCCACCATCACAGTGTGCCGCGAAGACAAAACTTTCCAGCAAAAACAGGGACTTAAAATCCCATTTGTCGAGAGTAGTAGACTAACTGTAC
The DNA here is from genome assembly GCA_019207045.1 of Branchiostoma floridae x Branchiostoma belcheri. Lineage (NCBI taxonomy): Eukaryota > Metazoa > Chordata > Leptocardii > Amphioxiformes > Branchiostomatidae > Branchiostoma > Branchiostoma floridae x Branchiostoma belcheri. Next base: position 12,306,638 of record CM033041.1, read on the forward strand.
ATAACCCCTACCACTCGTGAGGGAAAAATCTGTGGACCAAATGCTACTTTTTCTCCAGTTACAAGAGTGTGAAACAACAGCAAACACACACACTTCGGTGACAAGCATGTTTAACTAGGCCAATAGCTTTGTTGGACAGGGGGTCACCAAGCGTTAACACTTTCAACTGGTGGCATTTTCTGGGCCACAAGAATTTCTGGCAATTTGCCCACCAATTTGGAGGTGTTCTGATCTATATTAGAGGTATAATTTGGTGTATGTGAGGTATTTTAATGATGGGGCCCATCAAGCTATCTTGGTCACAGGGAGTCCAAACTGAAACATGGTGTCGTGAGTTAAAGATTTTTGCAGAACTGTTACAGTTCTTACAATTACATAGGAAAGCTGAGTAAGTTCTTGAAGTATAGGATGGTTTAAAGTATATCTACTGGTAGATTCTAGGTACATGAAAACGGTTTTAACTTTAAATGAAAAATAAAGGAATGCTTTTGAGTGTATTGGACAAAATTCTGCATAGTGCAAGACTGAATTTTCCTCTTGTTGAAACGTATCCGTTTCTATAGACCAAGATGCCATACCTGCAAATGTATTGGCAAATTTCTCCTGAGACAAGGCCATTCAAAATGTCTTACAGGGAAAACAAAGGACTTGAAAGACCCCATTTTCATGCAAGTTCAGACCTAGCAGTGTCCTATAACTCAAGCTTTGATATGGGTGAAGCCATGGAAACAATAGAGCTTGGGCTACAGCCAAACCCACTCTTACAATATGTTATGAAATTAAGGCAAAATGATTTCTGGTTTGTAAGTTTTCTGTTGTTTACAAATTTGGCATCATTCTTGTTTTGTGTTTTCAGTTTCTGGGTCCATATTTGTAAAATATGGAAGTCTTTCACTAGCTATTGTATAGAAACGAAAGTTGAGAGGGAAAAATCGTTACATTTTGTACCGTCTGGAGATTTTTGGCATGCTTCAAATTCGGATTCTTTGTTTCAGAAGGGTTAAGCATGTGCAGGGTTTAATTCTCATGATTTAGGTGCTTAGTGTTACCTTTCTTCAGTAAATATTCTCATCAAGAAGTGCAACCAGGCATGCAAAGCGACGGGTACATTTAGTTGTCTTCAAAGAGTTAATCAGAGTATGCAAATGAGGCATGATTATGCAGGTTAATGCTTCTATTCTGTGCTGGGTTTCAGTTGCTACGGGATATACCATTGTCTGGTAATTGGAGGGGGTTTTCAGACAGTCTCAACTGATTAAAATCGCCCGACTTTGCCGACTGGGGGGCTTGGAATAAAAGAGCACAAAAAGAACTGCAATTTGAGCTACGATTAATTGAAATGTTTGGTTTAAGATAAACAGGAAAGAAAGCATTGTGCCTAAACCAACATGTGTGACAACATGTTTTTTGATTAACAGATGGGAAGAGGGTCTATGCAAATTGTCCTGCACATATACATATTGAACAGCCCCCTAAACAGTAATTGCGGTACGTCAAAAGGCAAGACTTGACTCTTGCGAAGTAGCCATTTGTATACATCACCTAACGGTTTTTGTCCGTGTTCGACTTTTGGTTCCGCCTCTTAGCGATGTTCAGTGACATTTCTCAATCGTGTTACGTCCACGATTAGGTTCTGACAACGGTGGAGTTATTCTTTGGAACGCTTTTTCTCTGTCGTTTGTTCCTTCTTCCTGGTTTCAAGTCTTTTTTCTAGGACCACCCAAATTTTGCCTGAATCTTTTTTGTACTAGATTTAGTGTTTTCTATGCCAAAAGCTTCCCTCTACTAAATCTGACTAACAATTTGGCTTTAGATGAGTTTATTGGCTCTAAATGAAGAAAATATTGCACCAAAAACTGTCTGCTATTTCCACACATATAAAAAGAGGTGACAATTGCAATGTAGGAGTGTGTGGTTTCAAGCTGGTGACATTGTCAATAAGGTGTGAATGAATGCTAAAAGGATTATCATTGGCAATTATTGACTTCTTCCAAAATCCATAAAATTTTATCTCAACCATGAGTAGTTCAAAAACAGCTAGAATTCAAACACATGCAGCTAGCCATAGCATTGTTGAAAAGTTGTAAAAAGTGGGGAATTTCAATTATTTGTGGGTTATTGTTTCTAGTTGGTAGAATTATGCGAATGCTTTCCTAGTTTTCTGTGTGTTAGGAGTATGCATTTGTAGATAGAGTAAGTGTTAATTCATGCAAAACTGATACGTTTCCTGCAAAGCAATTTTCAATTTTCCCGTAGCCAAGAGAGATACGTATACATGCAGGATAGTTTTCAAGCGAAAAAAAAAAAACACAACTTCTCAACACCAAAGAAACTTGCTCTAGGCAGTGTCTTCTGTATTATGTAAAGAAGCAGCTGCCATTTTTGTTTGTTTATAAATTCTTCTCCTCTTTACACCAGCAACTAGATGTGTTCCCATGTGATCTTTACAAGAACCCTACAACTCATGATTTCTATCTAGGAAAGTTTGGATTGCATTAAACTCAATATATTCCCTCTATACCCCCTCCCTGTTCCATGTCGTAAAACTGTTAAAGATTAGGAAGTTTGAAATAGTCCAGTACAGTGTGTCCAGGTGGAAGTGGTCAGTGGCATATGTACACAATCACACCCTATCTCAGATATGCCTTCTCAAGGTAATGCTTAGGTGATAAGTATCACATAACAACATTGCTTAGACAACGCATACATAGAGTAGGCTTTCTGTAAAATAGAGTCTCAATAGGTCGGTTTACGTCCATGGATTTTTTCTGTCCCTTTCATTGTTTTGGAACCCATGTTGTCCAAATTTTGTTGTCAAATCTCACCCTTGAAAGCTTACGAAATTACAGCTTTATCAGTTTCTTCAGACATTTTGTATCAACAGGGTGAAATTTTTGTCCGCCCCAACAACTAAATTTCCGTCCTACAGTGTAGGATGGAGGGACAAGTCCTGTACTGTAGACAGCCCTGGTCTGGATAAAATCGAGGTTGAATTTCAATGGTTTCTTTCTTTTCAACCCTTCTCTGGAGGAAGAAATTTTGTCCATGTCTACATTTATCAAAATATTATTTTTCCTCTATACAAAATATTATTTCTTTCTCTAGTATCCATTTCTTTCAGCATAGATGTTTCTTATCAAAATGTGTCAAAGTATTGGAATATGTTTGGGTACATAAGAAATCTAGAAAATCTGACATCTAAGAGTCACTATGTAGAGGTGGCATGGTTTGTTTTTTCCATCCTTTCCTTCCTCTTTGATGGTCAGAAAAAATAGATACTTGGGATGACTGTTCCTCTTTGATCCACATGTTTCTCTTTACATATATCATCTGGAGTTAGCTTGTGAAAAATGGTATCCATTCAAAGAATATCGTTGAGAGTTACGGAGGTCCAGTTTTAGTATATGGTATGTGGTACATCTGTGACGAATTTTAGAAACAGGGTATCTTGATATTCTTCTAGCTACAAAATAAGAGTACAAGCTGCGTATATGGACAGATTTATTTGATCTGCCATACTGGGAAGGACCCCTACCCTTTTCGATAAGTGTGGTGGGTTCTTTTACCTGCACGGGGCATGTGGCTCTCCTAGAACATGGGACCTCCATTTAACGTCCTATCAGAGGGACATCCCCAACGAAAACTGTACTTATTTTCACCTGAGTGAACTAAGGAAATTTGTGTTGAATGTCTTTCCCAAGGACACAACACAGAGCATATCAAGGGACTCCAACCCATGGCCTCTGGACCAAACACCCTACCATTACGCTAAGCTTGACCATGATATTTCAAGTATTAATGATGACAAATTTGGTAAAAGCATAAGCCAGTAGATTTGTTGTTTCTAATTACTGTGATACAAGAAGTTGTTTTCAGTCCGCCCGCTGGCCAAGGTCGAACCATGACCTTTAATAAACATTCCATGCTTGAGCTGTCTGCAGTGTTTGCTTGTATTCTGTACCAAAGAAATATGGACTGGATCCTGCAGTGTGGCAGAAGGCCTGGGCGTAGCAGGAAATGTGCTATCACTGTTGTTTTTCGACCCGGGCCCGGGTTTGTATTGGGTCCAACGTTGTCTGTGACACATGGCAGCCTGGGCCCCAATGTTGGGTGTGTTTATTTGCACTGGATTCAATTCTCCATACCTTTGCACTTACATGTACTTAGCACAGGGAAAGAGGTTCACAATGTAGAAGATTAGATGTTGAGACAACCGATGGGCTAGGAAAATGCACCAGCTATGAAAATCTGGCATGTCTTGGTTGTGAGCCCTTTTTTTGACAGTGAATGTAATTTCAAGGCACTCATCTGCTATATGAATGAAATGATAATGAAAATGTTCAAATTATTAACCATTTGCGTGCTAAGGGTTCACCAATGAGCCATAAGCTCAAAGATGTTAGTTAGTAGAGAGTTAAATTACACAGATGTGCAAAATGATGATGATCATCACTAGACCAGGATTATTGTTAATTATTTTTCATTTACCTTGTTATTTCAAAGAACGCTGACTTTAGAACAGATGTCATTTTGGGTATCCCAAAATACCCCAAGGCCTTGAAATCAAACCGTCTATTTTTCAAATCTCGAGAGAGAAAAAGCAGGTGGGAAAAAGCTGGAAACCCTCTGATTGGTTGACTGAGTCTCCTAGCAACCGTTGCACCAACCGGGTGAATGCTCATCAGACTGTAGACCAATCAGATGTCAAGAGTGGTAATTAGGTTAAAGTGGTGCCTTGTTTGTTACCAGTGTAAACAGCTGTCCTCTTCAACCTCAGTCTGTCTGCTAAGCCCTCTGATGTGGTTCCACCTTCGCTGATCCAAATCTCGGCGGCGGTGTTACGTTTCACGGATTAAAGAGTCCTTATTTACACCACCTTTATTGAACTCAATAAACCCAATGTTCCGCGTAAAAGGAGCCTCGGTGATTTTGTAAACCAGACCACTTGAGAGCAACCCAAAACTACTGTCTGGGTAAAACGCCACAGAACTAATTTCGGAGTCAGCGCCCGAGGTAAACAGCTTAGAAAACTTGGTCCTGTCTCTCGTTGTGTTTTGCTAAACAGACTGAAGAGGGTTGTGGGATTTTCTTGTCGGGCTTTTTGTTAACCCTGTTTTTGTTTAACGGTCTTGAAAGAAGCTCTATAACTAAGAAAGTATGGTTGTTATTTGACAGACCGCAATAGTGAACTGGTATAGTATGTGCAATTTAGTATTTAGACATTTAGTATTTAGACATTTTTTAGACAACTTTACAGAAAGTTATGTAACAATAAGACAAGTAAATCACGTATACCATAACATTGTATTCGTATCTGCCTTGGGTAAGAACTACAACAGTGTTACATTCAACTAAAAATGTTTACGATTTTCTGTCTACATATGAATTGGCTATGGTATAAATGATCATAAATGTAGAAAAGTGGATACTAGACCCTCTCTATTAACACTTTAGTGTATGTACCTGACTTTCACTTTAGAAGCTGTTGAATTTGGCCAAAATAGGATACTTGTCAAGTAGAACAATTTATTACTAGCTTTGCAGATTGTAACTTGTAACTCTTGACCGGCAGACTTCAACAAATCATTCAGTTCATTCGGTAAATTTTGGGGGCACCCACAGAGTTTAGGAAAGGCTACGGATATACATGGTCTCAGTCAAGTTGGCAGCGATGTCCGGCATGCTGTGGCATACATGTCCTACTGACATCACCCACTAACAGGCACCACCTCCCACTGTGCTCCCCTTGGCACTTCTGTATATAATCAGTAGTAATGTACAGACGGAACAAGAAGTATAGGGTTGGACAAGTCCACTAGTCAGATTGTCCTGGGCAAGTGAAAATGCTGATCGGGCAAATGCTTGTCCTACCCCGATCAGGCAAGTACTGTAAATGCAGAAATATTTGCATGGTTTTATGTTCATGGTTTTCATGAGGCAGTCTTATCGCAAACTTAAAACCACTGCGAACATTTTTCCATTACAGTATGTGACTACAGTGTATGGCACTACCGTGAACTTAAAATCACAGCGAACACTCCACTTTCCCGCTAAGGCGAAATTAAATCCATGAACTTAAATGCATTTACAGTATGTAGTATTGTACAGTCTAAAGTACAGACATAACAAGAAGTACTCTAGTGATGTTCAGTTTGAATTAGAGCTTGTAGTTCAAAAGGCCTTGACATCCTATGGTCAACCGTTCCAACAACAGTATTCAGTTTGCTACCAGGTTCTGACTGCTTGCCAAGATTCCCAGGCCTCAAGGAAGACCCCCCTCCCCCAGGCGATGGGACGATCCGATTAAGGATGACATAGAACTTGTACAACAAGATAGAAGATGACACTGGGCTTGTGTATCTTCAGATACAAAACAGTAGCTAGAAAGCTTTTTCTTATGCTGTTTCCATATATCGGAGCAAAAACAAGTACAAACTCAAACTTTGGCAATGCCTTGAAGCACCGTTGTATTTTGAAAGGTTTGAAAAGTGTGTTAATCAAGAAAATATGGTAACCATAGTGTCTCATGTTGTAGAAAAAGAATGTGAACCTACACAGAATTTAGACTTGTATGTCTATGTCTTTGAAGTGGCACAGGCTAAAGAACAGCAGTGTCTGTTGCATGTCAGTTTAATTCTATTAATGACAGACTTGTGCGGAAGGGAGCGGTTGGAAATATTTACGCTGCACCTGCACAGTGGCGGGAGACCGTGGCGTTCCCGGTATGGACGAAGCACGAGACATCAGCCCGCGAGGCAATGCCAAGTGCACTTGCTGAATGCCACAGAAGTTTTGGCTACTGTGCAGTTTGACCCCCCTCTCTCCTTTGGGGCAAAAGCTGGGAAACATTGACTTTAATTTCTTTTCATACAAAACTTAAAAAGTTTCCAAATAAAACAGTCACTGGTTGAAAGGTTTACTGTAAATGCATTTAAGTTTGCTGGGATTTAATTTCGAGGTAGCGGAACAAGGACTGTTTGCTGTGGTTTTAACTTAAGTTTGCAGTAGCACCATGCACTGTATTTGCGGTGGTTTTAAGTTCACGGTGAATTGGCAACACAAAAACCACCACGAAAATTTCTGTATTTATAGTATTTCCCACTGGAGCAGAAACTACGAAACATTGAGTCAGTTTGAAATAATTTTCATGCAAGACTTTTGAATGTTTCCAAATTAAACAGTTACCGGTCAAAAGGTTAACCGTTGCTTTCTTTTTCATGCAGCCAGGCTTCTATACTGTTAGACCCATGCAAATATAGGCTGGCTGATCTTGTAATAACAGTGTTTAAAATGTAGTTCTAACCTTCAATTTAATTTAAGTATCCAAGTCTTGTATTCTAGCCAGATTTCATTAGAGATCTGCATAGTTTCAAAGCCACAAGTGACAAATGTTGCATTCCACAAATTCCTAGGCTAGAAAGTTAAAACTACAGACAGGAAATGGTCTATGTTACAAGTCTTTAAAAAAAGAAAAAGAAAACTCTGAAAGGAAACATGTAGTCATACTCAATGACATGATAGCACAAGCAAAAAATGGAAAAGAATACAGTAGTTATAGTTAGATATATTTGTAGTCAATTAATTTAGAGTGAGAATTCAAGGTTGATTTGAGGGTCTGCATGGGAGATCAGAGTGAAATGCTTTACACTGTATTGAGCAGAAACCCCTACTTATTAAAATCACGGAAGTAAATTTTATTCGAAATGTGGTCATTTCACTATGAGTTACGTAAACAAGATGGCTCTCCATACAAAATGAAGGAAATTAAAAGAGCTAGTCTATGACTTACAGATCATAAGGGCAAGCTAAATCATTATTCCAGGTTACAAACATTTGTCCTTTTCTTCCCCTAAAATGGAATGGTACATCCCTAAAAAGGATGACAGCCAGTAGGCATAGATTTCATTCATTCGTGCCAGGCCTGCTTTCCTCTGGCCTCACCAGCACAGGCTGGCAGTATGGAGTTACCTCTTGCTTGTGTTCTCTGTCTCTGGTGTAAATAACTGAAGGGAAAGGAAGACAGACGCTTCCTTCACGTCTGGTTTGCTATAATGTGGTACAGCCTGCTTGGCTAGAAATGTCTAAAACCCGATCTATTGTGTCCAAACTTGAGACATCTCTATAGTGTAGATTAAGGTTTCCTACCTGGCTTAAGTGGTATTTTGACCTTCTATTGTTTCTCATTAATGAATCAAGAAAGAATATTGGTAAAAGAATTCTGAATATGATTTTTGGAGCCATATGGATGACATCATCAAGTTTATTACAAAATGTTATTTATTTCTAAGAGAAAATACAGCACTTTGGTACATAGCACTGCAATGAAGCTATGTTTTTTATGTGCATAATGAGGAAAGCTACAGATTCTTGCACATCTTGATATTTTCTTTTATTCAGTTATTAGAAAATGATTGTTTTCATCTAATTAAAAAAAGAAGAAGAATTAAACCAGGTGGGAATTGCACATGGTAAAGCTACATTTTCAGTTGTTTTGGACATAGACTATATTTGTTCTATATTTGAATATTAAGTTTCTTTGATTCTCACTTTAAGTATTAAGGGTTTGAATACCTCTGAAAGGTTTTTGGCAAACTATCTCAGCCTTTTGCCTAGGTGTCCGTTTTTCCGCACCATTTAGAAGTTCTAGGAAATCTACAGTAGGTGGTACAGTAGTCCCATAAGGGTCTGGTAAAGGGTGGCCCAGAATGCAGGAGGGATCGCTGTCGCATTGGTTTCATTCTATCGTGTCATCGGCTGGATGTTTGGTGCAAGCCTGACAGGGTGATCCTGGAGGGGTTAATTTTATGACAGGTCTGGACTTCAGTTTAGCATTGCAGAAGGGTTAGATGCGTACAGGGATAGGTTTATTATTTCCCGTCTTTAGTATTGGAAACAAGCTATCGAATCTCAGTTTCAAACACTTATGAATAAGTAAAACGGTTGAAACTCGGACTAAAGACAAAGCATTTTGCTTTTTCGTTAGCTAGTATTGCATTGCTAGGGCTTTTGTATTTTAGCCAAGTTTACCAAGTACACTTCTCGTTGGGTACTTTTCTCAGACACTGAAGCTAGAGTATATCTATGTATTTATTCGTTTTGGCATGGATTTTCATTACTGTCTTGTAAGATTATCCTTTGAGTGGCATATTTATATACAGACTCAGAAGCATAAGTTAAACAAAGAAAGCAATTTTCTACAGTTCTTTGAATTCCAGACACTGTTGGAAGTTTGACAAGTTTACATTTGACAGAAGACGTTAAACAATCCATATCATATGATGTTATAGATTTTAATTTAAGAAAGAAAGAATTTAGGAAAAAAAGACACATTTTTGTTAGACTTTTGGACAGGACATGATCTGAACCTATGTCATTATTGCAAGTTTGACAACAATCCATAGAATCTTATAAAAGTTGAGAAAAAGAAAAGACACATATTTGTCAGACTTTTGCACAGGAAATGCTCTGGACCCATGTCCAGTCTAGAATGTGGCGCAGATTACCCAAGCTGTGGCCCTAATTATGACAAAACACACACAGCTGTTACCCATTTCTTTTCATGTGTCTCATATATGGCTTGAATTGGCTCCAAACTCATCTGCATACGAATGCATATGGAAGGCCTGATTAGGCTCTTCATTACCGCTGGTGTGAAAATGCTGATGATTACCCCTGTTGTTTTTGTTCAGTAGTTTGGTCTTGAAATAATCATGTCGGACACAGACAATTGGTCAACTGTCTCCTTCTGTACTGGGACAGAATTGTGCTTGTTTGGACAGAAAAACATCACAAACAGAAAAGATCTGAACTTAATGATATTGATGATTTCTTTAGCTTAAATGGCAATCAAAATCATCGACATAGACTCGCAAACAGTTAGTTGGACAGAAAAAATGCTTAGACAAAAACCTCATAAACAGAAAAAAAATCTGAACTTTATGATATGATATTGATGGTTTCTTTATTAGCTTAAATGGCAATCAAAATCATCGACACACTCCCAAAGCCAAATAATGAGTGAGACATAAAAGATGTTTGACCTGTTTTGAAGAAATCTTGGTAGTTTTAGTCCATCTTATCCTTGTATTTCCTGGTTTTGGGGTTGTCAGAAAACCAGGAAAGCTTTTTACTCTATCTGGAAATTGGATACAGATACACTGTAAGTTTTGGGACTTACAAAATTTTTCATTTCTGTCCTGCAGTTTCTTGATAGACACATCACATAGGACCTCACAATCAGATTAAAGAAAATGAAGAAAACTAGAATTTTGAACTTTTTAATGCTCTTACAGTCTAACAAGTAGACTTCATTTGCCAATTAACATCTCTAGACTAAAGAAGGAAAATCCTTTGTCTGTCTTCATTTGGGAGAACAATACGATTGTGAGACTATTATGGGTCTTCACATTTCCATTGTTCAGTGAGTCTGGCAGTCCAGTTTTATGGTTCTGTTAATTCTAGAGCCATAGGTGTCATGGTATGATTTGGACCCAAATTTAGGGGTATTCCATGGTCTCAATAAACTCACTCAATACAGGAGGCAAGGAAAACTCCGAAAAGGTGATACTGATAGTAGCATTGTATCAATAGTGAAGACTGAAGTGTATAAATGTACAAGTAATATCTTGCTGAAAACTTCCCTCCCAATTTTGCCATGCTTTGCATACTTTTTTACTGATGCCTTTTTCGTGCTTGCATGTTACTGTACACCCAATCCCCCCCACCCACACACACATGGTCAAGTCACACACACACACATGCACACACATACATGGACAGTCACACACACAAATGGACAGTCACATACACGCACACACACACACACACACACAGGCTAACACACTGTTTGCATACTATGCCCCCCATTGATGAAAACCAGCCCTTCTGTCTATCTTGTGGTGACCTTTCACTAGTCCAGGGTAGACACATGCCAAAAGCCTGTATCATGTGTATGTAGTAGACAGCCTTCAGGCCCCCAAGCCCACCCCTAGGAATGTTTTCCCAATATCAATCATTCCTATGATGACTCATACTGGAAAAACATTTGAGTTTTCATATCTGAAATCTAGTTTCTCAGAAATGTAAATGTATCCTCTTAATGTTTCATATCTGAATAATAATAGAGGCAGTGGGTTGACAGACATATACAACATTGGTGCTAATTAGTAGCTTGAACAGACCGTCGCATCTGTATCTGTATAAAAACTATAACCACCCTTTGGTGTAGCACACCAGCATTGGAGGTATGCTCGTTATTATTGTTTTATACACTGTGCAGTGTACGCTTGTCACAGCTAAATTTTGCTCATCTAGCTTCTCTATTGTAGTTGTACTATCCAGCGAAGATGTCCCTAAAGTGTGCTTGGTGTCAGCTCATTTTGAAGTCCAGCTTTCAACATAGACATTGCACAATCATGTATGTATAGTATATACATTCCCACAACTTGTCTGATGCCAGTATGAAAACCCACAGTCTCCCAGAGACAATCAGACAACGAGATAAATCCACGATAAACCCAACAAGCCTGGCTTAGGTACCATATACAGGCTGGCGTTGTGTACTTCTGGCAGAGAATCAAACTCAAGTTTCCCACAAGAGCATTTCAGTACACTAATAAACCATTGGTGCATCTTTGTAACTGTGTGTGGTTTCATAATATGGTCCACTTTAGAACCATGCCATTTTAGTATTGTCACAACAAAAGCTAACCTGATATGAATTGTAGGTTCTTATAGCAAGCCTGGCTTAGGTACCATATACTGTTATAGTTATACAGGCTTTTGTTGTGTACGTTTGGCAGAGAATCAAACTCAAGTTTCCCACAAGAGCATTTCAATACACTAAGAAACCATTGGTACATCTTTGTAACTGTGTGTGGCTTCATAAAATGGTCCAATTTAGAACTATGCCATTTTAGTATTGTCACAACAAAAGCTAACCTGATATGAAATGTAGGTTCTTATGGTTAACTGAGAATGTAGCAAGTCACAGAATGAAGAAGAGTGTTAGGAACAATGGCACTTTGCCAGTCGGTCCCTTTGAGGTGTCCTCTTGCAATTCTTTTGGAGTGTGTCATCCGCTTTGATACAGGAAGGCTTCTTTAGCCCTTAATACTGGTTTCTCCTCTGTGATAAGTTCAATGTCTTTGGCTACGCAGCAAGGTTCTTGTTAAAGTCTGTTGTAGTAATCCTCAGTTTTGTTTGTGTGTGCAGAAAGAAGGTCACGAAGGACGAATGTGTTCTGCTTTCAATTCACAGGAATCCATAATTCACTAAACCGTAACATTGTTAAAACTTTGTATCATTATGTTTGTATAGGGTGATGCTGTAATAGTTTGCTGTTGTTTTAATGTGAATATTTTCATTTCAAACTAATTTTCATATTGCAATCTTCTTACAGAACCTCAGGGAAGGCTTCTTTAGGCATATTCGGTAGTATTTAGATTTCTCAACTGTTATTTTGGTATGAGGTTCTAATGACTTTGCAGGACTGAAGGAAGAAGAAATTGTTTCCAAGATTCCTAACCTTGAAAATGCCTTTGCTGGGTATGGAGATTGAAAAGAAAAGCTCCCAACAAGATATACACAACTTTACAAATGATGTACAACATGTCAACTCTGACTTAAGATGGAATGTTGTTGTGTTTTTGCAGGGCACAAAGAAAGAAGGATGTACGATCCTGTTCATGATGCTGTACTTCTTCAGCATGGCATCATCCCTGTGGTGGGTCATCCTCACACTCACCTGGTTCCTAGCTGCAGGTCAGTACCAAATCCTTATCCAAAAACGGGACTCGAAAATACAACCTGCAAGGTTTCAAGATTGTAGGTAAAAAACGGTAATTTTGCAGGCAATCACATTTCTGACTTGGTGTAACGAATCACAATACGACCATGTATATGTAGCAGTATCACTGATGCCTACATCTTCCTCACCTCACCGGTCCCATAGCCTCACCGGCCGTAGGGGCAGCACATCCATCAACATTTTCTGTCCTCAGCCAAGGTTGCAAGATGGTTGACTGTTTGTCCTGACCAGTCTTTCAAATCACTAGTCCAAGTCCGTCGTGGACGACCCCTAGGTCTTGCACCCTCCGCCCTTCCTTGGAGTATGGTGTGGGTCAAAGTACCCTTTGCTCTTGTAGCATGGCCAAACCACTGTAGTTTCTTCTTTTTCACTAGTGACAGGAAACTTGGACGCGGGCCTACATCTTCGCTGGAGATAATTTACGATTCTTGTTGCACACATAGAAGTCCAATGTATGATGATACGCTAAAGCATTTAGACCGAGAAAGTGCTATTTTTGTCTGATAGACATATACATGTCATGTATCATTTGCTATACACTCACTATAGGTAGATTTGGAGTCAAACTGAACTTTGTTTTTTTGTTATTTTACTATACAGGCATGAAGTGGGGACATGAAGCTATTGAGGCCAACTCCCAGTATTTCCACCTAGCGGCTTGGGCGGTCCCTGCAGTCAAAACCATCGCCATCCTCGCTATGGGGAAAGTAGACGGAGACGTCCTGAGCGGGGTCTGCTTCGTCGGCATTTCCGACATCGACGCCCTTCGCGGATTCGTGCTGGCGCCTCTCTTCCTGTACCTGGTCATCGGGACCCTGTTCCTATTGGCCGGTTTCGTCTCGCTGTTCCGCATCCGCACGATTATCAAGCAGGACGGGACGAAAACCGACAAGCTGGAAAAACTCATGATCCGCATCGGGGTGTTCAGCGTGCTCTACACCGTTCCCGCCACCATCGTCATCGCGTGCTACTTCTACGAGCAGGCCTTCCGGAGGGAGTGGGAGCGGTCCTGGGAGATCGACAACTGCAAGGATTACTTCATCCCGTGCCCGCCGGGGCCGCATGCGCGCCCGAGCGCCAACCCTGACTTTACCGTTTTCATGATTAAGTACCTCATGGCTCTCATCGTAGGAATCACGTCCGGCATCTGGATCTGGACGGGAAAGACTGTTCAGGCGTGGAAAAGGTTCTACGGACAGATATGTTTTAGAAAACAGGACGAGACCGTCGTCTGAGCGGACATTTTGTCGTAGCGGCGTAGGAAGAAAGCTCCGTAGCTTTTTCACAACCCGAGGTGTCCCTTCTCTCTCTCCCCGACAATTTTTTAAAAGAAATTGTACAGTTTTGTGACTGACCAAAGAGAATAGTTTTGTACATAAGTTTTAACGCTCGGTTGGTGGATTTGGTAGTGAGTGTGAAGTGTAGGGGTATTTAGTAAAATTGGACCATGGATAGACAATATATTATGAATTGCTTCTTAAAAATGTTGAATTCTTCTAAAATGTGCTGGTGTATTTGTCGTCAAGTGTAAAAAAAGACAAGTAAAACCCAGTAAAAAAGATAATTTGTTTTGACTGTATAGGAATAAGAGAGTGTGCAGAGACTATAGGAAGCCTCTGATTTTGTACAGTTGCATTCATTGCAGTTGTTTCTTGGAAATGGTGTCTTCTTCAGGGAGCAAGGCCTGTTAAAATTGTGAAATGGCCGACTTGATTGTCTTGGGTATACGTACATGTAAAGTGTCTCAATTTTAATAATTGAAGGTCATAAAGTATACGTCTTCGAGTTATTGTTATGGTCAACGAAGAAAATGTGATGTTGATCGGCCTATATAGTGTCTGCCTGTACTTAGCACACAGAAGCTCTGAATTTGAAATTTAGAACAAACACGGTTGTTAGGGTAAAGTCAGCGCTGCTGCGTCGCGAAAACAAAGTGCCATTCTCAATTTCTACATCCTAGTCCGTAGGGTACATAGCGTAACAGTCACAGTGCCTTACTTAAACAGTGGACCAGGTAAAAGCAAAACGCACACGCTGACAACTTACTGACACATCCACCCTTCAGCCCTTTTCTGTACCAGCTCAAATTCAGGACTCCAAGACTTCAAAACCAGAAGAAAGACAGACACAAACAAACAGAGTTGTTAAGGTAGTCCATATGGCCAAGAAGTGGACTTAACGCAGAGCAGGGCTTGACAAGTCACTTAGAATAGGCTGAAGAATTACAGCCAAAAGCCGCGATGCCTTTAAACCTTTCCATCGGTGCGCTGTATGTCATGGTGAAAGTCAGCACTTTTGTACAAACATCATTGTCAAGAAAGGAAAATGGCTTGTCACTTACATAGCTCACTGGCATCTTCACAACGTATTGTCAAGTTTTTCATGAAAAGAATGGATTGTAAAGTCATTGTCTGCACTCAAGAGCTACAGCAAAACTGCAAAAAGCCTGCATTTGGTAACAACATTTGTAAGACTATTAAGAAGACTGGAGAATATTTTGTATTTGCTACGAAGATTGTATATCTTTTTGGCAACGCCGCCTTTTGGATGTTAATCGTTAAAAGAAATTATGTGTTGATGAAGTATAGAAGAGCTCATGGGTTGACTTCAGAGGACTTTGTCAAATTGTTGCTCGTAATGTATGTAAAAATGTACAAGTTGCATAATAAGCTATTTTCTATGTCAGTAACAACAGTATATTTTGTACATTTGAACAGATGCATTTTGCACACCGTAACAACCCATCCCTTCCCCATAATAGAATGGTCCAAAGTTCAGTCTTTCTGTACACGAAGTGGACTGTCTTATCATAGTTTTAGGGGAGGAAAAAAGGTAAATGTTTGTCTTCTCTGTGTTATTTCTGTGGTGGTGTAGTTTTGCTCCGAACTTCTCAGTTTTGTCAAGTTAGTAAAACTCAGTTCAGTGCAAAATCCATGGCACATTACATGCATTCATTTTATTGTTATTAAAAACCATGGGACATATTTGTACAGATTATATTCTGAGTGGATATAGAGCATCATTGACACAGTATGATATAAGTTTGCGATTTTTCACAAATGCAAACAGAACCTGCTTCTACATGTAATGTGCCATTGGTAACAATTCCTTCCATAGTGTACGATCTTTCCACCCCCACTGTCAAATGTTGTAGTCCTGAATTCTGTGCATTGTCGTCTTCCACAGACTATACCATTTCTGAGATAGGGGTGTATACTGTTTTTTTCTGCTTCCTCACCCTTGGGTTGAAAAGCAATAAGGAATCATATTTGCTTCAAAGTGTACGATGTAGCTCGCTCCCAAATGCCCTATTTATAGTTGTATATTTTGTAAATGAAAATTTTGTAGTATTTTCGTAGTACTAGTGGCTAATAAGAATAATAATGATGAAGTCTTCTCAGATAATACTGTTTGTAACACTTTGTGTATCGAAAAGTGATTCTTTCTTCCTGACAGTGTGCTTAAACTTGGTCGTTTCTTGCTGTGGAAACATCTTTTTACAACTTAAAATCCCCCTGAGCACCCCTGATATATTATGCCAGTAGAGCGGTCCATGATTTGGACTGTTAGATTTCGAGCGGGGGGTGGTCAGGCTGGTTTTATCAGTTGTGAGAAAACGTTACGACTAAAGCAGGAGAAACCACTAGATGTTGGACAATAAAAGTTATACAAGAAGAATGCAAGACGCTGTCTCTTTTACGTTTATTTCTTTGTATCATACATATAAACCTGTACCTTCTAGTATAGTATAGTGACAAACTCTACATATAAGGACCAACATGCCATTGTGGCATGTTTTTTGTTGTCCATAGATGTCTGCCATTGACTATATAGTAATACAGGTATATAAATTCAGAGTCTGGTAAGTCCAGATGTTTGTAACCTAACTGACGAAAGACACCGGAGGCTGTCTGAAATGACTGACCATTTCCAAATTTTGTAACTGTTACCTCGTAAATCCTGTGTATTTTGGCCACCTGTCTACAGTGGTCATTTTCTTCCAGTGCTATGAGCAGTCATAGGTTTGACTGCACTGTGTCATGGTTTTAGATCAAACCCAATACATGGACATTTATTAGCTGTCAAAAACAAATTTTTACCCAATGGCTAAACCATTATGCCAAAAGGATCAGACCCGTGTCTTTTTGTCAGTTTGATGGCACTTGAACCCCACTGTTACACTGTTCCCCATTTCTTTTTGAGATTCGTCCTCGAATCTCCTGAGTTCAATTTCCTTGTGTGGCACATCTTTAGCCTGTTACTCACAGGATCAGCATGGCAACCCATGAATCAAAAGAGGCTCCCCTCGAACCTGGCGGCAAGCTCACAAACCCAACATGTTAAACTGTTACGTCAAAAGGGTCAGACCCATTTGGCATGGTCAGTTTGGCGGCGCTTGAACCCCACTGTCACACTAGGCCTTACAGAGAAGGTGCATGCAGGCAGGCCCACAGGAGAACCCTCTCCATCATCCCAGGCTTGTTTTCCCAGCAAACATGACCTGGATGTGACTCAGGGGCAGGGACCTGTGGAATTCCTCAGTGGCAGGAGTGGCCAGCCAGGGCACTGGAGCAAGTCATCTTCATCAACGTTCACTTTTTATCGGGCCACTCCAATTTGATTTCTTGGTTGGGGATTTTTTTCAGCAAATTTAATGGGCAAGGGGGGAAATTCTAGCCTCCACCAGGCCTTCCTATGGGGGTACGGGGATCGTAGAATTCAGCAAAAAACAACAACTGGAAATTGGCCAGAGGAGTCAGTCCATGCTTAGCGCTAGTTCACCTTTGTCCGTGGGGTAACCTTTATCCGTTGTGTTTGAGAACAGGGTACTACGTATGGATACCAAGGCCACTAATAGTTCATGGTTTCAAATTGTAATATATTCACAATATTGCAGATTGAAAAACCTCTTTCCGTCGACTTGGTAGCCCTAAAATCTGCCTTTTTTAAAACAACGGATATAGGTTACCCCGCGGATAAAGGTGAACTAGCGTTAGGTTCATGTTTCCCTGCCCTCTGGAGTGGCTGACCAACTCCTCTGGTAGTAAATCTCTCCTGGTAAATTATTCTCTCTATAACAGCAAAATTTATCAGTCTGGTAGAGACTAAGAAAATGTAAAGATGAACAAAAATAACACACACTGACAACATGTTGACCTTTTAAAGATTGAGTAATATGGAAGCTAAATGCATTCAATGTATAGTACATACATGTAACAGAAGATGGAACAAGAATTTTTGTGGTGGTTTTGAGTTTGTGGTCAAGAGGTCCCTGAAAAAAGCACCACATGTAAAGTTTTATGTTCACTATATAATAAAAATACACCTGTATAGTGTATACAGATACATACAGTAGGTAGCTACATAGCATGTCTGTCTCCAGGATCTGTCCTTCTATCCTGAGACCGAAATTTGCTTGTTGGGATGGACAAAAGTCCACCATATCTGTCCCAAAAATCTGAACTTCAGATAACATGTTATATGAAATTGATCAAAATATGTTTTCATCAGCATGAAATGGAAGATTTTACAAGGAAAATTAACAACATTGGCTCCCAAAAAATGGGAGGGGCGAAAAAATTTCAAGCTGGAGACAGCCCTGGTACATAAATAGGCAATTTTTTATCTCATTGACACCCTTCTTCATGTTTTTCTTCACTATTAGTGTTAGGAACTGCTGAGCGCAAAAAGCATATGGATCAAAAGCGCCCTCTTTTATCAAGCAGTAGTACTGCAGCTTGCTTTCATCTCACTATTCGTCCCTGTTGGTACATTTTGGTCCAAGTGTCGAACTTCTGAGCAGTCAAACTGTGCAGCGAATGATGCAACCATCGTGGGGATGGCGTCCTGGATTTTGACGTTCCGTCCGAGTTCCATGCTCAGCGAGGTCACGCCCTTTCCCACAATCCCGCAGGGCACGATGTGGCGGAACCAGGTCATATCTGGGTTACAGTTCAGGGCAAAGCCGTGCGTGGTGATGAACCTGCTACCATGGACTCCTGGAATAAAGTAGACAAAACATCTGGCTTAGACTAAGTTAGAGAAGTGGTAGAAAGGTAAAGGTAGTCCCATAGACTTACTGTAGGGACCAGGCTTTTAGCTAGGATTTTATAATAGGGAGTCCAAACTTATTGGTGTGTCGCGGTAGGTGACTATTGTAGGGGGGCCTGGGGGCATCCACCTTGCATGGTGCAGAGTTTTTGATGATTTTAAGTTAAAACAGCATTCTAAGGTATCCCAAGAGGCAAAAATACTGTTACAGATGTCACAGTAGAAGACTGTGACCACAGATGACCTGGTAGCATCCCTGGTCAATCAGAATTTCATGCTCGTCAGAGGATTTTCTCCCCAGTATAGGGTGTCCAGGGGCATCAAATTTCTTGTTATTCTGAGAAAAGGGCGTCCAGATGACGCGTTGATGCATGCCTGGCTAAAAGCCTGGTAAGGACAGTGGGCTGTTATCCACTATGTCTAGGACACGGTATTTGGAGCGAGAGCCCATCTCTCTACCTCCACTGCCTTTTACTTCCCCAACCAAACTCACCCATTTTTACACCTAGAGGAGGGTCAGTATGGGGGGTCCTGACAACGATTTACGCTGAATTCAGGAGAACCCCCTACGTATTACGCTAAATCAAGGAAGGCAATTACGCTAAATTTCGTCACCTCGCTACGATTTACGTAGATAAGATGGTTTTCCCTACGAATTACGGGAAATAAAATAGGCTGCCTACGCCTTACGTAAAAGAGCATGCAGACCCTCCTAGAGTGTGTTAAGTGCCTTCTTGTAAAGACACAACACCAATGCCTTACCACTTGGCCATTCGAACCCAGTAGAGCTGGAATTTAACTAAAATTAATTTTACAAGGAATTTTTGTGCCTGTAGTCATAAAGGGGAAACCTCCTTGAACATGTTCACTCTGGCAACTTAAGCACATGCTGCGTGAGCAATGAAATTTTGTGGGTTGAACTGGGTATTCCCTTCAAAGTTTTTTCTTAACTCGGACCAGATATGTCCTTCCACCGGAATAATGTGAAAAAGCGTAATTACATGTACTTTTTGTGTTTTTTTGTTAATTCATAATTGCATAGATATGAGGACATTACACAAGATCCTTGCTCCATGTACAAAATGTATACAGCATACAGTTGTGGCCATTCTCCTACACAGAGGGTACCAAAGTCATCTCAAAACTCCTCACCGAACAAGAGAAGTTTTGAGACGACTTTGGTACCCTCTATGTGAGTCTGTGTAACACAAACTCCGCTGTCCAGGGCTGTAACTGGCCCCTCCCCGCGGAGTTTGTGCTCCACTAGCTATAAGCTGGGGGAACTGTTGTAGAAAATACCAACACCAATGGCAAGCCAGGATTTTGGTCAAGCCCCCATTACCATGGAAACCAGTATATTACCATGTCTCCACCACCTAGACGGTGGGCGGGCTAGTTGCCTCTCCCATTGTCTGTGCAGGCTGTGGTTCTCTGTGTGAAGGACCTAGGGGGCCGGCGGATGTTTGGCGGGCTGCTATAAGCGAGATTTAATCAGGCTAGGTACCCTCTGCGTAGGAGAATAAGTTGTGGTTTGTCGTGGCACACCGTAACCAAAAAACTACCTCGCCACTGGATTGAAACATATGGACAGTTCCTCTCACCTACAGCACAGATTTTCCTGTCCCCAACCCACACCCCCGTGTCTGGTGACGTCTGTGCCTGGATACCGAATGATTGACAGGTGCGGATCACGCTCTTCTCCAGCTGACAGATGTACCATTTCATCGACTTCCTGGGAAGACAAGATTAACATTGTGTAAAATGGTGAAAAAGATCTTGTACCAGTTAAGCTCAAATGAAATCAACAAACATTTAAGCTTGTATTTTATAGTATCATTGTGAATGTGTATATATATATGTTCAAACCCTGGAAGGGAAAAAAAGGGGGAAAGGGCAATAAAAGAAGGAATTACGGTAGGGTCAATATCACTGGACTACACACACTTAGAAAAGTCAGAAACTATTCTTTTTCCTATTTCAAGAAATATTTAGAAATTGAGATATTGTTCCCACTTGAAATGTGTCAGGTTTATTACTGGATACACCACCAGTTGCCCGGGGCCATGGTATGTTATCAGTCCCCCTCTGTTGGTTCTGCAACAAAAATATATCATATAGTTACATACTATACATATAATATGAACAATACAAAACAACAGATTCTTTACTGAGGGTCTACATGGGGGTCCCGACAACGATTTACGCTAAATTTGGGATGGCTGACTACGCTTTACGTTAAATTCACGAAGGCTACCAATGCTTTACGCTTCATCCCACTATGAATTACGTAAAATAAAATAGCTTCCCTACGAATTATGAGGAATCAAAAAAGCCTGCCTACGCCGGGTTGGCGGAAACGGCTGCCCGGTCGGTCGGCGGAAACCGCTGCCCGGTCCAGTCCGGAGGTTGGTTTTGGGGGTTTCGAGTATTGCATACAGCAGTGTAAGTGAAGTAAACAAAATACCTACTTAAATATTCCATAACGGTTGTTAGATGTTGCTACATGTTCAAAGGAAGCTGGCCAAATTACTTATCTTTTGAAAAAAAAAATAATTTGACATTTCTTGGTAAGATTGTCCCCAGCTGCTGCTATCAGAACGTCCCCCAGTACAGAACGTCAGAAGTTCGCTACGTCAAGCGCTTAGGGTTGTACAGAGTGGCGGTCCTTTGATCTATTATCATATGTGCCGGGCGCCGGCGACAAAATCAATCGATTTTGACAGCACTACCGTGCCGAGCTGTCTGATGTGTCCGAGTAGAAACTATCTCTAAGAACTGTAAAATAATTCAAATTTAGTTAAATGAATACTAAAATGTACATTTACAAACGCATGGATTCCATTTTTTTTGTGACAGGTTCTGGTTTAAACTAATGTAGTCAACTATACATTAATTATGTACGATGTTTTCACATACTTCACACGAAAACAGCTCCGCCGTAGTCTTTCCTCCCCGTAAGCAAACTTGTCACCCGGCACATTGAATTCTTGAAAGATGAAATTGGCGATTTCACCAGTGTCTGAAGATTTCCCCCACTGCAATTCTTTGATTGATCACGATACTATTCTCACATGTTGGAAATGATACGATGATAAAAATAATAAAGATTTAACCAAGGATTTAACAAATGTGTTCGTGGTCAAAGCATCAGCATAATCCCATTCAGTCTCAGATCGTGTGAAAATGTGTATAAGTTCGAAATTACGCCGTATTTGCGTTTTCGAATTTCCGAAGTTACGGTAATGTTTACGATATTAGTGCTACTGTAAGTTGTAGGGTCAGCTTACACGAGAAATGCACTTAATTTTATTTATTGTCTTAAATTACTGCTGCGATAGCAAGCCATCTTGTTTACATTTGGCATACTCGAAACCCCTTAAACCAACCTCCAGACCAGACCGGGCAGCTGTTTCCGCCGACCGACCGGGCAGCCGTTTCCGCCAACCCTGCCTACGCCTTACGGAAAAGAGCATGCAGACCCTCTTTACTTTGGGACTGACTTTGGCCATCTATGACATTTCATTGTAGTAGCCATTGTCGATTTTTTTTTTCAACCTATGACATACATCTAGTAATTGTGCAGCTGCTTTGTACAATTTACAGTATGGTCACATTTTTTCAGGGGGAGTTTGCCAAAAGTTGATCATCCATATGATAATATCAGTATGGCCAAACTGCCCAAACGCTAGAAAATTATGATTCTGCACCTCAGGCCATGCCATTGTGACCACTTTTGGTGGTCCCATAGTTAATGTTTTGCATTTGCATTAAGAATCATGTCTTTAGTGACCGCCGGTCAACATTGATCAGATTTATCGGTCCCATGGGTCTTGAGCAGTTTAACTGACAGTTGTACTTTCTACCACCTCAGCGAATACGCAGTACTGACAGCTCACGTGCGCCACCTAGCGCCACCTTACCTAACATCCTAACCTTACCTATGAAACTCGGCTCCTAATTTCTTGAGTCTATCCTCCTCAGAGTCCGAATACTGCCCTGTCCTCTGTCCTGTGGTATAAACCGGATGATGTTCGCACAGAAGTAACGTGTCTTTCGCTGGTTCCGATGTTTTGCCGGCCAGTTCGTCCAAATGTTGCCTTTGAAGTTGTTCCTGCGCCCGCAAACCCTCAGAGTACGAAATTCTCCCCAAATTCCTCACGTAAAGAACCCGATTCATGACTGAAATCATCCAAGATAAGTTCCTAATAGTTCAAAACACAGCTTTTCCTAAGAAATATCTACAATATTTACAAAATTGACTTTTTTGATGATCAAAACAGCAGACGACCTATTTTTCTACCGGGGGCAGCCATCTTGAATTACAAAGCATAAAGGGTAAAGGGATCATTTAAGTTGTCCCGAGCATGTAAATGAGTACTAAGTTGTCCCGAGAATATTAAAGAGATGCATGCAAATAACTATGAATGCATCAAGAAGACCAACAGAATCCCGGAGAAACCAGGACAAACCAGGAGAATCTAAGAGAATACAGGAGAAACCAGGAGAATCCGGCAGAATACAGGAGAAACTAGGAAAAACCAGGAGAATCTAGGAGAATACAGGAGAATCCAGGAAAAACTAGGAGAAACCAGGAGAAACGAGGAGAATCCAGGAGAAACCCGGAGAATCTAGGAGAATCCAGGAGAAACCTGGAGAATACAGGAGAAACTAGGAGAAACCTGGAGAATACAGGAGAAACCAGGAGAAACCCGGAGAATCTAGGAGAATACAGGAGAAACTGGGAGCAACCAGGAGAAACCAGGAGAATCTAGGAGAATCCAGGAGAAACCAGGAGAAACCCGGAAAAACTAGGAGAAACCTAGAGAATACAGGAGAAACTAGGAGAAACTAGGAGAAACCCGGAGAAATCCGGAGAATCAAGGAGAATCCAGGACAATACAGGAAAAACTAGGAGAAACTAGGACAAACCAGGAAAAACCAGGAGAAACCCGGAGAATCTAGGAGAATCCAGGAGAAACCCGGAGAATACAGGAGAAACCCGGAGAAACCCGGAGAATCTAGGAGAATACAGGAGAAACTGGGAGAAACCAGGAGAAACCAGGAGAATCTAGGAGAATCCAGGAGAAACCTGGAGAATACAGGAGAAACTAGGAGAAACCTGGAGAATCCAGGAGAATACAGGAGAAACCCGGAGAAACACGGAGAAACCCGGAGAATCAAGGAGAATCCAGGACAATACAGGAAAAACTAGGATAAACTAGGAAAAACCAGGAGAAACCCGTAGAATCTAGGAGAATACAGGAGAATACAGGAAAAACTAGGAGAAACGAGGAGAAACTAGGAGAAACGAGGAGAAACCTGGAGAATCTAGGAGAATACAGGAGAATACAGGAGAAACTAGGAGAAACCAGGAGAATCTAGGAGAATCCAGGAGAATCCAGGAGAATCCAGGAGAATAAAGGAGAAACCCGGAGAAACTAGGAGAAACCAGGAGAATCTAGGAGAAACCCGGAGAATCTAGGAGAATACAGGAGAAACTGGGAGCAACCAGGAGAAACCAGGAGAATCTAGGAGAATCCAGGAGAAACCAGGAGAAACCCGGAAAAACTAGGAGAAACCTGGAGAATACAGGAGAAACTAGGAGAAACCCGGAGAAATCCGGAGAATCAAGGAGAATCCAGGACAATACAGGAAAAACAAGGAGAAACTAGGAAAAACCAGGAAAAACCATGAGAAACCCGGAGAATCTAGGAGAATCTAGGAGAATCCAGGAAAAACTAGGAGAAACCAGGAGAAACGAGGAGAATCCAGGAGAAACCCGGAGAATCTAGGAGAATCCAGGAGAATAGAGGAGAAACGAGGAGAAACCCGGAGAAACTAGGAGAATACAGGAGAAACCAGGAGAAACTAGGAGAAACCAGGAGAATCCAGGAAAATACAGGAGAAACTAGGAGAAACTAGGAGAAACCAGGAGAAACCCGGAGAATCTAGGAGAATACTGGAGAATCCAGGAAAAACTAGGAGAAACCAGGAGAAACGAGGAGAATCCAGGAGAAACCCGGAGAATCTAGGAGAATCCAGGAGAAACTGGGAGAAACCAGGAGAATCTAGGAGAATCCAGGAGAAACCAGGAAAAACTAGGAGAATCCAGGAGAAACCAGGAAAAACTAGGAGAAACCAGGAGAAACGAGGAGAATCCAGGAGAAACCCGGAGAATCTAGGAGAATCCAGGAGAATCCAGGAGAAACCTGGAGAATACAGGAGAAACTAGGAGAAACCTGGAGAATACAGGAGAAACCAGGAGAAACCAGGAGAAACCAGGAGAATCTAGGAGAATCCAGGAGAAACCAGGAGAAACCAGGAGAAACCAGGAGAAACCCGGAAAAACTAGGAGAAACCTGGAGAATACAGGAGAAACTAGGAGAAACCCGGAGAAATCCGGAGAATCAAGGAGAATCCTGGACAATACAGGAAAAACTAGGAGAAACTAGGAAAAAACAGGAAAAACCAGGAGAAACCCGGAGAATCTAGGAGAATCCAGGAGAATCCAGGAGAAACCTGGAGAAAACAGGAGAAACCCGGAGAAACCCGGAGAATCTAGGAGAATACAGGAGAAACTGGGAGAAACCAGGAGAATCTAGGAGAATCCAGGAGAAACCTGGAGAATACAGGAGAAACTAGGAGAAACCTGGAGAATCCAGGAGAATACAGGAGAAACTAGGAGAAACCCGGAGAATCAAGGAGAATCCAGGACAATACAGGAAAAACTAGGATAAACTAGGAAAAACCAGGAGAAACCCGTAGAATCTAGGAGAATACAGGAGAATACAGGAAAAACTAGGAGAAACGAGGAGAAACTAGGAGAAACCAGGAGAAACCCGGAGAATCTAGGAGAATACAGAAGAATACAGGAGAAACTAGGAGAAACCAGGAGAAACCAGGAGAATCTAGGAGAATCAAGGAGAATCGAGGAGAATACAGGAGAAACCCGGAGAAACTAGGAGAAACCTGGAGAATACAGGAGAAACTAGGAGAAACCAGGAGAAACCAGGAGAAACCAGGAGAATCTAGGAGAATACAGGAGAATCCAGGAAAAACTAGGAGAAACCAGGAGAAACCCGGAGAATCTAGGAGAATCCAGGAGAATCCAGGAGAAACCTGGAGACTACAGGAGAAACTAGGAGAAACCTGGAGAATACAGGAGAAACCAGGAGAAACCCGGAGAATCTAGGAGAATACAGGAGAAACTGGGAGCAACCAGGAGAAACCAGGAGAATCTAGGAGAATCCAGGAGAAACCAGGAGAAACCCGGAAAAACTAGGAGAAACCTGGAGAATACAGGAGAAACTAGGAGAAACCCGGAGAAATCCGGAGAATCAAGGAGAATCCAGGACAATACAGGAAAAACTAGGAGAAACCCGGAGAAACCAGGAGAAACCCGGAGAATCTAGGAGAATACAGGAGAATCCAGGAAAAACTAGGAGAAACCAGGAGAAACGAGGAGAATCCAGGAGAAACCCGGAGAATCTAGGAGAATCCAGGAGAATAGAGGAGAAACGAGGAGAAACCCGGAGAAACTAGGAGAAACCTGGAGAATACAGGAGAAACCAGGAGAAACCAGGAGAAACCCGGAGAAACCCGGAGAATCTAGGAGAATACAGGAGAAACTGGGAGAAACCAGGAGAATCTAGGAGAATCCAGGAGAAACCTGGAGAATACAGGAGAAACTAGGAGAAACCAGGAGAATACAGGAGAAACTAGGAGAAACCCGGAGAATCAAGGAGAATCCAGGACAATACAGGAAAAACTAGGATAAACTAGGAAAAACCAGGAGAAACCCGTAGAATCTAGGAGAATACAGGAGAATACAGGAAAAACTAGGAGAAACGAGGAGAAACTAGGAGAAACCAGGAGAAACCCGGAGAATCTAGGAGAATACAGAAGAATACAGGAGAAACTAGGAGAAACCAGGAGAAACCAGGAGAATCTAGGAGAATCCAGGAGAATCGAGGAGAATACAGGAGAAACCCGGAGAAACTAGGAGAAACCTGGAGAATACAGGAGAAACTAGGAGAAACCAGGAGAAACCAGGAGAAACCAGGAGAATCTAGGAGAATACAGGAGAATCCAGGAAAAACTAGGAGAAACCAGGAGAAACCCGGAGAATCTAGGAGAATCCAGGAGAATCCAGGAGAAACCTGGAGACTACAGGAGAAACTAGGAGAAACCTGGAGAATACAGGAGAAACCAGGAGAAACCCGGAGAATCTAGGAGAATACAGGAGAAACTGGGAGCAACCAGGAGAAACCAGGAGAATCTAGGAGAATCCAGGAGAAACCAGGAGAAACCCGGAAAAACTAGGAGAAACCTGGAGAATACAGGAGAAACTAGGAGAAACCCGGAGAAATCCGGAGAATCAAGGAGAATCCAGGACAATACAGGAAAAACTAGGAGAAACCCGGAGAAACCAGGAGAAACCCGGAGAATCTAGGAGAATACAGGAGAATCCAGGAAAAACTAGGAGAAACCAGGAGAAACGAGGAGAATCCAGGAGAAACCCGGAGAATCTAGGAGAATCCAGGAGAATAGAGGAGAAACGAGGAGAAACCCGGAGAAACTAGGAGAAACCTGGAGAATACAGGAGAAACCAGGAGAAACCAGGAGAAACCCGGAGAATCTAGGAGAGTACAGGAGAAACTGGGAGAAACCAGGAGAATCTAGGAGAATCCAGGAGAAACCAGGAAAAACTAGGAGGATCCAGGAGAAACCAGGAAAAACTAGGAGAAACCAGGAGAAACGAGGAGAATCCACGAGAAACCCGGAGAATCTAGGAGAATCCAGGAGAATCCAGGAGAAACCTGGAGAATACAGGAGAAACTAGGAGAAACCTGGAGAATACAGGAGAAACCAGGAGAAACTAGGAGAAACCTGGAGAATCTAGGAGAATACAGGAGAAACTGGGAGAAACCAGGAGAAACCAGGAGAATCTAGGAGAATCCAGGAGAAACCAGGAGAAACCCGGAAAAACGAGGAGAAACCTGGAGAATACAGGAGAATACAGGAGAATCCAGGAGAAACCTGGAGAATACAGGAGAAACTAGGAGAAACCTGGAGAATACAGGAGAAACTAGGAGAAACCTGGAGAATACAGGAGAAACCAGGAGAAACTAGAAGAAACCTGGAGAATCTAGGAGAATACAGGAGAAACTGGGAGAAACCAGGAGAAACCAGGAGAATCTAGGAGAATCCAGGAGAAACCAGGAGAAACCCGGAAAAACTAGGAGAAACCTGGAGAATCCAGGAGAATACAGGAGAAACTAGGAGAAACCAGGAGAAACCCGGAGAATCAAGGAGAATCCAGGACAATACAGGAAAAACTAGGAGAAACTAGGAAAAACCAGGAGAAACCCGTAGAATCTAGGAGAATACAGGAGAATACAGGAAAAACTAGGAGAAACCAGGAGAAACTAGGAGAAACCAGGAGAAACTAGGAGAAACCAGGAGAATCCAGGAGAATCCAGGAGAATACAGGAGAAACTGTGAGAAACCAGGAGAAACTGGGAGAATCCAGGAGAAACCAGGAGAAACTAGGAGAAACCAGGAGAAACCCAGAGAATCCAGGAGAAAACAGGAGAAACCAGTAGAAACCAGGAGAATACAGGAGAATACAGGAGAAACCCGGAGAATCTAGGAGAATCCAGGAGAATACAGGAAAAACTAGGAGAAACCAGGAGAAACGAGGAGAATCCAGAAGAATACAGGAGAAACGAGGAGAAACCAGGAGAAACGAGGAGAATCCAGAAGAATACAGGAGAATACAGGAGAAACTGAGAGAAACCAGGAAAAACCAGGAGAATCTAGGAGAATACAGGAGAATACAGGAGAAACCTTGAGAAACCCGGAGAAACGAGGAGAATCCAGGAGAAACCCGGAGAATCTAGGAGAATCCAGGAGAATCCAGGAGAAACCTGGAGAATACAGGAGAAACTAGGAGAAACCTGGAGAATACACGAGAAACCAGGAGAAACTAGGAGAAACCTGGAGAATCTAGGAGAATACAGGAGAAACTGGGAGAAACCAGGAGAAACCAGGAGAAACCAGGAAAAACTAGGAGGATCCAGGAGAAACCAGGAAAAACTAGGAGAAACCAGGAGAAACGAGGAGAATCCAGGAGAAACCCGGAGAATCTAGGAGAATCCAGGAGAATCCAGGAGAAACCTGGAGAATACAGGAGAAACTAGGAGAAACCTGGAGAATACAGGAGAAACCAGGAGAAACTAGGAGAAACCTGGAGAATCTAGGAGAATACAGGAGAAACTGGGAGAAACCAGGAGAAACCAGGAGAATCTAGGAGAATCCAGGAGAAACCAGGAGAAACCCGGAAAAACGAGGAGAAACCTGGAGAATCCAGGAGAATACAGGAGAATCCAGGAGAAACCTGGAGAATACAGGAGAAACTAGGAGAAAACTGGAGAATACAGGAGAAACTAGGAGAAACCTGGAGAATACAGGAGAAACCAGGAGAAACTAGGAGAAACCTGGAGAATCTAGGAGAATACAGGAGAAACTGGGAGAAACCAGGAGAAACCAGGAGAATCTAGGAGAATCCAGGAGAAACCAGGAGAAACCCGGAAAAACTAGGAGAAACCTGGAGAATCCAGGAGAATACAGGAGAAACTAGGAGAAACCCGGAGAAACCCGGAGAATGAAGGAGAATCCAGGACAATACAGGAAAAACTAGGAGAAACTAGGAAAAACCAGGAGAAACCCGTAGAATCTAGGAGAATACAGGAGAATACAGGAAAAACTAGGAGAAACCAGGAGTAACTAGGAGAAACCAGGAGAAACTAGGAGAAACCAGGAGAATCCAGGAGAATCCAGGAGAATACAGGAGAAACTGTGAGAAACCAGGAGAAACTGGGAGAATCCAGGAGAAACCAGGACAAACTAGGAGAAACCAGGAGAAACCCAGAGAATCCAGGAGAAAACAGGAGAAACCAGTAGAAACCAGGAGAATACAGGAGAATACAGGAGAAACCCGGAGAATCTAGGAGAATCCAGGAGAATACAGGAAAAACTAGAAGAAACCAGGAGAAACGAGGAGAATCCAGAAGAATACAGGAGAAACGAGGAGAAACCAGGAGAAACGAGGAGAATCCAGAAGAATACAGGAGAATACAGGAGAAACTGAGAGAAACCAGGAAAAACCAGGAGAATCTAGGAGAATACAGGAGAATACAGGAGAAACCAGGAGAAACCCCGAGAAACTAGGAGAAACCTGGAGAATCCAGGAGAAAACAGGAGAAACTAGGAGAAACTTGGAGAAACCATGAGAAACCCGGAGAATCTAGGAGAATACAGGAAAAACTAGGAGAAACTAGGAGAAACTAGGAGAAACTAGGAGAAACCATGAGAAACCCGGAGAATCTAGGAGAATCCAGGAGAATACAGGAGAACCGAGGACAAACCCGGAGAAACTAGTAGAAACCCGGAAAATCTAGGAGAATCCATGAGAATACAGGAGAAACTAGGAGAAACCAGGAGAACGAAGAGAATACAGGAGAAACCCGGAGAATCTAGGAGAATCCAGGAGAAACCAGGAGAAACGAGGAGAATCCAGGAGAATCCAGGAGAAACTAGGGGAACCTAGGAGAAACTAGGAGAAACCCGGAGAAACCCGGAGATTCTAGGAGAATCCAGGAGAATTCAGGAGAAACCAGGAGAATCCAGGAGAAACTAGGAGAATCTAGGAGAATTTAGGAGAATCCAGGAGTAACTAGGAGAAACCAAGAGAATACAGGAGAAATTAGGAGAAACCTGGAGAATCCAGGAGAATACAGGAGAATACAGGAGAATATACGAGAATACAGGAAAACTAGGAGAAACTAGGAGAAACCCGAAGAATCTAGGAGAAACCAAGACAAACTAGGAGAATCCATGAGAATACAGGAGAAACCAGGAGAAACTAGGAGAAACCCGGAGAATCTAGGAGAATCCAGGAGAAACTAGGTGAATCCAGGAGAAACTAAGAGAAACTAGGAGAAACCAGGAGAAACCAGGAGAATCTAGGAGAATACAGGAGAATAAAGGAGAAACTAGGAGAATCCAGGAGAAACTAGGAGAAACCCTGAGAATCCAGGAGAATCCAGGAAAAACTAGGAGAAACCAGAAGAAACCAGGAGAATCTAGGAGAATCCAGGAGAATACAGGAGAAACCAGGAGAAACTAGGAGAAACCAGGAGAATACAGGAGAATACAGGAGAAACTAGGAGAAGCCAGGAGAATCCATGAGAAACCAGGAGAATACATGAGAAACTTTGAGAAACTAGTAGAAACTAGGAGTAACCGGGGGAAATCCAAAGAATCCAGGAGAATACAGGAGAAACTAGGAGAATCCAGGAGAAACTAGGAGAAACCTGGAGAATAGTGGAGAAACCAAGAGAATCTAGGGGAAACAAGGAGAATCAAGGAGAAACTAGGAGAAACCAAGAGAATCCAGGAAAATACAGGAAAAAACAGGAGAAAGTAGGAGAATCCAAGAGAAGCTATCAGAAACCAAGAGATTCCAGGAGAAACCAGGAGAAACAAGGAGGAACTGGGAGAATTCAGGAGAATCTAGGAGGATACAACAGAAACTTGGATAGTCCAGGAGAATATCGGAGGAAGTTCGAGAATACAGGAGAAACCAGGAGAATCCAGGAGAAAGCAGGAGAAACTTTGATTGTTCAGGATAATACAGGAGAAAATAGGAGAATCTAGGAGAAACCAGGAGAAACCAAGAGAAAAGTAGGAGAAATAAGGAGAATACAGGAGAAACCAAGAGAAACAAGGAGAAAATAGCAGAATACTGGAGAACTGAAGAGAAGACAGGAGAAACCAGGAGAATCTAGGAGAATCCAGGAGAAACAAGGAGAGACCAAGAGAATAGATGAGAAAGTAGGAGAATACAGGAGAAACCAGGAGAATAGAGGAAAAACCAGGAGAGTTCAGGAGAAACCGAAAGAAAGCAGGAGAATTCAAGAGAAACCAAGGAGAAACAAGGAAAATACTGGAGAAACCAAGAGAATACAGGAAAAACTTGGAGAATACAAGAGAAGCTTGAAGAATGCAGGGCAACCATGAGAAACTATGAGAGTCCATGAGAAACTAGGAGAAATCAAAAGAATCCAGGACACACCAGGAGAAACTATGATAATCCATGAGAAACTAGGAGTAACCAAGAGAAACCAGGGG
Source organism: Branchiostoma floridae x Branchiostoma belcheri (assembly GCA_019207045.1). NCBI lineage: Eukaryota > Metazoa > Chordata > Leptocardii > Amphioxiformes > Branchiostomatidae > Branchiostoma > Branchiostoma floridae x Branchiostoma belcheri. Next base: position 12,338,691 of record CM033041.1, read on the forward strand.
AAACCTAGAGAATAAAAGAGAAACCAAGAGAAACAAGGAGAAACTAGGAGAATACTGGAGAAACCAAGAGAATAGAGGAGAAACTTGGAGAATCCTGGAGAATACAAAAGAAACTTGGAGAATACAGGAGACGCCAAGAAAATACAGGAAAATTTAGGAAAATCCAGGAGAATACCGTATATATATAGAAACTTGGAGAATATAGGAGAATCTTAACCCTATGAGAAGGTATTAAAGTCTTATATCCGTTGCAGTGCGAGGGTAACAATATCAAAGTGCTTCATGTTTTGTATTCATGTCATAAAAATGAAATGTCAGTTAAAGATATGCTCCCTCAGGACTCCAGCGTGAGTAACTTCTTGACGCTCGAGCGCTCCCGTCTGGATATCCCGATCGCCGTCCCGTTTAAACCAAGGAGGTTAATGTTTAAACAATACTGCTGTTATTTTTATTGATATGTTATTTAATGAAAATGAGTGTGTGGGGGAGGGTCATGGAGAATTTTGGGGGGAGGGCCATCGAAATATTTTTTGAGCCGGGATGGTCATTGAATTTTTTTTTTTTTTACACCATCCCTCTCCCAGTAAAAATCGAACTGTCCCTAACCTTTGACCAAATTAATTTAGCTTAAAATATGTGTCAGACATCGCCCTATCTACACTCGGTATTATGAATGACCTGGGACTACCGAGGGCCAAATGTTGGAAAATTACATACAATACTGATGCATACATATACATATACACCCAGCAAACACACACATAGGACCCTGCTCTTACATACACACGCGACCCTGCGCTTACACACACGCACGACCCTGCGCCTACACACACACGCGGTCCTGCGCTTTCACACACACGGCCCTGCGCCTACACACACACACGGCCCTGGCTTACACGCACACACGGCCCTGCGCTTACATACACACGGCCCTGCGCCTACACACACACACGGCCCTGGCTTACAAGCACACACGGCCCTGCGCTTACATACACGCACACGACCCTGCGCTTACACCCACACGACCCAGTGCGCTCACACACACACACACACACACGACCCTGCGCTTACACACGTCTTACGATGCTCATGCACTGAAAGGGGAAATATTCTCACATACATTTACGGGAGTGACACACTGATTCATATGCTGTTGGGTTGTGATGTCTGACAAATGCTATGGTCTATCTTCAAGAAACATAAATAAATTCGCGTGTTGCATGTAAAAACGACTTTCAAAGTGGGAACTGAAATCCCGGCCACCACGGGAATACGTGTCCCCTTCACCCTGAAATCCATACAAAGGCCAAAACACTAAGCGTTTCAGTTTATCTCGTTTTTTTTATCTTGTTTTTGAAACATCTTACCAATAGCTATATCACCTATCACCTTTAGCTAGACATTTGACTCACTAACCCCCTAATGTGTTAGTCATTACAAAGAGCTCACGTCTACCGAAATAATAGACGTTACACCAGAACGACAACAACAATAATACTATATTCAACACGTAAAGTTGCTTTTCAATGAAATGCACTCCTGTAGCAGTTTCGAACTCAAGCAAGAAACCATTTTTGTAGGAAATGGAAGTAGGCCTAGGGTGACACAGAATTTTCGGTCTTCTCAACCGAAAGTCATCAAGTCTTTATATAGTGCGTTTCAAACATGTCTTCCAAATTGAAGACAAATCTCTTAACACAAATATGATTGTGCATGAGAGTTGCTGGAGGTGTTTTGTAATCTGAATGTACCGGAGAAAGCCTTTACATCTGTTTGTTGATTCCCTATGAAAGCTTTTCTCTTATTCTGGCTAGCGTAGTGTGAATTGCCTTGATCTCTGCTGTCATCTATATTATTTCCAGTGTGACACATGTTACACGAACGGAGGGAGATCATTTACTGCTTGTCAACTCCACCTACAGGCCGGCGGTGTTCTCAATTAACAACTCCCACATTGACGTGCGCCACCCATGTTGGTTTATGTTGTATTTAGTTATGTTGGAATAAAGCTCCTCAATATAGTTGCATCGTGTGCCCAAGAGTCGTCCCCTTATAGCGATCCTTGTCTATACTGGCGGTGAGATAAAGAAAGACGTATCAATCAACAACATTCTGTTCTGACTTCTGTTTTCTGCGTCCGGATCGAGACTAAAAAAGCCAACAAAATGATTGCTAACATACGGTAAAATTTCACTAAGTAAGCTAAACCTTAAGCAACGGGTTCTACGTGCGGTTGTCCTGAGTACAATAAGTTCCTATCTCCCAAACCTATCGTCCCTATCGGATCTTGACCTTTGGCGCTCGGTGGGGTTAACTACATCTGACCTGAGGTCAATCGGATTAGTTCAGAGACAGACACAACCCTATCAGAGGCGTGTCTGACCGCGCCTCATGATTAGTGAACTATACCCGTGACGGGTGCTATACCTACCACCACGCACGCCAAGCACTTACTGTAATCAGGACCACCTGAAGCGGCAGCCGTTATCATATGTATGAGTGTGTGTGTGCGTGCGTTTTTCTTTGTGTGTATGTGTGAGTGTGTGGGTGAGAGAGAGAGAGAGTGAGAGAGAGTCTGTGTGTGGGTGGATGTATTTGTGTGCGTGTCCTGGGGGGGGGGGGGGGGGGGGGGGTGCCTGTGTGTATCTGTAAAACGTGGTGTCTTCTGAGAGAGAGGCATCAAAGTCTACAACGTCATTTTCGTCAATTTCAATACCCATATACATGCATTTGATTGATAGTCACAAACACTGCAATGAAACAAATACATAACGTTATATAAAGCCGTGGGGAACAGTTAGCAGTTATCGTCAGGCTTATTTGTCTTGCTTTATAAGCCTTTATTTAGAAAAAAACGTAGTTATACTTATATCATTTGGAAACTGCATTTTTTTATTTATAACAATAAACTTAATATGTGATATAAGCCCTTTTTTGGGGGCGACATCTCTAGAGAGGGACGACCTACGTAGTATCTGCTGTATTCTCAAGGATTCTCCTGGTTTCTTTTGGTTTCTCCAGTATTCTCCTAGTTTCTCCTTGTTTCTCTTGGTTTCTCTAGTATTCTCCTGGTTTCTCCTGGATTGTCCTAGTTTCTCATTGTTTCTCTTGATTTTTACTATATTCTACTGGTTTCTCCTGGTTTCTCCTGTTTTCTCCTAGATTATCAAAGTTTCTCCTGTATTCTCTTGGTTTCTCCAGTATTCTCCTTGTTTCTATTGTCTTCTTCTGTACTCTCCTGGTTTCTCCTGGATTCTGCTATATTCTCCTGGTTTCTCCTGTATTCTCCTGGTTTCTCCTATATATATGCTAGTTTGTCCTGGATTCTCCTTGTTTCTCCTGGATTCTCCTGTATTCTCATGGATTCTCCAAGTTTCTTCTTTATTCACTTGGTTTCTTCAGTATTCTTCTGTGTTCTCCTGGTTTCTCCTGGATTCTCCTGCTTTCTCCTGGTTTCGCCTGGATTGTCCTTGTTTCTCTTGGTTTCTCCTGTATTCTCCTAGTTTCTCCTGGTTTCTCCTGGTTGTTCCTAGTTTCTCCTGTATTCTACTGGATTGTCCTAGATTCTCCTGGATTCTCCTTGTATCTCCTGGTTTCTCTGTATTCTCCTACTTTCTCCTGGATTCTCCTGGTTTTTCCTATATTCTCCTGGATATTCCTGGTTTCTCCTGGATTCTCCTAGTTTCTACTGTATTCTTCTAGTTTCTCCTTGTTTCTCCTGTATTCTCCTTGTTTCTCCTCGATTCTCCGTCTTTCTCTCGTATTCTCCTACTTTCTCCTGGATTCTCCTAGCTTCTCCTAGTTTCTCATGGATTCTCCTGGTTTGTCCTAGATTCTCTTGGTTTCTCCTGTATTCACCCGGATTCTCCTGTATTCCCTGTATTCTTCGGGATTCTCCTAGATTCTCCGGGTTTCTCCTGGTTTCTCCCGTATTCTCCTGTATTATCCTAGATTCTCTTCGTTTCTCCTGGTTTCTCCTGTATTCTCCTGGTTTCTCGTAGTTTCTCCTGGATTCTCCTGGATTCTCCAGGTTTCTCCTAGTTTCTCCTGGATTCTCCTGGTTTCTCCTGTATTCTCCTGTATTCTCCTAGATTCTCCCGCTTTCTCCTGGTTTCTCCTAGTTTATCCCAGTTTCTCCTGTATTCTCTTGTATTCTCCTGTATTCTCCAGGTTTCTCATAGTTTTTACTGGGTTCTCCTAGTTTCTCCTAGTTTCTCCTGTATTCTCCTAGTTTATCCTAGTTTCTCCTGTATTTTCTTGTATTCTCCTGGATTCTCCTCGTTCTCCTGGTTTCTCCTAGTTTCCCCTAGTTTCTCCTGGATTCTCCTAGATTCTCCGGGTTTCTCCTAGTTTCTCCTGTATTCTCCTGGATTCTCCTAGATTCTCCGGGTTTCTCCTGCATTCTCCTCGTTCTCCTGGTTTCTCCTGTATTCTCCTGGATTCTCCTAGATTCTCCGGGTTTCTCCTGCATTCTCCTCGTTCTCCTGGTTTCTCCTAGTTTCTCTTGGTTTCTCCTGGTTTCTCCCAGTTTCTCCTGTATTCTCCTGTATTCTCCGGGTTCCTCCTGGTTTCTACTAGTTTATCCCAGTTTCTCCTGTATTCTCTTGTATTCTCCTGTATTCTCCAGGTTTCTCATAGTTTTTACTGGGTTCTCCTAGTTTCTCCTAGTTTCTCCTGTATTCTCCTAGTTTATCCTAGTTTCTCCTGTAATTTCTTGTATTCTCCTGGATTCTCCTCGTTCTCCTGGTTGTTCCTAGTTTCTCCTGGTTTCTCCTGGTTTCTCCCAGTTTCTCCTGCATTCTCCTGGATTCTCTGGGTTTCTCCTGGTTTCTCCTAGTTTCTCCTAGTTTCTCCTGCATTCTACTGGATTCTTCAGGTTTCTCCTAGTTTCTCCGGGTTTCTCCTCGTTTCTCCCGTATTCTCCAGGTTTCTCCTAGTTTCTCCTAGATTCCCCGGGTTTCTACTGGTTTCTCCTAGTTTCTCCTGTATTCTCCTGGATTCTCCTAGATTCTCCGGGTTTCTCCTGCATTCTCCTCGTTCTCCTGGTTTCTCCTAGTTTCTCTTGGTTTCTCCGGGTTTCTCCCAGTTTCTCCTGTATTCTCCGGGTTCCTCCTGGTTTCTACTAGTTTCTCCTAGTTTCTCCTGGATTCTCCTGGATTCTTCAGGTTTCTCCTAGTTTCTCCGGGTTTCTCCTGGTTTCTCCTGTATTCTCCTGGATTCTCCTGGATTCTCCTAGATTCTCCTGGTTTCTCCGGGTTTCTCCTACTTTCTCCTCGTTTCTCCTGGTTTCTCCTAGTTTTTCCTGTATTCTCCTGTATTCTCCTAGATTTTATGTTTCTCCTGGTTTCTCCTAGTTTCTCCCGGTTTTTCCTAGTTTTTCCTGGATTCTCCTGGATTCTCCTAGATTTTCCGGGTTTCTCCTGGTTTCTCCTAGTTTCTCCTGTATTCTCTTGGATTCTCCAGGTTTCTCCTAGTTTCTCCGGGTTTCTCCTCGTTTCTCCTGTTTTCTCCTGGATTCTCCTAGATTCTCCTGGTTTCTCCTGGTTTCTCCCAGTTTCTCCTGGATTCTCCTAGATTCTCCTGGTTTCTCCTAGTTTCTCCTAGTTTTTCCTGTATTCTCCTGGACTCTCCTAAATTCTCCGAGTTTCTCCGGGTTTCTCCTAGTTTCTCCTGTATTCTCCAGGTTTCTCCTAGTTTCTCCGGGTTTCTCCTCGTTTCTCCTGTTTTCTCCTGGATTCTCCTAGATTCTCCTGGTTTCTCCAGGTTTCTCCTAGTTTTTCCGGGTTTCTCCTGGTTTCTCCTGGTTTCTCCTGGTTTCTCCTGGATTCTCCTAGATTCTCCTGGTTTCTCCTGGTTTCTCCTGGTTTCTCCTGTATTCTCCAGGTTTCTCCTAGTTTCTCCTGTATTCTCCAGGTTTCTCCTGGATTCTCCTGGATTCTCCTAGATTCTCCGGGTTTCTCCTGGATTCTCCTCGTTTCTCCTGGTTTCTCCTGGTTTCTCCCAGTTTCTCCTGGATTCTCCTAGATTCTCCGGGTTTCTCCTAGTTTCTCCGGGTTTCTCCTCGGTTCTCCTGGATTTTCCAGGTTTCTCCTAGATTCTCCGGGTTTCTCCTAGTTTCTCATGTATTCTCCTGTATTCTCCTGGTTTCTCCGGGTTTCTCCTCGTTTCTCCTGTATTCTCCTAGATTCTCCGGGTTTCTCCTGGATTCTCCTCGTTTCTCCTGGTTTCTCCTAGTTTTTCCTGGATTCTGCTGGATTCTCCTAGATTCTCCGGGTTTCTCCTGGTTTCTCCTAGTTTTTCCTGTATTCTCCTAGATTCTCCGGGTTTCTCCGGGTTTCTCCTGTATTCTCCTGGATTCTCCAGGTTTCTCCTAGTTTCTCCGGGTTTCTCCTGGATTCTCCTGGATTCTCCTGGTTTCTCCTGGTTTCTCCCAGTTTCTCCTGGATTCTCCTAGATTCTCCGGGTTTCTCCTGGTTTCTCCTAGTTTCTCCTGTATTCTCCAGGTTTCTCCTAGTTTCTCCGGGTTTCTCCTCGTTTCTCCTGTATTCTCCTGGATTCTCCTAGATTCTTCGGGTTTCTCCTGGATTCTCCTCGTTTCTCCTGGTTTCTCCTAGTTTCTCCTGTATTCTCCTGGATTCTCCAGGTTTCTCCTAGTTTCTCCGGGTTTCTCCTGTATTCTCCTGGATTCTCCTGGTTTCTCCTGGTTTCTCCTGGTTTCTCCTAGTTTCTCCTGTATTCTCCTGTATTCTCCTAGATTCTCCGGGTTTCTTCTGGTTTCTCCTAGTTTCTCCTGTATTATGCCGGATTCTCCTGGTTTCGCCTGTATTCTCTTAGATTCTCCTGGTTTGTCCTGGTTTCTCCGGGATTCTATTGGTCTTCTTGATGCATTCATAGTTATTTGCATGCATCTCTTTAATATTCTCGGGACAACTTAGTACTCATTTACATGCTCGGGACAACTTAAATGATCTCCTGTTTTCTCCTGGATTCTCCTAGATTCTCCTGGTTTCTCCTGGTTTCTCCCAGTTTCTCCTGGATTCTCCTAGATTCTCCGGGTTTCTCCTAGTTTCTCCGGGTTTCTCCTCGGTTCTCCTGGATTTTCCAGGTTTCTCCTAGATTCTCCGGGTTTCTCCTAGTTTCTCATGTATTCTCCTGTATTCTCCTGGTTTCTCCGGGTTTCTCCTCGTTTCTCCTGTATTCTCCTAGATTCTCCGGGTTTCTCCTGGATTCTCCTCGTTTCTCCTGGTTTCTCCTAGTTTTTCCTGGATTCTGCTGGATTCTCCTAGATTCTCCGGGTTTCTCCTGGTTTCTCCTAGTTTTTCCTGTATTCTCCTAGATTCTCCGGGTTTCTCCGGGTTTCTCCTGTATTCTCCTGGATTCTCCAGGTTTCTCCTAGTTTCTCCGGGTTTCTCCTGGATTCTCCTGGATTCTCCTGGTTTCTCCTGGTTTCTCCCAGTTTCTCCTGGATTCTCCTAGATTCTCCGGGTTTCTCCTGGTTTCTCCTAGTTTCTCCTGTATTCTCCAGGTTTCTCCTAGTTTCTCCGGGTTTCTCCTCGTTTCTCCTGTATTCTCCTGGATTCTCCTAGATTCTTCGGGTTTCTCCTGGATTCTCCTCGTTTCTCCTGGTTTCTCCTAGTTTCTCCTGTATTCTCCTGGATTCTCCAGGTTTCTCCTAGTTTCTCCGGGTTTCTCCTGTATTCTCCTGGATTCTCCTGGTTTCTCCTGGTTTCTCCTGGTTTCTCCTAGTTTCTCCTGTATTCTCCTAGATTCTCCGGGTTTCTTCTGGTTTCTCCTAGTTTCTCCTGTATTATGCCGGATTCTCCTGGTTTCGCCTGTATTCTCTTAGATTCTCCTGGTTTGTCCTGGTTTCTCCGGGATTCTATTGGTCTTCTTGATGCATTCATAGTTATTTGCATGCATCTCTTTAATATTCTCGGGACAACTTAGTACTCATTTACATGCTCGGGACAACTTAAATGATCCCTTTACCGCATCATAAAGGGAAGGAATGATCTGAAGGGGTGATCCAATAATAAAAGTAATGGAACATATTCAAAGAAATCTTAGAACCAAGAAAGACTTTTGTACAGACAAGTATATGAATAGTCATATATAAAGCGAGGAAAATAGTAATGTCTATGTTGTTTGTTTGATGCCTTCTGATATCTAAATCCTACAGCTACTAACGAATTGTCCCTACAAATGGTTCAAAGGTCATGATTTAGAAGTGGCGGGAACCATTTCTCACAGGGTTTTAGAGTAGAGTATATAGTAGAGTTCATTCGCCCAGGTAGGAATTCTGGTTTCCAGTTTGGGCCGCTTTTTAAAATAATTTCCCGTCATTTCTGGTCTGTGTGTGTTGTAGTTGTGTCTGTAGTTATGCATAAGTCGGATGTCTTTCCTTGAATAATATTTACGGTTCTAAAATCCGGGCTTGTTTGCATAAAAGTAACGTTACATGTCATCTTCTGGTGTAACAATTACAGATCATGGGATAGTTTGGCCCATTTTTCTCGGGGCTAGACCCAGTGCTCAACCTATGAAACAATGTACAATCATAGCAAAAGACATGACATCATAAAAGATAATGAATATTAGATTTCAAATGATTATGTTATGCAATGAAAATTGATAAAGTAGCTACAAAAACATGCATGATGTACGAAAATCAAGCTTTTTGTGTAAGTTTAGAAAGGGGTGTATTGTAAGCCTTGATAAACTTAACTATGGCATCCAAGTTGATATTTGATTGTTTGTCATATTCTATTTACCTCTATCTTGATTTTAATACATTGCAGTTGTTAAGATCATCATCAATTCTATTGCTTGTGGCAGTATTTTTTCAGTACATATTTCATTGAATAATGTATAAGCCTTCTCACATTAGTTAGGGCGCATGTGCGGCGACAGGAATTCTAGGTAATATGTCAAAGGGTAAGGCACACAAAAAGTAAACAGTCCTTGTCTTGACCATTGTTTCGATTTGCATAACAACATCCAGACGGGTTTTGTTTACTTTATGTGTGCATTACCCTTTGACATATTACCTAGAATTCCTGTCGCCGCACATGCGCCCTAACTAATGTGGGATTAGGCTTATTCATTCTTATGTCGACCTTACAGTAAACATGACATCAGAGAATGTTGTTATACGTGCGGCCCGTCCAGAGGACTGCGGAGAAATCCTCCGCATGATAAAGGTAGGGGAACATCATTGAATCATGTCTTTGAAAATGAAACAGCTACAGTCAAACCTGTCTATAGCGGCCACTCAAGGGACTGGAGAAATATGGCCACTATAGAGAAAATGTTGATCAGTTGACCATGAGCAAGCTACACATGATTTCAGTTCCCACTAATCTTTTTCACCAAGTAACATTGTCTCGATCGGTAAATTCACCGACAAAGACTTGCACTTTAATGCTCAAGGCATGCATACCTTCTGCTACCGCCAAAATGACCCTGTCAGGAACTCCAAATCCTCGCAAACTACAATTTTAAACTTGGTGCAGGGTGACATAAGGCTGCAGTATGGTTGCAATAGGCTGCTAAGTCACTGTTTCTGTATCAACGGGGCCGGAAATCGTGTGGCCGTGGCCGCGTTGGACAGGTGGCCGCTAAGCCTATTTCTTAATCATTACGAATCCAAAGGACTGACAAAAAGTGGCCACTATGGCCAGGTGGCTGCTATGCAAAGGTGGCCGCTAATACAGGTTTGACTGTACTTCTATTACAAAATGTTATCATTCAATCACTAATATATAGTTTTACAGAAAACATTCAAGCAGAAAACAGTTCGTCAATACAAAATGTAGTAGTCTTATCATTAGTGTCTCTTTAAAAGTTTAAACAATATCATATAGATAATTGTTATTCTAGTAAGTAAAATGACTGATAGTATTCTTTAACTGCAGGAGTTAGCAGTGTATGAACAGATGCCTGAAAAAGCCACCCTGACTGAAGAATGTATGTACAGCATTTGTCAAACTACATTTACATTTTGCAATCCCGTTAATTCTTTTACTTCTCTCTGTGTACATCATTACATGCCATTATATTTACATTTGTCTATGTTTCTAGAGAATATCATCAATATGATTAAATCAACATGGTCAAAAGTAAAGTAGAAAGCATATCAAGACATGGTCAATTTACTGATACATGTAGTTTAAGAAGAAGGCAATGCAAGAAGACAATCGCTAGACATTGTAAACTTCATTTTTACATTGTTTTATCTATTGTTACAGCATTACGAGAGGATGCGTTTGGAGACCATCCATACTACAGAGCACTTGTAGCAGAGACACGCTCAGGTTTAACAGAGGAGACCAGCCTGATAGGATATGCCATGTACTACTTCTGCTACTGCCCATGGTTAGGGAGGGGCATTTATCTGGAGGACTTCTATGTGGAGCCTGCATACAGAGGTATTGTCTTAGACAATTCAGCATTGGACATACAGTCAAAGCTTGCCAAGGAGACTAATAGGATATTTTCCAGGTGGTCATTATAGACAGGGTTCTTAATGATTGACAATGTGTCAATGGGAAAAATAATGTACAAGACCACCAGATAGTTGTCACATTGGCCAGGTGGTCCTTAAGTAATGTATGTTAGAGGTCACAGGTCATCAATGTGCAGGTTTGATTGTACCAGTCTTGTAAGTTTATCAGTACAAATGTTATACAATACACTTTGTATATGACTATGTTAAGATCTAATATGTATGTATTTAAACTTTTATGTATCTTTAGTTGTACAAGACCTTCAGAAGTTCTTAATATATACATTTGTTGTGTCAAGATTTGTATTTTTGAAACTTGAGTTTCTAAAGATAGTGCTAGGTTTTCTATGGCCTCTTTGATATTTCACAAGTGAAGACTGTGGCCACATGTGACAGACCTCATAATAGTAGTAATAGTATCCCTGGTCAATCTGATTTTCATACTTGTCAGAGGATCTGCTCTCCAGGGTAAGGGCCACATGGTTAAAGCTTGAGGGTGCAGTGCCCCTCTTTCCATCTTTTAGGAAAAAAAACTCTTATTGTCATCACTGTGTTGTGTATGTATTCATTCAGGGTCTATGATCTTGTGTATTATTTTTATATTTCTCCACCACAGGTCGAGGCATTGGGACCTCCATTATGAGGGAAGTTGCAAAGGTCAGATATCAGGAAATAATTTTTGTGCAGGATAAAGTATAGGAACACAATTTTGTCAAATTTTGGTTGATTTCAATGTCCTATATAACGATTTGTACATATGATTTAACTTAGTTTATGACAAGTGCTTTGATTTTGATTCGTATGAATTTTGATATGGGGAGAGTTATTGAGGTCCCCAAGACACATTGCAATTTTGGGCTCCCTAGCAGTATTTTCAGGTACTACAGCTCTAGAGACTGACACCCCCTACCTAAAGGCAGTGTAGGATATAAGTCTAGAGGATCAGGTCCAGGTCCTGACCTGAACCTGGACCTGATTATATGTGAACACTTTTAATGGTCTATACACAAAACAATGGTCTATTTTGTTACAAAGGATTCTGTTTGATGGAGTATCCCAAGTCCATTGGTGTAAAAATCCTGTCTTCATGTAAAGAACACTAAATGCTTCTGTTCTATACCCAGTTTGACTGTAGTAACTTGTTAAAAATGACTATGAACTCTGCTTGACTTCACTTTTGTTATTTTCCTGGACCTGTAAGCCCAAAAAACACGAGAACTCCTTACGATATAATCTGTAATAATTCTAAAAAAATAATTTTTTTTCAATCAGTCCAGCATTCGGCCACTGATTTTTTTCAGGTTTTTTTTTTTCTGAACAATAAGGAATTCACAAAAACTTTCTTATTTTGTTCTAGATCGGAGTGAAACACAGGTGTAACAAGATGCAGTGGGTTTGTCTAAACTGGAATGACGTCGCCATCGACTTTTACAAGAAACATGGCGGCAAGGACGTCACTGTGGACGAGAAATGGCACCTCTTCAGGATGGACCGAGAGGAATTAGCAGCATTTGCTGGCAAATAGCTTAATCTCCAAGCAGATGTTGGGAGCAAAATTGTCACTTTTTTAAGCTTCCCATTTCTTTTACAAACTGCCTTCCGAACAGTTTAATTAGGTTCTCACGGGCAGTTTTTTTTACATATTTTAAACATTTGTATCAGGCTTCTATTTTGTACTGTTAACCGATTTGGCCGAGTAAACAGCCAAAGCCTAACCTCTGCTTAGAGAGATTAATTAACCATGCACTGTTTGTATCTGAAACTGGTAGCTAGGAAAATGTGACAATATCACCTCCCAACATCTGCTTGGATATCAGTAATAGCTACCTTTTCTTTTTGCATTTTGCGACTTGCAGTCGCAAAATGCCTTCTGGCCAGTGTAGTCGCCGTTGTGATGTTGAGATGAACGGACCTGTTCAATCCATGCCAAACATTTGTATACCTGTTAAAACAGGCATTTCTTCAACATGTTCGCACTAGCGCAGTGGTAAAGTTTACGCATTCTAAACCAATGCACCCGGTTCGAATCCGGGGAGGTAGATTTTTTTCAACTTTTTTTTTTCTTTTTTACATCCATTAAAATACTAATTTTTACATCCATTTGGCCACACCAATTTATTTCTTTGGTTAACGGATTCGCCGCTTCGTTTTTTTGCCGAATAGAAATAAAAATTAAAAAAAAACTTAAAAATGCCCCGCAACAGAGCTCACTCAAAAACAGGCAATGTGTATTGAAATTTGCTGCAGTTCACGCAAATTTTAACAGGTGGCGTCTAGATCTGCTGCAGTTCAGGCACATATGTGAATCTCTCCATGCGCCAATATCAGGTTTAGTTACTCTGTTCTATTTATATGACATTCTAATAACTAGAAAAAAAGTTCACACACGCAAACATTGGCAAAATGCCAGCTTTTTTAAAAGCACTTGTTTGAATTCCATCGAGATAGCACAAAACATGTTGTCCAAATAGATTGAGACAAAGTACATACATGTATTAAGTTTGAAAAATGAAAGTGATCTCGAACCAATTAAGCTCCCTGAAGAGCTAAACTTCTATTAACTTTCCACTGGTGGTGACAGAGATTGAGACAGACACTATGTACAGTATTTACAGGTTCATATTACCAAGGGTAATTCCCCTAGCTCTTTAACAAGCACAATGAATGATGGACTCCTGGAATTGTCGCTCAAATGACCCACATACCAGTGCTTACATACCACACACTGCCCTTTTCTACTTCTAGGGTCAAAAGTTCAAGCCTGAGTTAGAATGTCAAATAGTACATACGAATAAAAGCCAGATACACAGAAGCCCTCATTTCACCACATCATACTATTCCTCATGCTTTAATTTTACTGTTCTTCTTGACGTTCTTGGCTTAAGATTCAAATCCGCCCATAAAAGGGAGTTAATTGATAAATAGAGCTGTAACGTACAGCATGATACTAGTACTATAGTTCAAAGGGTGGACTGGAATGTACCATATGTATGGCAGGGAACGTGCAGTGTAAGTTTGAGGAAAGTGATAAACATTTTTATCATTGACGTACAGAGAAATTGAATACAAAGATATAATGAGAATAAAGATATGGACGTATTCTTAGAATAAAGATATCCTGACAACATTTTTATCAACCTCCTTTGCTACATATATCTTTAACCCTGCTTCACCCCCGTTTGTAAGTAGAACTGTCCGATTCAAGTTGCTAGAGGTGGCCTGCTAACGTCTAGTGGAATTCCGGAAGTGGTTTCAGAACTTTATTTGCGGTGTCATCAACTTTGGTGGTAAGCCATATACAAGGCACATCTCACGTAAACTGCCTTTTCGTGTGAAATGAATTAATGTGTCACATAGCGATATTGGTATGACTTTGTCTCCACAATTAAGTGTGTAAATATTACTCATTTCGCCAAGAAAGTTATGTCTGCGGCAGTGTTGGTGTGTACGTGTGTGTGTGTCCCTATCTCAACACTGAAAACTCGAGAATACCTGGATGGATTAGTCTTAGTGTGTGGGTATCTTATGAAACGTCGGAATGGTTAACTTTTGGTCCCTCTAACAGCTTTCTTTGGAACTGCAGGGGAGTTTCTGTTGCAGACTTAAGGTAAGAGCGGACGAATGGATTTTCATGGTATTTGACCTGAAGGTAACTGCGATTAAGGCCAACCTAATGTTGTATTCGTTATGGAAATCAGAACGTGATTTGCATAATTCATAAGGAGCTAGAGTTCGCTAAAGGACCTAAGTGCAATTCAACCATAAATGCAGGGTAGTGCAGGCCCATACCCCCTTGCATGATATGTCTTATGCAGAATGTCAGTATAACTATCGTCTGTTCACTATTGTTTCAAATAGTACATGGCAGGTAATTAAATATCTATGTCATTAATATAATCACAGCAAGGCTTATTTCATTTCAGATTTATAGAGGTCGATTTTCTCCAACCCCTAAATCAAATCTTCAGGCAAATATGGCGTCCGAAGAGTTCACCATTCGCCCTGCCCGTCCTGACGACTGCAAAGACATGGCGCGTATAATAAAGGTAGTATACAGCACATACAAGTAGCACTGATAGTCTGATGATCATTACAAATCGAAGTACCTTTGATAGACATGTATATGGGTTTTTGCTGACTCTTAAGCTGGTATCCCTCCGTGCCAAATTGCGCGAGGTATTCGCAAACAAGCGTAAGCACTAAAAAGAAACAACTCGCAATTCAAGAAATGTCATAAATGGGCGCACAATTTTACCTGTTTGACTAAACATACTTTTATTGCTACAAATCTCGTTTTGAAGCTTTTTAAAAAGACGTAAATGCATCATATGCATAGGAAAATGTAGCGTGGATTTGCAAACTTGATGGTGCAAATTTCTGGCGGAATTTGGAGTGCTCCAGTGAGATACCGTCTTTGATTGTTGATGCTAGCATACCGGAGAATCAAAACTGACTTGATTGTAAAATTGATCAACGGTGTGTCAATTCATTCATAACGTTACATATAATAATATGTGTGATTTGTTTGAACGCAGGAGCTAGCAGCGCATCAGGGAAAGGGCGACAGAGAGACTGTGACAGAAGAAGGTACATTTAGTAGGGAACTGAAGTTTAAACAAGCTACTGCAATTCTTGAAAGTTTCGCGGTGGCTCTACTCTATGTTCACTGGGAACTTCAAACCATTGGGGTTTCTATCACTGTACAGTATGTGACAGCAGTATGCAACTTTACAGTATGTAACAAAAACTCCATTTTCTTCGAAAAATCGACGGACCTTCCAAGGGGCTTCTATAGCCCTGGAACGGATAGCCGTAACGTTTTCTGGCTTTTCAAGCCTTCTGTGAAGTTAAATGTATGAAGGTTGTGTACATTGTATACACGTGTGCATTCAAAGGATTCAAATGATTTTCACGGTTCACAGCGTTGCGAGAAGACGCGTTCAGAGACGACCCTTACTTCATGGCGCTCGTAGCGGAAGTTCCAGGTACTGCAGGTAGTGGAGCCAGGATTGTCGGCTATGCCATGTACTACTACTGCTACTCTCCATTCGTGCGCAGAGTCATGTATCTGGAAGATTTCTACGTAGAGCCGTCGTACAGAGGTGAAGTGTATTCTATATCTACACAGAAACATTATTGATGTACTAACGCGCTAAACATCAATGGCAAATGGCAATCTACCGTCATATGTCACACAAAACAGGTATTTCGGGAAATCAATTGACAGTGGTTTCAAATGACATTATTCCTATAACATTCCTAAGTATCCTGCTCTCAGAAATCACGGATATAGGTTACCCCGTGGATAAAAGTGATGCAGCCGTACCCATTCATTTCTTGTTAGGCATTTCAGAATAATCTAGATTGTATCATTCTATTGTCCTCAGGTCGTGGCATCGGCACATCTCTCATGAAGGAAGTAGCAAAGGTTCGTCTATATACTCGTTACCTCCATGAAAAAAGAAGGTATTGTTTTGGGCCTGCCTGTGTGTGTGTGTGCATGGTATCTGTTGTCAGCATAACTTTAGAATCTCTGGTTATGATATTATTTGGCAAGAAGATAGGTCTTGAGAAGATGATTGCCAAGGTCAATTATAAGCTTCCTAGCGACTAGCCTTGGTACTACAGCAGGCCTTCTGATTTTTGTATCTTTCGTACTGAGAGCGCTGTGGTCTTGTTAATTTTTCGCGCTTGCACTAGACCATACCCTGATAGACCGAAAAGTTAATTTTATTATGCACATGTGATTAGTACGTTGCTTGATATGTATTAGCAAACCAAAGATTGAGCTTAAACTTGCACCACCTTGCAACTTCTATCAAAACTGCAGTTGTTTTCATTTCTGCATATTCAAACCATGGTTTACACAACTCTTCTCTCACTTCAGATCGGCGTGGAAAACCACTGTAATATGATGCAGTGGGCTTGTCTGAGTTGGAACGAGATAGCCGTCAGGTTTTACAAGAGACATGGCGCCAAGGACATCACAGTGGATGCGGACTACCACCTTTTCAGGATGGACCGACAAGAGTTGGTGGCATTCACAAACTCAGTGTAAAGGAAAGGAGAGGTGCATCACAGCACGAAACCGTATATTTAAGTAGACTTTCCGAACTACGGAAAGAAAGCTTAAAAGACGGGGAAGTATTTCAGCAGTGTTTACGATGTGTCGTAAAAGTCAATGAAACTATGGTTTGACCATTCCGCAACCTTTCAGTAGTCGTTAAGTTGAATACATGTTATACATGTACTTTGCATAACCTTTAAGCATCGTTATATAAGTCGTATAGATGAAACCGGTATTACAGATGTAAACAAAACATGTACAGACAGTCAATCAGAGTTGTCTTTATCATTTCTTAGCTGTAAGTAAAACTTACATTTAAGAGGAAATATTTTTAGAAGGCTTTACATTAAATGGGGAGACTTACCCCTTTTATGTATATTTGCTATGGTAGAGAAAAGCGCCACCTAGTGGCTTAACACATAATAACATATATGTAACATTGACCTTCGTGAGCAACTTCAACTTGCCGTGTCAAAACAGCTCCTGTCGCCGTGAGTGTTCTTGTCGAAAATGAAGGATGTGTGAAGGAATCTCAACTATCTCAAGTGTCTCAAGTGTTTATTCGCTCCCCCTTAAGTGTTGTTCAGTGTGAAACGCCTCAGTGGTCTCGGTTTCAGCGTGTTTGGTACAAAACAACTTGTGCTGATGACGCAATGATAATACTATGTTGCAATGTGTATCTGAATCCACTGGGTATCTGATGGAACTTTGTTTAACGTTACATAAGAGTGACATTCGCGCGCGCATCCATTTTCGTTTTTTTTTTTAAAGAAAACTGGGATCATAGAAATCATACAAAGAAATTGTGAAATGAGTAAATCTTCGGCGTAGTTTTAGAGGAAATATCGGAAAATAGATACTGGTAAGTGAATTTTTCCAAAGTCATAGAAGAGAAGTCATAAAAGATTAAAGATTGTATTGTTTGGCAAACCATATGTTCTGTGTATTCAGAAAGGTTGCGAAAATGCAACCTTTCTGACCACTCATTTTACAATGACATTAATGAACTTTTTGTGGGTTCAGTTTTCGGTACCCAGAGGATGCCATCCTTATAATCAAATCACTATGGCCTTATAATTAAAACATCAAATATAATCAAATCAGCATAACTTTATCGTTTGAAAATTATGACCATATGATTTAAAAATTATAAGAATTTCATGTGATATTTCATGTGTTTTTGGTTTGTACCGCGCCTAGTTACATGACCACTACCCATCAAGCATTGTTCTCAAGCGAGTGACCAATACTTACGTCAAGGACGCGTGACGTCATCCGCTGAGTCACGTGGTTGTTTTTTGTGATCTTCTATTCTTCAAGTGTTTTTAACGGGTCCTTCATATTATCATATCCGGTGTCGCAGTAAGTTTGGGAGCCACTGGGCGTCAACAAAACAACAACACATTTGACAAGTTACACACTGGTTGCAGGGAGTCTTTTGCTGGCTTCATAATCTTCATATTTGTTTCGATATTATTTCATCCAACCTGAACCTCGTCCACATCGAAAGGTATTGTTTTTCTTCATTGTACATGTCTTAGATTGTATTCCTCAAAAGTTCTTATTACTTGCAAGAATTTCTTTTGATCTAGCTATGAATATCACGATATTGTATAGTAAAAGAAAGTACAGTTCTTGATGTATATATTTTTCTAAATACACAATGTACTGTTTCATTCTGTAATTGGCCCTCAGAAAAAAACTTGCAGATTTAGTTATCTAATTGGTATGATATCTGCGCTGAGACATGCTACTTTTATACAACAGCGACAATGACTTATACAACCGTTTCTGTGACTTACGCAACATTTATAGTGATATAAACATCTGCAACTGTAGTCAGACTCAAGAATTACTCTAACATCATTTGCCTTGTCAAAACTTGCAAAGCCTATTATATACATAGCTGTTTTGGGGTAAAATAGAGTACTAACGGACTTACAGCTTCAACTTTACGGTGAGGTATAGAAGTTTGTTTTTAGTTTATATTTGTGTGACAGTGGGTTATTATTACTTTAGCATAAGATGTATTGAACTGATATGATCCGTTTTTGTGTGTTTTGTAAATAGTGGGAATTATTCGGGCCGAGAAACCAATTTATCAATTATATCTTCAAAGCATTTGGACTTCTCTTGTCGTAAAGTGAGAGAGTGTTAGCATTGTTCAATGCCTTACATTTCCTCACACGAAATCATAAAGTTTCTTTTTTGCAGCTGTGATGTCAAGTCTTAGAAGATACGCGCAAATAGAATTACATAAAACATCGAAGTTTGTTACGTAGTTGTTGTTGCCAGAATTCGAAAGGACGTTTAATTAAAACGCTCAATGATCATTCAAAAACATACTTGTGTTTATTAGTGTTTATTATCCAGGTCTTGTTTTGTACAGTGATTAATTGACGAAACGTAAAATCGTGTTTGAATCTTACCATGAAAGTTCCACTGATTTATAATAGAAAAAATATATGACGGACCTAAACTGTTCGCTATCTCATAGAGATTTTCGAATGAATACCTTAGACTTTTCAGTTATTTAACATACTAGTAATCGCTCTGGACACGTGACTTTATACACGTGTGACGTCACCAATTGGTCAAAGGTTGTCGGAAGTCTATGTCGCCTCCCATCTTGACTGAGTGAAGGTCGGTTTGAATTCTCCATGATTTTTAGTCTTTTTATCTTGATACAAAGTTCTTACATTCACATCAAAGCCTTTCTCAAATCTCTCTCAGAACCTGAAAATATGCAAGTAAGTCAGACGTTCAGTCTGGTTTCCATGGCAGCGCTGCTGTCCGCGTCCTTCTGCCTGATCGCTAGCGTGCACCACGAACCGTGGAGTCCCGGGAACGAGACCTGGGGCCCTGGGGACGTGCTGGACTGTTCCAACCACTTCGTGCTACAGAGGGTCACAGATACAACACATGTCAGGTAGGAAGTCCTAAATTTCTTGTGGTTTCAATGTTCTTGATTATACTTTAATGGTTCCGGGCAGGTCCCGATGCTGTGCTATTGAGAGAGGGACGTTACACCATTTGCTCATTGTACGAAAGCCCATAGCGACACGTGTGAACTAAGTGTGTAGGCAGTGTACATCATCATCATCATTTGTGTACACGCTGAGTAATGGTACCGGTCCATCCCGGCGTGAGTGCATCAAACCTTACACTACGGTAGCCCAGTGCTACAAGGCTTCACCAGGCCAGTTCCAACCCTTCCACAGTGACACCCATTTCCTACCACGCCGATGAAGATTCCTACTGTACGAACTGAGGCTGTTTACCTGATATGCGTCAACAATCAACAAACAAACAGACAGAGACAATTATGATAAGTTTGGCATTCTTAACTTCTGGCAACATTTCTTTTTTTACAGATTCATGTTGACACTTAATTTTATTGTACCGGTCCTAGCCCTGATAATGTTGAATAACACAATGGGACTATCATGAGGAACTAGGAAATTTTTAAGTGTCCCCCTTTCCAAGGCTTCTCCTAGTGTAGGTATGCGTGTTCGTGTGTGTACGTGTATACTGTCGATGCATATTTATGCTTTTCTATATTCCGTAGTCAATCATATTATCTTCATTTTCAGATATTACCAAGACACAGGCTTTGCCGTAAGTGACGTCACTTCCCAGCTGACCGTCCGGACCGTACCACTACCCAAGCCCGTGAGGGTGGATCCTGTGGGGCGGGGTCACGAGGCTGACGTCACAGGTTTCCAGTATACCTGGCAAGTGTCAATCATCTGTCTGCTTTGATGGAAAATGGTCTCGACAATACAACAGTATTAAAGGCAACCTAATTAATATTAGCCAGAGTCTGTGTTGTATAAGTTAAATTATGAAAGTCAATTTTGGGGCCCTTTTCTACAAAAAAAAGTCTAATTTCGATTTAGGTCATGGCGTGCCGGCTGTCTAAAAAAAGTATGATGAAGAAACTCTATTCCATTCGGTACCAACATTCAAGAAGCATAAATTGAATGCCGCAACGGAGCTTACCGAACAGTGTTAACATATAATAGTTAATTCCTGGATCAAGGCGTAATTTTTGTGGGTTAGAATGTTTAGGGAATCCGCGGCTTGTGTCGGCGTCGTTTTTAACAGCTCAAAGTATGACATAAGGATGTAAATGTGGGAATGTACTGCAATATGTATCAATTTCATACAGATTATTTCCACTTTTAATCATAGCCTTCCTTTAACATAGATAAGCGTCAAAGGTCGTTTCTATCGTAGCTTTGATAGAAATTGTACGACAAAAGAAAAAGACGACGATGTGTGCAACTACCTGTTACCTTAGGCGTTAACCTCTCAGGTCAAGTGGGGTCAAACAACAATTGATGCTGAAACACTTGTTTCCGCATCACCCCTGCACAGTCCCCCCTCTCGATGCGTTCATACTCTTCACACACACAATGAAACACCAACACAAGTGTTAGGATGGGCGCGAGTGCGTGGACACCGCATCGCGTCGAATAATGTACTGTAACAGTGTAAACAAGCGATGCGACCGCACCCTCATAGTAAAGGACAGTTTTCTCAACAACCCTTCACGGTACTTGTGGTTTGTAGTGTTTAGAAGATTTTAGCTACAAAATAGGTACGAGAGTGGATACTGGGTGTGGTTGTTTGTCAAGGTCAAGGTGACAGGAGTCACAACTGCAGTTTGCGAACGAGACGCCAGGTGGTGTGTCCTCTTCTTTTGCAGACCCGACGTCGTCTTGTAGGAGACTGGTTAACAATCAGTTGCAATATATATCTCCAGCTAAGTTTAATCGTGTTTGAAAGTCGTATTCTCCGTAAAACAGAATTGAAAGTAAAATAAAACTCTTTTGCACTACTAAGGTCTGATGACGTCAGAGCAGCCACACGATCACAACCTCAAAGGCTCTCGGGACAAACATGACGCATAAGGCAAGTTGTATGTATGTATTTGTGTTTGTATCAAACTGTAACGATTAAGTCATTTTTTTCTAAGAGACAAATGAAATATATTGTACTAGATTTTCAAGAAAAATACAAATTAATTTTGTATTTCTTTCTTGAAAGAACTTAATATGTACCATGAATAATTCATTGATATTTTTTTTCGTTTTGAGTGAATGGTTTATTTGATTTGAAATGTTTTCGTTCTTTCCAGACATCTTGCACGCCATGACTGTGAAATTATGGACTCTGGACCCCCCCCCCCCCCTACATACACACACACAGCATCGTTTCAAATGAGGGACTGAAATACTCGCGGCTTAGATGTTCCTTTAGTCTGGTTGCTATTTTACTTTTGTTTGTTTGTTTTTTAATTTGTTTTGTTGTACATACCTCATCTAAGTAGGTTGCATTAACCTTCACTCAACACGAGTCAGTTAACTCCAGCCACCAAACTCATTTGAATTGATTTTGAAGAAAAGTTTACCTTTGCTTTTGAGTTCACGGGTTCGCGGAAACAACTGGAATGTCTGTCTAGCCTGTCTGTTTGGCCTGACATGATGATAGCCAGGCCAGGCAGACAGCCCAGTCGTTTCCTCAAACCCAGTTCAAGACTACTACACTCTATGGATCTAAAACCATCCAACCATACAGAAACATGTATATATAAGTTTATATCAGGGTATCGGTGTTTGAAGGAAAAAATAGATTCGCAAATGTTAAGATATTTAAAGATATGAAAGTACATTTAAGACGTGTGCAGAATAGTTCTATATGTCCCGAAAGTTTTCTATTCAGCTTTTATCTTTGCTTGTACTTTATATTTTGCCTTATGCGATACTTTGAGTTGTGAGTGATAATGGCGAATCCTGTGTAGTTTGCTGATTTTGTACTTTTGTTACGGTTCAATGTTTTCTTTGACAACGGGGCAAAGAGCCCTTGAACACACTACATCGTATTACTTTAATTACCTCCATGAAATGTCATGGAGGTTATATTTTACCCAGCGTTTGTGTGTGTGTCTGTCTGTCTGTCTGTCAACAAGATAACTCAAGAACGGCTGGATGGATTAGTTTCATACTTGGTGTGTTGGTGGGGTGCGATGAAAGCTAGAAGTGATTAGATTTTGGGCCCCCTAGCGGCTTCCCTTGGTACTGCAGCGCAACTTCTGGTTTTGCTATCTCGTGTTCTGAACACGCTGTGGTCACGATTTTTTAGTGTTAGGTAGCTCTTGTGCTCAGGAATAAGTGACATAAGTTTTGGCCCCCTACCGACTAGGTTTGGGATAGCAGGGGCATTTTTGTCAAAAACTTCTGAAGAGGATAACTCAAGAAGGGAACAATGGATTTTCATGATTTTTGGTATGTAGGTACCTTAGACAATGTTGTACAAGATAAGATACTAATTATGTAAAATAGGAGTACATTTGCATAATTAATGAGAATATTCTATCATAGCATTTTTTTCAATGTATCTCTTGTCCCGGACATGATATAGTCTTGACATTTGGGTGGTAGATAGCTTACAGTGTCATGACAAAGTGGGGCAGATTTCAGCCCCCTAACATGTAATTTCGGAATTGCAGGGGCGTTTTTGTCAAGACATTCCAAAGAGGATAACTGCAGAAAGGATTGACGGATTGGCATCATTTTAGGGGTGCAGGTAGCTTAGGCAAAGGTGTTCATAATGATATACATGTTATGCAAATGAGGACCTTATTTGCATAATTAATGAGGAAAATGTATAATACCATTATTAGCAGTAACTGGACTTCAATAAATGTAACACATATTAATTATGATAGATGGAATATAAGCAGATACCAAATATGGTAATGAGGAATTATTTGCATAATTTATGTAAAAATTGCAAAACCGCTTTATGTCTAATGATTGGAATTTCATACTTGTGACATGTGTACGTTAGTCAATGATGAACAACACCACGCATAAATAATGTTAATATGTTAGTCAATTGCATAAAATTTACAAAAGCTCTAAATTTTCATGGAGGTATGAGGTCGCCGAACTCTAGTTGTTATTATCATTAAAATCTCGTCGTTTGTTTACGTTTTAATATTTTGGTAATATATTGAAATGCAATAAACTAATAATTCTAGAAGGCTTCAAATGATATGATTGCTTGTCCTTCTTGTCAGGGGCCGTAACCTTTGACATATCAGCTATAGTACATTTCGCGCGCTGCACTGCGTACTTAGAATCGTGGACTTACTTAGACTCGAAATTGTCTTCCTTTCTCTTTGGTTGATTGTATTATTCGGAACTGTAAGGCGATATGCACCCTTCTAAAGAAATCAAAGATGGTTGATGTAAATATGTAGCAGTTTTCACCTCTCGGTCTGTTGTGAAGGAGAAAACATATTGTTTTGCTGGTGCGTTTTTTTCTTTCTTCCTCCTAGCAGGGTAGGTTTACGGAAAAGGCTACGCTGTCTGCCTGGGCTGGCTATCTTGTCAGGATACTCGGATACCCCCATTCAAAACCCCAATTCATTTTTTCACTCGCACACACTAATTTTGGAGATAGCCCAAATTGGTATACTAAATGTGTATGCGAGTAGAGGGAAAACATTCTGCATTTTTGCAAAAAATGTTGCCTTAAATTTGTACCTTAACGTGCATGCTAGTGTAAGGGATCGCCACCCAGTTTGGATAACAAAGTTCTTTATTCATAACCAATGTCTATGTACAATCAGTGCCCACGTTTCGAGATCGCATTGTTAGCAGCGACACCTAGCTGCAGTGTGGACCATAGCCAGTAAGCCCCGAAGAAGGCGACAGACGGTTATTCATGCATAACAGATGAGCTAATCTTCCACTGACCGTTACATAAAAGACATACGTTATGTACAGTATTTACAATTTTTGGCATATCTACAGATTCAATTACATATACTCTATGCAAATCCCCAAATGATTAGATAGGTATTCAATGCAAATTTAAACTGAGTCTACTTGTCTACTGTCAGTATGTATTCTGATATGCAAGCGATATATTGAACTACATACGGACATTAAGTTACGCTGTCCAGACGTTTTACTTCTTTGTCACAGGAATGCAAACATACATGCATTTGATATATACTGACGTTTTTAGCTGTCTGTCAACATGGCAAATTGAATTGCTCACCTCGAATTTTGTTGTGTTTAAAGACAGCTAATAACTTCAATATGGACTATAGCAACATTGATTAGCTTTCATGCCATTTGATATATATTTTGTCGTTGATCACTTCTTTCAAATCTATGATGACTACTCTTCTATGAGTTCAACGCTTGATGTCACTTTGATGACTGGACAGCGGACACTACGAGTGGCCCATGTTCGGTTGTGTGATACCTCCTTGTTGTAACTGTCCCTCTGACGACTTGAAGGGAGGATGGAGTCACAGATGTCGAGGCTTTCGTCCAGTTTCTCCCGGACAATGCGTAGGTTGGCATGAAGCTCTTCAATTTTCAACTCACCTGTACACAAAAATTGTACAATAATGTAGGTTTCGAATAGAACAAGAATCATTCGAGTCTACACTGCTAAGGCTTTACGACAGTTGTGTATCATCTCTAACAAAACTAAATACAGAGAGAGAAAGATAAATAAACATACACACTCAAAAACACACACAGAGAAAAAGAGAGAGAAATTGCACAATGTACAGAAACAACACTGTTACTGTAAATGCGTTCAAGTTTGCGGGGATTTAATTTCGCGGTAACTGGAAAAATGACTTTTCGCGGTGGTTTTAGGTTCGCGGGAGCACCATGCACTGTAGTCTCTTACTGCCATGGAAAAATGTTCGCGGTGGTTTTGAGTTCGCGGTGAAGCAGCACCACGAAAACCACCGCGAAAGTTTGTTCATTTACAGTGCTTCGCTCCTTTGCGGATGAAGTAACAGAGACAGACCTCTAACTTTCTTTCGGTTGTCTTACTTGGTTTGCTCTCTGTAGCCTCTGAGTTGTGTACCCCCAACATTGCTAAGAAGCTTCTCCACATGTGCTCGGCGAGGTCACGGTCATGGTCGACCTCTACGTCAGCGGAAATGGCGTCACAGATGATGGTCATGAGGAAGTTGACCAGGAGGATGAAGACGAATATCATGAAGGCGGAGAAGTAAATCGGCCCGAGGAGCGGATTGGTTTCCATCACGTGATCTGTGACGAACCTGTTCAAATGGAGAAATTCACTCAGTGACAATGTTGCAAATATTGGAGTTTTTGGTTTCAACTGCGCATCAAATGCATCATGGGTAATGTGTCAAAGTTGAAGGCCTCTTTGACATTAACAAAACGAGCTTGGACATTAGAGTCAAGTTAGGTCTTTACCATTCATTGACTATTACCCACAATGCATTTCTCTGTGCATGCGCAGTTAGAACTATGAACATTTTCATTCTATGCTTGGTGTCCTTGATTTACATTTTAATTGCCCATAGCTTGATTATACATTGCTCATCTAGCACGCTTTTCGCGAACGGTGAGCTATACACACCACTGGAGATTATTTCAGTTTCACATTTGAGCCAAGATTCACTGTACTGCAAACAGTTGCGTCTGACATATGACGTCACGTGTAAGCCGCTCCATACAATGGCGCAGTGATACTTAATGTATGATTCTGTGCCCTATCTTTCACTGATTTCTACTGATGTCGTTACAAGTTTACATATGAAACTTACGCGCCGAGCATCATCTCGAAGAGAGCAAGCGTCGTGCGGTACAGGTCAGTGTAAGACTCCAGGTGGCACACAAAAATAAGGTGTCCTGACAAGAGAGATAACAACATCAGCCGTAAGAAATCACCATCAACAACCTGCATGCAATACTACACTATTATCCTCGCTCCCTGAGAGCGTCGCCAAAAAGAGTGATTTTTCAGTGGCCCTTAACTATAGAAATCACCATAGGTGACACTTTTTAACGTGCTCGAGCTCAAGGTGTGGCTCTCCTAAAACACTGGACTTCCAGTTTTACGACCCATACGAAAAGACGTCCCTAACCGAAGCTTGGTACTCACCTGAGCCAATGAATGCCACAAAAGCGATACTAGCAACAACTAAGAACGACGTTAGTTCCTTCTTCATGATGCCTGGGAGAGCCAGAAGCTTGCTGATCGTCTGGCTGAAGCGGACGACGCGAATCAGTGCTATGGTGTTGAAGAAGACAGCAGCGCCCAAGATGTGCTTGAAGACACTATCCCACCATGCAGCAGTTGACAGGTCCACAAAGTTGGCAAACCCAAGTTCACCTGTTAAGTGGCAGTAACAAAAAAGATTTCTTCCCCTTCAAGTTATGAATGATGTATTGAATCTATACATGTGGTTTCCATGTACTAGACGTACTCTAGAACGGACTTATAACACGTACAAATACCTTACCAAATAAGAAATATATCATACTACTTTCAAGATGTGGGTGTCGATCTATAATGATATAGTATCCGAAAACGCTGCTACGATACCCAATATCATTATGTGTCATTGGAACCAAAATAACTACCAACATCCCAAATTCAAACAAATCCACCTAAAGGATACCTACCATTGGATTTAGCCACCATGTCGAGTGTAGCAGATGCCACTGTGTATCTCTTGATGAAGACAGAAATGATCATCACCGTTCCAATGAGGACGACACATTTGAGAATATTCCAGGGCGAAGTGAAATATGTCCAGCCCTGTTCTTTCATTGACTTAAATGCCTTATAGAGCATAACAAGGAAGAGAATAACGAAGACGATATGCATGAGCAGATGGACATAGTCATTCCCACTCTCGTACTGAAACATTTTGAATGCTGTGATTGTTGATGTTGGCATGAGGTTCCCAATGTCGGGATGATCCACGAAAATCTTCACCACACTAAACTGCTTTAGGGTGGGGTTGTAAAAGTTCATGTCAATTTCCAAGGACTCTGTGTATTTGTCGACGTACTCAAAATCTTTCAGCGTACTGAAAACGGACGCAGACGTACTGGCATCTAAGGGGAAGTCAAGAGAATGGTGGTTTGTACAGGGTGAGTTGTAGTCTGGGTGGTTTCCGAGGTCTGGAACTGCAAATCGCCAGCAGTTGTTAGACACGTTCCCAACAAGAGAAGTCCAGCCGAGACCGGCGTGCTTGTCAGTCGTCTTGGTACCTACATCGATGAAAATATACCACATTAAAACCTCCCTGCAAAGGTAGATATCATAATGTATCAAAGTGCACTCACATTGTTCCAATGTTTCACTGTAATATGATACAATGCATTGTTTCGTTTTGTTTTCCCCATACTTCTGGAAGAAAAGCTTCTGAAGCATATGTAAAAACACAAACGTGTAGTAATTTGACCATGATTCTAACTCTCATATTAGATTCCATGGATTCATTCTTAAGTGAGTACCTAGTGTCACACTGTGAATGTGACTACTGGCATTTGGAAACTGCATTCGGACCGGTCCAACATTTGGAATCAGACAGACCAAAAGCAATATCTCCCCGTGAGGAATTAGCCATTTCCGTAGATAAGTCATGCCTGATCCATGACTAGTTCTGTCAACTCTGAACTGTACTTCCTGTTACTCCAGCATATCCCATTTTTTCTGATCACTTACTTCCTGTCACTCTACTGCATTCAAATAACTACAGGCACAGTCAACAATCAGAGAGACACAACGAAAATATTGACTCCGCAAAAGGAGTAAAAAACGCAGAAAAAACAACAACATTAGATTAACCTGGAAGTTGTCTAACTTGTACCAAACGCGGCGGACCCAGGCGGAAGGATTCGGTGTTCTGTGCAAACTGTCGGTCCAAGAACTTCATTTTCCAGCCGTTGTACCAGGAAGCCGGGTAGAGGCTGGGCAACAGGGCCTCTTCAAGCCAGGAGAAAAACTGGTCCGGCGTTCGGATCTGTACAAACATTACGAGTTAGTCATACTGTCACAAGTTAACGTGTATGTGTATTTTTGCGCGTGTGTATGTATGTGTGTGTGTGTGTGTGTCTGTGTGTGTCTGTGTGTGTATGTATGTGTGTGTGTGTTTGCGTGTGTGTATGTATGTGTGTGTGTGTGTGTGTCTGTGTGTGTATGTATGTGTGTGTGTGTGTGTCTATGTGTGTGTGTGTGTGTGTGTATGTATGTGTGTGTGTGTGTGTGTTTGTGTGCGTGTTTGTGTGTATGTATGTATGTATGTATGTGTATGTATGTATGTGTGTGTGTGTGTGTGTGTATGTGTGTGTTTGTGTGTCTGTGTTTGTATACTGGATGTGCTATGGCCTTGATTCCATGTTGGCAGATAGCTTGTGACGTAAGGAAGAAGTGGTGTATTTACAGACCCCCTAGCAGCTTGCTCTGGAACAGTAATGAATCTTTTGTCAAAATCTTTCCAGGAGAATAACTGAACAAAAGGACGATCGATTTCCAGGATATTTGGTATGTATTGGTTTGACTATCAACATTGTGACGGGTTTAAGGTGTTCAAAGGTGCACATAACTAAGTATAGATTATGTTAATATGGTAGTTATTTCCATAATTAGAGTATTTCATGGAGGTATGAGGTATCCGAACTCTTGTTTTATCAAGTTACTTACCGCATAATGTTCCTGTAATATACTGTTGGACAGTGACTGTGTCTCATAAAACCCTATCTCATCATTACTGGCCTGGGCGATGTAGAAGAGGACTCCCACGAACACAAACAGGAGGAATAACTCCATCAGTACCGAGGCTGACTTCTTACTCAGATCCTTCTTCTTTTTAGCCCATTGGCGATTCGCGTTAACAGGAGGATAGACCTTCTTCGGCACTAATACAGAATGAATTTCGTGAAGAAGAAAGCTTAATGATGATTTGATTTTTAATCAAACTGCACAACTTAAACAGCCATATAGCCAATGAGATGCATATAACTAGCTAAGTTGCACTGCCGACAACGCATTGTATTACACTCGGCCGATAACAGGTAAACAATACATTCACTTTATAATCAACTGTACTTACAATTCAACTTGTACTTCTAAAATACAATCATTGTGTTTTTTCCATGAGTTGGGAAATCTGATCAACAAGGGATAAGAACTCTCAGCTATACGTGAAGACGGATGATCGCAAGATACTACATTGCTGGAATGTTAAAAGGATGATTCATATTCATTTAAAAAAGACGTTATGCTCATGGAATACTCTGCTATATCATTTAAAACTCTTTTTTGTTTGATTTATACTCAGAGATGTAGAATTCCCAACCTCTCGTGTTCCAAAGGTTAAGCTGCATGTCGTCCTTCCTAATGGCCGGCGGCTTGGTGAGGAAAGGTAAGCCACACGCGGCGGCCAGAACCACAGCCATCGCAAAAATCTGTTATACGAGAGGAAATCTATGTATATCATGTAAACCCTTGTTGAACTCTTAAGTTCAAATGTTTTTTTTACATATGTCAGCTGTAGAAAATATCGAGATTTTAGTAAATACCTATAGATTTTTTGCATCACCCATAGAAAAATATTGATGCAAGGAAATAAAATTTTCTTACAAAATCTCTAAATGTTTTAGAAAACTCTCGAAAAAGTTCGAAATAAAAGAATCTCGAAATTTATTTCGATTTCTTTTTGTTTTGAATGAAGCATGAAGGCTCTTCTGTGGGTATCATCATGATTCATTATGTAACGTAGAGCTTTCTAACACATTGTCTGACACATAGGTATAAACTTTGAAAGTCTAGAAGCAATAGTCTAAACCCAAATGTTCAGTCAAACCCAAATTTAATCTGTTGTGTTCTTTTTTTTCGGACCTGTCCATCATGAAAAACATTGTACTAGTACTACTGGTACAATGTTTTCCAGTACTCACTCCTAGTTGTGATTATTATAATTCCCATACACCCCAGATCACCTGTAGGGTTTCCATGACACAGCTGGACCCCATGAAGGACAGGACGAATGCCTTCATCCAGGAGTCGCTCTTCTCCCTTCCCCAGTGGATACTGTACAGGATGACGAAGAAGGCGGAACTGGTGGACACTAGGAACACGGCCACCCACGCCACGTACCTGGCCAGGCGAAACACGGTTCTCCGGAGGTATCCTGTGGTACAACAGGCAGGTTCGTGGTTTGAAAAATGCGGTCTCGAATATGACTAAGTTTCTATCGCCCGTCGCCACAGTTGGGACTGCAGCAGCGACACCTAGCTGCAGTACAAAGTAGCAACCAGTCAGTATTACCCTACGGAAGGTGATGGAAGATCGAAACGCCAGCAAGTGATCATCTACAAGTGCAGTAAAGGACTTCTAAGTAAATGTCAACCAGTGATTTACGGGCCTCATAAAACATACTATATAGTATAATCCACATATTGTGCCTACCTTGGGACGCATGGACTACCATCTCCGGTGTTTTGACAGACAGGGGCGCCTCCCAGCGGAACAACTTCACAATCAGCAGGTTGATGGGTGCAACAGTCAGGGTAGACATGAGGCTGATATACAGCTCCTAGGTGAGGCACGGAGATACAATAATGGTTTCGTAATAAAAATCCTATAAAGAAATTACTCTAAAAAGTCAGACATTTCAGATAGCAGGCACTATTTAGCATCTGGCAGAAAGATAGTGGTTGCTATCTGAAATATCTGACGCTGTAGAGAATTTATGCATTTTTTAAATATTGTATTACTGGAAGTAACTAATGGTAATTTGTAATCCGGTGCCAAGTCAGATTTTTGCTATTGTCAAATATTTGCGCCAACACTGCCTGGGGATTTCCAGTATACCTGATAGGAGGGAAGTGCGTAACACTTGTGAGGGGGGATTTTCGAACATTGGTCAGAGTGGATTTTGCGTGGAAATGCCCAACCCTAACCTTTATCCCTAAGTCTAAGCCTAAGCCTAACCCTAACCCTAACACTTGCCATATCCATGAAAGCTACCACACGACACTAACTCCATGAAAGCTAGCACACGAAGCAAAAAGAAAATTGCCGGAGCAGAAATTTGATGCTACACTGGACGATTTGAAGGATCAGAACCAACTTTGATCATAGTAACATTACCTCTGTGGTGATCTGTACAACCCCCAGGTTGTATACTGTCGTACCAGCAGTTGTGTTGTCTTCTCTGTACCACATGGCGCTGGATAGCATCATGGTGTTCAGTAGAGTAAAGCAACAGGACAAACGCTGGGCACGGGTAAAGCTGGAACCTGCAGATTTTAACCAAACAATTCAGTTCAAAATTCCATGGGTAAAATAACCAATACGGTCAGACAGATCGAGCAGACTATTATTGGACTGAGCAGAGCACTTTGGACTAATTATTTTGACCGTTAACAACTTAAAGGGACATATCTGATATTTTGAGAAAAAATTTTCTGTTATATCATGATGAAGCCCTGCGGGGGACTTCAATAAAAAAAATGAAATTTTGTGGTAAATCTCAAGATTTTTAAGACAATCTTGAGATCTTTCGGGACAATCTTGAGATTTGTCATAACAATCTCGAGATTTTTCATAACAATCTTAAGATATTTCAGAAAGTATCAAGATTTTTTAAAGTAATGGAAAGATTTTTTCGAGACATCTCAAGATCAAGTCAAAGCATCTTAAAAGATTTAACAAAAAAAAGTTCATGGAGATAAAATAGTGCCCCATACCTGGAGATGTTAGCAGTGCAGAAACCCACAGTTGGGCGTCGTAGAACACATCTCTGGTGGCCTCACTGAAGACGTTTGGGAAGGATCTCAGTTCCTCCTCTGTGCTTGCGTTAACCACCATCTGAACCTCACAGTCCCCTTTGGTTTCCGATAACCAGTTATTACAGATGAAGTAATACCTGCATGCAAATAAACACAATATACTAGTATATCAACGGTATTTAGGTCATGTATTCTCAATTTTGCTACTTATTCCTCACATACAAAGAACATGATATTCAGACCTAGGTTGCTTGGATTCTGAGGATGGGAATAAGTAGAAGACAACATATCGTTTTTGATGGTATGTTCTTTTTCTTCCATGCAGACAATGGTTTACGGAAAAAGCTGGGCTGTGCACAGGCCAGGCTACCTTAACTGGCTACCTAGACTAGCCCCAATTCTTTTTTGTCACTGGCACAAATGACTGTGGGGCGAGCCCCACCTTACCTTACCTAGTTCCATCCATGGGGCGAGCCTAATGGTATAATATTGTATGCAAGTAGCTCGACACAAGTCTAAAGGGAAAACTTTTTGCATTTTTCCAAAAATTGTGTCTTTCTAGTTATCTATATGTAATACAAATCAATACTCTAAGTTGTCTAAGGCATTGAAACCTCACGTGTCATCTGTGTCGACATCCCTGACGAGAACTGTTCGCAGGAACCAGGATGACGTGTCGCCTTCCCCAGAGTTATCGTGCCAGATGT
Organism: Branchiostoma floridae x Branchiostoma belcheri; assembly: GCA_019207045.1. Lineage (NCBI taxonomy): Eukaryota > Metazoa > Chordata > Leptocardii > Amphioxiformes > Branchiostomatidae > Branchiostoma > Branchiostoma floridae x Branchiostoma belcheri. Next base: position 12,371,571 of record CM033041.1, read on the forward strand.
GTAATGACGTCAACTCTCCCAGGGACTCTCGCACAGGCATGATGAAATGTAAAGTACTTCCACGCACCAAAGCCTGGAGTAATAGCAATTGTATATTATCACGGCCTTTCACGTACTTTGATATATGGCTGAAAGGTTTTATTCAACGTTTTCTCTGTGACAAAGTACCTTTGAAGCAAAACAAGTATTTCTCACATTGTTCCCCTTTAAAACCAACAGAATGAACAGAAAAGGCTTTGCATGGTTCTGTCTCCAAAAATGCACAAAAGACTTTTTCCCTCTACAGCATCAAACTTAGACAAAATATTGCCAATTGTTCACTTTGGCAGCGTTTTTTTGTTCGTTTTTCGTCTCCAAAGGAGCAACGAAAGTAAGCTACGACACGACTGTTTCATAGTAATACTGGAGAGCTGGGGGACATGTTGACACTGACCTCTCTTTTTGGGTTCAATATCTTGATCGGGGTCGTGCCCTCTGACCCGTACAGTTGGAGGCCGACCCGTGACGTGGTGCCTGCCCCGAACATTGACCCGGTGGTGACCGTGAGTTGATAGACGTGAGGTGAAGGCATCCGGTCAGGAGGGATCAGGCTCACATCGTGAAGCTCCTTTAGTGGAAACTGGGACCAAACGGTGGCCCGACCGGACTGTTTGTGGAAACAAAAAATAGAAATGTTAACGTAAAGATATACACAAATAATGCTCACCCACGACTATTCTCTTTACGTCTTGTGTAGTTACCTCCATGAAATGTCATGGAGGTTATATTTTACCCTGCGTTGTCTGTCTGTGTGTCCGTCTGTGTGTAGACAAGAAAACTCAAGAACGTCTGGGTGAATTAATTTCATACTTCGTGTGTTGGTAGGGTGTGGGGAAAGCTGGAAATGATTGGATTTTGGGCCCCCTAGCGGCTTTCCTGGGTACTGCAGCGCAACTTCTGGGTTTGCAATCTCGTGTTCTGAACGAGCTATGGTCACGATTTTAAGGCGTTACATAGCTCTTGTGCTCAGGAATAAGTGACATAAGTTTGGGCCCCCTAGCGGCTAGTTTGGGGAGCCAAGCTTTAGTTAGTGGCGCTAGAACCCAACTGTACAGCACTTACCCATTTACGTTTGAAGTCCTTTCGCAGGAGAACCATGAGAAAGATGTACAAGACGAACTCAGTCACCACGATGGAGAACACCATGGCGTTGTCGCTCAGGTTACGGAAGTTCTGGAATGCGTTGATGAAGTTGATGGAGTTTGGTACTGGAAGAGTCATGGTTCCCACCGCGATCCTGGACTCCGCCATGTCACACGTACAGCTGATTGTGCCATCGTTCAAGCGTACTGTAGACTGTTTTAGGTTTGAGAAACCAAGAAAACACATTCAACAGAGGAATTCACAGCTCCCTTCGTGGCGCCTTTTTAACTATCAGGTCACTCATGATGTGGCAAATTTTGATGAAGTTATGATGATATGAATGCGCAAATTATCATGATCCATTTCTTTGACTTACTTGACAATCTTCTAGACTCCACTGCTTTTGACGGTCCTTCCAAGACGAACACGCAACCGCATTCATCTGCAATTTGTAGCCTTTGTCATCCACAGGACCTGAGCACGTAAAACAAACACTGTCAGGGCTAGCACTAACATACAAATAAACATGGTTAAGCACGTAAAACAAACATATTCTGGCACTAACCAACAAATATGTACTACAGTAACAAACATGGTTTAGTACTGGTGTCTTTTCGTGAACTCAAAAAGATAACTCAAAACGGCTTAAACTACGCGTTGGATAAGAGTACAAGATTGTTGAGAAAACCTTTGTATACCAGCAAAGCGATTACGATTACACAACAGAAAACGCACCTAATTCAAGAACCCCGACATACAGAACTCCAACGCGCGTTGTTGTATTGGGAACGAAGGAGACTGAAAATTCTGTCTCTGCAAACCACGCCTCCAATCCGGCTACCTGTACCACTCTTTTCTCGGCATACTTTTGAACTGTAGGACGAGACCCGTCCATGGTGTACACGTGAAAGACTGCTCGAACATCCCACCAGCTCATGGTGACGATAGGAATGACGTCATCATCCGGGACATGAAAGGCGTGGTACGTCATCGTTGTGCCATTGCCTTTTATGGTAGGTGGTGTTTTTGTAGTGACGTGTGGCCGTGCTGTGGTTGGCTGCCCTGTCGTTTTGGAGTGTACCGATGGGAAGTCCAGGTTTAACCGCTGGTTTCTTTGAGGGCCTCTGACGTTCATAGTCAAGACCACCACGGCAGACGAGATGTTTTGTCCCCTTGTCAAGTCGCTCCAAGAGTATGGGTTCTTCTTAAAAACAGGCATCTGAAAAAGTATGCATTATTTTACATAAATAATCTGGCAACAGAGATATGAGTGATTCCTATTCATTTTCTGTACATCGTCGATTTTTTAAAAATAGGAATTACAGTAATTGTGTGATAAATACTTGTCATATATATATATATATATATATAGTTGATATATATATATATATATATATATATATATATATATATATATATATATATATATATATATATATATATTTATATATCATATATGGCAATATTCAACAAATTGTGAGAATATATATTGACAAAAAAACTCAATTAACAACGATAATGATATACTAGGTCCTACAGATTTTAGTATGAAATGTGCATTGTCACAAAATTTATACACATTCGCTGAATTATTCTACTTTAATGGGAGTGGCTTACCTTAACGCCCAAAATATTTTGTGTCCGCTCTGCACTGGTCATCGCAGGGATATTTACCACAATATTACCAGATTCAATCTGGACGTTCTCGCTTGAAATAGGTTTGACAACAACGAGCGAGATGTCTGCAGTTTCAAATCCGGCCTCATATTCTACATGCTCAGGCTGTAGCATCAGTAGTGTGTCGGCAACCTGGTCTAGGGACTCCACCATGGACAACGCCACTAGTTGTTCCTGGACGGCACAGAAATAAGCGTACTATTTGTACGTTTCGTACAAAAGTATTGGAACAAGGTGTGCCATATCTTTGTAATACAGGAATAAAGCATCTACACTCACCCCTCATATCAATAAAATAGGACAATGCTGACTTCCATGTTGGTGTCCATATTTTGAATCTAGATGGCTTGTAGCTCAAAATTCTTATTACTTATACTTTTAGTATACTCCTCTTATTATCCCACATTAGACATTTTTGTTTGTTATTTGAGAGGTTCAGAAGATCTTTAAATATCTTGATTTTTTTTGTAAATATATCATTCAATGCAAATAGTGACACCAAACATGGAGACGGACACATTGATGACGCCACTGTAAAACGTTCTATATCATTAAAAACCATGTTCCAAATCATCAAATTATGAAAATCCATACCGTATCTTCTCTTTCCTTCTGTTCGTCTCTTAGCATCTTTAGCTGCTGCTTTGTTGAAATGTCAGTAGCCAAGATGTTGATGAGGTCATTTTCAAACAAGTTGTCCACGTGACTTGGAATTGGCGGTCCCTTGTCAGGTACCATAGCGAGAACAGTCGAAGCTGTCTGCAACATAACTGAAAGGCAAAAGAAAGATTAGTCTTCGAATGGTTAGTAAGCTAGAGAATTTTAGGAGTTATGTCAGAAAAAACACATTTTAACGTTTTCATCAAACATTAACAATGAAATGGACTATTTGATGATCCATAAATGTATGGCTATAATCGAATACTTGATCTTGACGATACTTGATTCCGAACAGGATTACTTTCTCAGGGGAGTGAAAGAGACCATTTACATCAGAGCCCACCAACCTTCCCTCAACCGAGACGGGGACCGATACCGACTGCCAAGCACCTTTGACCCTTTGCTGACGTAAGCAATATGAGGTCAAATGTCTCACCCGGGATAAGCCAGCCCCTGTACTAATCATCCATCCTGATTGGGCCGATTTCTACAGCTTTTTCACTTGCCCGAGTGGATGCCCAAGGCATACTTATACTATCCTAGCTTCAAGCATTGAAAATACAATCTTATACTCTTGATACGTAATGCCTATCCCCGAGCCGCATTGAAAGATTACATTTTGTTGCTGAGATATTCCCGTTGAAAGGTTCACCTTAAAATTTCAGATAGACCTACTGAATCAACTAATAATATACCCCAAAAGAGGTACTTAAGATAGCAAAAGGTGATGCTTCCTACCATTAGTAATCGCCTTCATGGTGTCTACTGATACTCCCTGTGATCCTCTGGTGGCCTCAGCAAGCTTCCTCACGAGCTGTGCAGTAGATTTCTGTGAACGTAGGAAATTGTAGAAATCACGTAAAACTGTACAGTGTAAACATTGTAATTTGATACATTATTGGCCTTTATTAGCTACTTTCATATTAGCTAATATTTTGCCGTGTAAAGTCATAGAAAAGTTTGAATGATAACAAAGATAATGCACATGTATATGGATGTACAGGCATGGAAATCGCATGGACAAGTTAGATTAGATAGACCAGATAGATTAGAAATCCACCATACCAACACTGGCGACGATAGCGAAGACTTGGTGTCAGCCTGAATGATGTCATTGATGTTGTCCACCATCTCAAGAATGTCGTCTGGTCGTGCAGCTTCCAAAACAGTCCCTTCTATGCTTTGTGCTAACTGATGAAGCTTGGTTAAAAATACAAGAGTTGTGTTTATCAATTCTGGTAACTTTTGGTAGAAACATCAGTATAACTGCAATTTAAAAAAAAAAGCTAATCTAAAATTATGAATATCTAAGGAGATACCTTTCCCTCAGGACTTTCAGTCGCCCTTTCCAGTAATTCGGTGTATGCAGATATTCCCCCTGTATTTCCTGTCGTCTTGTACTGGGATGTAGTAGTGTGTATCTGGCTGTCTGAAATTCATATTAGCACGTAATTGAATTATGATACTTCGTCGTCATCTTTTTCTAAATCATCTTTCATTTCATGAGTCACTTTGCAACCCAATTTTGCTCTGCAAACATTTCAGAAGAAAACTTCTCATATTAACAACAAGAAAAAAATCCTTCATGAAAAATGCATATGATTCAATTTACTTCCGATACATAAATGAGACTCTCTGAGTTTTCAATTAATAATTTGATCTTCTTTAAGATAACTGAATAATTACTCATAATCTGATGTGCAAGCACAATTGAACTTCATAGTAAGAAAAGTATCTTACTTGGCTGTGACGTCTGCAAGATGGCTGGAATCTCCGTCGACGTTTCTGGAGAGGTGTCTACACGACGGTAAGAAAAGTGACAAGACAGTACCTTATAATATATAGAAACTTAGGTATGATACCTGAATCACCAACAGCGAAGTAAACATGATGCTATCTATAGTGAATAATGAATATTAATGGTGATAACCCAGTCGCATTTTGAATCGGTGTCCCACTCTTGACACATATTTACATAAAGTTACTAGACCAGACAAACCACATAAAAGGAAAGCGTGTATCGCATTTCTCAACGAGTAAAATGGTTTAATATTCTTACTAGAGGCTGCCGTGGTCTGAGGAACGTTTGTTGTAGAATGACCCCCTAGGTCAAACTGCTCCGGTGTATCCATTCTTGAAGTCGTTGCTGCAATTTAAAAAGTAAGAATTTTGACAGAAAAGAAAGTTTTGTAGCTGTACTTGTCTGTGTAACACAATATCTCACAATTTAATGGGGCCCATTCAAGCGAAGGTTATTGCCGACAGATTTAAAAAGAAGGCTTCTTTGTCACACAATACGCCCCCCCCCCTCTCCAAGACTTCATGATTCTCTGTCATCATGTAGCATCACAGCCTCACCATGGTAATAAAGATAAAGTCTTACAATAATTGGTCAATGATAGCACCTTGTGGCCTTTGATGTACAGTAAAAGCCTCCATAAGGCCTTCCTCCGTGGGTACGCGGAGCGTAGAATTTGGCAAACAAAATCGGGAAATTGGCCATGCTAAAGTACTTGTCTCCCCTAGCCTGCGGCCAAGTCCTCTGGTAGCAAAACTCCCCTGGCAAATTATTCTTACTAATAGTTACTATAATAGGCAGTCTGGTACAATACATCTGAGACTAGTACAGTACATCGAAGCTGCACTTTATATCACTTTAAAGTTGTGAGTTGGTTACCTTCGACATTCTGTCCCGCGCTCAATGTTGTTAGAAGAAGAGTCGGCCAGGACGATGATGAGATATCTGAGAGGCCATCATCAACGACGTCTACATCCACCGGGTACAGGGCTCCTTCAAAAAGATGTCAAATGATATTTCTTTCAAAAGATGAGCAACTTTATATTAATGCTTAAGATAAAGAGCTATCAGTAAAAACATTATTTGAAGCAGAGTACAATTCAACCAATTGCTGAAGTCACGTATCCACAAGATCACGTGTTAATAAGATCACGCGTCTGTAACTCTCGCGAGTTTATGTTCTGAAGTGATTGGTCATCAGTATTGATCCTAAAGAAGGCGACAGTGGTCGATGTGTACATGTACCTAGTACCTTTGTGTTGGTTGAAAGTGTAGCATTGTACTGGTGTTGTACATACGAATTATGTAACCTAGTGTAGAACCAAAAACAAAAGAAGGGTGCCATATCAAACAGACAGACTAGACTAAGTTTTCATTAGATGCATAATTGAGATTATTGAAATGATATACCTGTGCTATGTGAACACGTAATTACCCCACTTCGACCATACTCGCTGAAGGCCGCCATCTTGATGACGTATTCGGTTTCTGACAGAAGATTGGTGACGTTGTAGGATGTTTTGTGTCCCTCAACGCTGAGGACAAAAAACAGTGTTACCCACGTTCTGCTAATATTTCTCTAAATTCAAATATAAAACTAATAAGATTCCTATCTCTTACACAGCCTAAATGCTTAATGCCCGTTCAAAGTCTCATGGCCGAGAGATAGTCCATGACAAAAAACTGAATATGTCCTGTCGCAGCTCCGATTTTGTGAAAATTCTGAAGATCTTTTCAAAGGTTCTTGAGATCTTTTCGAAGCATCTTGGGACCTTTCTTATTGTCTTTCAAAGTATCTTGAGATTTTATAAACGTCTCGAGATTACATTAAAACATATCGAGATCAAAGTCAAGACAGCTCAAGATTTACCACGAAATCTCAAGATTCTTTTACTAAATATCAATCATTATTATGTGTTACAGAGAAGTTAAAAAGAATTGCATATGCAAGTTGAAGCTGTAAAGGGCTAAATACATTAGTCTAAAATACTCTACTTGGTCTAATGATAATTTGCTCGCTGCCACACATATTTAGCGCAGTACCATAAAATGGCTGGTCGAGAGACATCAGTCTACGGTAAAGGGCTAAACACGGGGACGTTTGGCTACGTTTTGTATTTTCTACGCCTCTTCTTAGAATCTTCTCCTTGACCAAGAACGATTTTTGTTACCTCAGCCAAATATTGGCGCTGCCATCTTCGTCTGCAATATCCAGATCGTAGTACATGATGTTTGCCAATGACGCTTCCCATTCCAAGCACATCCACGTGGCACCGGCTGTGATGACGTTCAAACCCGAGGGCGGATCGGTGTCTAAAAATAAGATTGAGAGGAAATCAGCATAATTGTTTATAGTTATAATTGAAAATTAGGTAAAGTCCGGTACCGTCAATGTACTGACGAGCTTTTCATTTGTTTCATTTTCATTCATGAAAAAACAAACAATCTTCTATAGCAAAAATTCTGGCCAGGATTCGTCATGCTAATTTGTGCTTCATTATTATTACTTAATTGCGAATGCTGAATCAATGCAGAGAGCCATGCACAACAAGACAGAATTCAGCCTCTGGCATTCAGACTCAGATATTTGCTAGGTAGGTTGCAATCGGAGAGGCCAATGTCAAGTTTTAAAATGGGCATCGTAGGTCCTTCCTACGGCGCTGCATGGGATGCATGAATATATTCAGCAAGCTGTAGAGGTTTTGTTACTTACCTGTAACAACACTTGTACTGACGGCAACGCTCCTCCCCAGCCTGCTCACAGCCACAACGTCTATGTCATACCGGGTACCAGGAACCAGACCTGTCAACTCACACCTGTCCACGTCTCCTGGCTTCGTTATGAGAGTACTTCCTCCTCTCCCAGTGTAGGTTATGTTGTATCCGATGAGCACAGCTTTGGGCGGTAGCCACGAAATGGTTATTGTGTTGATGGTCCAATCTACAGCTTCTAATGACCCTGGAGGGTCGGTTTCTGAAACGATTACAGTAGTTAATCAAAACTATCCAACTAGTCCTTACATCACATTCATATTATAGTACAGTATGCTAGTAGGTGATGGGCAGCCATTATTAAAAATACGAGCAGCGTATGTCATGGGGCTCCACTGTTGACTTATAGTACGTAGCACATTTTATTCGACATATTTGGTTTTGGATGACTCTCATGTCGCTCTAGTTGTGTAAACTGACCTTTGAAAACGATTTGAAACATTGTTGGTGAGTAAAAGACGCTTTCCATATATCTAGACCCATCAACCTTTGTAGAACCGGGACGGGGAAGGGTACAGACTACAAGTCTTTGACCTATAGCTTATACTTCCTGAAAGTAACTTGCACTGACGGTCGAGCCCTCAAGTATAATTTTTTATTGCACTACAATTTCAACGACACAATGCAGAGGTTACACCAGGCAACAGTACTGATAGTGGATGCCAGTTAGTAAGGAAGCATACTTGTTGCAACTGTCAAGTTTGCTTCTGGTCCTTCCTGATGCCTGTAGATGTTTATAGCTGATATGATATACTCCATGCTAGGGATGAGGTCCTCAAACGTCACAACCGTTTTAGTAGTAGGCAACATGTGAGTGAAGACGCTCTCGCCAGTATCACTACGCCTGATCCACACCCGGTAAGCGATAACGAGGGCGTTGCTCGTTTGGATCCATGAGACCTGAAGAGATGTTTCTGTGATGCTTGTCACTTGAAGACCTTCAGGCAAAGGGATACCTTAAAGGAAATGAACATGAAATTAAATTACAATTGAAATAGGAAAAAATAAAAAATTTAAAATTAAAATTAAAATTAAAATTAAAATTAAAATTAAAATTAAAATTAAAATTAAAATTAAAATTAAAATTAAAATTAAAATAAAATTAAAATTAAAATTAAAATTAAAATTAAAATTAAAATTAAAATTAAAATTAAAATTAAAATTAAAATTAAAATTAAAATTAAAATTAAAATTAATGGCTATGATATTGAGCAACCTTCGAACATCTTTGATAAATTTCTAGGTATTTTGCTGCTTTTTATTAGTTTATTAGTTGTAAAAGTAAAGCACTTGACATACTGTTTAAAGTTGTGCATTGGATTTTGACGTCAAGGCTTTCCGTTGTTCCCACGACCGCCCGAACTGTTACGTTGTATTTTGAATTGCTCTCTAAACCGTCAATGGTGACGTCAACACTATGACTTCCCATTGGCAGTGACGTCATAAGCTCTGTTGGCTCCTGGTCCTCTGCTGAGTGCTGATACCATATATGGTATGCTGACAGATTGGCGTAAGGATACATCCAATGTAGTAAAATGGAATCCGGAGTTTGCGAACTGCATGTTAGGCTCTTCGGCGTTTCCACTGAAAAAGGAGTATTGTTAGTAATAGTAAGCCACCTACATGCCACAGACATTGAAATCCCGCCATTACTCCGTAAAATTAAGTTCCAAAGTCTCTGACAACAATTCCCCTCCAGTTTTAAACGAATCTTTACCGATGTTTCCGAGTCCAAAGCTTTCTAATCTTTCTCCCCCAAATCATGACCAGAACAGAAGATATAGAGACCGGACGTTCTACTAGACTATACTGCATTATCAGTGGAGGCCTATAGTTGGACTTTCCATGTGCTTTGCCAGCATCTGCCAAAGGCCATAATATTGCTAAGATCCATCAACAACATTATTGTGCTCGTGCAAGGATTTTGTGGAGTTTTCTTAGATTTCTAAACTAAATCCAATACTATGCTACAAGCACCACACCTGAGTCGTTGCCAAAAAAGGAGAGATAACATTTTACAAGAGTCATCGCAAATACTACGAGTGTAACGAATAGATAGGGAAGTTGAATAAAGTTGTCTGTAGACAAACTGAAAACCTACCCCGTTCACAGATAAACCTGATCTTCCATCTCGTGCAGTCATTAGTGGCCCATGTACTGCGTCCCCAGAGATGAGGCCAGTAACTGACGCAGTCTGGGATGCCTTCCTGACCCCAAACCCTGAACGCACCGAGAGGTGTTCCGTCTGACCACACCCATATCCCGTTTTCTGTTATGTGCAAAAAGTATTAGTTATCAATTTAACTTCTGATGGCAACATTATTGTGTCAAGTTGAAGGTGCATCTAGAGCTAGGCTACCTTTATCCACGCGGGTAACCTATATCAATTGTTAAAAAAGCAGATTTAGGGGTTTAAATCGACGGCCGGTGCAATATTTCTAAAATATCTGCAATATTTTGAAACTTGCTACACATGACAATTCTCCTCAACTTTGCTCTTGTTATTTTCTTGGACCAATAAGTCACAAAACACGTGTACGCCTGCCGGTAAATTCGGTTCATTTTCTAATCAGTCCAAAATCCGGTCCAGCGATTTTTTTTCAGGTCCGGTTTTTCTGAACCGGTCCAACAAGAAAAACGGTTTTGTACCGGTCTCCCAACACTACTGTTAACCGTTACCTCTTTTCAGACCCATCCAGAAGCTGGATCCTCTGGCGAGCGTGTTCTTCAGCGCGACCAGGAAGCGGTTGGTGTCCGCGTCCTTGACGGTGGCCAGACGGCCCCCTTCCCGCCCGCATCTCTTATTGGCTGTCTCCCAGTTGACGAGCTCATCGAACGCCTTGTAGCAGACGAATCCGGCTGGGTACCATCCGTAGGGGCACGTTGCTGGTGAAAGGAGAACAAGTGTATTGTATATTGATCCAAAGAGATGTTTTGCACGCCAACAAAAAATCATGATAAACATATGAAAATAAACACACATCGCAAGAAGAAGGATAAGGAGACAAGGCATTGATAAAGGCTCAGGGATCATTCTCTTCCCAAGGGACTCGTGGTTCCAATTGTGCATGCGCAGTGAGACGCATTGTGTGTTATATGCGAAAGCTGAAGACCTTTGACGTCTAAACAGTTCTTTTCTAGACAATGCTTGAAATATGTCCTTACAATTATGGAGACGCCTCAGGGGCGAGCCTAATAGTATTAGTAATTATTAGTGTGTAGTCTGAAAGAATTCTACGACTTGTACAGGAATGTGTCCGCGGGAAGGATTAAAATGTCAGTCACCAGAAAAATCTTCTAGAGGAACTGTAATGGTAGAAAATTGGTCAAGCAGGTACCCTGTGGGCATTCGTCCGAAAAATTTTGACAACTTTGACTTATTTCCCACAGTGCATTTCTCTGCGCATACAGAGTTGGTACCACGAAATCGCTTACTCTTACTTTCACATGTTTCTCTCACTACAGCCCTCTGGTGTGCATCCATGGCGTAGTCATACAGCTGTAGACAGGATATTCGACCTGTAAATTGGTGGATGTTACCAAGTAGATTTTGGCGTCCTACTATGACGTATTGCTGGGTCGCCAGCTCTCTTGTGCCGATGGGCTTATGTGAAACTCTGGTACTTTCTCGCCAAAGAGACTGCATCGCCGTTCCGATGCTGTAAGTGGCACCAACGTAGTGCCAATGGCTATCATATATAACGGGTTGGGACCATCCGTAGTTGTACCATGAGAACCTTCCATCCCGCCTAACTGAACTGAAATATCGAAATCAGAAAAAAAATGAATCACTAACATCAAATGCTCTGCATGTAAACAAATTAAAAAATGCCTGACCAGATTAGCTAGGTGGTCAAGTGGTGGCACAAAAATCATCGTGAAGTTTTCCGACAACGTTTGACCCATTGCTGACGTCAGGCGTAAAGAAAGTCACGTGTCCATGGCTATTGGTTCCAACAGCTAAAGAAGATTATAAGCGAGTCTGTCGGAAATTTCTTTTCATTTTTTAGTTGGAGTACAGTTGAATTCTTTTGGATGTGCTTCATAACTAAGAAACGAGAAGAAGCCGAACAAATGTATTAGAATAGTTTTAGAATTTATGTTTTAGATAAGTCTTCTTTGTCTTCTTTGGCTTCTTTGTCTTTGCGTGGCATTGCACAAATTTACCTCATGTGGAGCTTAAAATTCCATAGCCAGAGGAAGCTCAGTACGCTTTCCGGTCCCTTGTATGCAAACAGAGGTCCTCTTCCTTCTCCAGTAGGGTAGATGTGGGCCAGTATGGTGTAGGCGTAACGCACGTCCAGCTTGCCGTTGTTTGTAATGTTGATGTATGACGCTTCAGGGCCGCTGAACAAGAAAGCCTGAGATTGTGAACCTGTGGGACCCTCCACCAACTCCGTTCCTGAAGCTATGCCGTCATTTCCGTTTCCGGTAGCATCCGTTGCACCATACTGTTCGTTCAGCGGCCACCGACCCACGGGCTCTAAAGCAGAATCTACTCAATTTGAGACACAAATGAAAAAAATTAAAATCCGTCAATCCTTTTTTGGAATCCTTCCAAAAGGGTCTAGAACAAGCCGCTACAGATCCAAAACCACCAAACGATTTCCCCACCGTCAAAAGCTACCTGCCAACAAACAATAGGACTAAAAGCCCAGAGCAGAAGATACAAATTAAAATGAAAGTCGATAGAAAACGACCGTCATCTGCCCAAGACCTACTATACCACAATCAATATCATAGTATATCAAGGACAATAGATACAAAAACCGGAACGTTCTGGATGAGACGCAGTGTCAAGGTCACACAACAATACATCCATTTTTCATAGATGTAAATATCATATAGACCTGCACATCAAAACAGTAGCTTCCGTGAAACTCCCTACCTAATGCACTGGCGGTCCGCTGAGTAAGATAAACTGATTGTAAGTCAAAGGTCGAAATCTGACATAAAAAGAATGTAGAAGTAACTTACGGACTACCAGTCCCGCCCTCATGGCAATATGGTGGATCCATGACAGTGGGTGGAACATGACGTAACGGGCGGCGATTGGACCGCTGTAGTCTGACAGCTCATGCCTCACGGGTACGTCACCATCCGCGTTCCCAGGGAACACCTGGATAAACATGACATCACATCCGTTACTGACGTCACGTATCCGTGCAGGGCACGTGGCGTAGGATTACAACTCACCACCATAGATGACTCACTACATTGCTATCGGGACACCATTGTATTTGTAGAGGTCTACTCCGAAATAGTATTTACCGCCCGGGTCCAAAATCACGCACATTTTCGCTACATTATGTTCTCGCGAGAACAGATCTCAAAATGGCGCCGGAGTTTGGAAAAAGTTAGAAGAGATCAAAAGCTTTAACATACATATAAATTGCCAGATGAATGACGGAAATGTAAACGTAAGCAAGATATGTTATAGAGTACGATCAATAGTGTTTACAATCAATAAAAGTATAAACAATTTTGAATATGTCACAGTTTTGTAAGTTTGAAAATAATGTGAATCCTTGAAGTAGTAAAGTGCATAATGCCATTGAGTGGCTGTAGACCTACAACGTCATAGAGAGATGGTAAGAATGCACTTCTTTGATTGAAATAAATTTTGCATGGTACTTACTACCATCAGCTCGTCGTCATCCTTGTAGACGACCTTGTCGCCATTGTCTGCCCCGTATGTGATGTAGTATGAGGAAACCCACTGAAGAGAAATGCTGCGATGACACGGACATTTGTTCCTTCCCTGGGTGACGAGCGCTGTTACAAAGTACGTCTTCTGAAGATCCACCTTCAGCCACTGGTTGAGATCTGCTTGTCCAGGAGCCCAAGCACCTGAAAGTTAAAATGAAAGAGATCTCAAACAAGTTTAGCGCAAATTCACTGAATGAAAAGAGAAGCAAATTTTGAACTAGTAGCGAAAGAGAAGACAGACGCTATGTATAATCTTTATAGGTCAACTGTGCGGGGATATTCCTTAGCTGTTTTCGACAAGTACATCGTACAGTGGACCAGGGCCTATCGTCTTGTCCTAAGGACTGCTAAAGTTCCAGTAGCATACATGTTGGTCGAGAGACACCTTCAGCTTCTACCGCGTCGTGTGCGCGCGATAGTGGTACGTTCGAAGGGCTGTTGTATCAACTAATAGATATAGATACAGTCGGATTCAAACACACAACTTCTTGGTCCTGAGGAAGATTGGACTGCGAACGCTATGCCGTATCGTACCTGCTAGGGACGATGTCTCTTTGAAGTCCAATATCCCGTTGGCGGGTCCATGGAAGGAGCTAACCTGTGACGATGCCGTCATGATGGGATGACGAAATGCGTCTGCAATGAATGAATTTCAGTACAAAACGTAAGTACGAACCTTTAGAACAAACGTTAGTACAAAGATAGGTAAAGGATATTTCATATGGACAGAGACAGATTTAAGCACAAGTGAACTGTCCTTGCTCACCACATTGGTTGTCGAGAAGTGCCACACCCCCATGTATCGTCCATGGTTGACGGGACCAATCAAACACGTTGCCCCCAATGCCACATCTACGGCGGGTGAGATCAGCTTCCCCCGGTGTAAGAATATAGTTCCACACGTTGAAGCATGACAGGTCATCACCATTGTAAGCCTGGATGGGGCAAGATAGACCAACATGGTATATAGTTGTTATTACCTTCGTCACGAAGGTTATGTTTTCCGATCTGTGTGTATTCATCATGTGTCTGTGGACATCGTTACTCGGGAAGTTGTAAATGGATCATCTTTATATTTCGCAGTTGTCGGCTAGACATAGGATAAAGTCGATTGCAACCCTTCTTTAGACTTTCCATAATGATTATGCATAATGTTCTGTTTTCAAGTAATCGCAATACGCTTTGGTCATAGATTTTGAGTGGTTGATAGGTCTTGAGGTTTGGGGTCCCTAGCAGATATTTTGAATCTGTAGTGGGCCTTTGGCATAGATCATGTTAAAGAAATAGTCTATCTTTAATCTCGAGTTGGTAAACACTTGCCTCTGATTCATTGAATGACCCTCCGAGAGATCTCTGCCTTTGGGCGAGAATCCAGGTGCCACCTGTATGGATCACATGACCGCTGGCCAATCCGTCGTCTTGGATTACTTGCTCCCCATCCACGTAGAAAGACCAGCGACCGTTGTGTGAGCCTTTCCAGGTGAAACACACCGTGTGACATCTGCCGTCATGGACGTCAAGATAGATCTCGTCTGTAGAAGTTCCATTTATAGTGAGCTGAAACAGAACGGTCAATCAATCAATCAATCCACCGATCAATCAATCAATCAATCAATCAATCCACCGATCAATCAATCAATCCACCGATCAAACGAAAGAAATACAGTTGATATGATTGCAAAGCATATCAAATATATCTTTCAAATCTTATCAAACTCATTGGGACTTTAAACGATGGAAACTGTATCTCTGTTATGCACTATGTCTGACCCTTCCCTCTCCCCTCATGACCTCAATGAAAAGATTTGACCTTTCATGAAAAAACAAAGGTTCACACATGGGATATGTTTTCATCCCGCTTTACATTGTCGTACAAATTCGCTTAACATTCCTGTTTCTTTGTTTTGTACTTTTGCACGAGAAGACATTCAGCAATATGAGCATTCTATTTGAGTCAAACTGTTTTCTTCCTGTGGGCAAAATTCCGTTTAATTTCGTAATGACGAGAAATGTGGTACCGCGTATTCCCCATGAGCATTGCCAGAAAACACCATCTCATCTGTGTGATTAACAGAGGCGGCGTAGCTGAACAAAGTCCCGACCGATGTTTTTGAGGTGCGGAGCTGTAGACACGCCGTGACAGTGTTGAGCCGAGCCGAAGTCACCGCGTTCAGTTGAGCATAGTTGCTGGTCGAAGGCGGGTCAGGGAAGGTCATCTTCTTCAAACAACACCCTGGTTTAACGTCATTATGAATACCAATTAATACATCTCAAACGAGCATTTTACCGAGGAATGTGTTGTTGAGAATTTAAAACTTTGCAAAATAGCAAGGTAGGCCAAGGAAGACGTGGCTGGACAACATAAAGGTCTGAACTGGCCTAGGCACTGAACAGCTCATCAATGAAGTATCACCGGGCAAGTTACGACAAAAGCTAGTTGTGAATGCGGTTGATAGTAGTAGATATTAATTGAATCATTACGTAGAAGACACTGTTTAACCAGTATTTTTAGCAGAATAGAGAGGGCAAGAGTTTACGTCTAACCAGTATTTCAGCACCAAGGAAAGGTACGACTTTACGTTTTAACCAACATATCTGTAGAAAGGAAAGGGTACGAGTTTATGTTTAGCCTGTATTTCAGCACCAAGGAAAGGTACAACTTTACGTTTTAACCAATATATCTGTAGAAAGGAAAGGGTACGAGTTTATGTTTAACCAGTATTTCAGCACCAAAATTTCTGAACCATAGAAAGTGAAAAAGTTCACTGATGTACGGAGAGTACTTACCGGCGTAAGAGAATTGTGCAAGGCCTACCAGTACGGCCAAGACTTGGAGGAATCTACCCCTCATGGCTGCAGCAGTCGTGTTACTGATAAACGTTGATAAAAATCCATTATGTGAAGGCTAAAACGTCATCATGTGGAGATACCACGTCATACTACTGTTAGTCAGTCTACCACGTCATACGGATACTATGAAGACGTTTTGACATCGTCTGTACGTGACGAGAATGGATATTGCAACTTGTATTTTGGCAACGTTTACTTGAAGCGTTGTTTTTGGTCGAACAACATAGCTCGAAAATGGACTGAAGGTATCGTTATAAAACTTTATTTTACACCTTTATTTCAAGTTTCGTATGCAGTGTGTAGATACACATTTCAGTCCTTAGCAGGTAAGCACTTGAGAGATGGAATATATTAACAATAAAGTACGCACAGGATTCGGAAAATTGTTTAATAAGTATGGGATTATCCTTATGTTTGCTCCAAGACAGAAAAATTGCATATTTAGCTAGAGTGATATAAATGTTTGTAGGAAGAAGTAAATGCTCTAACGAAAATTTATACTGAAAAAAAACATGGTATGTGCTTAGGTCTAGGCATTTACACAAAACGGAAATTTTACCCCTTGTGGGTTTCTTGATACTGCAGCATAACCTCCGGATTTTGTGCCAAGTTAACGTCTAATAACGATAGTATTGCTTTCACGCAAATAAAACGTCGAGTTTGTTACCATGGAGTTCTCACGTATGCTAGAACGTGCCGTATTGTGGGACACGCCCATGTGCCACAGCGTGGGGCACGCCCTCTTTCATGTATGGTGACATATCTTGACAGAAGAACAGTTTTTCTCGGAACTTTACAAAAATGCTCATTAATAATTCAAACATGAAGCACTATCGGACCACAGTCACAATGGTCTAATTCCAATCGACTGAAATATAACAATTCGCAAAGGATAGATGATTGTTTGTTTGTTTGTTTATTTTTATTTATCCAGGGGTACATGTCGCCTGACCGGCGTTTTTCAAAGATCCCTGGGGGGAAACCCCGTACATACATAACAATAAATGATAACAGTTTAAAATCAAATACATGGTGACTCAGCAAGAATCGGCAAATGATAACGCAATTTAACTAAGACAAAATCAAATCAATTGTGCACATTAATCCTAATACAACTCGAAATCATAAATGAAATCAAATAAGTAATGGAATTTGCATACCAA
This sequence comes from Branchiostoma floridae x Branchiostoma belcheri, assembly GCA_019207045.1. NCBI lineage: Eukaryota > Metazoa > Chordata > Leptocardii > Amphioxiformes > Branchiostomatidae > Branchiostoma > Branchiostoma floridae x Branchiostoma belcheri. Next base: position 12,389,322 of record CM033041.1, read on the forward strand.
TGTGAACAGAAAAACAAAGACGTGACAGATTACATATCAGATCATGTGGTATTCTGTTGTGTAGATGGTTTTGAAAGTAGAGATGGATGATGCTGTTCTTAAGTGTGCAGGTAGCGAGTTCCACAAAGCTGCACCGGAAAACGAGAGAGACTTCTTCTTGTATTGTAACCGTGTTCTTGGTAGTTGAAGCCCCCCCTGTGTACTGTGCCGGGTGTGGTGTGAATGTGTGTCAGCAGATGTAGTGAACAAATGTGATATGTGTGGAGGAAACATACCGTTGAGAGCCTTGAACATGAAAACAGCCTTAGCTCTTCTGTGGTGCTGTGCTACAGGGGTCCAGCCGAGTAAGTTCAAGACAGTTTCCCGAGAGGTGTAGTGGTCGCACCCTAATATCACCCTGCCCGCCCTATATTGCAACTTTTGGAGTTTGTCGATGGCCCCTTTACCTCCCTGGTCCCATACAGTACTGCAATATTGAATGTGGGGGAGGAACAGACTAGTGTAGATTGTCAACAGCGCTTGTCTGTTTGATACCATGAAAATGGCCCGTTTGTCTTCAGATGAATTGTCACACGCTTAAGAGTCATGTTATAACGTAGTGCAAATATCGTTTGTAGCGTCTGTTGTTTGAACAAGTACGAGTTAACGAAATCTAAATGGCAATGCAATACTCTGCATGATATAAAAGTAGGAAACTAGGCGTATAAACCATTTGTATTCTATGTATGCTATGTAAACAACTCCGATGAAGAGTCAGAAAATTAAAACCAAAATTCGATGTCTTTGTTGAACATTAAAACTGTAGGTCTAGTAGTAGTACAATGTCAACTATTATAATTCCACTGGATACCATGAAACCGCCAAATTAGAATAACGATGAAATATATTACCGCATATGCTACTGCTTACATTAGTTTTCAAGATGCGCATATGTATTTAGCTTTATTAACTGTTCATGAGTCCTATGTATAGCGATGTAAAACATACATGTCTAGATCACTCTGAATGTGCTGCCTGAGATCCAGTTAAATCAACTTCAACTGAAAACGAAAATTCCTTCCTACTACGTTAAAGTTGTGCGTAGAATTATCTCCCACAAGAAATCGTAAGTTACAGACAGACAAAAGTTCAAGTGTATAACTTAAGGTGAGATCTTGCTGGCTGGAAAGAGGTACGTCGTGGTGTTTCTGTATTTTCTAAATGGAATGTGCGTATCATTGCCTTTATAATAGAGGTATCATCATGCAAAATGTACACGTATGACTAAGATACAACAAAGCCCACAAAGATTCGTTTTCGTCGATGAAACTAGCATCCCTTAACGCTCATCTCAGTTTGCCTACAGTGAAGTACATATACCACTCCTAAAATACAAGTTTTACTTCCAAGACGGTACCGTGTATGTAAACAGAGAACTCTTACTTGGCTTACCTGCATTCAGTTCAACGCGGACTGGCCACAAACCAGACCGCCACATAAACGCACTACGAGACGAGTTCCAAAGTTCCCTTTGCATGGTAACTAAGGCGTTTTCTCCACAATATTGGTCTGTTTCATGAATTATTCAGTGACTGCAGTGTCAAAATGGCTCTATGACATCAAAAACTGAAAGAGCGTCTTTTGTTCAACGTCAACAACGCATGACAATATCACGTATCTTCGGATTGTTTTGCATATGTAGGTGAGGTTTCGAAGATAGCAGGGAAAGTATCAGTTTTGTGATGTTCGCAGCATTTGTATGGGTATAGATTTACCAAGAGAGAGATGAAAGAGTTTCAAAAGGGGGCTATGAATTGTTTGCAATGTAAACAAAAGTTTGAGACATTTCAAAATTGACCATTATTGTGATAGGGAGTAAATGGCAAATGTTTGGGCTCGATGACCGCCATTTGTAATGGTTCAATGTGTTAATGGGTCTGTATAGTTACTTACGTTCTGAGTAACATGACCGTGTCTACCAATACATTTGTGTATGTGATGTTTGGGTTGTCATGCGCTTGCGCACGATCTACACATAGCACTATTTACATATGTTGACAAATTGAGACAGAATCCGGGCGTGTCATCACTATCTACGTTCATCCCTATACACGCATAGCAGTTATATGGTTATTATTTTTCATTCGTATTTATTGAGAGTATCCTGGAGTATTCAGGTTCGTGACATATTTGATAAAAAATTTCGAGCGAAGTTTCATATCTTAGCTGGTTTTGGTACACGACTCTCGTTTTAACTCTTTATATGATAAAAACTCCTACGTTTATTTATTTGTTTATCTATTTATCTCAAAACTAGTAGTGGGCATGGAGTCCCCACGTCGCTTCGGCCCTTCGACTAGCGCCCAGTGGTCAAAGTAAAGTGGTGGTGTGTCCACAGACGATGTTCGTTTTTGTGCAATATGTTGTTCCTACTCTATGTTGTATGCACATAGTCTCCTGAATTGCCCTTAGTCCATAGCAAATCCTTACAGCACGTGTGTAGTAAACTATTGATTTCGATTACGTAGATTACGAAGTATGTACCTGTAACAAAATATGGAAACCTGGGCGTAAAGAATCACAGCTTGAGGTCCTAGCCTGTCAATCACCATGATTGCCGACGTCAAAGGAGCGCGTTTGGTATATCCAGGATGCCCTCTTGTTTAGAGCGCTGTTGGAATAGAAGCACATCTGGGGTGTAGGGCTATCCCAGATGTGCTTCTATCCCAAAAGCGCTCCTGGGATGGAGTACATTTAGGATAGGTCATATACTGCTCCGAACCTCCAGAAAGTGACTGGCTGCGGCCGGAGTAAAACGGCAATGGGGGCTGTCCTTGGTACTGAAATGGGGGTGCCTGGTCCCTACCGTGTGGGGATGATATCGCTGTGCTATCTGGATAATCAGGTGAACTTTGATAGTCTCGTGCCCAGAACACCTGAGAGTCGACGCGACATAAATCAAACAGTGCCCTGGGTACGAGACTGAGAAGGGCTTGAAGTGACCTTTACAAATGACCTCAAGGTTTGGTCGAGAGCGCCAAGGTTTAAAAAGTGTCTCTCAATATAAAAACAAGACAAAGGAAACATTAAACAGATTTCGGTGTCGAGAGCTAAGCAGTACTTCAAAGATTGTCATCTCCGGCCATCTGCGTTTACTAAAAAGAAGGTGAGTTCAAACAAAAGTTCAAACAAAAGTTGGTACTACAGGGCTCGAAATACCACCTGCATATGCAGGTTAGTGCAGGTAAAATTGGAGCTGTGCAGGTATTTCTGGTGTCTACCTGCACCTAACCTGCACTGGGCCATGTACTGGGTTTACATGTCATGTTTCATGATAGGGACGTTACTAGCTGCACTGTACTGTTACCACATATGAAGTATAGAAAGAAGTAATGGCAATAGTTTCTGAACAGATTTTAGTATGATCAATACTTCCTAACTTCAGAGTGGTGCAGGTAAAATTTGTCTGGTGCAGGTAATTTTCAATGTTACCTGCACCAGTGCAGGTATGCAGAAAAAAGTATTTCAAGCCCTGTACTAGTATGTGAATATGCACCCTAACGTTATATGGGAATTGTTGGGAGGGGGGCGAAACGTATGTTTTAGCATAGCATGTATATAGCACAAGCTTTATTCTGCTTTTGAATTGAGGATAAACTTGTTAAGCCGCTTCAAATCATTCTTTATGACAGTTAAGAAACTCAGTTTTTACAAGACTAGTATTAAAACATTAACGGATGGATGATCCATCAAAATAACGTCATGCTTATGACTATGTTTTGATATCTGTGGTATTGGTTGCTAAGGAGACTAGTTGCTTAGCAGCAGTTGCTATGTAAATAGACACAATGCTACTAGTCTGGAAAGGCTATTCTGTCAAAACATAACTGCCGTGCTGCTATGACAGACACTTTTTATAAATCATTAGGAAAATTTGTAAAACACGTCTGGACATGTGTTAAGTATGGTCGAGAATGTCGAGATAAGAACAGCTTACAAATTTGGGGCCTTTACATTTTGCCTTTAGGCATAGTTAGGCAAAGCAGGCATAATTCATACTAATAAGCCATTTCACAGAGATCAGGGTGCATGTGCGACGACAGGAATTCTAGGTATTATGTCAAAGCTCAGTGTGCAACCTTAAAATTTTACAGTTGGAATACAGCTTTTTCCCCCCACACATACGTGCGTAAACTCTTGCATTTATTTCATAATACAACAGTTAATTGTATTGACAAAATGTCAATAGTGTCAAGAGGATTTTTATTGACAGGAATATCTTGTCAATACCATGAACCTATAGAAACTATTTCTATTGATATCAAAATGCCTCAATAATGTGTAGATTGCCAAACAGTAACTTTCTATTAAGTAAGTTAATAGTAAGTTGACAGTAAGTTTATTTTTGATGCAAGATCTTGGTTATACATATTTAGGCACATCTTGTATAATGTGACACACACAGACCATGGTTGCAATTTCTGTCTTCTATCATGTCATGGCATGTAATAAACAAGACTTGGTTGCTGGGCAAGCTCCATTCTCTATGACGCACACAGACCCTTTTATCAAAATTACATTTTACGAACACTTGGATGGGCCTCTTTTTATGTCGCAACAGTCTGACGAGCCCTTTTCATGCCCAGTGACACATACTCCGGCTTGCAAGTTTTCTCACTGTTTCTGCCTGAGAAGCAAAATGAAGACATTTCTGAAAATAGCTACAGGTAAGTGGAACTTAATGAAATGCCTCCATAAGGTTCCTATAGAAACTTCTTTTCCATTCAGGTCCTGCATGAGTTTCAAGCCATGACGGCATGAGAGCAAGGACACAGCAGAGATAATGTCCTTGTCCATTCTCACCCTTATGCCTCTAGGCCTATTAGGACCTGTGAGTTGTCAGCCTCTGTCCTTGTCCCAAGATGATTTATTGTAGTGACCATATAGTTTCCCTGCAAACTGGAAATGCGGTAAAAGCACTATAGGTAAGACAGATAGTGCAATGGCCAAGTGGGTAGAGTGTTCGCCTTGCATCCTGTAGGTCGTGAGTTCAATCCCAGACCAAGTCAATAATAACCAAAGACTTTAAAAATGGTACATGCTGCTTTCTCTGAAAAAGAGTATGGGAGTTAAGGACACATCACTACCAGCTGACTACCCTCATGCTGTAGTGGCTTGCACAAAAGTGTGGCCCATGGGCTACAGAAATGGAGATGGGCACCACCGTAAGCTTCTGTCATCTATGTACGGGAAACTTTAGCTTAACTATAGGTAAGGGGACGAAGCATACCATCTCCAATTGTTAAAAAATTGAATGCAATCCTTTCCTCTTCTACAGTAGTTTTCCTGGCTGTGTTGATAATTCACTATGTGGACTGCTCTCCATGTAAGCCCCCTCTGGACCAAGTGTGCTCTTGCAAGGATGGACATCTAAACACCAGTGAGACATGTACTGTGTGTGCATGCTCTCAGAATGGGGACTATGGGAAATGCAGGAGTGAGTACCTCCCCTTTTCTACATTTGGTTGACTGCACACTACAGTCAAACCTGTATTATTAGTGGCCACATTTGCATAGTGACCGCCTGGCACTTTTTGTCGGATTTTTCCCTTTGACCTAAGCATTAAGAAATAGTCTATAGCAGCCACATGATTTCCGGTCCCATACATGTAGATATAGGAACACTGCCTACTGTGACCATACAGTGGCTGTAATTGTCACCCTGCACTGGGTTTAGAATCGTAGTTTGCGAAGATTTGGAGTTCCCAACAGTGGACCGGATGTTGGACCTATTGGAAAATGAACAGATTATATGACCAGGCATTCACACGTTAATGGGGCTTAATCGGTGAAAGAAAATAACAAGGGAGAAGCAGAGTAGAGTCTATAGTCATTTCTACCAAGTTTTACAGTCCGTCGGACAGAGGCAGTTAGTCTTGTAGGATTTTAAAACACAAGTGGGAGTCGAATACTCCACAAAACAGATTTATTATTGTAGCGGAATGGACCATTGTATTGACCATTGTATTGAGTCCATTCACAAGTTTTCACATACTGGACCTGAATTTTCTGTACCGGTACCCACCATTAGTCCTTTATGTACAGGCAAAAATGGTGTGCTTTACTTCAAAAGGTCTTGTTTCACCTCTCCACCACAACTTCATGTCTCAGTGAATATTTGTTTCCAGTACATTAATAACAGTAAATGTACTGGAGAGATTGTTACAACTGCAAACATAAAACACCACAAACCTCCCCTTTTCCTTCTGCTATTCTATATCAGATTTTATCATTTATATTATTTGATACAAAATTCCTGAACAAAATGAATTTATGGTACTGTACTAGATTGTTATATTTATACCTGCTACAGTAACTGTTACAACATCATCTTACTCGTAACCTTGGAGTGTCCTTCAAGTCTCATCAAAGTGACCTTCGGGTATTGTTAGGTGGTGATCAGTAAGAAAAAGAGACAAAAAAGAGGCCCAGGAAAGCAATACAATAAGGTTTTCATCCATCCATTCATTCATCCGTGAAAAGTAGAATGCTGAAGTAAAAGGTACATGGACAACACCCAATGTTGTTTGATGCCATGTCATGGGGAATTGATAGGCATACACAAAATGATACAGTGAGAAAGCTTTTACCATATTGTCTTTTGTTCATTCATTTGAACATAATCCACACATTGCTTTATTGTAACTACTGCTCAAGGTGTGAAATATATACTGTAACTACACTTGAATTTGAAAAAGAATCTAATTTCTCTGTAGGTTGGAAATAGAGTTTTCACTTCAAGTCCATTATTAAAACAATAAATAGGAGTGCACAGCATTTTTTGCAGCAGTTTTAAGTTTGCAGTGAATGTGTCACTGCAAAAGTGGCCATTTAATAATTGCAAAAATGTCTGCATATACAGTAGTTTTGTGTAGGTAACATTCAAGACAAATTTTACCTGTTCTTGGTACTGAAACATCAGCAGCAGCAGTATCAGTGCACTTTTCATGGTACTGAAATACCATCAGCAATATTATGAAATACATTTCATAGTGCAGAAACAACAGTGTCCTATTTTTGTCTCTCATACTCATAAGGTCAGAGTACTTTGTTTTGTTCTCAAACACTTTCTTTATTATCAGTCATATTTTTGTGGTATTTGTAATGTATAGGTTGTTACAACTTGATTTTGCCCAACAGTCCTTTCTTCATCTTTTTAATGTCACATGAAATGAAATTAACATCAACTGTGCTGCAACACAGTTAGATCCTTCTACAGTCTTCTTAGGAATTCAAGTGACCAATCAAAACAATGACGTAAATGGACAATTGATGTCAAAAGTTTGTCAAATCATTCAAAGTGGCATTTTCTTTTATCACAGCATCCCAGTGGTTGAGCAATCCCACTTCCTGGATAATAGAGCAGAGCAGTGGTTCTTCTACTGTGGACTTTGCTTGGAGCGCATTTGATGGCGACCCATCCACAGTTTGGGAGCCCATGGGCCAGCCGGAGGGTTATGAACACTGGGTCATACTTGATCTACAGACCAGCTTCATTATTCACAGAGTGATACTTACTAATAATGGGGATGGTGTCCATGACATTGTCAGCTTTATCATGGAAAGGTACTTTCATAATACCAATCATTATGTAATGTAGAGAAAATGATTTTGACTTGATATAGTATTAATATACACACTCGCATGTGTATACACATGCAAGTGTGTAAGATGCATGTTTGTATGTGTGACTGTGTCTGTTTGCATGACACACAGTGTATGTACATTGCAATTTTTGTTTGTATGTGTGTGTTGGTGTATATGTGTACATTGCATCTTTTCATGTGTGTGTCTGTGTGTGTGATATGATATATTGATTCAATATTCAGAAGTCATATGTCTGTATATTTCTTTGAACTCAATGTAATGTTTTGAATTCATATACCCTCATTGCTTCTTAACTGACATATCTTCACCAATATAAATGACACAGTAATGACCTTCCTATGTACTCTAATCTGTTTTAATTTAGCAACAGATATACTCACAAAGATTATCATGTTCAGTGTGCATGAATATCAAGTTTGATCTGGCAAATTGGATTTTTTTCTATCCTGATTTATGTTTTTTATGTTGCAGTGCTGATGCTAGTCCATATGTATGGGACACTGCTTACACCACAGACACAGTCATAGCTGGGATCTCCATGCCTCAACACTTCAAACTTCACTTTGTGGGTCGATACATGAGGCTCAAAGTCAACACTCGGAGTGGAGTAAGGCCGATTATCAGGGAGGTGTCCCTCTATGGCAAAGGTACATGAATTTCTTTTTTCATCTTTTTTGCTTGGAATATAAAGCCTTTAAAACAATTAAAACTGGAAATACACAGAAAATCTCCTTATTGCACATTAGATTCACACTGTTTTGACTTGTGTATTTTTTCTGTGTCTATCATTTTTTCAAGTATTTCAAAAACTATATTTAACAGTATCATATGTAAACTGTTTGCCATTTTTTAAACAAGAGAAAGCAAATCTGAATGATAAAGAATCTGTTTTTTTTTCAAATTTGCAATGTGAATAATACTAACTTCAAAACAACATGGTTTAAACAAGGAGGTCTTATCAAGTTTGCAGAACATTTTCTGCTTTGCTTTACTGAAAACACAGGTAACACAGGTCATAATGTACAAAGTGTATATACCATGTACTATCATATTGAAACACATTTTGTAGCTTAGACAGTCAAACCTGTTGTGAGTGCATCTGCATAAAACCATTGTCACATAGCGGGAAAGTTGGTCTGGCAAATCCACTGTTCTTACACTTGTGATATTTCCTAAAAATTCCTTGTGTATCTGTTTCTAATAGAAAACAATGGAGACCCTGAGTCATTGGCATGTCCTGTCCTGAACACTGGCTGCATCATCAGTGACATGGCTGGAGAAAGAGCGCCCCCTGCTGGCCAGGACTGCTACATCACCGCCGACATTCACGAAGGACTGCGAAGGTAGTTTTCTCTCTCATATATTACCACAAAGTGTACTGTTGCGCTCAGTTGTATCCTGATGATCATTATACCCAGTAAATCTTTACAAAGTCAAAGTTTATTGCACAACAATTGCATCAGGTACAATGTTTACACTTCTAATGGTACATAATTTGTACTGTGGAGTGATGCAAGCTACCTAGTAGGCAACAATGTTCAGTGTGCTCGATGATGATTTGGTACCAGGTCCCAGGTTGATTTTAATTTGGAGTTTAAAAACCTGTTGGCCTGGCTGTATCCAGAAATATCCCAGTTGCCACAGGGTTGTCCCATAGGGCTATGTAGGGGTCATGTCTAAAAGTGCACAAAAAAAGAAGCCCCTGAACTAAGGATCACCTAGCCACTTTTTTTCTGGTTCTGATTGTGTGTTTCAATTGCAGCATTGCCGAACCACTGCAAGTACACCGTTCTGGAAATATTCACCTGCATGGTGATGTTTCAGTTGTTTGTGATGATGAGTATGAGGTAAGAACGAACAAACAAACAAACAAGAATATGTATTGGAGTTTTGCATTGTTAATAGACATCATTAAACCTGTAGTATCTTTAGATTCGTGTAAGATTTGCAGATACCTTGTAGTTATCAAATTGTTAAGGCTAGTAGATTCTTCATTTTGTGGCATAACACTATGTCTCAATCAACCGTTCAGTTGTGTATGAAATGTTATGATCTTACTTTACGCTATGATTAATACACCAGTTGCAGGTATTGTGGACAGTGCGAGGCTCCAACCAGACATCTCCAGAAGAAGCGATGGATGAGATGCTGCCTAGTGGTACCCCAATAAATGATGTTCATCTCACTATACCACCCAAGACACTTCCCCTAGGAGTGCATATGGTTCAGGTATGTCCTTGGTGCTGATTGGTCCTTTCTATGTTGTTCCAGTTGTATTTTGTTATAACCATCCTGTCATTGGTTCTGATTGGACCATTCTATGTGTACCAGTTGTATTTTCTCACTACCATCCTGTCCTTGGTACTGATTGGTTCTTTCTGTGCTGTTCTAGTTGTATTTTGTTAGAACCACTCTGTCCTTGGTGCTGATTGGACCATAATATTTGTTCCAGTTGTATTTTATCACAACCATCCTGTCCTTGGTGCTAACTGGTCCTTTCTGTGTCATTCAGTTATATTTTGTTACAACCACCCTGTCCTTGGTGCTGATTGGTCCTTTCTGTGTTGTTCCAGTTACATTTTGTTAGAACCACCCTGTCCTTGGTGCTGATTGGTCCTTTCTGTTATGTTCATGTTACATTTTGTTAGAACCACCCTGTCCCTGGTGCTGATTGGTCCTTTCTGTGTTGTTCCAGTTACATTTTGTTAGAACTACTCTGTCCTTGGTGCTGATTGGTCCTTTCTGTTATGTTCAAGTTACATTTTGTTAGAACCACCCTGTCCTTGGTGCTGATTGGTCCTTTCTGTGTTGTTCCAGTTATATTTTGTTACAGATTTTCTGTCCTTGGCATCAAATTCTTTCATTTTTCCAGTTGTATTTCTTACTAGCATCTCTGTCCTTTTTAAAATGTTGCTTTGTGTAGTACTGTATATTGCTACAACCATAACCTAAAATGTCGGCAAGGTATCAAGTCTTACCAGAAAACTTTTATCTGTTGTATCTACAGTTTCAGGTTCTGATGAAAGTGTCAGGAAGAGGCCATGTTTCTGTGTCAGCTGCACAAACCTGGGTGGAGTTTGTCAGAGTGCCTGTTGTGTACAGCCTAGGAAGTTCCCTCAGAACTGTGCAGACAGATGGTAAATGAGTTTTGAATATTAGTTTTATGATTTTTAGAATGATTTTTTAGCATATAAGACACGTGATGTACAAATGTATGGATGTAGGGAAAAAAAGTGATCTCGATCCAGTTTCATATAGCTCACGTCCTAAGGACTGCCACCCTTTCCGTTATAGCGTGCATGTTGGGTGAAGGACACAAGCCAGAATCAAACTCACGGCTTCTAGTTCCAGCTTGAGGCAGGGCTGCTAACCTCTGTACTATGCACGCTACCTCAGTTACATATACTTTTCTCTAATGTTTTCGAGACATACATGTAGCTGTTAGCATGTTGCACAGTCGAGTACACCTTTGAACTGAAACACAATATTATATCAATTTCAAATTTCTATTGTCAGTGTAGTGACATTCTTTATCAAGCAAACTGATTTTAACCTGTATCTTTGGTTGGTTTTAGTACCCAAATTTGAAGTCCTATACAAAGTTTGTAACTACTTTTGTGTTGTGCACTTGTACTTAGCCAAATCGGAGAAGAAATTGCAGTATCAAGATTATAATTGAATCTCAATGACATCTTATAAACTCGTTAGGTGAGGTCGTTGTGAGAGCCGACTTGTCATTTGACCCTGAGGGACTCCTGCCTTCCAGTGGATTCACCTATGACTGGACATGCAGACTGACCCATCTGCCTGGTACCAATGGATTACTTTATCTGCAATCTTTAAGTTAAACTTAGCATGAAAGCTGATCTGAGTTGGAAGGTAAATTCAGTACCACTTAAGTAATAGGTTTAGGGTATTTCAGACAAGCCAGACCAGCTATACAGAACAAGCAGCTTTGCATTCCTGATACAATAAAGTTTAGTCCCCTGTCATGGCAGTTGGTAACAAAAAAAGGATCTGTATGTTAGATAGTCATGGCATTCATTTTCTATGTCACAGTGCTTTTTAAAATCATCATGGACAGTTATCAATAAGGATCATTTGATTGCTAAGAAACAAAGTACTTTTCAAATATGTCTTGTTTATTGAATCCTTTTTAGCTCTAGCAAAAGATACAGATAAGTTATACTCTGATCATAAGTCACAATTTTCCCACAGCTACAGTCACCATGATATAATGTTTCTTCAGTAAATTCAATAACTAATAATCCTTCTTGACTTTGATTACATTATTTTTACAGCTACTTCCGCGTGTGGTCAATGTGCTACTGGGACGTATGTCCAGGACCCCTCGTGGGTGGTGAGTTCGTCCGGCACGCCGTGGATCTGGGGCGGAGTGACCTATGATGCTGGGAAGGTCTTAGATGGGGACACTGGCACCTACTGGAACCCCCAAGGCACTGGCCGGTACAGCAACAACCGGAACATAGTGCTGGATCTCCAACTTCCTTATTGTTTGACTCAAGTTGCTCTGAACAACTTTGGTGATGTGGTACACGACATCTCAGCCTTCACGTTGCAAAAGTCACAGGTTTGTTTTTGTTTGTTTGTTTGTGCCTTTATTTTGACTTGAAAGTGCTTAATTCGGCCGTCAGGCCATTATTTGTGGAGGTCGAGTTGGGAGGAATGTCGGGTAAAAAAATCAGAATCAGTCTGAGTAAACCATCTATTAAGGTTTAAACCTTTCTGCAGAATTTCACTTGTGGTGAATTACGTTAGGTGTGTTTTAATAACTCATTAAAGGCAATTAATGACCCACTCATGGCAATTGACTCAACAAAATGAGGGATGTGGAGGGGGTATAGAAGCAGGGACCAATGGGAAAGGTCATTAGGGATTTGGGGACATCCATCCAATTTTTTTAGTTGGCAGGAATCAAAAAGTGAAATTCGAAGTGAATCGAACTACCCTATATAACCACAAATTAAACACCTTGTCACTGTGCATACATGTAGGTCGGGAGCCCGTACAACTGGGAAGACGTTGTGTCCGTTACGAACGTGCAAGCAGGGACCAACCAGCGTCAGGAGTTTGACGGGTTCCAGGGAGAGGCGCGATACTGGAGATTCGTGGTCACTCAGACCCCCTATGGATGGCAGCCATATTTCAGGGAACTGGACCTCTTTGGAGTCCCAGGTGAGAGAGTTCAACGTTTAGCCTTCATCATGCCAAGGCCTTAAAGAAAGAAAAATATTGTGTTTCCTGTTTCCCAACTGACCCAAGAAAAAACTTGACAACGAACCCTAGTCTTTTTTGGGGTCAACCGCAAGTGCCAGGCATTAGGGACATTATTAAAACTTAGCTTTACCAAAAATAGTTTCATCAGGTTAGTAGAATATAGGATGAAGGAGAATTTTTTTTACACAACCAGTGAGTACTTACATGGCTTACATTTTGATGTCTCTCAGACACCTTCGTCAGAGCTTCTAACTGGAGTTCTGCTTCTCACCGATATATGTAGCCGATGTAGGTGGCGCTTTTGCGGTGAGAAAACAGTCCCAAACCTGGCTTAGTTTGTATCCTCCCTCGTCCCGGTTCATCACTGGGGTTGACTTTCTTATCCAGATGGCCTCCTTAATCCACCAAAAATAAAAAAAGAATTCTCCTTCATCCATTATTAAAACTTTCTGATATGACATCCCAATACTCTTTTTCACATTCTAATGCAGAGTTCTAAAGACTAATAGAAAGCAGATGTGCTATGTACATTCTGAAAGTCTTTGATGAGAATTTGTTCTGAAATTTTGCAATGCCTTGGGCACTGAGCACAATTATTATGTAGTAGTGTGAGTTACTACACTATTAAGGATATTATTAGTACTGAATGCTCTAAACTACAAATAATACTGCATATTGCTTTTTAGTTTGTATTCTTTTGTATTTTGGACGTAGCTTCTTTCATTTCTAGATTAACATGAAGTAAATGAATTCAATGAAATTAATATTTTGCCTAAAAGCCTGTTATGGTAATTGTTAAACTATGCAGGCATTCTTTTCTTTTGCAATTTATTCTAAAAATGAAATCTTAAAATTGCTAAAATTTTGACATTTAGATCCATCACACCTGGAGAATAGCAACATACCTCAAGGTCTCAACATAGCCGAAGGACGAACAGCGTCAACAAATTATCCCCTTGCCGGCTATGGACCTGAAAAGATCGTTGATGGAAACACAAATACAAATCATTATCATGGCAGCTGCATGCACAGCCAAGGGGACAAGCCCAATGTTTGGGTGCATATAGATCTGTGTCAGCCATTCTCTATCAACAGGTAAAAACCGTTATTGAAACATGATTCAAGACGTTTTGCTGTACAGTCTTTCTATATCAATTTTAGGAACCCTAATAAACAGAAAAGAGGCATGTAGGCCTGTTGGCCTAATGCTCGGGTTTTCGAAATGGTGATGCCATCAACTGTGACCTCTTAAACAATTCGTAAGGCCATGTTGATTTGATTATATGGATGACATCCCCACGCGCAGCAATTTTCGGCCGTTACAAAAATAGATAAAAATTTTCAATCATAAAGTAATTGTACAAAGCAGTTTGAAAATAAGCAAATATATGTGCCGTTGATTGAACTTTAATAGCCTTACAAGATTGTAAAACATTTTGTAATTGATGCATCTGCTAACATAAGGTGATAGATTAAACAAAAATGCTTCTAGCTATAATTCTTGGCCCTAATGGTATTAAAGTTGAACTTTTCAATGTCTTATTCATGTAACCATGGTGATGATTGATAGAAAAACAAATTCTGAATTGAAATTCACAGTGTCGTCATACACAACCGAATGGATTTTGGCCCTGAAAGGGCTAACCCATTCAACCTTCATCTTGGGAATTCCTCAGACATCCTTCTGAACCCAACATTGGGCGGAGACTTAAACTTTGACCTGTCCCAAACACCGAAGACGATTCTTGTAAATGGTTTGACAGCGCGATATGTCGGAATCCTCCTCCCTGGACTTACTCGGACTCTACAGCTGTGCGAAGTGCAGGTGTTCGTGAATAACCGGGACATATCACCTCAAGGCAAGTTTTCCTTCTTTTTTTTCTTTTTTCTCCCTTAATCTCCTTTTCTCTCTTTTTCTCAAGACTTGTTCCTTTTTTTCTTTCAATCTTTCTTCCTTCCTTTACTCACTCCCTGTCTCTGTACCTGCCTGCCTTGCTCCCTGGCTATGATCCCTTGCTCCCTTCCTTCCTACCTCCCTTTCTCTCTTTCTCAAAAGACTTAATAAGTTTCTTTTATTAGCAGTTAGATATTTTGTCATGGATTAAAATTATTTGCTAGTACATGTACAATGTTGCACAAAGGCTAATTGCAATCAAAGAATTACAATTACAACATGTATATGTTGCTGACACACACACGTAGACATCAAAAGTAAAATGCATTAAATGAAAGTGGAGATTCTTAAGAGTAACATCTATAATTATATTGAATTCTTGAATACTTCAAATGGTGATGGATTTGGGTTCTTTTCTGTAGACAGACCGAAATATGAAATGTCTGACATTTTGGCATATAAATTTTGGAACACTTTTTTTAGATATGTTACGATTCAGAAACTTATTGTGGTTGAAGAGAATCATTAATCACTTAATAATATGAGCTATCAGTATCAGTCCATCATTTTTGTTGGCGGAGTGACCCTGCACATTTGAAAGACTAGGTTACTCTGTGAACAAGATGGACTAATATCCTTAAAAAATTTCGAGGTGCGTGTGTATTAATACCTTTAAAAAGAAGTCACTGTTAGATGAAAATACTATTAACCATTCAGAAACCTGGCATTTCTTTAAATACATGTAAACTACTAGTTGGAATCACTTCATGCATCTTTTTATGCAATAATTATTCTCCTCTATTTTTAGAATCCTGTTTTTTGCTGGGATGTCCCCGGATTGACTCCCACCCAGGGGTGCTAGTGTTCGAGTCTCCGCTGGACTCTACCCTTACAGACCTGATTCCCAGTTTCCCTCGCCCTGCCGGCCTGGTAGCTGATGTAAGCGTTGAGATCACGGCTGGAGACCTTCCGCCCGTGACGCTTCACACCGTCATTCACGTTGCACCAGACAACACCTTGTCAGGACTGGATGTACAGTAAGTTGTATGTGGTTGCATACAGATTTAGATCATATCGTGTCAAAGTTTCTTTCATACCTCACCTCAACTATGCAAGCGCCAGAAGACAGAGTTAGATGGATCATAATAAGAAGGGTGGTGCAGTGAATTGTCATGGTGCCCCAACGACCCACTAGAAGGTCAAGGGATAGGTGAAGTGAGGTGTGAGAGTCTAAGTTTTCCCATTTTGGTCATAACATGTATTTTACAAGTAGGGACAGATTTGAATTCTTTTGTGGTACATGTCTGTGTGTGTGTGTGTGAGTGTGTGTTAGTCTGGTATCCAGCTGTAATATAGTTATTATACCGAGTCTCTCCTCTCCACAATAAAATAATTGTGGAGAGGAGAGAAGAGACTCGGTAACTATATTACGGCTGGATACCAGGCTATGTGTGTGTATGTGTCTGTGTGCGAAAATGCCATGATCATAATAATTTGCCTTATTTTTTTGTACGAGATGAGATCATTCATAAAACACACACTGTCAGTTCTTTTATGTTATCATGTATGTTTTTTCATAATGATACACAAATTTCCTGGTGTATGTTAACATTGCCTCTTACTGTTCACACTTTCAGCTGCGAAGAAAACTGTGATCCATGGAAAACACTGTCAACCCAACCTTTGTCACTGTACACAGATTCCGTCATACTCGGAACTTCAGAATTTTCCCTCGTGGAATTCCCAGCAGATTTTCGAGGCCAGCAGTGGACTTCTGGCATAGACAGCACCACAACTGACCATCTCAGAGTTCTCGCTGGGACATTTTGGGTAAGCTGACACACTATAGCTCATATAACATGATTCAACTCAGTCTGTAATGCACCTGTCCAATCTTTTTATATAACAGCAAAACCCTGTTGACAGCAAAAGCCAATTCACTGAACAGAGACGGTGGGCGTTACAAACTTCCTTTCACTTTTGACCAATTGCTGATGTAACGTTTCTGCAAGATCACGTGTAATATAAGATCATGTGTCTGTTACTCTCGCGAGTTTACATTCTGAAGTGATTGGTCATCAGTATTGATCCTGAAGATTTAGTGACTGTTGAAAGGTTTTCAACATATACCTTTTTGTTGGAAGAAAGTTTAGCATTGTACTACATATAATGATTACTACCAAGATGAACACAGATGAGCTTTCATGATACATGTAACAGCAAAAGCAGTGTTTTTCATTAACATGCTGGAGGCCCATGTGTGTCTCCTTAAAAAAAGGCACTCAGTACCTCCAAGCCCGCTTAACGTACCATCTGAGAGGAACTTTGTGATCAGCTAGGCACTCAGTTTCAGTCCGGCCACTTGATGAGGAACTATGGTGCATCATTTAGGCCAGAAATTCGATCCCAAAACAGTCTAGCAAAGGCAACAATCGACAATAAGGTCATTTTTCCTTCATATACAAGTAAATGCCTTACTCATTATGTGTGTTTCTAGGCTCAAGGATACTACACAATGCGACTAAGCGATCACCATAGTGACAGTTGTGGTGACTTGTCCAGGTTTGCGGAGTGGCGTTTTCAAGTTCAGCCTCCACCAGTGCCCCTGTCAGAGTCTGGTGAGGATGGTGGGTCCATCAGTCCTATGTGCACCCTGCAGCCGATGGACGGAGTCTCTTTGATCGATCAGTTCTGTGTCTTATGTCCTGGTGAGAACCCTGTTCCTTTCTTCTTCTATCTCAAACTGTAGAGTATCCAAAAATATGAGGCATTGAGAAAAACATTCTACATGTGCTACAAATCTACATTCTACATCTGCTAAGACCTTAAGAGAAGGAAGTAGTCTGTTCTTGGAGTAGCATTTCAGTAATTGCCAGTAGCATTTCAGTACTGTCAAGACAACTATTGACAGTAAGAAACTTGTAACTAGCATTGGGAACCTTTGGTCAGTTATAATACAGGAGTGACAGTAATGCTGATATACATTATTATTTATTTACATATTATTAACATTTACTAAAGGTTTCATCTTAATATTGACAAAGCTAAGGGTGACAGTATACTTGAGTCGGAACCTACATATTGAAGATTTTTGGCACACGCAAATATAGAAAAATTGATGCACCAAGTTATTGGTTTCATTGTGCACTAAAAAGATCTAACTTATGGCTAAATGCTTCCATAAGATGACGTTGTTCTTTATTGTAGGGTTTCGTGATATCTTGGGCCCAGTAGAGGTAACGATAAGCTTCCAGCTCATACCGGCAGGAGAAATCGCCACTGCAAATTTTCCTGGAGATGGTCCTGCTGGAGACAACAGGATCTTCATCGCTGCTTCATCACGACTTTGGGTGAGAGAATTATGTTATCGATCGCAAAGGAAAACATATTTCCGAAATTAATTTCATCAGGTTGGTAGGATATAGGATTTAGGAGAATTCTTTTCCACAACCAGTAGGTACTTACTTGGCTTACTTACCAGTAGGCTTACGTTTTGATGTCTCTCAGACACGTTCCTCATAGCGGCGAGAAGCAGAACTCCAGTCAGAAGCTATGAGGAAGGCGTAAGCCATTAGTAATTACCTACTGGTTGTGGAAAGGAAATCTTTTACTGGCCTGTATTACTTTTGTGTCTTCCGTTGTCAGCCAATCAAAACTTTAACGGTTACTGCATGTGACGTAGGCCAATACAGTTTATAACTGTTAAAAAGATTGCCACCAATTGTAATGCTGGTAATAAGTAGCTTAACCAGAGATTCGTGTCCCGCCTTGGAATGTTTTTCTATCTATTCTTCTTTTTTTTAAACATAATACATTCAACTCTTCATCTTGAGAAGAGAGCATTGTAAGTTTGATAACCTCCTTTAAATTTCATTCTTTTCAGATGATTTTTATTTGACCTTCGGAAACATCATTGTATTTTCTTTGAAGTCTCAATTAGATTTTGGAAAATGATTTAAGACAAATAAAAATCTTCAGTGACTTACCAAATTTTTCGTCTGTCCATTTCTGTCTGTTTTTAGGTTGATTACACGCCTCTGTTTGATCTCGCTGTTGGCACGATCCTGTTGTTCGTGCGTGGTGACACGGTGGACGGACGCTTTTTCGAGTTTGAGCTTGCGCCCATTGAGGTGAGCAATTGGCATCACTTTCACATGACACTCTGCACCTGCCAGAATTCTCCTTGATGGATAGAATTACAAACTTCAGTATTAGTATGTTGAGTAATGTAATTTAGTGATCCTTACATTGTAGATAAGGACATTATTAAGAAGTTGCAAGTGACAGAAATTCCTATAAACACACCACACATTATATGTCTCTTAATGTAATAGTCTGCTGAAACAATAAGATGAATTTGAACAAATTGCTTTCTTCATAGGTGGGATTTTATTAACAAACTGTTAAACAATGCAAAATTATCCAGCTGGATTGCACCATTTTGGGATTAACAGAAGTGTGCGGTATCTGTTGTGTTATTATCTGTACTGTATGTGTCTGCATGATTCACTCAGTGCCATCTTCTGAATCTTACAGATAAGTCCACCGACAGTGTCTCAGCTCCAGAGTTACCTTGATGCCTTCTACATCCATCCAAATGGCCTGTTCTTTAGACAACTATCTTTGGAAGACTCAGAGACCGCTTTTAAAAATGCTATACTTGCGTCGGCCGCAGCGGGACATTTGGCTTATACAGGACACGATGTGTTGGAGGTAATACATGTAGTCAATATTCCATTGATCGACTTAGCAGACTTTGAATATGAAATAACATTGTTAATTTGTCGAAGAGGTTCATCAGCGACGTATGAGTTATGTAGAAATTTGAGAAGCGAGTAGGAAAAGAAAGCAAACAGAAAGAAACAAACATGTCACAATACCCAAGATCGAACCCGGGTCAGCAGATCAAAAATCCAATGTGCAAACCATTTTTCCAGAAGAGGCTCAGGGATCAGCCAATTTGTGTCTGTTTGATGCTACTTAAACCCCCCACTGTTACAGTTAGTTGACACAGTAATTCTTCAATCAATGACTCTTGAAAACATGTATTAAGCAAATTTTTGATGTCTGCTCAGTTCCATGATCAAAATGTACTCAGCAGACATAAAAAAATTGAAGGTGCATGTTTTACATGTTTTCAAGGTCACTGATTGAAGAATTACTATTAATTAATTGCTTTTCGTATGAAACATGCACAATTTATGATAAATGGTATATGCAGTACAAAGAGCTGTGTTAAGCTACCGGCATTTTTGGCAAAATGATTGAGTTGTAGATATCTTTGGCAATCATGACTTATGTTTCCTTTATCGATTTTGCTTCACAGCTTGTGGACATGATAACTACAGGGTTATCAATGGTGGTGGAGTTGGAGGATGTTGAGAGTATCAATGGCATGTCACTTTCCCTTCTCCTTGCCACTATTGTCCCCGACATGGTATCTGGACAATCCCAGGTAATGTATTAAAGCACACCTGTAGTTCTCGCAAAAGTTGCTAGGTGGCCCAAACCTTCCCAAGATATTTGAAACACAAAATCATGGTTTGTTCAGAACGCACCAATTGTAAAATCCGAATATTCAGCTGCAGTACCAAAGAATCTAGGACAACAGGAAACTTAAAATCATTGTCCTGGTATCAATGTCATACCTGTTGTGATGCCAAACATCATTATGATAACAATGCACTACATTGATATAGTACATGCTATTTTAATCATTAAGTCAATGGTGTGATATTTTGAGAGAGGAATACCTCGAGCCACTCACCTACAAATACCTCCACTCACCCACAAACCATTTTTTCCTGTTAGACCTGTTTGAAAAAATCTTACCTGACAAAAATCATTAGACCGGATTTTGGACCTATTAGAAAATGAACCGATATATTGGTAGGCTTTCACATGTTAAGAGCTAACTGCTTCAATAAAATAAGAAGAGGGATGTAGAGTAGGGTTTATAATTGATTTCTACAAAATTTCCACAGTCTTTTCTTAAATTACTACCACTTTCATTCTGCCCCGTTTTTTTAGTCCACATAGACACATGTCTAGACCTAGACCATACAAACAAACATCTACCTGTACCTGAATGTATTGTACCGGTACCCACATTAATTTTTTTCTTTCAGGTACTGGCTGCTGCCTCCTTAAGAGCAGCTTTTGAGAGAACAAGAGAACTTGCAGGAAACACCACTGAAGGGGTGACACCAGTAAATGTCGTTAAACTGGCAGGCTTCATGTTTTCTGGTCAGTAATGTGCTATTGATACTTTAAGCGAATTCTTATCATACCTGTGAACATTTAGTGCCTTAGTTTAGAGAAATATTGAATGTGCCTTTAGAAATTGAAATTGTCATTATTCTTGATCCTGGAACTGCAATTAAAAGTTCGAAAATGGATAACACTGCATCTATCTAAACTGAGTAGAAGGAATATTTTACCATTATATGTCTATATGTCTAATATCAGTTTATTAGTATCTTTATTTGATAGAATGTCCTAATCTCATGCACAGCTCAGCTAGAAAAATCTCCAGATTGTTTCAAACAATCTGAAGACTGAAGCAATCTGGAGACTTTTTGAAATAGTCTGGAGATTTTTTTAAAACATTCTCGAGATTTTCTGGAAAAGCTGAAGATCTTAACAACATCTTAAGATTTTTCAGGGAGATTTTAAAAAAATGTCCAGATTTTTAATTACCCCCTGTGCATCGTTATTAGCTGTACAGTGACATGGAAGCTTTTAACAACTATCAACTTAGAAGTATCAACTTCATAATTATTAGCTGTAAAGGATAAGTAGTGTTTGTCCACAGTGCAATATTTGTCCAAAATTGGTCTGTAGGCTGTTATAACTAAGTATATAAAGTATTGACTAACTGCCTTATGTTCAGCAACTGTGAACGTAATGACAGCTTCATCCCACTGGGCTGAAATGGATCATCATGCTGGGAAGTTCTTTTCACCCAATCTTGTCTATGTAAGCATTACATTTTCTCCTAATATGCAGTTCATGCTTTTAATTACTGAAATGTAAGATCATAAATTGAAGCAAGATGATAAATGATCAGGGAACAGTAAACTTTAACAAACTCTAAATCTGTCTCAGCTACCGTCAATCTGAAAATATATGCAGCAATCTTATTTTTGCTGTTCTCTTTCAGTCACAAAATCTTAAAAGAACAAATGTTTTAATTCTCTTGAATTGAGCCGCTATGGTGATTGAACCGCAAAAGTAAACCTTCAAAGTTATTTTCCATCCTACCACAAAATTTAACCCTGTAAATGAGTTTACAGAACATAGTAGCATACAAATTGACACATTTTTTTACATGTACTGTAAATGCAGAAATGTTCGCGGTGGATTAATGTTCGCGGTTTTTGCGGCGGCCGCTTCACCGCGAATTTAAAACCACCGTGAACATTTTTCCATAACAGGAAGAGACTACAGTGCATGGTGCTACCGCGAAATTAAAACCACCGCAAAAAGTCCATTTTACCGCTACCGAGAAATTAACTCCCCGCGAACTTAAATACATTTACAGTATCCTTTACTATTATGACTTAAATTTAAGCGTTAACTTTACAGAGTCCTTATTTGTACATACAA
This sequence comes from Branchiostoma floridae x Branchiostoma belcheri, assembly GCA_019207045.1. Taxonomy (NCBI): domain Eukaryota; kingdom Metazoa; phylum Chordata; class Leptocardii; order Amphioxiformes; family Branchiostomatidae; genus Branchiostoma; species Branchiostoma floridae x Branchiostoma belcheri. The sequence goes on from CM033041.1 coordinate 12,411,709, forward strand.
AATACATGTACATTGTGTCTCACTTTCTAGAGTCAAGAAGCCACCACGGTATCTTTCCAAGCCTTGGACATCATGGATGACATTTATCTAAACAAGCTGATGCCAGAGTTCTCAGATCCAGAAATTTTTGCAGACATTTCCATGTCCAAGGTATTGCTTTTATTACTGTTGAATTCACAAGAAAATCACCAACGTAACCAGATGTCTAAATGACCTAATATTTACCAAGGTGACAAAAGGCACATAATTTTGAAATTACAGACTTACAAACATACTTGCTAATAGGTTCTAGACATTGATTTTTTTTATTGAGATTCATTGATTCTCTTTTGATTCACTTGATCTAAATTTTATATTTATTCTGCTTGCAGGTACTATGTTTTCAAGGTGACCAAAGGCACAAAATTTTGAAAGAGCAAGCTTTTAAAATCAATGTTTTGTCATAATTCTCTGAAAACTCATACATGCTTGGTTATAAACATTGACTTTTGGTTGAGATGCATTGATTCTCTTACTCACTTGATCTATATTTCATATCAATTCTCACTTGCAGGTTCATGTTAGAATCAAACGGGAGAATCGGACGAGGTTCTCAGAAAGAGTGTATCATGTAAGAGGAGACAGTGACTGCCTGGTCAGGGTTCCTTCATTCCCAGACCTTCTGGGTGATTCTTGTATCGACAACGATGTTGTTGGAATTCAGGTACTTGTTCCTTACTGAACAAGACATTTTCATAGTCATTATTATATTTATGGCACAGTCAAACCTGTGCTGGTGAATAAAAGCATTGACGATCACTTGCAGGAAATATCAATGCTATGGCCATTGATCACTCACTCACTCACTCACTATCCGGTTTAGCGTCCGTTCTTCCCTGTCTTGCAGAGGTTGGACGTATAGAGTTTGGATATATAGTCAAACCTGCACTAAAGTGACCACCTCTTACGACTGACCAACTCGTAATTGCGGCCACTTATTGGTTGTTCCTTGGAATATCTGCCCCATTGAAACAAGTATTAAGAATCATTTCTATAATGTGAACCCCAATCTGCTTCGAGCCCCTTGAGTGGTTGCTAAAGACAGGTTTGACTGTACCTGGACTTCGGAGATATAAGATTCTAATCTTAAGTTGTTATTATAATTTGCACATAGGTCTTAAGGCAGGTTGGACTGTACCAAGATTTTGAAGATTACTGAAAAGTTTTTATTGACCATACAAGCTTTATATTTTTTTGACACGACAAAAGATAAGTCAATGCAACGGCAATGAAAACTGCATATTGTACATTATTACATTCATTCTATCTGTGAAAAGTCTAAATGAATAAAAAAATTGATAATTTGGCAATGTTAAAAATAACTTACAATTCCTTAAAAAGTCTTATTTTAATTGTCTTATCTTCATCAAACGTTTCAGTTTCTGGAGTCGAACTTCAACCCTTATGAATACTCCAACAACTCCAAAGAGATCCAAGCAGATGTCACGGGTCTTGGGGTGAAATGTGGAAACCGCACAGTACCAATCTCCGGTCTAACAGATCCCATCGACATCTTGACCAGGAGGCAGAACGACAGTCTTGCCGAATCAATCTATGTCTTTGAAGGGTCAGAACCACTCGACAACATGGCGGTAGGTTATGATCTAGACATCAAGTATAGTGCAAGGGGCAGGGCTGGGTACCGGTACAGAAAATTCAGGTCTAGGTCCGGTTCAGGTCCAATGGATCAGGTCCAGGTCCATACCTGAACCTGGACCTGATGCAATTTAATATGACTTATACCAATGGTCCATTTCACTACAAAGAAATCGGTTTGGTAGAGTATTAGACTTACACTGGCGTTTACAAATCCTACAACGTTACTGCACACGTACGATTGGCTGTAAAACTTGGTAGAAATTAATATAAACTCTACTCTACTTCACTTTTGTTATTTTCTTCCACCTGCATGCGCCAAAACGTGTGAATACCTGATAAAATAATCTTTTAATTTTCTAATCGGTCCAACATCCGGTCCACCTAATTTTTTCAGGTCCGGTTTTTCTGGACCCGGGTCCAATAAGAGAAACCGATTTTGGACCGGTACGCTGTACCGATACCCAGCCCAAGCAAGGGCGGTAGATTCTACTTAACAATTTCTAGGGCCACATCAAGTTTCATGGAAAGTGGGCATCATCCCTATTTTGCTCCCTTACCCCCAACCAAAGGTGAATGGGCACTCATTTGCATCAGAATCAATACAGGTTGTTAAGTTCTTTCTCAATGATACAGGGTTTGAACATTTGAAAACAGCACTTTTAGAGTCCATTGACGTAACCATTCAGCAATGGGTGGTATTAAGTTATAATACTTAGCACATGACGCATCAAAGAAATGGGAACATTTTGTTTAGCTTTTCTATTTGTACACCATTAAGGTTTCCCCTTTCATGGCGCTTCAGTGAAAAAAGAACATTTTATTTAGCTTATTTCTTTTGGCACAGGTTTTTCGGTTCTTCGTGAGGAGCAACCACTCAGCATTAAGCCTAAGTCTGGACTTCAACAGCACAGTCCTCCCGAAGAACGCTTCCATGTTTCTCCGCAAGGAGGCGCCACCAACACCATCAGACTACAACTGGACCACAACACTACCCGTTTCTGAGGAAGGGATAGTGTCTATTCCTTGGATAAATGGAACAAATCTTACGTCCAACCCTTACCATTGGCTGCTCTCGCCGGAGGACATTGGCATCACTGATGCTGATGTGGAGAACATGACAAACTATTTCGTTGGTAATCTTAATATGCTATGATAATCATTGATATAAGTTCCCGTCTAAAAAAACAATGCCTTGAAGTGTCGACAAAATATTAGTCATGTGTGGCATAACTGGTAGAGCTTTTGGCTCAGAATCTAAAGGTCCCGAGTTCAATACACACCATGCCCATGGGAAAGGCACTTAACACGATCTTCCTCACTTCACTCGTGTAAAAATGGGTACCTTACTTCGGTCGGGAAGGTAAAAGAAAAGACTATGTTTACTTTCTGTCTGTCTCTAGTGTGTGTGTGTAGCACTGTTAATATCAATTACTAACTTGAGTGCAAAGCGACATTGTCATAGATCGTTCCCAAAGCAAATAGAAAAAAAAGAGAAATACATGACCGACACAAGATTTCTTGTTGATGATTGGTTAAGACAACATTCTTATATTCTTTATCAGGAGTACGGATTGGTTCTGAGCAGGAGCTGGGGAGGGGAGACATTGTGAACTTCACTCTGTATGTCTTTGAAACATCCTGTGTCTATTTCAACGAAGATCTCCACTTGTGGCAAAGTGACGGCTGTGAGGTAGCTAGAGACATCCTTTTGTTACGTTTCTACTTTCAGAAACCACAGCCGCTTTGCTCACTTCAAGCGTTCATGATGTTAGAATATCATTTCATTTGATTTTTTAGCAAGATTGTTAAGAGCAAGGTCATTAGACTACTTAGAGGCAATGAACTGAGAAGTTGGAGATTATTGTACATGGACATTGAATTATGTTACAATACAGTCATGTTACAAAACAGTCATGTTCATATAAAACTGGTTTAACTGTATTTAATTTTGATGTTGCAACAGACAAGTACATTTGTATGCATGTTCCTTAACAGAGATACCAACGCACGCATTGACAATAAACCATTTTTTTGGAGGGCGGTGGCAGGAAAGACAATTAGATACTTACCAGTTTTGACTTTTTACTGAAATGTCTTTACTAGATGGCCAAGAGTGCTATATTTGATTCAATGCCTTCTATTGTAGGTTGGACTGATGTCTAACACCAGCCATATCCACTGCCGTTGTGATCATCTGACCAAGTTTAGCGGCTTTGTCGCGCCGAATCCGCTAAACATTTCAAAGGCTCTGTCTGCCAATATTCTAGAGAACCCTGCAGGGCTTGTTCTAGTTCTTACATTGTTTGGAATGTATCTTGTGGGCATCGTGTGGGCCAGGAAGTCCGACAGAAGGGATCTAGTGAAGGTATGCCTGGTAGAGAAGACTGTGTCTTTGAGATTTTGTAAAAAAAAACCTGAGATGGTTTGACTAAATCTCGAGATATTCTAAAATAATCTTAATGTTGTTTAAGCACATTGGGGCGTTTTCAAAGCATCTTGAGACCTTTTAAAAGCATCTTGCAATATTTCATGTGTCATCTTGAGACGTTTTCATATAAAATTCTTGAAATACTTTGACAAAAATCCCTTTATGCTTTGATAAAATTCCTTTGTGTTTTGCAAGTATTTCCTTGAAAGAAATTGCCCTAGTAGATAAATGGTCTTCTCTATAGACAGGTTTATTAATGTCTGTGTCATTTTAGAGTGCCCACAATATCCAGGTGATTCATATGCAGGGGTTTGATGTAATGATTAGTAACAATCATAATGCAACTTGACCAAGATGATGAGTGTCTCAAAGGACAGTAAGTGGTAGAGTTGCGATAGAATATTACATGTAATGGTAGTGAATCTATTCTATATAGGCTGGCATTGGGATTCTGCCAGGCCACAGACTCAACCCTAGGAAGGACTGCCAATACGTCATCACTGTTTATACTGGGTTCAAGGCCAATGCTGGGACAACTGCTCAGGTGGGATTTCGAGTCACGTTTGTATAGCATTTTGGATACACACAAGGTTTGCATTTAGGTAAGTAAAGTACTGTGTACAGCATTTTGTAGAATTGATAAAGAAATGTACGGCTTGTGTGGGAATGCTACTATCAGTAACAAGGACAGATGTTTTTGTTTGTATGTATGTAAGATACACACTACTAAGGACAGACAGTGGTTTGTGCATGGATGTAAGATGAACACTACTATCAGCACCAAGGACAGAGGTTTTTGCATGGATGTAAGATGCACACTACTATCAGTACCAAGGACAGTGGTTTGTGCATGGATGTATGATGCACACTACTATCAGCACCAAGGACAGAGGTTTGTGCATGGATGTAAGGTGCACACTACTATCAGCACCAAGGACAGATGTTTTTGTGTGTATTTTTGTGTCACACACTACTATCAGTACCAAGGACAGACGAATGTGTGTGTATGGATGTATGATGGTTTTTGTATGTAAGGCACACACTACTATCAGCACTCTGATGCTTTTGTATGTATACACACTACTATTAGCTCCAAGAAAGTTACTGTATGTATGTAAGAAACACACTTTTTCTTTGAGACCGGCCGAAAATTTATTCGCGCGCGGATGTCATCCATGTAATCAAATCAACATGGCTTAACCTACGTGTTTCCATAGGTAACTGTCGTCCTGTGCAGCCAAGACCATGAGAGTCCACCCTTTACACTCAGCGATGAAAAAAGGATTCTCTTTGAGAGGGGCAGCGTGGATTCATTTCTTGTGTCTACGTCAGAGCCGCTGGGGGCTTTACGTTTCCTAAGGGTGTGGCACAACAATGGTGGCTACAGCCCGGGATGGTGAGTTTAATCATTTTTTTCACGTTAATAGATTATTGTGGATGTTTCTTGATGATAGAGTATATTGCGAAGCATACACATTCATTATTTGCAATATGTGTCTTTTTGTGAGTCTGTGTGACAACCGCCTTTGACAAGAAATTAATGCTGAAATTTCCATCAGAAGATGGCTGAAATTCATACAACACATTCAATGTCTACAATTTGCTACCACATACCCTTTACTACGATGGATGCGACAGGACAGTTACTTCTTGTCTATTTGTCTCTTTTACTCTTAATGTTTAAACAAATTATGCACCTTGCTTGCAGGTTCCTGAGCCAGATTGTAGTGACCAATAGGGGAAACAACATACCAAACTTCTTCCTTTGCAACAGGTAAGACAACTTGAAGCTACAAGTAAAATGCTGCATTATTGCATGAATGCACTGGATATTACGATTCGTATGGAATAGATTTTAACAACAAAGTAGAATCATCGAAACTTACAAGGCCCCTGAAAACCTCCTTGACTGTTAAGACTGTTATAATTCTGTTTTAACATTTCCCATCAAAGATGGTTTGCTCTGGACAAGGATGACGGGAATGTCTTTCGTGTTCTTATTGAAGCGGATCCGGAAGAATTGAAGAAATTTCGCAACTTGTTCCTGGCCAAAAGCTCAAGGTAATATTTTTCTTATATATTGTAACTAGCCACACTTTGATTTCTTGGACCTCGAATTCATCAAATTCATTTTCACCGATTTACCACATTGAAACTTAACCATTTGTGTATTGAGCACATATCGGACAATTTTCTCTTCTGACAAGATTTACATAAATTTTCAATGTATTTCACACATCTTGTTATGGTTTCTTCATAAATACATGCGTCGAAGGTGTTGTGTTACTTGTGGTACTATAACAACTATAAATAACATTAAATGATAAAACTAAACTTTTTCTGACCTAGACGGAAAGAGGTAGGACTTGGATTTTTGGCGGATCACAGAATGGGGCCTTGGTTGAGTCCTAACTTTCCGTGTTAGTTAAATAAGTGAAGTCATAATATCATTTTACCAGCCTTTCCCGTAGACCCTTTTATGCTAGGAGGAAGAAGAAGAACACACTAGAAAAAACAATATGTTTTCTCCTTCGGGAATACATAATAATCATTTTTGCTACGCAGGGACATGAACGATGGTCACCTGTGGTTCTCCGTTGCCGGCCGCCCTGCCCGGAGCCCGTTCACCCGTGTCCAGCGCCTGTCCTGCTGCCTGACGCTGCTCTACAGCACCATGCTCACCAACATCATGTTCTTTGGCCGGGGCAACGACTTCGATCCTCCCGAACCGATCAGAATCGGCGGCATTGAAATGAACCCACCTATATCGCTTCCACAGGTATGGTTTGCTTGCACTCATGTGACTGTGGTGTTAGCACTGTTCAACACTCAAAGGTGACTGTTACATAATTGTCGTATTATACACATATAACGTTACATATGCATTTGAATGACACTTTAAGATCCAATTCACCAGCATGGTGGCTGTGATGCGCCATGCTGGGACGTCATGTGCCAATACCTTTTACGAACCCTACTCATAGTGGCATCATGTTTGTAACGTACAGTCTACAATCAACAGTATTTGTAGCTGTATAAAAGATGTGCTGTGCGAATAAAACTTTGTGAATATAACCTGATTAGATAAATCCCTAAATAGTTTCATCAGGTTGACAAATATTCGTAGCGTAAGGTTCTTCCAACGCAACCAAAACAGTACCCACTTCGTTGGAAGTGAGTACTACTAGTATTTTGTTTGTGTTGGAAGAACCTTATTATATGTTTTAGATAAAATTGTGGATATATGGACAGATATGGACAATCTTAGTCGGCACCTTTCAGAATCAATCTCATACCGCTGTAATATCGCATGAAATATAAGACATACAACAATATAGAAATGTATGCACTTATCTTTAAATGTAAATGTTTCAGATCATGATCGGTCTACAGAGCGCTGCGATCATCATGCCCATCAACCTACTCATCGTCTTCTTGTTTCGAAACTCTGGTTCCAAATCATCCGTAAAGGAAAAGACAAAGTCGAGAAAGGGAACGTCTGTCAATAAGCCGGCCATGTATTTGCCTCATAAGAAAAATGACAGAGAAGCGGAAAAGAAACAAAATGAGCTACGCACCCTGGGCAATTACGAATCTGAACCTACGTCCTTTTGGCGCCACAAAGAGAATTCTACAGCCAAGAAAAGACAGCTTATTTCGGATTATTCTGGAAAGCATATACACCGACGCCATATACATCTGGACTTAGATGACACAATAGAAGAAATCAACACCAGCAATGGCATGGATTCGGAGGACTCTGAGACAACACGAAACACCTCACTTCCTTGGTGGTCAGTGTACATAGGTATGTTAGGATAGAACTTATGTTTCTTAAGATAGAACATAAGAAGGTAATCTACATAAGGGCCCATCACCCACCACCACCACCACCATCACACACACACACACACACACACACACACACACACACACACACACACACACACACACACACATTGCTCCGAGGAGGTGGTAGATTCCGTCTTCCCACCACTTTTGATTCACTCCTGGCGTCATCGCACTTCTGAATTCCGGATAGTCAGCCCAGTAAATCAGACATCTTACGAAGGTCGATGAGATCTTTGTGTGGGAACAAACCTCTATAGTACATGGTACCTCTTACTAACTATACAACTATCGATTCTACCAACACAGATTAGTTTTCATTATGTAGGATAAAACTTTTTCGAAACGTTACCAACGCGTCAATGTCCCTTACAAATGGTAAGCAAAACTTGGTCAATATCACCACAAATGGCAATTACTCTAGGAACTGGGTATGATTTTGGAAACGGTCAGACGTTTCAGATAGAATTCACTACTTTCGTCAGTGACAATGACGAAATGGTATGGTTTGCCAACATCAGTGAGGTTTGTCAACAATTTTATGATATTGTCCCACCTTCCTTCACAGGTTGGCTGCTTGTCTGGTCAGTGAGCTTTGTGGCTGCGTTCTTCACCGTCTTGTACACTCTGAGTTTTGGCCGTGCGAAGGCGGAAGCGTGGGTCTTCACCTTTCTAACGTCATTCCTCACTGACCTGTTCCTGATACAACCCTTCAAGTTGATGCTTGTGGCTGTGCTGTTTGCCCTGATAGTAAAGGTATTAAACCTGTATTGTTTTCGTCGGCGTCTGAGGGCGCCGCCATGTTGAATTGTGAAGTCATCAAGTGGCCATCTTGTTTCCAGTGACAAATTGCCACTTTATTCACAATATTTATCAACTATCAGCGTCACAACTAGTCTTAATTTACAAGTTTAAGACAACTGTCAGATAGAGAAGAACTAGATCCGCAAGACAATGCTACTGGGA